>QPKB01000004.1:57785513-58529756 GCA_003546025.1 Camphora micrantha
GGAATCATATATTGTGGGATTTATCAGTGACCGAGCCATGGACAACTGATATCACCACGGAGTTCCGGAACTCTCCCAAATAAACTGCTGCAGCAGTATCAGCTCCAAAGAGCTTATAAAAATCACTATGTAGTGCCAGACTCAATGAACAATTCAATTAACACATTAATTTCCATTTAATTACAAATTAATGGATACAATTCATAGTTTAACTCAATCTTACTCAATTCTAAACAACCATTCGGGTGTAACCATTGGTTTCTCAATGCACGTGTTATTTTCGATGGACATCACATTAGAAATACAATATGTGCATTGTTAGTCCCCGTAATTAACACCCATGGAGTTTAGACCATTATCAATTAATTAATTATTGGGAAAGCATTTACTCTCACTAAACGTACTCCAATTTCACGTAAAAATCCAAAATCCATTGGACTCAAATTTTTCTCACAGTTAATGCCCCAACAGTATCCTGGCGGTTAGCCGCGGTTTAGTTGGCAGCTCGCAGAACCGAGTTCGGTTAGCTTTCCAGAAGCTATGCAAATCCTGACTCAACTTCGGTCAGCTTGGCAGTTACTTGGCGGCTAGCCGAAATTTCAATTTCAGCTAACCGCGACACGACGGTCAGCTCACGGTCAGCCTTCCAGAGGTTGACCATTTTACGAATTTATGGCGGTTAGTCTGGCGGTTAGCCATGCGGGTAGCCGCCAGCACCCAGAAACTCATTTTACCGAGCTTCAGAACTTCTGATCTTTCTTCCTTCTTCTACTCTCATTTCTCAAATCCATTTTCACAACCTGTAAAGAGCATTGGAACCTCCTGTTTCCTCCTCATACAACATTCATTCACAATTACTTACTATTAATCATTCATTAACCACATCATCAAATCCATAATAAATCTCAAAAACTCAATGTAAAATGCACAAAATGCATAGAAACTCTATGAACAATCATAATGGTTAATATTAATCACAAGTCTTACTTCCCTTTAGTTGAGAGAAAGACAAAAACCCCTTTTGATAGCCTTGAGTTTTGAGATCAAAACCTCTTCAATCCAAACTCTAACTCCAAAGAACTCAAGAAAGATGATGATGAAAATGAGTACTGCAATTTCTCTCTCACAAATCACTTACAAATATCAAGCTTAATCATACACAAAGAAGAAATGAGAAGGGAAGAAGAAAACTCTCTCTGCAATGAAATCCACCGACTGAAATAGGCTGAGTTTATCTCAACCCAAATATAAAGGATTCTTTTTGCACTTTAACCCCTTTATTCCAATATATTTTCAATTTAAGTCAAATGAAGACCTATTTGACTCATTTAAAGTCAAATGACTACGAGTGTATTATGAAAATTATTATACTCATCAAGATACACATGTTGGTATCACTTTTCATCACATGCGACGAAGTACTCTAAAATCCGTATTTACAAAAAAGTCCTCAATTACACTAATTGGGATCTAAATCCAACTCTATTGAGTTAATCTCTTTCCATTACACTTAATTCATTTGTTTGAGACTAATTTGACCCTTCTTAGTCCTTAATCACCATTAAGTTGATTAATCATGTTTAATCCATATTAATCTCGATTAATTAGAGTTAATCTTGATTAACTCGGGTCGGGGTGTAACAATTTACCGACTCAAGTTTTCATCCACTCAAGTGAGAAAATATAAAGGGGTTAAATCTCTCTATTTTCGGCTCTAGATTTTGAGTTTCTTTGGCATTGTTATTGAAGAAAGGAATCTATATTTAGGGACACAGAAATTGAGTCTATTAGTACAATCATATACGTTAGAAGAATGTTTGTTGCCTCAATGACCAATTCAATAATGAAAAGGCCTTCAAAGGACTTTCATACAGTGCCCATTATTTCAGTTTGAGAAGCCCTAGAGGCATGACTCAGGTGCTCTCAGATGAGAGAGAGAGAGAGAGAGAACTCCAACAGTCCAACCCCTTAGAATAAATTCGTTGTCTTTAAGACTGAATTTTCAAGGGCATTAAGGTTTATATTTTCAGTCCTTTATTGAACTCGTTATCTTAATAGAACAGCCTCATTAATCTTGCTTGTTTGGTTAAGGATTTAATCATGCATGTGAGGTTAGACCCAACTAGTAATGAATGTTTCATTTACATCAAGTTTAAATGGAGGGCATCTTTTGTCATTTCACCTTCCTTATATGGGTAGATAAAAGGTTAGACAATCATTTGAATTCCTTTTGACAACTCGTCAATAGGATGTGTTTGGACAACTTGGACTAAAATACATGTATGTGACTTGCATAAGATGATGAGGCATTGAGTCTACTAGTGATATTATTGATAGGTCATAGGGTGTTCATCCGGCTTTTCTTTTGGCCCAGAGGAATTAGTCTAGTCCAAAATATTGGAAACCCTCCGATAGCGAAAAAAAAAAAAAAAAAAAAACTTGCATGAGATGATGGAGCATTGTTTACAGTGGTATCATATATTAATCCTCATTTAATAAGAGCTTAGGCTACTTTTTGGCATCGAAAAAAAACCGCGGCCAAAGGCTTTTTTTTTCCGCTCAAAATTACTTTTTTCTATTATTATTTTTATGTTAAATTCCTTAAATTTGGTCCCCAGAAACTAAAAGAAGAGTTTACTCTATTACCCGAATGACTGGAGCAAAAAAATAATAATAATAGCAATTGAGGTTATATCATATATGCCCTGATTTTATGACTAGATTTGACAATCAGCTCAGGTCTAGGTCCATTGGAGTTCATACCCAATAACCTGAAACCTAAACTTTTTTTTTTTTTTTTTTTTGCTATTGGAGGGTTTCCAACCCTTTTGGCTGGACTAATCCCTCCGAGCCCAGAGGGAAGTCAGATAAACTCTCCTATAGCCCTAATGTGATAGTGCAGCTTCGCACTTACAACCTTCAAGTGCAAACCGTGGTCCTATGTCTAACTGAGCTATTCCAACCTAAACTTGGATAAAGTTGTAGATGGAGCAGTAGATTCAAATTTGGGCCTTGCATATTTGAGGACAGTAATTGGCTTTATTAATTGGGTTTGATAGTTTCGTTTCATGTCCACCTGGTTAAACCATGGACTCACACACGTGTTCAGCCCATTCTTAATCTGTCTTTCAACATCAACAAAACTTTTAGAACGCTGCTCCTACATCTTTTTCTAACAAGACTATTGGCATAATTTTTGGGCCTACTGGCCATATGTAAAAAGAGTTTTCACAGTTAGCCAAATGCAAAAAAATCTAGCTTTGCTGGTTGCTTCATTTAATGGCATTAAATGGACAGTTATCACATAAAGAAAGAAGTTTTTAGTTTAATCACCTGTTTCACAGCTTTAAATCAGACAATGAAAATACTCATTGAACTTATTTTACTTTAGCTTTGGTGGTTGCTCCATTTAATGGCATTAAATTGACAATCATCACATAAAGAATGAAGTTTTTAGTTTAATCATCTGTTTCACGGCTTTAAATCCGACAAAGAAAACACTCATTAAAATTATTTTACTTTTGTCATCAATATAACAAACTTTGTTGTCCACCTCCTTGTATAAAGTTGTAGATAGCTAAAGCAGTAGAGGATCCTAATCCTCCCAACCAAATTTTGCTTATGTTTTGGTTCGATCAATTGGGTTTGAGTTGGTTGGATACTCATTTAGGTTCACACAACGGGGACCTACATGCAATTACTTGTAAATTTTGGGTCCATCCCTATACTCCCACATGAAAATTTTAGATTTGTCCCCAAAAACTAAGGGTGCGTTTGGCATTTTGTCATTCAGATGTTCCCACGAGATAAGGTTGTTGAAAACACGTTTGGTATGTGTAAATGACTGTTTCGAAATTTGGTCTCACTAGAACGAATCTCAAAATCTTAACCCGCTGGCATATGAAAGCTGGAACAATTTTTTTTTTTTTTTTAAGAAACAACCAACTGGCATAATTGTTTCATACTTATCTCTTGCTTTTTAAGAAATGGCATTTAAAGATTTCAAATCCTCTCACTTATCTCAAATAAAGTGGCCTCACTTGGGAATACCTAAAGGTGGTGGGACCGCATTATAAATTCTATGGATGTACACCCATGTTTCAATTTCTAAAGGTGGGCATGACATTGTGATTTCTAAAGGTGGGTCACATGGTCACAATCACAAAAGGTGGGCCCATATTATAAAATTATAATGGTGGGACTACATTATAAATCCCATGAATGTGGGCCTGTCTTCTAGTTTATAAAGGTGTGAATGGGTTCCATGTTCACAATCACAGAAAAGGTGGCTCCACTTTATAATTATTAAAAGTGGGTCATATGGTCACTATAACAAAAGGTGGAGCCACATTGTAAATCCTATGAATGCGGGCCCACATTGTGAATCCTATGAATGTGACCTCATGTTCGAATTTCTAAAAGTGGGTACCACATTGTTACTTTTTTAAAGGTGGGTCCCGTGTTTACAATAAAAAAAAGGTGGGCCCCACATTATAATTCCTTACGCACATTGTAAATCCCATGAATGCATTGCACTCATGTTCTAATTTTTAAGAGTGGGGCACCACATTGTAGTTTTTAAAGGTGGGACCTATGTCTACAATCACAAAAAATGTGGATTCACTTTATAATTCATAAATGTGGGTCATATGGTCACCATCACAAAGGGTGGACTCACATTGTAAATCCTGTGAATGTGAGCCCCATATTCTAATCTCTATAGGTGGTATCATGTTGTAATTTCTAAATGTGGATCCCATATTTATAATTACAAAAAGGTAGCTCCACATTATGATTTTTCTAAAGGTGGGCCCACATTGTAAATTCTATGGATATTGGTTCTATGTTTTGATTTTTAAAGGTGGGTAGCACATTGTAATTGCTACAAGTGGGCCTCATGTACGATAATAATAGAGTGCCACGAATAATAAAAGGTGGGTCACACATTGTAAACCTTATGTCAACTCAGCAAAACTTTTATAATGTTACCAAACAAGTTCCATACGGTATATTCTCTATAGAGTAATTTAATATAATATTTTCAAAGGAGAGTATAATCTCAACACAACTCGATCTCAATACAATCTTATCCGAGTACAAAATTGAGAACAATATGAAAACGATGCCAAATAAGATTTAATTATCCATTTAGATTTGCCCACTCAAACGAAAATCCTAGGCTTGGAACTGCTAGGTTCAAGCACTCCGTAAAGATCTTATCGATCCTGGTTTGTTCTGTCTCCAGTTCAGTACATCATGGATCAAGACACTTGTCTAGCCCATCCTTAATCACTCTTTTTATTAAATTAATAACCTTTACATATTATTATAATCCACAGGAGAAATCAAAACATATGAAATAAAATAACAATATCCTATGTTGTTGACCACAACCAACAATTAAAACTAATAAAAAAGATAAAAAGAAAGAGTGATGTTACATGCGCTTGGGTCCAACTCTAATGGGACCCACCTACATGCATCACATCAATGTTTAACTCAAGATTGATAGTTTAGCAGGTGGTTTGGGCCTAATATTAGATTACGGAAACAGATCTCTTATTTCATCCAAATGGGAGCCTTGTTTGGACGAATCAGGAGTCGCTACATTTAGGGGGGGTTGCAGAGGAAACGGCCCGCGCACGGACCCTGTTTGGACGGTGCAGGGAATCCAAGGAATCCTTGGATTAGATGTGTCCTACAACAAATGGTTATAACCCTTAATTTAAAAATCCCCAAAATCTACCATCACAAATCTCACAAAAACAGAATCTAAGCTTCCACATAATTCAACGGTCAGCAATGCATCCATCACATGTCAATCCGAAGAGACCGTCTGATCATTGAAGTGGGCCCCACACGTGAAAAACCAAAAAGGAAGCGCCACCCGAGCGAAGCGTTGCGGCCAATCTGCCGTTACAAAAAGGTGGGGGCGCCGCTGCAAAGAGAAAACACGCCCCCCACCCACATTTCCGTCCATCTCCTTCTCAGATCTTCTTCTTCTTCTTCTTTCCTAAAACCCTAAACCCTAAATCCGCCGATCTCGCCGGAAAACCATTCTCCCGAGAATATTCCGACCAGATCCCTCTCCAGAAACCACTCGAAGTCTCCAATCTCTCTCCCGCGACTCCGTCCGTCGGATCGGAAAGGCTGGATCTTTCTCTCGGGAGGGGTTTTCCGTCGATCTAGAGGGGTTTTGCAGAGGAGGAAGAGATCGGAGATGTACAAGAACCAGCTGCAGGAGCTGGCGCAGAGGAGCTGCTTCAACTTGCCGTCTTATACGTGCGTAAGAGAAGGACCGGATCATGCGCCGAGGTTCAAGGCGACCGTTAACTTTAACGGCGAGTTCTTCGAGAGCCCGTGCTTCTGCACGACTCTCAGGCAGGCCGAGCACTCCGCGGCCGAGGTCGCTCTCAATTCTCTCTCGACGAGAGGGCCTTCGCTTTCGCTAGCAGCTAAGATCCTGGTATGAGATGCTCGATCGGGAATCTTTGATTTTGGTTTTTCGGTGTCGTAGTTTCTCATTTCCGTTAGGGTTCCGTCATGACGGTCGTTTCTTCCCCCCCTCTTTCTGCTCTGTTTCTCTCTTATTTCTTGCCATGCTTTGGCTTTCGATTGTGTTTTGTGCTCGAGAGTGGCGGAGATGGAGGAAAGATGCTAACTTGCGCCGATCGGTGGAGGAGAAATGGCGATCGGGGGGGCTCTGGTCCTGCATGTAGCCGCCATTGCTACCGTGCGCCGGCTGACAATAGGTCCCCCACTGTCTGGGTTTTGTTTCGCGGGCTTGTTGAACCTCGGTCTGCTGCGCACACTAGCTAACTTGCGCCGGAGGGATGAGAGGGTATGGTTTGCTGAGAGATTTCTAGGTCTTTGTGGAGCTGTCGCACTAATTTGCGCTTTCCCGCTTCGATCCGCTAATGTGCGCCGTGAGTGACCTGGGCACCTTAGCCTCTTGCTAGTTTTGCTGATCGCTTGCCTCCCAGACCTGATTGCAGGTGTTTTTTTGTAGAATGAGAAGAATGCCCCTGGTCTTGTTAGGTGTTTTAGTGACAAGGGAGATTTGGAAGGTTGGAGGAAGCATCAAAATTACATTTACATTCTTAGTTCGCTCGATGTTAGATTAAGGAGAGCAGATTAGATGGGGGTGGTATCATGAGAGGGACAATTAGGCATTAATTAATTGCTTTCAATGGCCTTATTTAGTGGTTTAGTCAAGGATTCCGTGAGTAATTTGAGAAGTATAGTGGAAGTGGAACCCTTTTCTTTTTGTTAGATGACATGACATGACTTGAAACAGCAATATTTGGTTGCAACACGCACCTTCAGTGGTGCTATAGGTAAGTGTCTCTAGCTAAAGCTTACCTAGCGTTGGTTGTATCACCAAATTTATACATGTTCTAAAATCCCACTGCAAATATCCTTTTAAAAAAGAGCACTCCGCACTGCCTGTGGAGGTAATGCAGTCTGCAAGAGTAGTCACTTCTCTATCAAAGGATCACTTTTCACTGTCAATAGTGTTTGTGCATTGTACTTTTGCACTTGGCCCTTTGAATGCTTTCTGATTCTAACATGTCTTCCCCCACTGCTTCTTTTTAGCATCTTACTCTTCTTCCCTCTCCTAGTTTCTTGAACTAGTAGTAGTAGCCCTTTAACACCTAGCATCGACTTTGTTTTTATCCATTCAATTTTAAAAAAATTTTGCTTGTTTTGCCCCCCTCTTTTGCAACTACTGCAGAATTCCTGTTATGTAGGGGCTAGCAATAGGTCAGGGTAGTCCATCAAGCCTTTAAGTTTGAATGGCTTCGAGCCAAGTTGGGTAGGTTTTTTTGGATTTTGTGGGCCAAGCTTGGACTTAAAAATAAAGCTGTATGCAGCCATAGCCTTTTTTTAGCCTAATGTTATTTTTCATTAATAAGTTGCAAGATATGCTCGTATTTGATATCTAATCATTGACATTCATTTAGCTGTCTACAGTCAATTTTCTTCCTTTTTCAAAAAAAAAAAAAAAAAAAACCACAGAGAGGCAGTGCCAAGATTGAGTGGTTCAGCTATCCAAGAAGGGTATTGATTTTCTGCCTTAATTCCACAAGGAGATTCTACAGGAGGAAGGGGGCATTTTGAAGTCTTAGAACTCTGTAGATCTGAGAATTGGTGGGCTGTTGTGAGAGTTAGAGACCTTAGAGCTTGGATTTGAGGAATTGGAGCTTGGATCTTGAAGATCAAGCAAAGGAGACCCTCATTTGGACCATTAGACGAAGACATCCCTTATAGCAATGGTCTTCAGCAAGAAGATTAAGGTTTCATTATAAGCGGTCGTGGAAAAAGCTGAAAAAAACTTTATGAGATCGCTGAAATTATGGTCTTCTCTCTTCCCAAGGAGGAAGATATTTGAGCAAAAGGCTTGGTGGTTAAGTTATGGTGACAATGAGTCAGAAGGAGGTGAGGATGAAATTATATGTTACAAATATGATTACAGTTTGAGTATCAGATGGGCTGTCCTGGTTAGTGCTGATTATAATTTGTCTCAATGACTAACAACAGTGACAGTATAGACTATGGTGACGCAATACCATTAATTGAGATGTAATCACGAAGATCACATGAATGAACATATGCTGAAGTTTGTAAATGTTATAGGGTTATCTTTTAGTAAAAATGAGTATGATTTAAGATCTTTTGTTCAAGTGTCTTTGAATGATTTTTTGGATCAGAAAGTTTCTAAAAGAAACCAAAAGGTAAAGGGGTTCAAGGGTCTAGTTTTATTACCTGCAATCATGCTGCAGAGATAAATGAAGAGGGAGTGTTGGTTATATAATGCAAGCAATGATGCATAGATATGGATGCGGATACAAACACAGATATGAGGCTTGGGAATATGACTTTGCACTTTTGGGAATTTAGGATGCGGATTCAAAATACAGCTGTCTTAATTTTTTTTCCTTATAAACATTTCGAACTTAATGAAATTATCATTGTTTACCCTCCTTTCAAACATTTTTTAATGTTGAAAATAAAGAAAACTAAAAGAACTCTATCATATAATGGACTTGGAAAGTAGGATATCCTAAACTTGTACCCCAAAAGTATTGGTGCAGTGTTGGATACTGATACGAGTGTTGTATCGATCGGACACAAACACATTGGCATGCATGGGTATCCGGTTATCATAGAATGTAAGTCATTAATGATTTGTGCTAGCTTTAAGTAGTTGTTTCAGAAAGGAAGAGGAGGAGGAGGGGAGGGCTTTTGTTTGGGTTTTTAGGGTTTAAATAATCAGTTCTTCTTTAGTGTGATTTGGGTGGTTTTTCTCTTTGGGGTTCATTTTGTTTCTTTTGTGTGTTTGTGCAATGAGAGGATTCTGCACTACACAGATTTCTGTTTCTGAGGGAGAGGATCCTGCATTCCTACACCACCCGGGAATCGAGATTCTCTGTATTGAGGAAAATCAATTCGTTTTTTTATTTCCTTTTCTGCATGGGAAAACAGTCGCACCAAATGATCAAAGAATGAGCTGCGCCAAAAATCAGTACAGTTTTTCTCTACTACAGAATCCTTGCATTGCACAAATGTACCCTTGGAGATGTAAGAGAAAGTTTGAAAGGTTCTTTTTTCCCCCCCAAAAAAAAAAAAAACATTTCTTATGCACAAGGGACAAGAAACATCCATGTAATTGCAGTCTTTGAATGAATTCCAATTTCATTTTTCCCCATCATGACAACATGAGAAATGAATGAATTTGATCCGCTTGTAATGCACTTCATGTCAATGGGAGAAACTTGAATTTTGATTCCATCTTTGCATTTGTGGTTTTCTATTAGAGCACAAAGATCCAAAGATAAACTAAACATTTTGATTCATGTTTTCTTATGTTCACAGATCAGGATGTTTTCTTAATTATATACCTTTTTTTTATCATTCTTTATAGTTTACATACATAGTTTACATACTTGGTTGACTGGTAATTGTCTAAAATTATGTTAGCTATCAAATTATGTTTCCATATTAGGATGTTGACTGGAGTGGCTGAATTGATTGATAGGTGTGGCTACACAACCATTTGATCAAATAATCTAAGTTCCTAAAACGGTAGTGCATTGTTTTCCATGTAATAAATTCTCTACAACTGCAGCCTGCCTTGCAAAAATGTTAATGATTAAAAATTTTATGTGTCTCCTATGTGTTTATGGGATGTGTTTTTGGGTGGAAATGGATTGGGACAGGTTCACCTCCGCTGTTAAATGAACTAACAAGTAGGGATCCAACCTGAACTCAACCTGTTAGTTAGTCAGGTTGAAAATGTCTATCCAAGTCCTGAGTTCACAGGTTAGGTTGCGAGGTTGAGTAGTTCATTAGTAAAAGTTACCATTTGTAAAAAACAAAAAAAAAAAAAAAAAAAAAAGTCTTCTTCTCAAAGCCAGTATTTGGTGGGTAGGCTTTGGACCTGGCCAAGAATCACCACCCTCAGTTCTACAGTAAATGTCAGTCCAATGAGAATAAATGTTTGGGCCTTGGGGTGCCTGCCAATTCACAACGGTGGAGTTTCTTCGAATGACTTCCATTCATGATAGGAAAGTCCTATATAAATTTGTGGAGTATAAACTATGAAAAAATTGCCAGTATTCAATTGGGTTTGAAAAAAAACTTTCCCAAAGAAACGATCTAAAGTTTTTTCTGTTGTGGAATTAAGCTTCTACAATGTCATAGGCCACATCAGAGGGAATAAGACACGTGCCTGGGTCCATTCAGTGGATCTGTTCCCTTTATATAAGTATAGATGGTTAACCAGTCTCTTTTTCGTATTTTGAGCTTTGTTTTATGATTTTCTATTTTTTTATTATTCTACCAATATAAAACAAACTTTACAATATATGATTAGTTCATTCTGGCATCTATCATGACTGATATATTTATTTTGTGTGCGTGTGTACTTATCAGTTGTTTTAAAGTAGTTTGCAAATTGATCAACCTTTTCTTTTATATAAGAGAATGCAGAAACAATTTCATCGTAACCAATATAGGCATGCACATACAAATGTGTAACTATGTAAATTAATATAGGGACAATTACCGTACGACAGCCTCTAAACCCGACATTTGCTCGAGAACTGTTGGAAAAGTTATTATTACCGCACACTGTTCGTACACAAAAGGACGTCGTGAAAGTGGCGATTTTACCCTTTACCGTGCAATATCCTATGGTTGTAGGATGTCCCAAGTTTCGATATCCTATGGCCGGAGGATATCGCAAAATTACCCATTTGCGCCCAAATCTGAAGCACATTTTCACCACGAATTCAGAACTTTGTTTTGTCTTCCTCGTTTATCATTTCGTTGTGGATTTATGAGAGCTCTTACTATACCATTTTCTATAATGTTTTCCTTCAATGTTTGGTCTTGTTACTGGATGTGCATCTAGATGTGAACGCTGTGTTAGAAATCGACACGAGTGCATCTAAATGCTCGGCCTTAAAAAAAGCCCCAATCTTGAAAAAATAATAGATCAAGAAAAAAAAAAAGCGTCGCGGGGGAAGTCGAATTGGGTTTCTGGGCAGGGCCGGTGAGGTGGTTGAGGCAGTGGAAGAAGTGCCACTTGGAGGGGCTGGTGCTAGAGTTGATCTTCGCCTTCTCGTCCTTGAATTTTTCGCTCTAAAACCCTAAGCCATTGAAGATCAAAGAAGTTGTAGAGATTGTAGGAGGAGAATGGTGTGGAAGGATGTATTCATGCCATATCCAAAGCAAGATGATAAGATGAAAATGAAGGGAAGCTCATAAAGCAATCAAAGCCGATGAACTCAGTGAAAAAGTATTTTTTACCACATTCGCTTTTCTCCAGCTCTGTTTTACTTCGGTAGAAAGGAAGATGGTGAAAGTTTTCTCGAGATATCCTATGGCTGTAGGATATCTCATAGTGCAATATCCTACAACCATAGGATATCGCACAAGAATAAGGGTAAAATCACCACTTTCACTGCATCCTTTTGCGTACGAATAACTCCACGGAAATTAGGTTTTTGCCAACAATTCTAAGATAATTGTCGGGTTTAAGGCGTGCCGTACGGTCATTATCCCATTAATATATTGCATGCATTCCTTCTTGTAATATTTATATAAAGTATAGACTAGACATTTTCAGGAATGTCTAGGCCAGATTGTGTACGGAACTATCTGGCCTATGAGGCCCACCTAGAAGAATGACATTCATGGCACGTTGAGGTTTTGAAAGGTATCCCATTGACCTACCTTTGAGAGGTACACTCTTGAGGGTTTCAAAGTTGTCTAAATTCTAGTTACTTTAAAGTTGGATGGGTGGCCAATACACTCATGTTTGAGTGGTGTTCGTATCTTGGTATCGCACACTTGTCCAGGTATTGATCCCTGATTTTTTCAAGTTTAACGTATCATTCGTGACTAGTGGCCCAACATATCAAAAAATATAAGTTGGATGGGTGCAAAATTGCTTGCATTTCAGCTGTGTCAAGATTGCTGTGAATGATAATTCACTTGGGATAGTGAGTGTGAGAGGTTTAGATTGATCTTAGGGTGGGTCAGGTGGGCCCCAAGGGCCAGGCCATTTGATGCTTAGGGAAGGCCTATCTGTCCCTGGAAATTCCACAATATAGATATATTCATACAGAAGCTAATGCATACATAGAAATTATCTGTAATGTTGTATACATTTTTATCGATGCACTTTTGTTTGTATGCAGTTTTAAGTTAATTGTTTCCTGAGTCTACAATATATTTAGTGGAGTCCTATAATACGCTCTTCTGTATGCAAAAAGAGGCTTCTCTCAATAAATTTATTTTGGCAGGATGAGACAGGAGTCTACAAAAATCTGTTGCAAGAGGTCGCACAGAGAGTTGGAGCAGCACTTCCAGTATACACAACCTACCGCTCTGGCCTTGGACATCTACCTGTCTTCACATGTGAAGTAGAGCTTGCTGAATTCAAATTCACAGGAGAACCTGCCAAGAACAAGAAGCAAGCAGAGAAGAATGCAGCAATGGCTGCATGGTTATCTCTAAAACAATGTAAGCCTCTTTTATGGGAAAATGTAGTTAATACAGTTATACTTCAACTATATCGGGTTGGGTTCTCAAAGAGACAACCATGTGAGAGAACTTTTTGAGGCCTACCTGGGGCCATGCCAATTACGATGGGGAGCTAGGAGAAGGACATCTCAATGAGACCTAGCGGTCTACAAAATATCAACCCTAATAGGTCATCTAATCCCTTCATCCATGGCATTTTGTTAAGATTTTCAATCAGAAAAAGAAAAGAGGAGGACCAGGCGCGGGGCGGGGCGCGGCGCGGCGGGGGGGGGGGGGGGGGGGTTTGTTTTAATCATAAGGAGATCCCACAAACCTAAAGAACGGAATCTGCAAAATGCTCTCATGAGAGATGTCCTTGAGAGAGTCTTAGCCTTTCCCATGCATATAATTGCTACAAGAGGGAATCACAATTTTATTTTCTATTTATACAGCGATACATGACCTCATATATTAAGTGCAACGTTATGCCCCCTTTTCTTACTTTTGTAAAAGTAATACATTTTTTTTCATTTTACAATTTTCTGGATTTTCTGGAATTTTTTCAGATTTTTTGGGCGATTCGCTATTTTCATCCTTGTTCACAGCTTCACGCACACACCCATGTCCCTTTGATTATGCACCCTCTGTCATACCATTTTCCAAAAGTTTAGGCAAGGTGCATGTGTCAATATTAGGAAGGTATATTTTAGATTTCATGTAAAAGTAGTGCTCGAAATAGTTGCACTTCTACTAATAGGAGAGTTTTTGTTACTGGTTTTACAAGCAAAAAAATGTTGTCTATCTAGAAAGTGAAAATAAAAATTTTAAAAAGTTGCAGCTGTACCAAGTACTCATCTGGCTTTTTTTAAATTCGCAATGTACAGTTATTTGTGCTGATATTGACACTAATACTACAATATCACACATATACCCATTATTAAAGTTTCAGCTGCTTGTCCTGCTATATTAATCTTAAAAGATTTGCTATTTTCCCAATTCCTTGCCATTTTCCATGGTACTTAATTACCAATGGGATACTCATTCATAGATCCCCAAGATGTGAGAGACCCTACTCTTCGGTACCCATTTTTAGTGTCCACATCTTTATCTGTGGCATAACAGCTGACTGGTCTGGTCTAGTCCAGTACTTTTGAGCTATATGAATGTGAATGTCCATGACTATTGTGTGCAGAACATGGTTCATCCATTTTGCCCTTGCTAATACTTAGTTTGACAATCAAACTTTTGCTTATCTGATCTCAGCTGCATGTTTTGTCTTGCCAGTTGCTCAGCAATCAGCAACCTCAACATCAGAAAAGGACGCCACTGATGAGCAAGAACATGTCACTGTAGCACGGGCTCTACAGAAGTACCGTCTGGAAGAAAAGATTGCGGCGGCAAAGACAAACACATCCCATGTGCTTCCATTCCCCAAAAAATTCTCAATCCAATATCAAAAGCTATCCACCACTAAACCTCTCACGGCAACTGGATCGAAAATCCTTCCATTAATCCGTCACCAAACAACTCCAAGGAACAGGTCCACAACTGCAACAATGACGGCAGGAGTTATGAATGGGAGGTCCCCATCATCATCATCTTTACTCCCTGCAACAGCCGCCACGATGGGGGTTGTAAATGACAGGTCATCATCATCATCGTTACTCCCTGCAACAACAACAGAAGTTGCAAGTGGCAACTACCCATTATCATCATCCTTACTCCCTGCAACAACAATGGCGACAGGAGTTTCAAATGGCAGATCCCCATCATCATCATCCGTACTCCCTGCAGCAGCAACAACAACAACGTCAGGAGTTACAAATGGAAGGTCCCCACCATCTTCATCCATACTCCCTGCAACCACAACAGCGGCAAAAGTCACAAATGGCAGGTCCCTGTTTTCGCCATCCTTGCTCCCAGATAACCTTGTGTCCATTCTGAAGCAGTTGGATGAGCAAGGATCCTGTTCACGGAAGTTCCCAGCTGCTGGAGCAGCACCATATGTTCCTGTCCACAACTTCAGGGCACCATGCCATGGGATGGCGCCACCGGTGACTATAAGGACAACAGTGCCTGTGTACTCTACCCCACCCCCACGTAGCAGACCAGCTCATGTAACTGCACCAGCAGTTCATGTTAGGCCTGTGGTGCCAGTTTTTGCGTCTCCACCACCAGTGGTTCGGGTTGATGGACCACCGATTTTCATGGGCCCACTCAACAACCCATTAATTCGGACAGAGGGGCCACCAGTCATTCCTTGTCCGCCCCCGCTAAACAAGCCATCAGTTCCGATGGAGGATACTGGCGAGGCGACCACAATTGATCTGCAGGAATCTACAGCGGTACAGAACATGAAACAGCTGAAAATCTGATATCAGGAGGGCTCATATCCCCCGAGCAACTCATTTCCCCCGGTTGATTCTCTTTTCCCTTTCATGCATTTTGGATTGTTTTTGGTTTTCTAGTTTCTTTTTCAAGTATTGTACATTGTCTTGGGCCAGTTACAACCAGAGCAATATGAGGCCCTCGGCAATCCATAGCAAGTTGGACCAGTGTCTTGAGGAAAATTCGGCTTTTAAGAACATTCAAAACTTGCGACCCTTTCATGGGGCTCACCTTGATGCCTGCCAATGATGATGGAACTAGGGTTGGACTGGGCATATGCTCTTTAATATGGATTTAAAGGTAACCAAAAGGTTATACATTTTTTTTTTTTTTTTATATATATCAGTTGTGTTATTTTGTAGTCACAGTGGATCCTTGTTTTAAGGGTGCATCGGATCCAACCCTAACAGTAATTGGCATGTATCAAGGTGTGCCCTAGAGGAGGGGGGCCCTTTGAAGTTTTTAAACTTGGGAGAGTAGTTTAGTACTTTTCTCCTTGAATGTGTAATGTGTATATCTTCTTCAATGTGCCTAGGACAAGGGTGGGTGTTGTTTGGATGTGGTAACATTTTTCTGCACATTGTCACTGAATGACTTGATCCACCAAGATGGTCGAAGTTCCTGGTTTAAAAATTAAAGAGAAACGTTGCAGGAGTAGAACACAGCAGTATTGGAGGTTCAGATGTAGTCATGGACAACCTGTATGTATGTCAATGGAGCCTTAGGGATCAATTCTCATACTTGGGAGGTTATTTCTCCTATTAGCAGAAACCTCTTAGGGCCCACTTAGATATGTGCTAGCCTCAAAGCTTATTGGTCTTTTAAGCATGCATTTTCTTTTGAGATCCAATCCAGTGGTGGGGAAAGTTTGAAGTTAGATCAGTGTCAAAGGGCTTAAGACTGATCAGATGGACCCAACTGAGTGTACAGTTTGCGTTTTTAGGAGAGAGTTTCTTTTTACTCAACTGTCTAAGTGATTGTTATATACAATTACTTGATCATAGATGGAGAAAGCTAGAGGCATTGATCAGTACCTATAGTGCTTAATGTAAACTAATATGGACACCGGCCTTGAAGTCTGGAAATTGCAAGACAACAGCATGGGCCCATCTGATTTTTGGGATGGGCTTCGGTCCTGGATGTTTATGGTCGGGCCTAAATGCTTAAATGGCTGAACCAGTAATACCCAACTTGTTTAAAAACCATCAACAGGATTGCAAATAGAATGGGTCAATGGGCCAGAGCTTGTATTCAGCTACTTAGTTAGCAACCAAATATACAGTCCCGGAGTGAATGCAGGCAACTTGATTTTGTCTCACTCATGTAATTATGTAAATATCTTACATGTATAAATCCTGTTGTAAATGACTCTTTTTCTAATGAGATTTTCACGTCTCATGCGTAAAAGATGTGTATTATTCATTATACATCCCTTTGGTGCCAAACCTTTGTAGAGTACATGTCTATCTCCCGCGTGCGTGTGCAGGCTTGACATAAGTTTTTTTTTGCCCTTTTTATCTATGCATTCCAATGAGCTATTCGTAGGCATGGAATTGGATACGTAGGAATTCATTGTCAAATGGGCACATTGTTTGCATTGAATTAGATGCTTGGAAATTCATTGTCAAATGGCCCCTTCATTTGCATGAAATCGAAATAGTTAAGGGGTCATTGTTTGCGCTCATTTGTAAATGATTTGCATTTTAATGGTAATTTTATTTAACTAATTTAAGCATGTGGTGCATAAATCGAGTGTTTAAATCAGCCTTTTTCACCCCCATCACAACTCTATAGGCACCACAAATACAAAAAAGGCCCGATACAGTGCATTACATATTGTTTTTTTTTTTTTACCCTCTCATGGGGTCCATAATAAACCTTTATTTAACAGATTCACGTGTTATTTTACAAAAATAACACCTAAGAACTTATTTTAAAATGGGCATGTTTATTTGAATGGAATAGGTATATATAGGAATACATTGTCAAATAGGTTCATTTGTTTACATGGAATTGGAGTAAATAGGAAGTCGACTCAAATGGCCTATTTGTAACATGAATACATAAGAGTTCATTGATGGAATGGGCCTATTTATTTGCTTGGAATTGAAATACATTGGAAGTAAATTACACATGGGCTTTTTCGTTCGCATGGATTTGCTTGGAATACATAGGAATTTATTTTCAAATGAGTTTGCTTGTTTATATTGAATTAGAATCATAGGAAGTAACTCATTCAAATAGGCCTACGTAGGAATTCATTATCATATTAGCTTGCATGAAGTTGAATATATACAAAGATGAAAAACATCCATAATTTATTTTAATTGATTACAAAACATAATTTCTTAACATTCTTTTGGTATAATATGACTCACACTCAAGCACAGCCTCTTTTTTTTTTTTTTTTGGGTCTCTGCTAGGTAGGTCAACTGGCGATAAGTAATACTTCCAACTTAAAGAGCCAAGAATCAATCCCTCGATAGGGGTGTAAAGTAGGTTGTGCCTTCAAGTTGGCCCAGCGGTGCCGGCTAGTGAAGATTCACGGGTTGGGCCATGCCTAGGTTGGCTATGGTCCCACGGTGCGGCTTAGGTTGTGCCATGTTTTATTTTTTATTTTATATAAATTGAAATAGAGTTGATGCACTTTGAAATAAGGTCGAAACTATTAAAATAAATACACAAACATTAATGTTAATTTATAAATGAAAAATAAAATTTTAATTATTTTAAATTATATATTTTATTTATAAAAAAATTAAAAAAAATTATATATAATAGTTGTGCTGTGCCGTGCCTCGGCCTAAGCACTGACCCGTGCACAAACATTGATGTTAATTTACAAATAAAAAATAAGATTTTAATTATTTTAAGTCATATTTTATTTATAGAAAAAAAAATTAAAAAAAAATATATATATATATAATAGTCGTGTTGTGCCGTGCCTCGGCCTAGGCACTGACCGGCACGGCACGGCTAAGGACCTAGGTCGTGTTGTGCCACAACCTAGGGCTCCCTAGCCCAGCACAGCACATCCACGAACCGACCCAGCTCAGCTAATGTGATCAACGGGCTGGGCACGGCCCATAAACAGTTTTTTTCTCGTGTTGGCCGGGTTGTGTCGGGCCGCACAATTAACACCCCTATCCCTTGGTAGGTGCGATGCAAAGGTGCTAACATCACTTAACCATGATTGTGTACGTGTAGTTAAAACAAACGTTTCAAAATCAAGTTAGATTATTAATAACTTAATGCATGCATGTAATCGAGTGTTTGTGCGCTTTCGGGAGCATTTAACTGGTAGAATTGATTGGTGATAAATTAATAAATCAATAAACACGTTTGAGGTGGTTTGGACATGTCCAATGCAAGCCAACACCACCACCATTGAGGAAAGGCTTTTCTATGCAGATTGATGAACCACCAAGAAAAAGGGGATGGATGAAAGTAGTAAGGATAGATAGCCTATCCAAGGATTTGGCCAAGATTGATGGGATAAGGCTTTGATGATGCTGATAACACATTATTATATTATCTACATTAATTGACAAAGGACCGGGTAGGGCTGGGTCTTTTTCAAAATTAGGCCCTAGCCTACCCCATGGGTTTCAGGACAAGGGGAAAAAAAGCCCTTACTTTTTGCAGGCTTTGGCAGGCCGGGGAGTGCTGAGCCCCTAGTCAGAGGTGTGACCAAACCATAGTTCACAATGACTAATAACTTGGGGGTAAATTTAAACAGACGCCAACATTTTTCAGCTACAAATAGCTAATACCCAACAGCAATCCACAAACAAAAGAGCATCTGACAGGCAGCAACAACTGCAATTCACAGCATTTTGCACGGGACAGATGACATCTATTAATTCATGCAATTCGAGCCCATGGAGATTTACAGAGCTCAGTCAAACAGAGATCAGACCTGCATTTCAATTGGCAAAGGCAGCTTCCATTGCCTGTAAGATATAAGCACTATCAAACTTGAAATTTCTGAAGCTCTTACCAGGGCCAGCATCAGTGAGCTGAGATTCAGATCCAGGTCTGTTTGATGGGTTCTCATTCCCCGTTGAACCTCCTGAACCATTCTTTGCCTTCCATACACATGCCCCTAATCAAAATAGTAAAAGAAAATAAAACAAATGTCACTCAGGTAACGCAAAATGGATTTTCCTTCCAAGATTATTCATCGGAGAAGTTTTAGTCAAAATTCCAAAACACCTTATTATCTGGTTATAAGAATTAATGTGCTATATATCTGAGGGTTAACCAAATACTGTGAATTGAACCAGAGCCAACATATTGGAACTCAAAGCAGAATTCAAATTTTGGAATTTTGGATTGTACAAGAAATGTACTGTTACATTGATATTTGATTGACAAAGGTCCAAAAACCCATTGACGGGTTTTGAATTTGGTTGTCACATGGTTCGCAAAGACTTCTCAAGTGACTCGCCTAAATTCCAGTATCTTTTTGGTTTTCGGTGAAATCAGAAAGCCAATTCAGTTCATCTAATAAGCAGAAGTCAGTGTTAATCAAAGACCGAGTTTCCAAAAAAATTAATAAAAATAAACATAAGGACAAAACCAATATTCTGTCTACCAGCTTGGTGTGAACCGGCAACATTACATTGTGGAAAGGAGAGAAATAGAGGTGAAGAAAGACCTTTGGAAGAGATGTCTGATTTTTGTGATGTTGAGGGTTGGTTTTTGGAAATCCAAGCTTTAAGAGGCCTGCATGACAAAGTAACATTTTCACCGAGCCAAACCTGTGTCATAAATGATGCAAGCAATAAAATATTCAGCACCAAAGAGGTAAGGCATTGGATACTCACGCCAAGAAGGGGGCAACCATGTAAAGCTTCAGGCCATTGGCTGCACGGGAGACAACATCACTGCCTTCAGCCTGGAGTTCATCAATCCGGTGCCATGAAATTTCCTGTCAGCAACAAACATCGTTTTTAAAGCAATGAACATCCAGTGACTCAAACTTCTCCCCTTAAATCATTCACTCATTCATCATCAACATCACAAACATCACTACCATGGAAGCCTTATCCCATTCACTCAGTGGGCAACTAGGCATTTGGGCATGTCAACTGGATCCCAGTCATATACTAGTTGGCTTGGTTGGGTAGAACTCAATTTGGATGCATTGAGTTAAAACCTATGATGCCCAGATATGGATATGGATACGGACACTGAAATGGAAATTGAGGATACGACTCCTCACGTTTGAAAATCTAGGACACGGATATGGATCTTGGCATCCTAAGTTTTTCTCTAGACCACTTTTGAATCAATGAAATTATCTATGTTTTTGTCCCTTTCTAGCATTTTTTTTTAGGGGGTAAAAGTATTAAAAGAACTATATGAAATAAAGGATTTCATCGTAAGATATGTTAAACTTGTTCCCTAGAAGCATCGGTGCATTATTAGGTACCAATACAAGTGTCATATCGGTCCAATATTTATAGTTGGGTTTGTAAAAGTATCCGGGTATCATAGGTCAAAACCCCATCAACCCACCTGGTCAGCTCACAAATTGGCTTGGTCACCTTGGTAGGACTGAGTTGCCCTAGTCAAACCAAAATTAAAATTAAAAATACTATGTTTTTGAATGGTAATTAAAAAAATTAATTAATTCATAAGGATGTTCGAAGCTCAAAATACTTAAATGAGAACTAAAAAATAGAAATTAAAATACATTTGATATTGATGCAAATGCCGAGCCTCTAGCACAGTTGGAAGGCACTCGTTGGCCAAATCGCAAGGTTGTAGGTTTTGAGTCGCGTACTTTACTTATGTAGATTTTATTTTAAAAAATTCTACTTTTTAGATTTATATACATTTTCGTATACTTTAATGATTAATATGGATTTCTGCTAAAAACATTTGAGAATTTACTCTACTGATCTGCCTCACCTGATTGACTTGCCAGCTTTCATGGTTAACTCTTAACTCCAAGTTAAAAAATAAAAAAAAATAAAAAACCTATGACTAAGATTAACTTGTTTCTTATACAACAAGGGATGAAGGTTTGGAGAAGCCCATAACAAGGTTTTTCTTTTTCTTCTTTTCCATTAAATAACAGCTAGATAAGGAATACATACACTGATCTCCTTCTTAGTTAGTGGTGCAAAGACAGTATCTTCCTTCACACCAGTAATTATGTAGAGCCGCACCCGCTGTTGACCGATTACGACTTCAATGTGATCATCCATTTGCAGAAGTTTTGAAACATCAAAACCAGTTTCCTCCAAGACCTGACCGCCACAATAAAATACCCAATGAGCTCAAACAATATGGAAAGACATAAAAAGAATTCAACGACAAATAGCATGGCTCTTGGTTTTGGTTGAGGCAATTGTACCAACTTAAAGTAAGTGAATCTTCTTGCATTTGCAGACTGTGAAAAAAAGAAAACCCGCCTTAAAGAATCGATAAGCTTAAAAGTGCCAGCCTCTGTTCAAATGTTCAACACCCCCTTCATCACCAGTAAATTCTTTTGACGATTTCAAGCAGGTTGGCATGCAATTTTTCTAGAAGACAATAATGCCCTCGAACTACTCGAAAAAGGCAAGACTCGAGAGTTCTTTTTGGAAAAAAAAAAAAGGACCTACTATTAGAACACATGTATTTTTCAGGAAGGGGCCCACTCAAATCAAAATCGAGTGACTCGAAGCCTCAAATAAGTAAAATGGTGGGAGCACCCAAATGATCCAAACAGGTGGCGCTCACCAAAATGGTGAAAAGACCCACACAGGATTTTTCAATAGAACTACCTTTTCAGAATAAATAAGGGAAGTCTGGTCTCACACCAGAACTTTTTAAAATCCCATCCAAAAAGGGTTTGACTGCAGGTCAAATAAAAAACTTAAATGATTAAATTTCAGCGACCAATATAATTATTGAGAAAATATCTCACTAATTTTCTTTACGACACTGGAAATAATTCTGATATCGAGAGGCAGAGGCTTCCCCAACCTCTCCTCCATCTCAACATGTTACATTAGCATGAGAAGTAATAACAACCAGAAAAGGCAATGGTAAAGTCAGTTATTAAAGAACTTACTTCTCGTACGGCACAAGTATGGTCTTCCTCATCTTTATTCTTTTTGCCACGAGGGAAACTCCAGCTCGCTCCCTTCCAACCTTTTACTAGTAAACACTGAAAATCCATTAACATAAATTAATAACAAGTTGAAGCTTGACAATACTAAGGAGAAGGAAAGAAAAAACGTAAAAGACCTGCTATCACAGTACCTACCTACTTCAATACCATTAAGCAACTTCCCAATGCTATCATAGTGACTCCAGCATGATTAAGAAACATACCAATGCATGTTCTAGCTTAATTTATAGTTTATGCATAGGAAAATGCCTTTTGATGGAAGCATCTCTCAAACTGTGCATCATTGTCATTGTTATCATCATCCCATTTATTTAGGGTTGGATTCAGGGAACTCTATCTGACCTATCCTTGTTTAGAGCTAAATTCTGTCATTCAATCTAACATGTCACTTCCACCACTTCTAGCTCCTAGTGATTGTAGTGCTGCTTCCAATCTCTTTTGTACAAACCTAAAACATATATAAATATGTTTTTTTGAATGCTGAAATGCATTAAAACAGTACAACAGAATTATACCGAAAAGCAAAGGGCCAAGAAAAAGGCCCCAAAACAGAGACACCACTCAAAAACGACGAAGGGGAGCAAAACGCCAACAGAAAGAGGCCAAAAAGCTCCTGGCTATAGCTAAATGTGGCCAAAAAAGCAGTGGCCAAGCTAAATATTACAAAAATATCCATATTATTGTATTATTATTATCATTATTAATATCATAAAGGCCTAAGTGATGCAACCTTTCATTCATGTCCAATTGGCCAGAACACTGGAGGCCAAAGAAACCCTCTCATTGAGCCAATGGAGCAACAAAAAAAAAAAACATGTGACAAGTCCAACCCACTCATTGGGCCTAAGAAGCCCGATCGTTGATACTTGTTGATATTTCCTACAATGTCTCTAAGTCCGGTCTATTTTCAGATCTTGAGCCTCGGTTCGGTCCTAATATTTTCCAGGTCAGAATAAATTGGGACTCAAGTCCAACCCAACCAGTTTACAGCCTACTGCACTTCACAATACTCATCTCATCCACTTGGACCTTTATTTTCAGTGCAGTGTCCTCATTTTCAACATTCAAATCTTACAACAACATAACTTTGACCATTGTCTTATAGAAGTGTCCCTTCAATTTAAGGGTCACTAGATGATCGCACAATACCCCACTAGCTTCTCTCCACTTTGGCCACGCTCTACTAATCATATTTGCAATATCCTCCTTTGTCCCTCTATTTTGTTCCAAATATCGAGATCTATCACATCGGAAAACAAAGTAGTTTTAACTTTCAGGAAGGAGGTTTTTTTTTGCTAAATAATCCTTCATTCCTTTACACAAACAAATCCACTAATTTCCACACCATTTATTCCACTTTATTTCACTAATATTTAAAAAAGCTGACTCAAAAGTCAAAACTCTCTCCAATGTTATACCTTATTCTCTTTTAAGAAAAACTAAATGATAGGGCTCTAATGACCCTTTTTAGTGGAAGTCCTCTAAATTGAGTTCTAATGTAAATACTGGAGGAACCCAGGTTTTTTTTTTTTTTTTGAAGAAGAAGAAGAAGAAGATGAGGTGGTACCAATCCTTGAACCCTTGACCTCTTATAGTTATATGTACTCTTAATCATGCAACCAGTGAGACAGAAGGAAGATTGGTGGATCCCAATTGCAAACTCTATTATTATTACTTCCAAAAAGAAAAAGAAAAAAAAATCCTACTAATGGGACCAGATTTATAATTCATCTGAAGGCAGTCTCTTGTGTTCTGAAGATGCATTTTAGGATTCTGTCTGGAAGGGCCTAGCGGATTTTTCCTCACCTACAATATGCTGATGATGCATTCCACATCCAAAGAAGCTCCTCTTTTAAGCTATGATGTTCAGATATGGATATGAGGATGGGAGACATGACTGCACTTTAGGAAATTCATATTTTACATCAAGGTTTTTATACAAGGTACTAATTTTTTTCTTAACATTTGTAAGTTAATAGAATTATCAATGTTCACATTCCTCTCTAAAAATTTTTATGTTGAAAAGTAACAGAACTGATAGAACTTTTTTTTTTTTGATCGGTTCTAATAGAGCTATATGAAACAATGGAGCCAATATAGTAGGTATGTGAAAGCACCAGTGCAGTGTCAAGTACCAGTATGAGCATCATATTGGTCTGTCATGGGTACCCTAGGCATGTACAAGCATCCAGGTATCCAGATAACCTTCTTCATTAAATTCTAACGACCAGCTTGGTTTGAGATAGGAACATGGGAAAGTAGACATCTGCTTGTCGCAAGGAGGTTGTTTGCCATGTAAACTAGAATCACATTGAGCTAGGCTATATTTATGGAAGCTAAAAAATATTTTAAGTCCTCAAGCTATCTTCATGCACTTATGATTTTATATGCATGCACATACGAAAATGCAACTAACTACAAAATATGCCCCACATAAAAGAATTATAAGTAAATTAGCTGAAAAGTAAATCCGCACATTCTTAAGAGAGCATGGGTCAAAATCTTTCATAATTCCAAACATGAGTTTTAAGGATTTAAACTAAGCCATAAGCAAAAATCAAAGGATGAGATGGATTCTGGGTTTTCTGCTTGCTAACAAACGACTTACCCGTTCAAAAGATTCATCCAGAATGATAGCTCCAGTTACAGGAACTCGAACCTTATAGGAAGTGAAGTCCTTGTATATGTCATCAATATGTGCAATATAAGGTCTCAGTGCAGCACAGCTATTAAACACTATGAGGAATTAAAGAAACTTTCACCAATAAAAATAAGAGGCTGCAAACATTCACTTAGAGAATTTACGTATGCCACACGACTATATTACTGTAAAAAGAAAACCCTTGAACTGCCCAATGAAAGATAATAATATGATTTACTCCATGAAAGATGAAATATGATTTAAGTATGCCATGGCATCTTTTCTTAGGTAATAGGAATGCACAGAAGAGGAAGTGGATGGAATAGAATCTCAAACAAAAATTCTATGATGCCCAGATGCGGCATAGATATTGCATGAACACCCCATGGACACTACAGGGACATGAAGTTAACTATAAATATTAAGTATTGGAAAGGATATGAAACGGGTATATCACCTTGCAAACTTATGTATGAATGTAAATATGTTCCATGGTAAACGCACTGCAACCCTATGTCCAACTGTAAGATGATTTCTTCCTTCCTAATCGCTACTAGACTACTAGCACAATAACCCATGCTAAGCATGGGCATGTTCACCAACAATTGCAAAATATAGTTTATGATCCTTTAAAAAAATTTAGGTCACGCAAAATTATCCTCAAACACTTACAGACAGTGATTTTGTTTGGATAGAGCATAAAAATATGAAAAGAGAATAAAAGAGAAAATTATGAGAGTATCTCTTTTTTCAATCCAAAAGTGTAGTAGGAAGAAAAGAGGAGAATTAGATTTGGAATGGATATGAAGTTGTTGTAGAGAGTGCAAAGTGGGAAGAAGACTTGAATGGTTACAGTCTATGATGCACAGATACGGCATGGATACAGCAAGGGCACGCTATAGACACGGCAACGACATGGATTTTACACATAAAAAGTGAAGTATCGGATACGATACGACACGATACATTGCCCATTTTGAAGTATCCGTGCATCATAGGTTACAGTACAATTACATGTTGAAAGTGGAGGAGAAAGTGAGTTAGCTGTAGAATATGGGAGATAACTTCCGGTCAAAATCAGCAGTTGCAATCAAAATTAACTTCAAAACGCTTAGTTTTAATATATTAAAATTGATGTTGATTGCCCAAGACTAAATCCATGCATAAAATGCATCAAAAACTAATTCAGAGAAAAAATGTGTGAAAATCCGCCTTTACTGTTTCTTTTCTTGCGAACAGTATAACCTGAAAGCTATTTTCTAGGAACTGGCAGTCCTAAAAAGCAGATTCTGTGAAAATTAACAAAATCATTGTGTCTCAGGCTGTTGTTAAGCTGGTTGGGGACCTATGAAGTGTGCATGGGTGCATGAGTTTTGAGTCCTTTGTAAAGCAAAAATAATAACTAACACAATTGTTTTGCTTCAGGAGTCGCAAATTATTTAAAGAAAAAAAAAAAAAAAAAAACAACAACAACAACAACAATTGGATTTCAGGGAAATGTGATTTTTTTTTTTTTTTTTTGGTTGTTGAAAAGGAGGAAAATATGATACTGTCAGGTAAAATGACTTTGAGGTCTCATTTTGGCTTAAAAACCCAGTCTCTTGTGTATAATCCACTAATAAATCTGATGAAACTGACAAAGGGGCTCCAATATTTGCAATGTTCTTTCCAATGACTTGCTGACTGCATAGAAACAATAATTTGGAGCTGAATGCTTGATATGTTAAATACAAACACCCAGCAGGATATGGACTTAGTACACCTAAAGATAGAAACAACAACAAAGAATATCAAAGGGATAAGAGAAAAAGGATACTTAAAGACGTGAATTCCCTGAGAGAGAGCGACTTCAGCAACGGGTTTTGCTCCATAGAATTGTCTTCATAGAACCAATGGGCTTGCTCCACAAGAAATAGAATTCTCTCAAATGACTGTAGGTCTTCTTGCGGAACATTCAAAACAAACCGACTGCACATATGCACATTTCTAAGAGTTAACTCAAGAAATTGATGTAAATCAATGTCATTATGAGAACTGATATTAAATCAATTAGGTGATCAAAGAAACATAAGCCTGTGATGGACCACTGATTAAACAAAGATTCACTCAGACTCAAGGCACTTCTTACATTACTGTTTTTCAAACTGTATATATCAAAATTACTAAGACAATTACAAGAGCCACATGAGTGATGCGGTAAGCTGGTAACAGTCCATGTCATTTCTTAACGACTAAGAGAAGTCAAAATGTTCCAATGGAAAAAAAAAAAAAAAATGCTACAATGGTGACACTGACATAGATATAATGAAGCTGACAAAGTTCACTTGCAAGAGTAGAAGTCTATCAGAAGATTATTTACTTAATGAACTAATCAAACTATAAAAATGGCTGCCTCGCCTTTTCTTTTTCCTTTTTTCAGTAAAAATAATTTTCTTATTCAAGAAAAAGTACTACATAAACAGTATAAGAGAAACACATCATTCATCATGTAAAGAACAAGATAAACTCCTAGACCACAAACACAATGTTGCATGATTGGCTGCCTCATAAACATCACTTCCATATCCACCCTTTGAGTAGCTTATCCATCCACTTAGGGTGTGTTGGCTCAACTTCCTAAAAGTTCTTTTGAAAAGCTCAAAAGCTTGTTTGGTTGTTAGAATTTTACAAGGGCTTTTGAAGAAGCAAAGTCAAATTTAGCTTTCTCAGAAAGCAAACCTTCAACAGATCAAGATCATTATTTATATTGGTATTCAGGTATATTTTTCTCCCATTCAAGTTAGTCCAATTATTACCTAGATCAATTGTTAGATGTAATTAAAATATGCAAATCAAAGGGAGAAAAATGATAGTGTTTATATGCAATAATTCTAATAATAGGCCAAACTTTGATAGGAGTATAATTTCTCCAAGATAAATATTAATTTCAAGTGATTTAGATTTTGTAGATGAGCCCTACAAATAGATTTATATGACTGAACATGGAGAACCAAATGATGAAGGTCCCTCATATCTCATTTTTCTATGAGATGATGATAGCGCCATAGCAGTGATACCACATAATACATGCCTTGGCACATATAGGATTCATACCTATCTATAAGGGTTTTATGTAAGGCCATTTCATCAATCTAGAGAAAGCCTACGACATTGTACATATATATATTTGTTGTGGTGGATTTTAATCTTTTAAATAAAAGGAGTATCCCGAGAAGTTATATTGATATCATTGAAGACATGTATGAGGGAGAGATAATGAACGTGAAAACTACATAATCAGAGATAAGTGAGTTTCCAGTGACCATGGACTTGTATCAGGGATCGGCTTTTAAGTTGTTATCCCTTTGTACTGATTATGCTTTATGGATGAGTTAATTGCTCATATTCAAGAGGGGACACCTTTGTATTGTTGAGAAGTCCCCCATCCCACATCGCCTAAGTAATGGGCTTGCCAGTCCTTCATATATCTGTTTGGGCCTTCCACTTATTAGCTTAAGCTTTTAAGTTAGCACATGATTTCTTACATGGTATCAGAGTGGGTTCCGATTTAGTCGTTCTTGTGTAGCCCACAGGCCTTTCTGTCGTTCTTGTGTAACCCACGTGGCAAGTCCGTCCATGAAATCTATTGTGCCTGCATGTGGAAAGTTCCACATCCCACATCGCCTAAATAATAGGTTTGACAGTCCTTCATATACCTGTTTGGGCCTTCCACTTAAGCTTTTGGGTTGGCACATGGTTTCTTACAAGTATATGCTATTTGCAAATTATTGGTGGATGAATCGAAAGATAGCATGAATGAGAAACTTTATAGATAACGGGAGCTTTAAAATCCAAGGGCTTTAAATAAGTTTTACAAAGACGGAATATATGAATTGCAACTTCAATGGAGATTTGCGGAGAGATGTAACTCTTGTGAGATTAAAGCTCAAAAGATACCACAGAGAAAGTCCTTCCGATACCTAGGCCCTATAATTAATAAGGCTGAGGAGATTGAGGAGGATGTCAAACATAAGATATGAGTTGGATGGTTGAAGTGGAAACTTGCTTCTAAAGTGCTTTGTGATCAGCGAATAATTAAAGAGAAAATTTTACAAGACTCTGTTGTTGTTTTTTTTTAATGGTTACTTTCATTAAGAAAAGCAAGAAACCTATTACTTTTATTAAGAAAATTTTACAAGACTCTGGTTAGACCAACCATAGTTAGCTAGTTCGTAGTTCAAATAGTTCGCATTCAAATTCACAATTTGACACTCATCTCGATTTGAAAACTCAATGAGGTCGGTTCATTTAGTTCGTTTCCCGATTCGATTAATTCCAATTTCGAACATTTGATTTTTCAGTTTTCGTCCACAGCGAACTGTCTCAAATCGGGCATTTTCTTTTTCACAAATTACGGTGAATCAAACTGCGAATTGTTCAATTCAAATCGTTTGCAACTCGAGGCCTGAACCACCGAATCAGGTAACTATGAGACCAATTATGACCTGTAGAGCAGAATGTTTGCCAACTAAGAAACAACCCATGCCAAAAATGCATAAGCAGAGATGAGAATGTTCAGATGGATGTGTCGTAAAACTAGAACGGACGGAATCAGAAATAAGACTCGTTTGAGATGCTTTGAATGTATCCGACTCGGGCCAACTACAGCCCCAATATGGGAAAAAAAATTATGTGCAAGATGATGGCCTCTCAAAGAAAAAGGGTGGGCAAAGACGACATCGATAGAGGTAGGAAAGATAGATTTCAAGAAGTACGACCTATCTAAGTATTTGGCCCGGGATAAACTGGAATGGCGAAACAACAAAACCAATAACCTGACAAAGAGTTTCCAGTATGAAATGAATCAGGGCGCACCCAAATCACCAGCAGGAGATGGGGACTCTGGCTGAACAAACTGTAACCCATCCTACCAACTGTTTGTTGCACATGGTAAACTGGAACCATGGAAACAGGAACATCATGGTTTTCACACTCCCATGTTAATATCTGATACAGTAGTAATTTTAATCTCAAACTCATCAAACAGAATGGCAGAAATCATCCAGCCTCACTTCCCACCTCTTTCAGAACTTCCAAATCCATCCACCTCAAGCACTCCAACCAAATTCCAAATAACCCCAATTGCTGCAATCACTTCATCAATTCACTAAAACTACGACTTACACTAATCCCTAAGAATCAGCTCCATCCTCAACAATGTTCACTCAAAAAAAAATCATAAAAATAACATCAAGAAATCAAAAAGATAATGAAATCCAACAGAAAGAAAGCATCAAACACAAAGAAATTCAACAAAAAAACAAATCCACTAGGAAAATCACAACATGGGCAGAAAGATGAGAGAAAAAACAACAGGAACTGAAATGAATCGGGATTAAGAACGAGAGAGAGAAATCTTGAAATACAAGAGACCTGCAGAGATCGTCGAGGAGTTCTTGAGGGGGGAGAATGTTCCTCATCGGAGAGCTTGAAGATCGATGCAGGCCTGTCATGGCTGATGAAACATCGAGAGATGAAAAACCTTAGATTTTTTTCAGCGTCTTTGAAACCCTAGCTCCGGTTAATTGGATCTTAAACCCTTGTTTGGGTTCTTTTCCATGGAAAAGCAACAACAAGAAGCTGCAACGGGGGAGAGCAAATTTTTTTTTGGGCAATTTCAAATATGTCCTTGGGTTTTTGCCTTATTTCAAAAAAGGAAAACAAGTTTCAAAACTTGAAACTTAGGGCATAAGTTTTTGGATAAATTTTTAATTAAGGACAATCGACCATTTAAAGGTATTTTTAATTTACTTTTTTTCTCAATTTTTTTAAAATACCCAAATTTTCGTACATTGAAATAAAAGTCTCATTCACTTCTGTCACTTTCTCTTTCATCGATGCACCAGTACCCTTACAGTGATTAACGGTAACCAATGTCTCCACAACAATTAGAAGCATGCATCGGCACTAAAAGCATCCCATGGCTTTAAATAAAAGGATAATTTTAGTGTTTCAAAAAAAATCGAGATAAAAAAGGTCACCAAAAATATCTTTGAATGGTCAAATGTCCTCGGTTGAAAACTTCATAGAAAACTTGCACTAATTTTAAAAGTTTTGAAACTTATGTCCTTTTTTTATACCGAGGTAAAAACCTAAGACTTTATTTGAATTTTTTTTTTTTTTTCCTTCACCTCATCAAATAGCTCCGAGAATGGAAACTACATTATTTTATAAGTGGGCTCCCCGATACCAAAGCCAAGGAAGTAGCCCACAAATGATCAACAGGTCGACATTGCCAAATGTTATGATATTAATGATTCCTTAGTTAGCGAAGGCTTGTTAAGGCACGAAGTTTTTTTTTTTTTCCTAAAGAAGCAGAAGCAAGAGCAATCTCTCGCAATAAAGAATGCTTGTTATTTCAGAATTTATGTTTTGTCGGATGCCCATGATGTAGTTAATGCCATGAAAGGAAGAGAATAATGGTCATCGGTCTTATTATTTTTTATATCTTAGAGTCCTCTAGGATTTTTGATAAATTTGATACTAATGAATTTCTAGAACTTCCATTGGGGCTGCTCATTTTATAGCTAAGGTAGTGAGCTATTGTCGAGATATGTTGAGTGGGAAGACAATTTCCTCACTGGTTGATTGATTGTGGGAATATTACTAATGACAGAGGCGCACATTGCACATGGTTGTTACTTAAATGATAATATTAGTCACAATTTGTAATGATCCAACGGTTGAAACTTGATCTCATAGTCATTTTTGTCCTTATTCAAAGAATAGACGGTTCAAATCATGGTTTTTGGGCCCACAAAAAATTAAAAAAATGTAAAAAAAAAAAAGAATTGGCAATCTAGGGACATAAGAACAGCCAATTGTATTGATGTAATCTAACATTTTTAAAGTTTTTTTTTTTTTTTGAGATTTCTCAAAATTCATGATGACTTAAGAATTTGAGATTTAACCCCTCAACCCTTTTTGGCCTTTTAAAGAAGCTGAGCAGTTCGGATCATGAAAGATGGAGCCCACAAATTAAAAAAAATGCATATATAATGATGTGGAGTTTTTCACAAATCTCTTACAACCCGTGATGAACTGATAATTGAAATTTGGTCTCTTAGCCATTTTTGTCCTTCTTTAGATGACCTATCATGATTTTCAGGCCCAAAAAAGTCAAAAAATGCAAAGCAAAAAAAAAACCGAACTAGTAATTTAGGGAATTGAAAACAGTAAATTACATTGATGTAATCCAATGTTTCTAAGGTTTTTCAAGTTTTTTTCAAAATCAATGATAACTTGAGAAGTGAAATTTGACACCTTTGGCCATTTTGGCTTTTTAAAAAGTGTGAACGGGTTGGATGATGAAAGAGGACCCACAAATTCAAAAAATACATATCTACTGGTCTGGATTTTTCACAAGTTTCTCACAATCTATGATGATCCAATGGCTGAAATTTGGTCCCATATCCATTTTTTTCATTCTTCGGAGGATGAACAGTTCAGATTGTGATTTTCGATCCCATAAAATAATAAAAAAAAAAAGACTGCAAAAATAAAGATCTAATGATATAGGTTTTTTCACGAGTTTCTCACGACCCGTGATGATCCACCGGTTGAAGTTTGGTCCCCTGGCCATTTTTGTATTTTCTTCATAGGATCAACAGTTCATATTACGATGTCGGGCCTATAGATTAAAAAAACACACTGCTAAAAATGAGATATAATGATTTGGAGTTTGTCATAAATTTCTAACAATCCCTGATGATCCACTATGGCTGAAATTTGATTTGTATTTCTATAGAGTATGAACGGTTTAGATCATGAATTTTTGGGCTCATGCTAAAACTGAAGATATAATGATTTGGAGTTTGTCATAAATTCCTCACAATTCGTGATGATCCAATGACTGAACAAACATTGGGTGAAATTATTTCTTTTAGCATATGGGTATATAGATTATGATCCTTTAAAAAAAAAAAAGAAAATATAATAAGTTAGACAAATAGTGCAGGACCCACCAACAGGATGACATATAAAGAGTGGCGATCATTTTAAACATGGGAAATATTCAAGTGAGAACTATTATATGAGAACTTTTTTGCATGGCCCAAATAGCAACCCATCCAATCCGAGCAACCAATATGAAATCCCTTGATAGTCACTAATCTCAAGGATTGGCACACATCTAAATGGATTAAACCGTTGGATCGAGGGTTGAATATGTTTTTCAATATGAAGCCATTAAACTTATGGGCCATGGATGAAGGGGTTATGGGTTTGGGTTTAGGCCTTGGTGTCAAACTTGATACTTGAGGTGGTCTCACATAGATCTTTCTATCCCCCCGATCCCATCCCCAAATAAGGCCCACAATTAGACCTGCAAAAAAGTTCTCATATTATAGGTGAGAACTAGTTTTCACTTGAATATTTCCCTCTAAACATTTACAAAAATTTATCTTCCAGCTTAAAGTAATGATTAATTGTCTTTCTTATCTTTTTAAGAATGTCAAATGTAAGTTTTCTCCAATAAACAAAGATAAATAGAAATAAAGGTTTCTTTCGGGTCTATTTACATCCTCCGTATTAAAATCTTAACATTTTATGGTACATGGGGTTTTATCAAAGGAGTATTAAAGATGTGAAGAGTGGAACGTCTTAGGACAAAAACCTCTTTTATTCTTTTAGAATTTCATTAGCTAAGATGATTATATTTTATTTTTTTGGTAAAAAATCTACTAAGATGATTGATGTATAATCCCAAATCAGTTCAAGCCCAGCTGATCATTCAACTAGTGGCCTAATTTCCATGTGTCCTTTTGTGTCAAAAGTGCAGTCAAACCAGGCTTATAGACGTGTCGACTAAACATAAATATACGTACAGTGGTAGCAGTTCTTACCCAGCTGTCCAGGGTTTGAACCCTGGGTACGCCGCTGCCTCTTTACACTTCTTTTCGCTTATGCGGGGTTGTCTTTCCATATATGTGCGGTCTCTCTCTTGGGTTCCACCTCCCTTATTAGGTTACCAAAAATAAAAGGTTTACACTCAAAAATTAGACCCGAATCCAACCAACGTACGGACCTAAATCACCTCACTCTAGACTGAGGTTTAGCTGGGCCTGATTCATCCCCAACAAATGCCATTCTTAAAGGGTCTGGCCCACTGAGGTTTTGTCATTTTGGTGCATGAACTACCTGAGATGTCAAGGTTTTAATAGAAAGAGAGAATGTTTGGAGCAATTGCCTTTATGATTGACCATTGTATGACTCACTATTATGTAGGGTTGTCGATGGGTCGGGTCGAGCCCAACCATTCAGTTGCTGGCCTATTTCTCATGACAGGATCTGGCCCACTGACCTGAAAATTAAACTGGGCACTGGTTGAACTAGGCTTACAATCAAGGCGATTTTTTCTTTTTTCTAATAACGCAAGTTCTCAGTCCTTTGGGCCAGAATAATCCCTACGGGCGAAGGAGAGAAAGTCGGATAAAATTCCCTTCAAACATACAACCTCCAGGTGCAAATCGTTGTCTTAGGCCAACTGAGCTACCCCTCGGAGTTTACGATCAGGGCAATAGCTATATATTGAGAAATACTCGAAAAATAGACCAAAGCAAAAACCTGTGTACCCATAAAATCATTCCAATCCACACTGAAGTGTAGTTGGGCCTGGGGGCTCAGTCTATGCCCAAACTGGAGTTTGATGCATGTCTAACTGGGGACGTTTAAGGCTTTAAAACTCGGCCAGACCTTTGAAACCCATTGGCATGGGTATGGATTTGGGTTGCGTGTGTGTTCATATTAATATATATCGCACTAGACAGCGCCCCTTGGAGAAAAACACCGCTCCTAGTTGGACCCACTATGATGCATGGTTATCATCGAGGTCCATTGGATGGAAAGATCTATATGAGACATACTCATATGCAAAATTTCGATTCCATGAGATCATTCTAACCTTTTAATGCATGACCCTAAAATTTAATGGCTTGGACACATCATGTTATTATGATTTTAGTCCAATGACGAGGAAAAGTTGTATGAGCGTCAAATATGCCCTATTTAATACAAATAAATGTCATTAATACAAACAAACATGCCCTAATTAAGGTCTTTACTTTGATTATTAATGAATCAATTGGTGGTTGATCCATGACAAATTCGGAATACAACTGATTCTTGGGGGTAAATAGGTGTTAATTAGTTAGATTTCTCAAAGTAGACCCAATATACAAAACAAAGAAGGGCAGAAAAACTACTTAAAAAGAAAAATGTATTGATATGGAAAAAAAATATATAAATAGATCACATACAAAATATATAGTGGAGAACTTTAGGGTCACATTTGTTCAAAGATTGTGTGAAGGATAAAATTGTAAGCTCCCGTTGGACCCAATGGATTTTTTCTTTTGCCCCATTGATGCCGCAACCAAGGATCCATCTCCGTTTGTTTCTATGGAGGGGAGGTAGCTCACCACCTTGCTACAAGCCAATCATTGAGGATAGTGATGAAATGGTCTTATACTATATGTAATTTTGGTTAAAGATTATCTCAATTAGATCAACAAAACCATTAATTTATGGGCTTTAAAGTTTAATGGTTCGTTAAAATACATTTTTTTCTATGAAATTTAATCAAACAACAAATATAATTCCTATCAATGTCAAGTTACGGAGAGTGCCGATTCATAGGAGTTAGTAAGTGTGAGAAGGTTAGATTTGCCAGCGCGGTCCCATGCAGTGGCCAAAGAGTTACACGTAATTGGTGAGAAGTACCAAGGACAAAGTGAGCTAAGAAGTTTATTATGCATAATATACATACACTTATTAAAAGTTTTGGGCCCTTTAAAAAGTAAATCGAATCCAAGATTTAGGATGTCCAATCCCCTCAAGCAGCCCAACTCAACCTTAATGGCATTCAGGTGGGGATGTTTTCAGATTGCTTGTTTTTGTTTTCGACGGGCTCTTTTCTTGATGACCCCCATTTCTTAACATCGAGCTCATAAATGCTCCCGCACTTCTAGAAAAGGAGGCTCGGGCATTAAAAAAAATATATATATATCTTAAAAGTTAGATGTATTAAGCAGGTTAGGAAATCAAAATGCAAGACAATAAAGAATTTGACACCTATTAATAACAAAAGATATAAGATTATCTTGAAGAAAAAGAATTGAAAAAATTTGTACCGACTAATCCCTAGAGTTTGAAAAAAAAAATATGTATTATTTAAATGGGTAAAAGAAGAAGTAAAATACAGCACCTATTAGTGACAGAAGGTGCATTGAATATTAAATTTCATAATTATGAGTTTGTAGACATCTATGAGTAATGAAAATGTACTTGAATTGGCTGAAATGGGCCATTTCATATTAGTCCAAGGATAGCCAATGAAGAGTCTTACATGGATATCTAAGGCGGTCTGTTTCTTTACTGGAATTTATGACTAGAATTTGGAAGGTTTGGTTTTTCTTTTTTTAAATGATGTGACATGATGCGATATTTTGTCCCCTAGCATTTAAAATGCTATATTTTTTTTTATTAGAATTTCAAATTCCAACAACTCAAAAGACCTTTTGAGATTCTTGGAATTCCACTATCTCTATACCATTTGTTGGAATTTCAAATCTTCCATAAAAAAGTGGAATTTAGAATTCCACCTAAGGGGACAACTTTTGAAAAATTTGAAATTCTCTCAGACATGAATTCTTGGAATTCTGATAAAGAAACGGGCAGTCAAAAAATCATCACTGTCACATCTAAGCATGTGATTTAATGGTTGAAAAAAAGAAAATATACTTTGATAAATTCTAAATGCATTTGAGTATGAACAAGAAGAAATGAGAGTAAGAAAAATAAAAGTAAGAAAATACTTGCATTGAACGAGGACTGAGGAAACAAAGTTTCATATGCTTAATTCAGTGTGATGACACCCTGAATACTAAGCTGCTTTTTGCGAATAGGTACAACCACAACAAAAGAAACCAAAAAAGACAAAAAGAGAGCCAAATGAAGGCTGAGATGGCCCATTTCATATCATCCGAAGGGTGACCATTGAAGTGTTTAACATGGATATCAAAAGACCAACCATCACCATCACCATTGGGTCGATATAGATTATAACCCATGGACTCGAGACCCGTCGTATAAGTCTTTAACATTGCAAACTGTACCTCAAAATCAACACTCTCTCACTCTCTCTCTCTCTCTCTCTACATTTTTATATATTGGAGGTAGTAGCCTTGATGCACTATTATATGTTGAATAATATACTTATTTTAAGAAAAAAATAAAATAAAATAAAGAGAAGTTAAAATCGGTTTTGGAATTAGATTCCAGTCCTCTAGGTCGATCTGGTTCCTAAATCGGATGCAGGTTTTTCTATAAGAACTTGGTATGGAACCAACAAAACAAGTTTCGGGTCAAAGCCAAATCTAGAACCGGAACCATTATTTAGAAATCGGTCCGGGTCCAAGTCTCATATGGTTCTGACTCGGAATCTTTCCGTTTGCAATACTACTTAGCTAACTAGAGTTCGAACCTTGGATATGTCCCGTCTTCCTGCATGTGCAAGCTTCCTTCTCGTGTGTGAGGGCTACTTTTCTACTTAAGTAAAAAAAAACAAACAAACAAACTCCCTTGCACGTTTAATTCAACCCCTGCACTTTTTATATAACCTTTCACAATCTTAAACCTAAAGGGGTAACAATTAAAGTAGCATTCTCATGCCTTGACTTCAAAGTTTACGTGGCTTTCCCCTGCTTAGTGGCCCCACAAATTGGAGAGTCCTGCCTCATTCCATGTATGTATGCATACATGTCATTTATCATCTAGAATTTTGTAAGGGGTGGGTCACGCATGGTTTGACTTGGTTTAAAAAGATAGATATGGTAAACCCCTCTTCCCATCACTTGTCTTATCTTGAATCTTGACACAAACAAAGATAAGATCTCAAATTGTAAACTTTCTACTTTGTGATGCAAAAACAGTCGTAAAGCTATGCCAATGCTGATCCAAAACAGTATATCCTAGAAGCAAGAGTCAAAAACAATGGTTTTAAATGAAGCAAATTATCAACAAACACCCATGCAACGACTGGTGTCTGGTATAAAGAGAAAAAAACTGAAGGAAGAACACTGCCAAGATAAAGATAAAGCATAACCAAAAGAAGAGAAAGTGAAAACTCTATTAAAAATAATAAGAGATTTTATCCCAAAAAGCCCCTTAGATTTACTGTAGATCAAAAGGAATTTAAAAGATGTGAACTGACTCTAGTAGTTTTAGAGACCCTTTTTGATCTAGCTTTTTTTGTTGTTTATATATGAACGGGGATATCTTGCTTGGTGAAACAACAAAAAATAAATAAATTAAGAGCATGTCCGTATACATAAAATTGATTTCTTATGAACTCTTGGTAATATGAGCTTGAACGAAGAAATATTGTTGAGATAAACTTTAGTTTTTCCAGGTTTGATTACTAAGGTAATGGTTAGGTCAGTCTTTTCATCAATTGATGGATTGTTTTTCTATCAAAAAAATTGATGGATTGTTTGATAGTCATTTGTGGATCTTATCTTTGTTTCTTTGGCTTTAGCCATTCTAACTAGAATGCATATTTTTGAATTCCTATAAATTTAATTCCATGCAAAGAAATGAATCCTATACGGGAAGGGGGGGGGGGGGGGGGGGGGGGGGTGACAAATTCGTAATTTAAAAAAATAAATAATATAAAAGATTGGATTATGTAAAAGACAAATTCGTAATTTAAAAAATAAATAATATAAAAGATTGGATTTTATAACAACAATAGTTCAAAAGGGAGAAATAGGAGAATCACTAAATGCCAACATATAGATTTCGTGAATTTCTAAAAGAAGGGGAAATAGTAACCATTCTTACTGCAAAGAATAATGTAATGAGTAAAGAAATTAACAAAAACATATTACCTATCCATAATTAAAATTAAAATAGATATATTATATAAACTATTTGAAAGCCATTGACAATATCTGACTTGGTGTTGGTTCGTTAACATAAGGTGTAGGTTTGCTCCCCACCCTTACTTAGTGCAAGTGTGTTGCAGGGTCGTGCGTGAACTCAGGAAATTAGTCTTGTTGAGTTAAATACTCTCGGTATCCTTGTCAAAAAAAAAAAAAAAAAAAAAAAGAAATCCAATGAAAATAGTAACCTAAAGATAAAACGAAGAAACAAAAAATAATAATAATCAGAATCATATAGTGATACCATACTGCAAAAAAAGATTAGCTCAAGAGTCTAAAGTCAAAATTAAAAGGCCTAAAATCCAGTATATATAATATTAATGGAAACTCTGATTTCATGTGACCTTACTTCAAATTTAATTATCTAAAGGGAATGAAATGTATCAAGATGAGATGTGGCTTACCATTTTTTTCTATAGTGGCCCAAATTTCACACCAATAAAAAGGAAACCAACATTGAATTGATCTATGTACTTCTTATTTCTTTTATTTTCTGCCTTGCTCCTCCCACATGGATACAAGGCACAATGGACTTTGAATCATTCCATCCAAATATGATTTTGTATATGCAAGTCATGGCCTTATGAAATAATGTTAGATGGTCTTTGCCTAACCCAAAAAAGTGGACCAACGAAGTGGCCCCACAACACTTTTTTTTGTTCAATGAGCAATTGAGCATATGTGCTATAAAAATCCAAACATTGGTTTAAAAGAATTGATGGGGCCACAAGAGGCCACAATGAATCCCCAACTTCCGACAGGTAATTACTGGCTTACTGCCAAAGCTGAGAGAGGGTGGTGTTCTTCTTGCCCATCAAGGGATGGGGCCCAAATGCTGATGGTTGGTAGTTTTATGGTCCATCTTATGGGTCTTGATGAGCTCCATGAAGAAATTAATTAGGTTTGATTAAACATCTTTAGTCTAGTAGTTCATCATTAGAATTTGGATTGCGAATTATTGCTTCGAAGGATGAAGATTTTGTACTAGTTTGCGTGCTGCTTTCTTCAAATGTTAGAGGGGCTTAATGAGTAAGCCATCTGCTAAAACTCAGGTATGATAAAATATTATCAATTTTTCTTTTTAGATAACGCAAGGTGTCCTAACGCTTTGGGTTAGAATATTCCCTACGGGCTAGGAGATAAAGCCAGGTAAAATTCCCGCGGCCCCAGCGTGGTAGTACAGTTTCGAACACACACCTCCGGATGCAAACTGTGGTCCTAGACCAACTGAGCTACCCCTAGACAAATCACTTTATCTAAAGTCACAAAATTAAAAGTTGGAATAGAAACTCCAGGCGCCCAATGAACCCAATAAAACCAATGATCTAATGAACTTATGGGGCTGCTGAGCACTAGGAACTTGCCTTTGTCCTACTTAAAATAAGGTATTACAACTCCTGGGGCCCATTTTGTAGAACATGCCTATCAGTGGAGTCAGGAGTGGGTATAGGGGCGGGCAGATGGAAAGACCACCTTATAAATACCCATCATATTATTCTAGCATTTGATTTAACAACTTTAAAGTTTAGTCACATTCTAATTACAAACTTTTTTCGAGATTTAGGGCTTGTTTGGTATTTCTACTCTCTTTTTTTTTTTTTTTGACAAATCCATCTAAAATAGAGCCATTAAAAAAAGAGCCATAAAAAAAGAGGCTAGAATAAAATGAAATAAAATAAAACGTGTTTGGTAACGCACAGATCTATTTTAAATATCACTCGCCTTTATATTTTTAAGACTCAAAAGCTTTATTTCTCATCTGCCTACTTTTGGAACATTTGGATTTTAGTGGATTTGCCTCTAAATGTCTAAGGATGACAGAGTCTAAAATCTTGTGCCAAACGCTCTAATTATTCGAACTTCTATCCGATTTAAACATCTAGAGAAATAGAGGCATGAAATAGAGATACCAAACATGGGCTTAATCTAAGAGTCTACGTTGAATGAACTAAAATAATATCTAAGTATCAAATCAAGATATGAAAAAGTTGATCAAAAGGTAAGTCCAAGTGAGCCTCACATGCAGCTCCCTTTTGGGAGAAAAAAACTCTCCTTTGTACCAAAAACCTCCCTGCAGTCTGCAGAGGATGGGATCATTTATAATTTTTATTCCAACTGTCCATTTCAATCATACATGTGTCCTACTGTCCTTGTTGAGGCTTAGTAAATGAAAACCTTTGAAATTCGCTTTCAGCCTAGAAGGAATAATAATGAAACCTTGGGTGTGATTTTAGAACTGTCACTCTGCTTTAGTAAGGCCCATTAAATGAACAGCACAGATCATCTGAACAGGGATCCATATATTTTCCACCCAGCATGAAGATTTAATGAGGCTGTGTCCATGTCGAGAGGTTCATATTCAAATGAAAACGATGTTACACCATCTGGACCTCTCAGTTGAAACCACAGACAATTGAGGAATAGAAGTTTGGATGCTTTCAATTCATGGTATGAAAAGGAAAGTGCAGTTATTGACATTATCCCATGCCAACTATTTAAGGTTGAGAAGCCATTGTCCCTCAACTTTATTAAGAAAACAATAATGCCTCTGATTGCTTGGATGAAATTGGGAGTTACTTTCAGTAGTGAAAAAAAATTAAAAAAAATACCATGTGCAATGTTAGAATTTGTTAGCACCATATATGGAGTAATAATCATGAGCTAAGGGAGTGAAAGGGCTAGCCTGTGGGGGCTTACTTGGATGGATGACATTCAGAGAAGGTGGGGAAGGGAAATTCTATATGTACCTACCCTTTTTGTTGAGCAAACCCACATTCATTCTTCATGTGTAATTTATTTTCTTCTAAAAATGGGTGTGCTCGGCAAAAATAGGGGTGCATATATAATTTTCCGATGGGGAAACCATCCTCATAGAAGATGAGCCTACAAATGACAGGCCCACTTGGCACGGTAACCCTTGATTCAAGAGCCTTACCATTAAGGTTTTTAAAACTAATTTTAATTACAACAGTTGATTTTGACCGAAAGTTATTTTTTATATTGTACGACTAAATCACTTTCTCCTCCCACTTTCAACATGTAATTAATTGTATTATAATCACTCAAATCTTCTTTACACTCTACAACAACTTCATTTTTATCCCAAATGCAAGTCGTCTCTTTTGTTCCTACTTCACTTCTTGTGGCCCATTTTTACTCCATGAACTCTTAGATTGACAAAAGATTCACTATAGTAATCTTCTCTTTTTAAAATTTTATGTTCTTAATCAAATGTGATAATGAATATGCATAAGATTGTGTTAATCAAGCTTTTCATCAAAGAGTCAATCCAACTGTGGTACATACTTGGATTTAAGTAAAATTGGAGTTTTACCCCCGAGGGTCGGGGGTGGGGGTGGGGGTGGGGGCGGCTCGATTTTCTTGGAACAAATGAGTAAAATTTGGAGGCCTTTTGGGTTTTCACAATTTTACCCTTTTGAGATAACCATGTCTTTAAAATTAGTTGGATTTTAGCTTATTTGCTATCCTTTAGATTGAAATATGAGTTGGTCTCACTGTATTTACATTTAAAAATGTGATGTGCTCAGTATAATGGTGGGCCCAACTTCTATTATAATAAAATTTGAAAAAATCCACTTAAGAAGCAGCATGAATATATAGTTGACTACTTACCTTTTGATAGCATTGTTTAATGGCCCATTAAATGATCACAAGGAATCAATTAACAGATTTTTTTCATTTAATTAGTTATGGATAAACTGATTTAGGGTTGATCAATCCGATATAGGCCTTACTTTAATTAGAGTGAGATAGAACTCTCACTCTTGAACCAAGGAGCGAAGGATTATTTTGAGCAATTTGTATTCATTATGATAGTTCTATTATTTTTATATTTTAATTATCCTCAAAGTTTTGAGTAATTATGTTTTTAAAATATTGAGGTATTTTCAAATATATGTTCTTTTAAGATTTAAGTATAAAACTTCGCAAAAAAGGAAAATATTTTTTTTAAATGATAAGTTAAAAACAATAAATCTAAAAAACATTATCAATCACCTCTATAAAAAAATTCTTATTCTACCTGCTATTAGTCAACTATTGTTTGCCCCTCTTAAAATAAAAGAAAATCATGGCTACGCTATTAATTTTTACCAAAGAAAAAAGTAAAATTTGAGGATGTCACATATAACCGCCGGATGGAGTTTATTTTTAACAGTGCAAATTTAAAGCCTCATGGAATCCGGATTCAGCTTATTTTGTTAATGTCAGCCTCACAAGTCCACAATGTAGTCTATAATCCCTCTGTGCATTATGCAATAATTAGTTGGTTGTGGGCTTAGCTTGACACAAACAAAGACCAGCCTACCAGTTACATTCATTTATCAACAAGGTCGAAAAAAGAGTCAAAATTCTCTGCTTTGCTCCCCTTCAATGCCTATTAATGGCTGCCATTGCAGACTGGTATGTTGTGTATTTTTCATGAGCAGAGTAAGTGGCCCCCCTAAGTGCATGTGTAGTAATGCTAATGTCAGTCAATGGACAACACCAACAGGTCTATTCGAATCGTATTTGAAAATTTTAATCGGGTAGGGAAGGCTATAATATCCCATGATTGAGCCCTTTATAGGAGAATAATAATGGCAGATCACTCATGTTTGACTGTCTGTTCATCACTTCATTTATTTCACAGAAGCATGTTGTGCTATTTGAAATCTAAATCTAACATAGGAATGATTAAATAAATTGTTATGTGGGTGGTATTCCACATCAACTTTGTTAGCCCTTGACATGGGCAGTCCCTACCCCAGTGAGCACAATAGAAGGTATGTCTTAATATTGGCCAAGTTCAAGTTCTCCATTTGTTTATCTTAACAACCTTATCTAATATATCTACCATAATGGAGCTAGAGGCTAGGGCATAATGCCAATCAATGGTAGGGATGAAATTGTCTCAGCCTAGAAGTTTTGAGCATGGGCCTAAGATTTAGATCTCTTTTTCTTCTTTTTTTTTCATACCCAAGGTTTTGAATACTCAAATGCCATGGGTGTTGCCCCTCTCTGTGGGTCTAAGTTGAGGCCCTCTATTTGGATCTTGGTCTCTTGGTGTGAGACTATAGCTATGTCTAATCCATTCAAGTATTATATTATGAAGGAACCTGTTTATCGTTTGTAATTGTTTCTATGAATGGGCTATGAAGAATATTTGAATTTAAGTTTCATAAGCAAGAAATTGGAAGGAGTTCAAGTTCTTGAGCGATGAACTGCTCCTTTCCTAGCATGCTTAACTCTAGAGTTTTTATGGGATTCGGAGCCTGATTTAAAACGAGTCATGTTGCGTTAATATAGAGTTTAACTTATAAGTCCAGAGTCATGACATAGATATTTACGATATGGGACTTGCGGAGATTCTTCATTGGAAGCTAGTTGTTAATATACTACACCCCATGATTAAGTATAGGGATGTAAATGGGACCCCGATCTCCGATTACTTGAATGTTCTGACTCGTTAGAAACCGGGTTTGGGTCCTTATTTATGTCACGATAAATAAACAAGTCCGTATTCGAGGTTTTTTTTTTTTTTTTTTAACCTTTGGCGTAAATGAGGCTGGATCCGGTTCCACCTTGGTTATGATATGTGGATACGGGACCTAACATATTACCTTAGTTTTCGAAAATATCTCTTAAAATATAGGTCTTTTCTAGTATCATTCTCTATCTAGATTCTGATCCGTCCCATATACAGTTTTGGTTCTGATTCCGAATCTACCATGGACCTAGATCGGAACCAACCCGTTTACATCTCTAATTAAGGGTGCCACCCGGACCGAATTCTCACACCAAGAGAAGTATTGAGTTTGAGGGTTGCAAAGTTGTCAACAGTCCAATCATCAAATAATGCCCGATTTTGCACAGAATTCTCAAAATCAATTGGAGGCCTTACAAAATTTAGATGAGCATAAATTCAATGACAATTCACGAGGCAGTGTGTGAATGGCTTAAATTGATCAGGGGAATTATGAGGCAGGACACTGTCCTCCAAACTTCTTCCCTGTGTATGTGTACGTTGAATAGGATTTTACACCCTATGCCATTGTTGGATCTAGGTACAATAAGCACCAACTTGGAGCTGCCTCACAGTCACTGCAGAGGTGGCAATGGGTCACAGACTCACAGTAGAGGTTGGGTTGAACTCTTTGAGTAAAGAGTGTTATTTGTCTAACCAAAACTACATTTATATTTATTTTTTAGGAAATGTCAACCCAAATCAATTCAAAAGAGTCTATTGGACAAATTAAAAACCCAACTCAAGTTGGGTTAGATTTATGTGCAGTTGGCAAGCTGAGTATACTATTAATCAGATTGAAACTTTTAGCTCTAGCCTTGAATTATCAAGTGAGAATTGGGTTGGATTTGTATATCAAATCAAAGTATTCCTACTCCTAGATTTGGGTTGGATTGGTAAGTCAAAAACTGTGGTAATTGAATCCGGATTCTCCCTTTCAACCAAACATGGAAATACTGTTTCGGCCCATCTTCGGATGTTTTGCCATGACGTTTAATCTAATAATCGAAACTACTGAATTTTGAAGATAATAACTGAATTATCAAGTTAGATTTGGGCTGGATTGATAAGTCAAACTATGGAAATTGAGTTTGAATTCCAGTTTCAACGAAACATGAAAATACTGCTTCGACCTATTGCCGGACACCTTTTGCTTTTGCCATGATATTGAATCTAACAATGGAAACTACTGAATTCTAGAGATAATAACATAAAGGAATCAAATGAGAGTAGAATCAAAAGCATATTCAACAAGAGCAAGATCAATCAATTGGTGAGCAGAGACAGTGGAGGCATTGTTTCTGCACAAAGACAAGCACAGTTAAGATGCTGCTCCATGGGACCATGCTTATCTCCTGATGTCACAGTCCACATGGTGGGGGTTGTGGGGTCTCCTCTCCACCGAAATAACACCACCTTGAAAGCGACCCCCACATCTACAACCTGCCCATTTACGCAACAATCCTTTTGGTGCTGACCCAGACCAGACAAGGTCTGGCCCACACTAGGAGTATTGACTCTTGATTGAACCTTGGGCTCCATGGGAGGCACCTAAGCTCATGCATTATTTCTTCCTAGGAAGAAAAAACAAAATATACATGACTAAAGAAAAATTATGATAGAGACACACCACCCACATATGATCAATGAGAAAAAGCTGTAAAAGGAGGGGAGACAAAGTGGAAGGAGAAGGAAGTTGAGACACATTTACTAAAGAAAAGAAGTTTGAAAGAAGAAATATACCCTCCCAATCCATTGACTTTGTTAGATCTCATCATAGACCATTCATTATTAAATTAAATGAAAGAGAGAGGGGATTATGAGGATTTATGTCCGAGGTGCTTACATGCAATAATACCGACAACATTACATGGGGGGTGTAAAAGCCTTTCTCAAATTCTAGAAAAGTCATTTTTCTTTGTTTGGCAATATAGCTTGAGCTTGGTTGGTGGAAAGTAGAGATGAAAATGGAACAGATTCGGGTCAGGATTTTAGCCAAGTCAAATGCCATAATTAGTAATATATATTGATATATACCACTAGATTGATATCAACCTCACATTTAAGGCCTGAATATAAAAGAGTTCATGATCAAATGAGCTTCATGCAAAATTATTAAAGTCAGTTAATAGCCAACCACTCTATTACTGAGCTACTAAGGAATATCGGGAGATTCGATCTCATAGAGTTCAACTCCCGCTCTCAACCCATGACCAATATGAGCCCGAAGCTTCCTTCGTAACTCCCGGAACTTATTCGTAGTGGCTTCGTTCCATTCCTCATTTCATAGGGAACCTCAAAGTGGCTCTATTTCATTAAATTCCATCCATATCCCAATATTCCATCCAAGTAGTAATGTAGATAAGAACTTGACTTTTTTATGTTTGAATTAATAGGGTGTTGACCGGGTATATATTTCTCAGCTTCCCTTTAATACATTTTTCATTAAAGTGACATATTATTTTATTGTCATTTTTTGGATGTTCGCCCTTCATTTTTAACTACTTAGAATAAAAAACACAAAGGTATTATAATTCATAGGATTTTGATCTGTTGCATGAAATAAATAGGCCCTAAGGAGAGAGAACTCATGTCCATACTTTAATTTAAATCAAAGGCAGAAACCCAAACTTAGGACTAAATAAATGGGTTGGGCCTAGTCTAGAGGGTGAGGTTAAATTGGTGAGCCACCCCGACTTGCTCCTATTAGGGGAGGCTTTAGTAGTTTTTTTTTTTTTTTTTTTTTTTTTTGTTGTTGGGGGGGGGGGGGGGGGGGGGGGGGGGGGGGATTTATAGATTGTGAGTCATGGATTAATAAATAGTAAGTAAAGGTGAATTCGGGATGGTTTGGTTATTGTGCTTGTTTATTTTGATGCAACAAGATTCTTATAAGAGTAGTACTGGTAGAGTATACTGTTGGGAGTATGACTTCTTTTTTTCACTTTTGGCAAATACTCATGCACCCATGCATGCTCATTCCTTGGGTCCTTAATGGGGATTAATCCCAAGTTGTTTCAAGCTGTTTCTTTGAAGAGGAAGATGACTTATCATCGAGCTATCAATGAATTAACATTAGCGAGGCCTCTTAGCTCAATAGTTATAAATGATTTTAAAATCTAGTATACTATAATCATTACTGAGTCTACTTGCTTCATCCCTTTTATGTCCATGAAATAAATTGATAATTGAAGTTTTTATAATTCTAGTTTATTTGATTTATCCTTTTCATTGGTCATCTTCATTGAAAGTCACAACTTTTTTGCTTTGCATTTTCCTTATTACTATTTTTTTTTAAATAAAAAATTAATAAAAAGTCGAAATATAACTCAAAATTAAAAAAAATTGAAAAGAAAAGGTGAAAGAAGATCTAAACATGGAAAATGCAAACGGGTTCCTTATAATTTAGTTTGATTGGAGGCATCTCAATTGAGAACTAAACATAACATTCATGTCAACTTAAAAAAGTTACCTTTTTTTTAAACATTTTTAAAGTCGATTGAATTAGACATTCATATACCTTTACTAAATAGTATAAGCCACTCATGTGTCCACTACAAATTTAAGTATATAAAGTAGTCTTACTACGTCATAGTGAATTTATTGCCAAGAGATACCATTTACCCAAAATTATGTGCAGAAAATGAAGAACCTCACAACTTTGAGCCTCGGCGCGAGAGATTCAACTAGTGAGAAGTGATGCTTCTAAGGTAGATATTAGTAGGTCTATTTGGGAACTTTACATGTAGAGTGGCGTGGAGTAAAGTCTCGTTATGATGATATTTTGCCTTTAGTTGTTTGGTTTTGAATTTTTTTGACTTTTTGTTTAAAAAATGGGTGCTTCTTTTTTTTTTTTATCTTGAGAAATTTACCTAAAAAATCACCTCAAATTGCCAATAGCCAAAAAAGGCCCCAGTAGTTCATATGACATTGAAGTAGGCCCTAGTAGGTCATATGACAAGGAAGTGGTCCTCGTTTTTTTATTAAAGTTTTTATTGAGCGACGACATCATCGTTCATTTAAACCCTATAAAACCACCAAAATCCTATTTTCCCTTGCTTCCTCCCCGTCCTTTCCCTTGTCTGCCGATTTCTTAGCATCAAGATGAAGAACACCCAGGAAAGAAAAGAGAGGCAGACAAGGAATGATCTTCTATTTCTTAACTTCTCTTCCTTTTCTTCTATATTGTTTATTTATTCTATTCTTAGCTCTGTTGATTTGTATCATGAGAAAAAGCCAGAGAGGCAGACAATGAAGGATCTTCTATTTCTTAACTTCTCTTCCTTTTCTTCTGTATTGTTTATTTATTCTATTCTTAGCTCTAGTTGATTTGTATCATGAGAAAAAGCTAGAGTCTTGCGTGGTTTTGTTATTGGTGGGGTTTTCGATCTTTTCTCTCTTTTGGGTGTTGTGGGGTTTTTGGGTTTGTTGGGAGTGTTTTTATTTTATTTTATTTTATTTTATGCCAATGACCATTCTCGACTAATATTACATTGGGTGCAAGAGATTTCCCTATCTTCGTTGATTTGAAGTGAAGTTTTCGAGGTAAGGATGGATGGGTGTGAGTTTTGTTAGTTTTGTTAGAAAATATGGTTGGTAATGGGAGATGGAGCTGGTAAATTCTCGATGCGGGTTTTTGTGCATTTGATCATTTTGTGACTACTTTAAATGCTAGCCATTTAAAGCTTAACTCATGTATTTTCATTCTAAATATACCTACTACTACATTTGCTCACAAAAAAAAATATATATATCCAACAACCATCAAGCACTACTTTAAATGTCAGCGCTTGGTTAAAAAGTCACAATTAATCTTGCCCACCAATTCTCTTTACAATAACTAAAGCAGGAATCGTATCTATTGAATTTTTCTAATTGTGCTTACAATGAAGCATGCAAAGGATGTATGTTGGTTTCTTTAGATCATGTAGTGCGTACGCACATTATAGTGAATCTAATGAATTTTTTTCCAAACTAAGATCAGTGTCAATATCGTTGCCCAACTATTGATGAAGTTTTGCTGAAGGTTAGAATGAGTGACGACATCATCGCTCCACAGAATCTTGAAACACCAATCCCATTGAAATGAGCGATGATAACATCGCTCTGCAAATTCTTGAAATGCTTGGTCCCATTGAAATGAGCGACGACGTCGATGCTCGTTGAGAAACGGTAAAAAAAAAAGTGAAAAGTTCGGCGAAAAGACCGATTTTGTTTCATAAAAACCATAGGGGCCTTTTTTGGTTAGTGGCCATCTAAGGTGATTTTTCGGATAAATTCCTCTTTTTTCTTTTAATGGAGAAATGAGGTTGTTTTTGTTAAGGAGAAATAGTCAATGCCTCATCACAAGTATCTCTACTGAGATGGACTTCTGTAACTATTCTGTAACTAATTCAGTTTCAACTACTTGTAGCTTATCCCTTATATTATGTAACCTCTTCAACTATTAATAAGAGATAGTCACACCATATCTTGTGTGGAAAACCATATTTCAAAATACTCTCAATTCTCACTTGGTATCAGAGCTTATCAAGACACACGTCTAAACAAGATGGGAACTTCCCCTACATCTTCTTCCTCATCACCTTTATCATCATCCACTTCCACCTTTGCTTTTCCCATTTTCGCTTCGAATATCTCTCATGTACTCCCAGTCAAACTAGACAGAAATAATTTTTTACTTTGGCGATCTCAGTTCCTACCTATTCTCAGGCTTCACAATGCCATGAGATATGTAGATGGTTCCTACCTTTGTCCATCACAATTCACTCTTGACAACAAAGGCAATCCTACTGATGTGGTCAACCCAGATTTTCTCAAGTGGCAAACACAAGACCAGACTTTGCTTAGCTGGTTCCTTTCTTCCTTCACTGAGCCAATACTTGCTCAGGTTGTTGGTTTGTCCACCGCCAAGGACGTTTGGCAGACTCTTGAACGTATTTACTCTGCCCAATCTCGAGCTAAAATCATGTCCTTAAAGTATCAGCTACATACCCTCAAGAAAGGATCCTTATCCATGTCTGACTATGTGCAAAAGAAGAAATCAATTGCTGATAATCTAGCTGCTGTTGCTCAGCCTATGTCTGATTCCGACCTTGCCTCCAGTCTTCTCAGCGGCTTAAGCTCTGAATATGAAGCTTTTATCATGTCTATGACTACTCGCGTTGAACCAATTTCCCTTGACGAATTAATAGGCTTTCTTCTTTCACAGGAAACGCGTCTTGAAAAAACCTCAGTTGCCATCGACATGCCTGCAACAAATATGGCATCGCACTCAGCTGATTCAGCCTTTCGAGGCAGAGGTCGTACTCTCGCTGGTGCTCCTCGTGGTCACAATAAAGGTCGTGGTCGTGGCCGCAACACTTATGACTCTTGGCAGCAATACGGGCGTTCCTCTACTGGCAAGACTATTTGTTAAGTTTGCAACAAACCAGACCATACAACAGTTTACTGCTATCACAGGTATGAACTTGATTTTCAAGGTGACAAACCTTCTCCAGCAGCATTGATGGCTGGTTCTCCTATTGGCCTTGACAATGCCTGGTATCTAGACTCCGGTGCAACACATCATCTCACCGGCGACATGGCAAACCTCTCTACCCATTCAGAGTATCATGGTCCAGACCAGGTTCAAGTGGGCAATGGTAATGGTCTTCCAATTTCTCATGTTGGATCCTCTATTCTTCATTCTTCTTCTCAGTCCTTTCGCTTGAATAATTTACTGCGCGTTCCTAATATAACAAAAAATTTACTTTCTGTTCATCAATTCACTAAGGACAATAACGTCATCTTTGAATTCCATCCTTCCTGTTGTTTTGTTAAGGATCAAGCGACCAGCCACATACTTCTTCGCGGGACAATTAGGGATGGTCTTTATGTTCTTCATCATTTGGACACTGTTTCCCCACGTGCATTAATAGGAGAACGTACATCTGCAGATATTTGGCATGCCTGTCTCGGACACCTCTCAAATAAGGTCCTTGCCACAGTCAAGACTAATTATCATTTACCTTTTACTTCATCTAGTTCTTCTTGTTGTGATGCCTGTCAATGTAATAAGAGCAAAAGACTCCCTTTTTATTCTTCTTTTTCACGTTGTACTCGTCCTCTTGAATTAATCCATTCGGATCTTTGGGGACCTGCTCTAATAACTGCTACTGGTGGTTATCGTTATTATATTCATTTCACTGATCATTTTCTCGCTTCATGTGGGTGTTTCCACTGTTTAAAAAATCTGATGCTTTGGCTGTGTTTGTTTCCTTCAAACTGCATGTTGAGAAATTACTTGGGTTCCAAATAACTCAATTGCATTCTGATGGCAGTGGTGAGTTCAAAAAGTTTAAATCATTTTTAGCCTTACAGGGCATTACTCATAGGTTCTCATGCCCTCACACCCATGCCCAAAATGGACTTGCAGAACGAAAGCATCGCTATGTTGTTGAAATTGGGATCACACTTTTGGCCCGTTCCTCTCTTCCATGACATTATTGGGACCATGCTCTCACCACTGCAGCCTATCTTATCAATCGCATGCCCACACCTGTTTTATCCAATTTATCACCTTATGAGAAACTCTTTAACAGGTCACCAGATTACTCATTCCTACGAGTGTTTGGGTGTGCTTGTTTTCTAAACCTGCGTCCGTATAATAAAAATAAGCTTCAACCTCGGTCTGTTCGATGTGTATTTTTGGGTTATTCGGATATGCATAAGGGCTATAAATGTCTGCATCTGGACACAGGTCGCCTCTACATCTCTCGAGACGTTGTCTTTAATGAATTTGATTATCCTTTTTCTAAATCAGTTGCTGTACCAACATTGCCAACACCCTCCTTATCATTAGTTGTCAATACTTTTCCCACTGTCCCATTCTCTACCAATGAGGGGGTGAGACAAACATCACATGGAGACAGTACTTCACAACCTATGAGTGGTTCACCAAGTCAAACATCACCCATTACTAATGGTGTTTTTTCCATCACATTTTGACTCTCATCTGCCTCTTTCACTCTCTGGCTCTAACCATGGTCACATGCCTGGTCTTACCTCTACACCTGGACCTGCCTCTGCATCTTTACCTAGTCTTCTTGTTGCAGCTGACCCTAGACCTGCCTCTCCACCTCTACCTGCAAATGGACCTGGTCATACACCATTCCCTGCCTTTAATCCTGCATCTGCACTTGGCCCTAGATATGCACCTGAACATGCTCAACTGGCCACTCATCCCATGGTCACTCGCAATCAAGATCACACTAGACGTCCCAAAGAGTACCCAGATTTTGTTACTACTAGGTACCCTCTACCTCGAGGCCTTGTTGCTACATGCTCAAATGATGTTGAGCCTACTAGTTTTACACAGGCCACTAAAGATCCCAAATGGCGAGCTGCAATGGAGGAAGAGTTCAATGCACTTGTACGAAATGGGACATGGCATCTGGTTCCTAATCGGCCACACATGAATTTAATTGGTTGTAAATGGGTGTTTCGAATCAAGAGAAAGGCCGATGGTTTCAATTGATCGGTATAAAGCCAGGTTAGTGGCTAAAGGTTTTCATCAACAGCAAGGCATTGATTTCAAAGAAACTTTTAGCCCAGTGATTAAGCCCACAACAATCAGGCTTATTTTAAGTCTTGCCATCACTTTCAACTGACCGCTTCGTCAATTAGATGTGCAAAATGCTTTTTTGCATGGTTATCTCACTGAAGAGGTCTATATGGTGCAACCCTCCGAGTTTCCAAGATCATCATTTTCCAAACCATGTATGCAAGTTGAACAAAGCACTTTATGGCCTAAAACAGGCACCTCGTGCTTGGTATCATCGATTGAGCTCTTTTCTACTGACTATTGGTTTTGTCAATTCAAGGTCTGATACATCTTTATTTTTCAAGCGCTCAAAGGATTCTATTTTACTCATACTCATCTATGTTGATGATATAATTGTGACCGGCAGTAGTTTGTCTCTTATCACTGCACTTCTTCATCTACTGCGTTCAGAATTTGCTATTAAGGATCTTGGAGCTCTTAATTTTTTTCTTGGTATTGAGATTATTCGTGACCACACTGGTTTATTGTTGTCTCAAAGCAGCTATGTTCGTGACTTATTGCTTAAAACAAAAATGGATGGGGCAAAACCCATGACCACACCAATGGCTTTTGATAGTCGACTCAGTCATTTTTCAGGACCCACATCCTTTTCTGATCCTTATTTGTATCGCAGTACTGTAGGGGCTTTGTAATATCTCACCATCACCCATCCGGACATCGCATTTGCTGTTAACAAGGTGTCTCAGTTTATGCAGTCTCCTACTGACGATCATTGGGCTGCTGTCAAGCGAATTTTGCGCTATCTTAAACATACTATTACTTATGGTCTTCTACTGCAACCTCTAACTCGAATGCAACTTCATGGATTTACTGATGCTGACTGGGCAGGATGCCCCGATGATCGCAAATCTACCAGTGGATGTGGTATCTTTCTTGGGTCTAATTTACTCAGCTGGAGTTCCAAAAAGCAAGCCTCAGTGGCTCGATCCAGCACAGAGGCTGAATATCGTAGTATTGCTCTAGCATCTTGTGAATTGTTATGGGTTCAGTATTTGCTATCTGAGCTTGGTTTTTCAATTCGGTCCCCTGCCATTGTATGGTGTGACAATATCGGTGCTATTTATCTCTCTGCAAATCCAATATTCCATGGACGAACCAAACATGTTGAGATTGATGTGCATTTTGTTCATGATCTCGTAACAAAACGACGTCTTGAAGTTCGCTACCTCTCTACAGTAGATCAGCCGGCTGACATCTTCACCAAGCCATTGGGTTCCAAGCGCTTCATAGCTTTACGTGACAAGCTCACTGTTCCATAGTCACGCTTGAGGGGGCGTGTTAAGGAGAAATAGTCAATGCCTCATCACAAGTATCTCTACTGAGATAGACTTCTGTAACTATTCTGTAACTAATTCAGTTTCAACTACTTGTAGCTTATCCCTTATATTATGTAACCTCTTCAACTATTAATAAGAGATAGCCACACCATATCCTGTGTGGAAAACCATATTTCAAAATACTCTCAATTTTCACTGTTTTTTCACTCTTTTTTAAAAAGAATGAGGGAATTCTGAAAATATATATGTGACTCTTTGTTTGAAAATTAGAAGCTTTATTTCACTCCACTGTACTAGTGAAGTTCCCAAATAGACTAAAAGAGCTTGCTTGGCTAATTCGCTTATAGAGTGAAGTAAAGTGAAGTGAATGATTACTTAAAGTGAAAAGCAAAACAGATATGCCAGATTAAAAAAACACTAAATTCAAAAAACTAATTCTTCTTTATTTGAAAAAAAATAAAAAAGATACTTTCTCATATCATGACAAAAGGCCTTTTCTTTTTACCAAAAGAAGTAAAAAATAAAAAAAGATACCTTAATATGCTACAACGACTTTTTATTATTTAACACATTTTAATTTGACCCACTCTTCTTTTATTCTCTCTTTGATTTTAGAGGATTTTAAAAAAAAAAATTAGGCGACCAGTGAACCGAAACGATGATTTTAATTGATCTTGCACCAGATCAGTCATTTTGCTCAAAAACGTGTTTTTTTTTAGAACTTTCTACTAACGTCGCTATCAACCTTAGTTTTATAACGTTAAGGGCTCCTAAGGACGCTGGTACGCTACTAAATGAACGGAACTCATCCCCATTCCCTGTTCTTGGTAAAAAAAAAACCATGACAGTCGACTTGCATGTGGCTTTAATGGTCTTCAGAGGGTACAATGGCAGCCATAGAAAAGGAGATTGCTAAGAGGGAGTTTCCCCTCCATAGGTCATTGTACCTATTAGCAATCTCATTTTCTATGGCTGCCATTTTACCCTCTGAAGACCATAAAAGCCACAGGCAAGTCGAGTGTCATGAATTTTTCACCAAAAAATAGGGAATGAGGATGAGTTCCATTCATTTATAAGCATACCAAGGTTTTAGGGACCGTTAACGTTATAGAAGTAAGGTCGATATGGACGATAGTAAAAAGTGCTAAAAAAGAAAAAAAAAAAAAGGTTTTCAAGCAAAATGACTGACTTGGTGCAAGGTCAGTTAAAATCATCTTTTCGGTCCATTGATCATCTAATCTATTTTTTTTTTATTTTTATTTTTATTTATTTGGTAAAATCCTCTTGATTTTACCTTCAAGAAGTAAGGTCGATATGGACGGTAGTAAAAAGTGCTAAAAAAGAAAAAATAAAAAACGTTTTCAGGTAAAGTGACTGACTTGGTGAAGGTCAGTTAAAATAATCTTTTCGGTCCATTGATCATCTAATCTTTTTTTTTTTTTTTGTAAAATCCTCTTGATTTTACGTTCAATATCCATCCTCTAATGACAGAGCGTCACATGATCTAAGATTTTTGTATTTATATCAAATTTTGTTTGGCCACTTAATTAAAAAAAAATAGTGGTTTTTTTTTTTTTTTTCAAACTGCACGAAATTAATAATTATTTTATCAGCAGAGAGAATGCTTGTATGGCCATATCAACCCTGATCAATTGTGGTGTGGCCCACCTCAAATAGTCAGACTCAGACCACAGCCCAAAAGACACTGTATTCCCGAGCAATACGGTGCTTGCCCTCTCTCCTATATGACGCGTGGCTGGACCCCTCTGACTCCTGACCTCCTTGTTCTTCCTCCACTGTTTTTTTCTCCGCATGTGATGACATGTCCACAGTGTCAAAAAGTCAAGCCCACACAGCTTTCAGTCGTTTCACATCCCCCATTTCGATATCCGGGACTCACACAGCATTTAATGCAATAGCAGAGGACATTTCTGTAAAACCGATCCCTATAAATGTTCCCCCTCGAATTTTCGATCTTCGTGCATACAAAGTCCTTTTCCACTTTCCAGCTGAAATCAACACCTCATTCTGTTCTAAAACCCCTTTAAAAAGTCCCCCTCTCTCTCTCTCTCTCTCTCTCTCTCTCTCTCTCTCTATTTCAATCTGGATTTCGATCACGATCTCGATCTCGATCTCTCGACATGGTTAGGGTTTCGTTACCTTCATCAAATCGTCGACACTTTCGTTTTTTCGGAAGATATCTGATGCGGCTTAGACAGGATCTGTTCGTCGAGAAAGACATTGATTGGAAGCCATTTTCTAGGGTTTTCCTGAGTTTGTAGCGATCTTTCTACGAAGGACTTGGATTTCTGGAGCTGGTTTGCGAATCGGAGCTTGAGATGAGAGGTTTCGGTTTGAAATAGAGGTTTTTAGTGCTGTTTCGTGCTGAATCGAGCTTGAAACGTGGAGATTCGAAGGGATTCTGTTCTTTTCTACGGATCTCAGCTTGGATCGTGAAGATTCTGCCCTAAATCGAGGAATTTGGAGAATTCTCGTGTTTTGGAAAGCTTGTTCGTGGAGGTTGCAAGCTGAATATGAGGATTTCAAAGCTTTTTGAGTGTTATTCTCGCATCAGATCAGATCATGCAAAATGACGATTCTGATTCAGTTCGAGGTGAAAAGGGAGATCTTTCTTTAAAAACTGAAGAGAAACTGGTCTTTGAACGTCAAAATCGAGTCCAAAATCGAAATATTTTACCTGAGGCTTGCGGTGAATTCCATATCTCTGATAAGCAACGGTAGTCAAATCAAAACGTACAACTTCTGCATTCTCGGCATTAGAATCAGAGGTTTCACGGAAAACGATCGTCTACAGCAGCTTGGATTTGTTTCTGGCTGCTTTTTGGGCCGAAGAGATGGCTATGGCAATTGTACCGCGTCGGGAGAGTGGAAGCAGCAGCAGTGGGGGAATGAACAAGCATCTGGATCCTGGGAAGTATGTCCGTTATACGGCCGAGCAGGTGGAGGCTCTGGAGCGAGTGTACGCGGAGTGCCCAAAGCCAAGTTCTTTGCGGAGGCAGCAGCTGATTCGCGAGTGCCCACTTCTTTCGAACATCGAGCCCAAGCAGATCAAAGTCTGGTTTCAAAACCGCAGGCAAGGATTTGTGGGAATGGGACTCCGCCTATTCATCGTCCATGTTTTTTGAAAATTTTGTTAGGGATCTCTGCCTGCTAATGGGAAACACTTGAAGGCCTGTTTGTTTGGAGGAATTTCTTGTGTTGGACTTGGGAATTTCTGACATTGCTGTCAGTTGATATGGAGGACTCAGAATCTCTTGTTTGGTTGCTGTAATTCTATGTCACTTTTGGCCTTTGTTCTTCAAAGCTGAGCTTTCTAAATGCTGGGTTGTATTGTACTTGAGACTTCTGAGAATTCCTACTGGGAGAATTACAAATTCTCGAGATGCTGTCCCCAATTAGCATTCACGAAGCTGGAATTTCAATGGCCAAAAGTGACATTTTGGAAGGCTAATTCCACAAATCGAGAGGGAATTCCAAATGCGACTCAGCAACTGACATTGATCAATACATTGAATTCCCTGGTTATAAAATCCTCCAAACAAGCGTCCCCTTGTGACTTTTCTCCAGAAGGTTGCTTTACCACTCGTGAAATTGGGTTGTGTCCCACAAATGGGTTGGATGACACAGCCAGGAAAAGACCCAGAAACGTTTTACCTTTTTCTAGAAAAAATGGTGATTTGGGTGTTTTCACCAGCGCAAGTGTTTCCTGGAGAGAAAAAATGGTGATTTGGGTGTTTTCACCAGCGCAAGTGTTTCCTGGAGATCTCTCTCTCTCTCTCTCTCTCTCTCTCTCTCTCTCTCTCTCTCTTTTGAAAACTACACCTGAAAGTATGAGTTTGACGCTAAATTGTCTGGGTTTCTTAAGTTGTTGGCGTCCCCTTGCTTGTGTCCAATTTTACATTTTTACATGGATAGGAGTAGGTGCTGTGTTTTGGTATCTGAAATTTGCTGGTTCTTTTGCCTTAATGACTTTTTTTCCTGTCTTACCGACCAGATATCTCGTTTGTGAAGGTGAACATGGCTTGCAACTGCTACAGGCAGTTCAAGCGCTGGTGGTTGTTTTAATCATAGTAATTATCTGCTGGTTGTGTAAGAGAAGTACTGTGGTTTATGCTTCTACAGGTGCCGTGAAAAGCAGAGGAAAGAGTCTTCTCGCCTTCAGACTGTTAACAGGAAGTTAACTGCAATGAATAAGTTGTTGATGGAGGAAAACGATCGCCTCCAGAAACAGGTCTCGCAGCTGGTGTATGAGAACGGCTACATGCGGCAGCAACTGCAAAATGTAAGTTCTCTTATTACAGCCTTTTATTACTAATCAAGTTAATAAATCTGTTCATCATATCCTTTCAATTCAACATTTCTTGCATACACCCTGACCTATGATCTGGACATTCATATGTTTGATGCAAGAACAGTTAAGGGCTTGATTTACGGATAGATTGTTTTAGTGATCAATCACACTTTTCAATCTATTTTCACTGTTTAGGTCATTTGTTTCTGTTGTCATTTAATGTCCTTGGATTATCTGAAAACCTTCCCAGAAGCTCGTTCATGTCTTCGTCGCCATTTCCATCTGTGGGAGTAAAATGAGGTCTCAAACAATCCTTGAGATCACATTGTGATGATAGAAAGTGTCAAAATTAAATGGTGGCAAAATTTAGATTTGGCTTCTAAAATACGGACGAAATGTACTGTTTATCACATTGTGATGGTGCCATTGTATAGTTAGGTTGTTGAAATTCTTTTGAGGCTGTTTTGGTTTTCTGTGCGCTTGGTGTTCTAATTTACAGTCCTTGTCTTACAGGCATCTCTTCCCACTACAGAGACAGCCGGCGAATCTCCAGTCACCACTCCTCAGCATGCCTTGGGCTTAAAGGATGTTAATAACCCTGCAGGGTAATCTTCATCACCAATATCAATAAACCCATAAGTGTCTTTTCTCTCTACGGACCAAGCCAATGTTACTTTTAAGAGCTTTGATTGTTTTATGTTTTCAACAGACTCCTGTCAATTGCGGAGGAGACATTAGCAGAGTTCCTTTCAAAGGCTACAGGAACTGCTGTCGATTGGGTCCAGATGCCTGGGATGAAGGTGTTTAGTTGTCACCCCTATTTTCTTCTACAGTTTAATCATTTAGTTTGCAACTGCATATATCAATTTACTGAGGCTGACTAGTGATTGTAAAATTTTGTTTTGGTAAATTAGTGATTGTAAATTTGACGAGCTGCTAAAGTTAGTTCCTATTTTCTTAAAATTTTAATCTAAGATACATTTTTATTATTCTGTTCTCTGGCCAGCCTGGTCCGGATTCGATTGGGATTGTTGCCATTTCAAACCATGGCGGTGGAGTGGCAGCACGAGCATGCGGTCTTGTGAGTTTAGAACCTACAAAGGTGAGATTTGATTTGACAGTTATATGAATTTGTTTCCTCTTTTTCTGAAGGACTTGACGTTGACCTCTTTGAAATGTTGAATTGACCAGAATGCATACATAAAGCATAACGCGCTCACCTTTCTACAACTCTTCTGTTTTTCCACTCGTGTTTTTTTACCAAGGGTTGATTAAGCATTTGAGAAACACTTCTGCAATTTTTATTTTTTTCGGTGATTTCCATCAATTTGTTTAGAAGTTTGAAGTTACATGAATTTCTTCTTGGTTAAATTCTTGTTCTGGCCAAGCATCGGCAATTCAACTCTGGTTCCTTGACAGATTGCAGAGATCCTTAAAGATCGTCCATCTTGGTTCCGAGATTGCCGCGGTGTTGAAGTAATTACAATGTTTCCAGCTGGAAATGGGGGCACGATTGAATTGATATACATGCAGGTCTGTGAGTAAGTCGGAGTTTTGGCTCTTACTAAGTTTTAGCTTGATGTATCTGATAGGACCATTGTCAAAATCTTCACTTTTTTGACCTCTGGTTGACTTAGCATCCTGTCATTGCAGTTGTATGCCCCTACTACATTAGCTCCTGCACGTGACTTCTGGACTTTGAGGTATACCACAAGTTTAGAAGATGGAAGTATTGTGGTATGTCATGTGTTCTTTATTCTGCAGTTGCTGCGTGCTGTTCATTATTAATAACAATTTTTGCTAAATAGAGTCAATTGAGAGTTATTAAAGACTGACGTCATTTACTTGCTAGTAATTCTACCAAAAAAATAGAAAAAGAAAGAAAAAGAAAAATCTTGCCAGCAAAAGGCAACCAGACCTCTTTGATTTTGGGCTGTAGTTCAACGACCGCATTGGCTTCGACTGTTGATGCTGGTCATTAAACAAGAGTTACAAGAGTATGATTACATTCGGTTTTGTTATTTTAAGGTTTGTGAGAGATCGTTGTGTGATTCTGGTGCCGGGCCAAGTGGTTCCATTGCTTCTCAATCTGTAAGAGCCAAGATGTTGCCTAGTGGTTATTTGATTCGGCCATGTGATGGTGGTGGGTCAATCATCCACATAGTTGACCATCTGAATCTTGAGGTTCGCTTTGTAATCTTGTCTGCCTGTTAAACCCTTTTTTTTTTTTTTGTTTATTTTTTCTATAACTTACTTTGTATTATTACTTCAGGCATGGAGTGTACCTGAGGTGCTTCGACCACTTTATGAGTCATCGAAGGTTGTTGCACGGAGAATGACAACTGTGGTAGGTAAACAATGTGGATGTGGATTATGGTTTCTGTGAAGATTTTTCTGTCTTCTTCCAGAAGAAGAAACTTTACCAGGTTTTTATATGCAATATTATTTCTATTACAACGTACTCTGTGGCATGGATATTTTCCTTTCTTTCTTGTATTCCCCTTTTTTCTGTCAAAATGTTGTTGCTGTGTTTTTATTTTTTTTATTTTTTTTTATTTATATATGTTGGGTTTAATCTTAACCCTGAATGAAACACTGAGACTTATCCAATGATATTAAATTTCTGTTTGTTGATGTTTTGACATTTGAAGCAACACTTGGAATAACTAATCATATTTGGTGTAGGCACTGCGCCACATTAGACAAATAGCTCAAGAAATGAGTGGTGAGGTGGTTTATGGAGTGGGCAGACAGCCTGCTGTTTTGAGAACTTTCAGCCAAAGGTTGAGCAGGTAAGTTCTTCGACTCTTCTGGATTTTCTCTGTTGTACTCGTATGGATGTGTGTATATTACATTACATGTACACAATTTCATTTTTCTTCTTTTGTAGGGGTTTTAATGATGCCATCAGCGGCTTCAATGATGATGGATGGTCAGTGTTGGGTTGTGATGGTGTTGAAGATGTAATAGTTGCAGTCAACTCAACCAAGAATTTGGGAACCCATGTCAGTCCTGCCAATGCTCTTCCAGTGCCTGGTAGCATCCTCTGTGCAAAAGCCTCCATGTTACTCCAGGTAAATTGCCAGCTTTTAACTTTTTTTACAGTTCATTTGCTTTCACTTTCTAGTCACCATTACATCTCTTAAATGTTAAATCTCATTTGTAATTTTTGTTTTTTGACGATAAATCCCCTGAAGCACCAAAGTAGGTTCTTATGATTTGCCACGTCATGGAACACGAGAAATAATCTTGCCAATCAGTTGGCAGTGCAGCCTGGTTGATCGCCTTTTTTCACACCTTGATTTCTGAGTACGAACTCAGATTTTGTAAAAATCTTGTTGAGTCTGTACTTTTATGATTCCTTATCACATGCTTAGGAAGTGTGTTTTACCTTTTTTTGGTGGTTCGTTGTTTTGCCTATTTACAAATTACATTTTTACAGAAGCTGAACTTTTTTTTTTTTTTGGCAAATAGCTGATGAACTTGCTCATCATCTAGGAACCATTGTCATGACTCATGAATAACATTCTCAGGTTAATAAAGGTGGAGTCAATCGGGAGAGATTTTCAAAATTTTGGGGATTCTCAAGGGTTATTAAGAAGAAAATACACAACGCAAATAGTTTAAAATAGAAAATGATTAAAATGTATATATAATAAAGAAAATATATCAATTTAAAATACATAGAGAAAATAGATATCATGAAACCTCATTTTCCTTCTTTTCTAATTTATCATGCTACTTCTATTGTGGTATATGTTTTCAAGATATTGGCAATACCTTTGTGGCTATGCTCAGAATTGTCCAGAGTTGGCTTAGTTGGGCTGGCTGTTTGGCAAGTCTGCACGGACTTGGCTAAGTTACAGTAGGAAATCATTTTATAAGTTGGGTACCAAGTTTCTAAATAATGATAAGATGCATATTTACAGATGATTTCAATTGTATATAATTTTTTTTGTTTCAGTTGTTTCAATAATTGCTGAAATATGGCATGTCTTCGTTTTAGAATGTTCCTCCTGCACTGCTGGTTCAGTTCTTGAGGGAGCATCGCTCTGAATGGGCTGATTACAATGTTGATTCATACTCTGCTGCATCGTTGAAGGCTGGCTCATATGCCTTTCTTGGTTTAAGACCTACAAGGTTTTCTGGGAGCCAAATCATCATGCCACTTGCCCACACAGTGGAAAAGGAAGGGGTATGTTCTTTTCTTAATTATTTCATGCATCATTTATGTTCACCTGATCTGAACATGTACTCGGGTCGGTGCTGTAGATGGCAATGAAATTCCAAATACGAGTGTATGGTTGCACATCATCATCACCTGTTTGTATTAATATAAATATTAGAAAGAAAGGAAAAAAAATGAAAAAGATGAGTACTAAAGGGTGTGCACTCTTATATCATCTGCAAGCTCTCAGGGTCCAACATTTATAAGATCAAAGTGGCTTTAGTTGAGAATAGTTAGGAATCCCTATCTAGGTCCACATACTGGAAATGCAAACCCTTCACAAAACTAACTCCCTTGATATTCAAATTTGTGAAAACTTAAACCCGTGAATTGTTATACGCCTCTCAAGTAGGGGTGTTCATGGGCCGGGCTGAAACAACAGGCCCAAGCCCAGCCCACCTAGAATAGGTTAAGCCTGAGCCCGAGTATATTATATCTTTGGAAGAAAATGGGAGATGTTTATTGACCCAATTTGTAGCTCACCTAGTTAGGATGTTTGTTTGTGTGCGTGAGAGTGTGTTCAACTCCTCCCTTCCACTATTTTTTTTTGATTCAACAGTGCCTCTCAATCGGGTTGGGCCAGGCTTCAGGCTTTCTATCACTTAATCCGAGCCCGGCACATATATTAAAAGGGCCCAGAGTTTATTTCCAGGCCGAACCCGAGCACTAAAAGCTAAGGGCCGGGTTGGGCCTGATCCATGAGCACCCCTACCCCCTACTTAATCTAGTTCCAACTGATGTTTGCCATTGGATGGAAAATAGTTAAAATTCTCTGACGTCCATTGAAGCAATGAATTTTAGCATTTTTTTTTTTAAATGGGGCCACCTATTTGATGGATGCAACCATTCATTAACATACCTGTGCGGACTGGTATATATCCCCTTGCTCCAGATTGAATTGAAATTTACTGTTGAATTTAATTAAAAGTCACATTTATTTAATGTCTATAAAAGCATTAAAATTTGAGATTAACCCAATGGTGAATGTCAATTGGTTAGGTGGATCTTTGTCCACTCCTTATTCACACCAATACCTTCCCATTGCTAGGGGTGCTCATGGACCAGGCCGACCCGAGCATGGCCCGGGCCCAGCTTGCTTTGGGCCAGGCTTGGCCCTTTGATTATAGTATTAGGGTAGGGGCTCGGTTTTTTAATTTAGGCCCGTTTAATTTATGGGCCGGGCTTAGATTCAGTTGTAAAGAGCTCGAATCCCGACCTGACCCAAATATAATAATTGTGTTAGCAAAAGTAGTGATGTAGGGATTCAAACACTAGAAAGTTGGCAAACAAATGCATGACCAAACCAATAAAGCTACCCAGTTTTTAAGTTATAAACATAACACAGGCTGGGCTTGCGTCAGCTAGTTAAGGCCGATTCGGGCCTGGGCCGGGCTTGGTCCTATAGTTTAGAAGCCGAGCCAGGCCAGGCCTGGATGTTTCTTAGCTCAGCCCGGCCCGGCCCATGAACACCCCTACCCATTGCTCACCTTGTGTTCACCATATATCCAGGTGTGCCCCACTAGATCTTCTGAATCAAATGGAGCATTTACAAGAGCCTAGAGTGGCCCACTTGGGAGAAGGGTGTGGATGGAGAAGTTTATTCCTGCGTAGGGGCGCACCAAATCTTAGATCTAATAAACAAACAAACACAAAAGAAATAAATAAATCAACGACCAAAACAAAAAATAGCGAGGAAATTGTCATTATACACACACATGCGCACACATATATCTTTATTTGCATATCATATACAAAAATATTCAGATGAGAACCATCCACATGATTTTTCGTGCAGTCCACCCTATCTTTTGGGCCACCTGGCCTGCCTAAGATCAAGTTACCCAATCACGTACTAACCCCTCATAAATTTACAGTTTTGCACGGGCCTAAATTCGATACACATTCAACTGTTGCTCATCATTGGCTGGAAAAAAAAATGTGCCTTTAAAGGGATTAGGATGGTCCAATGGGGTTCTTCCCCCATGGTTATCTCTCTCTCTCTCCCTCCCTCCACACACACATACAGTTCATTTTTGGTGAGGAGGAGGATGTAAGCCAATCATGAGGGGATGATCTTGTGATGGGAAAGGTCTCAGTGGATATGGTTTTGTGCAAAAAACCATTTTAATGAGATCATTACAACCATTGATTTGGGGGCCTTTAATGGTCCTTTTTATAAAATTCAATTGAACGGTGATGTATAATTCAAATTAGTGTCTAATTAGGGTGAGTGGCAATTCTATAGGGGTTAGTCAGGGTGAGGAGGTTGGATTTGTGATATGTGGGTCCCACATGGTGCTACCTCTCAACAGATGGAAACCGTGCATTTGTTTCTCTTTATGCAACCATTTAATGGGGTCCTCCTAGATGCATTCCAACCATATAGGGTGGGGGTGTGGGGTGGGGTGTGGGAAGGTCTATGCATGAATTATGAGTGCGCCAAATCTAGTCATTATAGATATGGATTTGAGGCCCGAAGATTAATGGTGAAAACATGTGAAAAATTGGTGCATCAATCCATTGGTTAGTGACAGTTTGATGAACGTCAAATTAATGAGTGCCAATTCATGGGGGATTAGTGAGTGTGAGAGTGGTGTATTGATAATATGTTGCTCCATATAGGACTTACAAACTGTTTCCTCTTAGAGTTTATGTGAGCAGGGTTCTCATAGTAAAATTTTCTTGTACATACACACACATGCACGCGCATTTCAAAGAAAAACTAAAGCCATATACCACCTTAAGAACATCTGTGACCATGTTGGCATGCAATTTGGGTGGCTAAAATATTTAGATGTGCCTGCCCTTGTTAGTTATACAAGTATCTGACTTGTTTAGAACTTAAAAAAATTTGAGAGTATCTTTCTCTCTAATTGAAGGTCCAACAAATAAGAAAAAATTACAAAACATATAATGACCATATGAGAAATCAGTTATCAAAATAAAAGATCCATGTCCAATCATGTGGTCCTGTCTGTTTCAGTAAGTTTTGATGTGGCTGGCAAGAAAAATGGAAACTACTGCTAGCTCGAGAGAAGCTCCAGAACCATGTTGTCATCACTTAAATGTCTATATTACTGATGGCAACCCATGAACACACTTGTCCTTTTTAGAACCAACAATCACTTATTTGTCCTTTCTGCTTACTGTATTGTTCTTTCTGTATGTTTATGACTTCCATTACTAAAATACAAAACATACACTGCATCCTAATCCCCATCAAAGACTTATCCCATCTATCTGGGATCAGTGCTTGATACTACAATTTACAAATATAGTTCACCATCAGTTGTTTAATTCCACTAAAGATATTTCCTGGAAGAGAATTCCCTGGGGGACTTTTAAGTAAAAAGTACCATCAGTCTGGGTTCAGCACTTCATTCACCTAAACTCGATTTAACAAATTATTGACCACCAATTAGTACAATCAGGGCCACTATATTTTTCTTTGAAGGTTTCTTGAAACCACTTTTTATCTATTTTAACTTCATTTGTAAACAGTTTTGATATTTAGGATGAAAAATGCTTCACTTTTCAAGAATTCACATTTATAATCAAGTTGCTTTTCTATATATATATATATATTATGTATGTATATCCATAATTTGATGCTTACTTTTTTCTGGTTGATGGAAAATTCTTCTAGTTTCTTGAAGTAGTCAGACTCGAAGGACATGCTTTCACTCAAGAAGAAGCTGTTCTGTCTAGAGATATTCATCTCTTACAGGTATTTTCTTCATCACATCACACCCCACCCCCCCCCCCCAACCCCAACTTTAAACTTTTGATTATTTCTTTTTTTTTTTTGAAGAGAAAAATTCTGTGTTTTGACATGTACTAAATAATTTGAGAATTTTTTTTTTACTAATAAGCTCAACTGTTGAAAGCTTACTCTGCAAAAGCTTATTGTCCACAATATTACAAACTAAATAAAGTTTACTTATAGAAAAAATACCACGGGGATACCCACATCATAAAAATATAAAAAATAAAAAGAAGCTTACTTATTGAAAGAAAAAAATGTTAGAATTAGTCTGTAGCCTTGTCTCACTCATATCTTTTATTTATTTATTTATTTATTTGAAAGATAACTGAGGCTTTTGGTGATTCATATAATTTAGTAATTGACAAAGAAAATGAAAGATATTTAAGGCCTTTTCTTATTTCAATGAAAGATATTTAAGCCTACAAGCATGAGCTTACGAATTTTTATCCTAAGCTTGAGCTTAGGAGAGTCTTGCTCTATAGGCATATATATATAAATATATATATATATATATATATATATTCTAGAACATTGAAAGAATATTTGAAAGGCTCATTTTCCAAATTCCAGGTATGATCGCTATAAACTGTACTACTGGTCCCCTCAAACACACACACAGGGTAAAGTCTAACAATTGAGACCGCATAAAATGCTTGAGCCAATAAGTTCATTTTTTTATTGGTTTGAATCAAATTGTTTCATACAAAGACTTGTCTGAAGTAACTGGACTGCGACCAATTTATTACTTCCAATTTGTCGCCAACGTGCTTCTAATTCATCTTTTGACACATACCTATTATAACCTGGAATTCATGGCCAATTTATACCATTTTTCACTTTTTGGATAAGTGGCACTGTTTGGATGTGTTTGTGTTTGCACACGTGTATCCACACTTAAAGGTTGACACTGACAATAGCCTCTGGCACAATGGAAGGAACTCACTATTGCAACCTTGAGGATGTGGGTTCAAGTCATGTTACAAATCAAAAAAGAAAAAATTATATCAGTTTTGGGCTTGGTCAAATCTGTGATACTGATATTTTATTTCATGGAGATCCTTTCCTCTTTTTATTGAGCAAAGCGGAGAATCCATAATTTTAAGCCAATTCTTATGCACTTAACCATGATTTACAAGCCATCAAATTTTAGGATTTTTTTGGTGTGTTGTGTTTTATGTTTATTTGGATGGTTGCCCCTTAGATTATTGGAATATTTTGATAATAATGTTCTATGTTTGGGTGGTTCATTTGCAGCTTTGTAGTGGTGTTGATGAGAATGCTGTGGGTGCTTTTTCTGAGCTTGTTTTTGCTCCAATTGACGAATCATTTCCAGATGAGGCTCCATTGCTACCATCTGGTTTCCGGGTCATACCATTGGATTCAAAAACTGTAAGTCCAAATCTTCTGGATCAAACTGGTTTTTTTCACATGCTTGTGTATTTCTATTTTTCAGGGGGTGTGGGGTGGGGTGGTTTGGTTCGAGAGTGCATGTAATGTATTTTCATAATCTTATATGAGAGTCCATCCTATCTTAAATATACAATTGATTTCCCCCTTTTTCTTCCTTCTACAATGACGAACTCACACATTCACACACCCCTGTTCGTAACCAGCTGAGTTGCAGACATGGACATTGCTTTCCTTATTTAGATAAAGATGTAATAGCTTTTTGTCTTGGATTTGTATGCACATATCTAATTTAACAGATGTTACATCATAAAAGATACTATAGAATAACGTACTTTGGAAAAAAAAAAAAAAAAAGATACTATATTATGCTCTTGAGGTCTATACAAATCATATCCTCTAGATGGAACTTTGAATTGAGTACATTACTTATGCACTCCCTCTCAAACTGGGGAAGAAATCATGGATGTGACAATTCTCTTTCTAATTGTCCTGTACCCAAAGCCTTGGAAAAGATCTATATGCTGGTGCCCTTTATATGGATAGGGAAATGCCCTTATTGGTCTCCTTTACTAGGAAAAAAAAAGAAGATGAAAGAAGGTAAAAAATTGAAGAGAAACTTCAATGCTCATCTTTCATTGTACCCTATATTGACATTTTTGTGTTTTTGCTTGATTATCACAAGATTATACTCTTGTCTTTTAAATCTACAGCATAAAGAAGTAGGACCTAATTTATAAGGAGTTCAGAATATCATAAAAGATATTATACAATTAATATATTACTGTTTTGTAAACATGAGAGAAACTGTTTGGTTCTAGATCATCTTTTTGTGGAGACAGCCATTTTAGAGGTTAAATGTCTTTCACGAGTTCATAAAAGTTTCTGTTCTTTTCCTTCAGATGGTTTGCCTCTTCACAAAAAATCACAGGATTTATGAACCAAAAGGTTTCTCTTCCAATTTTCTTCAGCAGTGCCTAAAGTAATAGTTTAGAGTTTAGATACTGAGTCTTTGTAGTTTCAATGGGAGGAGAAGAAACAATTTGACAAACAGCCATCTTACCAGAGGTGGAAAATTGTTATTTTGAAAAGCGAATGGGCCCGTGCCAATTTGAAAACAAATTTAAAAGGCCCAGCCATCATTGTGGTTTGCTGTCATCTTCATTGAAGCCTTGTTCCATCAATCAGAGATCGTCTTCGTGAGTTCTAGTTCTCCACTTTCCCCTCTTGTCAGCAAATTATTAATTCATCCCAAATCCTAACATGTCGTAAATCGCACTATTACATAGTAGCCTTTTATACCAAAACATTGAGGCGATAGTAGAGGCAGCAGAAATACTTTTCAATACTCCCCCTTGGATGGAACCCTTTTTTTCAACACTTCTCCCTCAAGTGGAACCCAGTTGGCTTACTTTTGGTGACATGCACTTTTGTTTAGCACCGACCCATTCCTCTTGGGAATCAAACTCATGACCGGTTGGCTCCATATTAGATTCCCTCCGCTAACCATTCATGCTAAAACCTTGAGGCGTTAGCAGAGGCAGTGGAAATACTTTTCAATACTACATTCCAAATCTATATTGGCATGCTTCTCTAGTGTCTTGCACTTGCAACACTCAACTCTTGGCACATGGGTGTTTCCGGTAATCAAAGCATGTGCACAGACCTAAGATGACAATCTACCGTTTTCTCTTATGATTGTTTGAGCCTCAGCCGTAGACTCTATTTGTGTGAAAAATCAGTGGAGTAGAACATTGAACAGTGTTTTCTCAGTCAACTAGTAAAGCAGCACATGAAATGAAGGAGGATAGCCAACGGGCTAAACTCCAAACCAAAAGGCTTAGGGTTGGATGTCTAGGTCTCACACCAAAGACGAGAGAATCACACGTTTGAGAAAACTCAATTTCATTCAAAGTTCTGTATATCCCAAGAGAAGGGATTACATCCTTTATATAATAGAGTGTCAACACAATTTTAGTAATCAAGCTATAAAATTTTAGAAACTCCCTAATTCTGCTAGATCATATCAATTATTAGAAATCTAATAAATCTACTAAATTTGGCAAATCATCTAGAAGATCTAAAACTAGAAACTGTCGTGGGAGAATCTTGGATTCTGTCATGGCTGGGCCTTGTAGGCTTTGGGCCTTCTGGAATAAACTTTCAAACGTGGTTTAGTGGTCTGGCTTGCATCAGCTCTCCCCGACTTGGAGAAACTCGACTCTGGCAAGTTGTCAGCTTGATACCTCTTGTACAAATCCGGATTGAGTCTCTGAAAGTCCGTGGCGGTGATCCATGTAGCTTCAAAAAATGGTTTACTTTTCTACTCGACCAAAAACTTGTGATATCCGCCGGTCTTTGTTGAAACCAGTTGGTCATCATAGACATCTTCAATTTCTTTATCAACAAGCTCCGAATCACATGTTTTTGAAGCTGAGCATTGAGCTTTTACACATCATAAACTACTCAAGTAGTTCTTGTTTAGGCATTCAGAATTTCACTATGATAAGCTGATAACATAATTTTCTCCTCATGATATTAGTTCTTTTATATTGTGAAACGCAGGATGGCTTGAGTGCCAATCGGACCTTGGATTTGGCATCAAGTCTTGAAGCTGGCTCTGCTTCAAATTGGGTGAGCGGAGATGCATGTCCTAATGATTGTAGCTTGCGCTCTGTTCTAACTATTGCTTTCCAGTTCCCTTTTGAAGTCCACCTCCAGGACACCATTGTGACCATGGCTCGACAATATGTGCGCAGCGTAATTTCGTCTGTGCAGCGGATTGCAATGGTCATAGCTCCTTCTCGCCTTGGGTCACATGTGGGGCCAAAGCTTCCTCTCGGCTCACCTGAAGCTCTTACACTTGCTCGTTGGATCTGCCATAGCTATAGGCAAGTTCTCCCAAAGTTATCATACTTTGTTTCACTGTGACATTCTGCATTCAATTTTTCATTTTCTAGCAAGAGTAATTGATCATTTACTTGGAGCCTATCTGTTGACTTGAAGTTCTTTAATTCAATCAGTAATTTCTAAGCATTGCAATAATTCTTCATTTTCACTTTTTCATGATAAAGTAGGTTTTTGTTGGCTCAAGTGAGTTGACTTTGTTTGACTGGGCTTTGAGTGATGTACTGCAAACATCAACTGCTCATACAACCAAAAGTATGTCATTTACTAGCCTATTTAAAGTGGAAATTGAATGGCTTATTTCTGATTGCCCTAATTTGAACATTTATTCTGTGGTGGATTCTTTTGAATATATATATATATATATTTATATGGGAGATGCTCCTATGAGAGTATCTCTCACCTTATTATGAGAGATAAAGGTGGGGGTTCTCACATTTAAGTTGTTGGGATTGGATATGGATGTGAGGGCCCCCACCTTATCTCTCATAGTAAGGTGAGAGATGCTCTCATAGGAGCATCTCCCTATATATATATATATATATATATATATATAGATATATATTAGTTTTGAGAGTTATGCTCATATAATTGATATCTGGGTAGTGTGTTGTGGATTCTTCATGCAGGTATAAAGTAAATATAGATAACTAGGTAGCATTGAATGTCAAAATACATGGTACTCCCAAGTCCCAATCAGGGGAAAAAAGACATTTGAGACATACTATCCATCACTACCTTACTCTCTGTTGATCCCATGTTATCTCTATCTCTTTCTTGAAAATAAAATAAAATAAATAAGAAAAGCACATGGGCTATGATATATTTGTATCATATCCATTTTGGTAACTTTACTTTTAAAATGAAGTGAGGTGAATGGTCAAATTAAGAGACAAAAAAAGAAGAGGGGTTAAATCAAAAGGTGATGGCTTTTTGTCATTTAGTGAAATGCTAATGTAACTCTTTGACTCTTTTTTTTTTAAAAAGGTGGTGGTTTGTTTGACATTTAGTGGCATGGAAAAGTAACTTTTTTGGAAAAAAGTAGAGGTGTATTTTTGAAATATGGAACTTTCTGATTTGACCCCTTTTGTTTTATCGTCCCTTGAAATGACCAGTCACCTTGCTTCACTAGTGAAGTGAATTTACTAAACGGTACAACTTATATTTTGCTTCTTCATTTAGGCGCCACTGATATGGCAATCCTGGTTTCTTCATTACAGGATAACCTTTGTTTTGCTCTGTGAATCTCTTTATAATCTTTTCTTATTTCTTCTCTCTTTCTGCAGTTATCATTTAGGGGTAGAGTTGTTGAGGTCCGATGACCAGACCACTGAATCTGTATTGAAACTGCTATGGCATCATCCAGATGCAATTTTGTGCTGCTCTTTGAAGGTATGATTTAAGTCTGCAGAAAAGTCAAAAGTTAAAAAATGATTGAGTTTCTTGCACCCGTCAGATACTCATCGAGGGGGCCATGCTGAATGCTAGGGTAAAAATTGAAGAGGCTCTTAATTTGATGTTTTTAATTTGTCTGCAGCCACTACCAGTCTTCACCTTTGCAAACCAGGCAGGCCTAGACATGTTGGAGACGACATTTTTGGCTCTACAGGACATAGCGTTGGATAAGATATTTGATGAGTCGGGTCAGAAAATGTTGTGCTCAGAGTTTGCCAAGATAATGCAACAGGTGATGCAATTCTCCTTTCACAATTTTTTTTTTCCCTTTATTGTTGTAATACATGAGCAAAAAGCTAATATTGAAAATGCCAATCATATTCATGGGAACTGTCTAAGCTGGGAGTTCTTTTTTGGGTGTAGTTGCATTTTGCATTCCAACATGTCAACAGGATTAGAGCAAATAATACTTAATTAGTTCTTTTTCTAACCTTTCTCAGGGTTACACATATCTACCTGTTGGGGTCTGCTTGTCTACCATGGGCCGTCATGTGTCATATGATGAAGCGATTGCTTGGAAGGTGATGGGTGAGGATAACAATGTACATTGTGTTGCCTTTGCTTTCATCAACTGGTCCTTTGTCTAAATTTCACAAATCAAAAGTTGAAAGGGAAAAGGGGTGAAATCTGTAAGTTGAACTGGGTATTTATTCAGTTTTGTAATTAAAATCCATTATCTTTTTGCATTTTAATTTACTTCCCATGTCCTAGGATAGAATTTGCCTTTCAGAGCCTCTAGCTGGCTAAGTGAGCCAAGTGCATATTGCATCCGTCATATTACTGCTATTTTTGTCGTGTCAAATGTCATGAATAGAAAGGTAGGTAGGTAGATTGAGTTGACGCAGAGAATCCCAGTTTGCAAGCAAACAAATGCATCGTGTGGGTTGCAAGTGGTGCAATGGAGCTCAATTTCAACTCAACTTGCTATTTAAGATCTTTCCCAGCTCCTGTGATGTGGATTGAGGAATTAGTGTGTGAAGTTTTGAGTGCTACAGCCTACAGTTCCATTTGTACAATTATAAGTGAGGTTGTATATTATACAGGATAATAATACATTGTTCTTTTTTAGTTGACAAAGAATGGAGTTCAGGTAGTAGAGGCACAAGTAGCATCGACAAGAGAAGGATGGAGGATTGAAGTTCTTAAGTTGAGGTCAGTTGACAGATGATTGCTTTGACAAAATGTTCATATTAATATGGTTTGGCCATGTGAGCCAATTCTAAGCCATTCTGATGTTGACCTCTGCCAGTTAGATTTCCTCTCTTGTGCTTATGAGTTATGATCACTGAGCATCACTCTACAGCTAGCCCACCACTTCTTTCTTGATAGGCCACTAGATGTATTTTCATCCATCAAATTGAATTATTGATTTGATTGGCTCGGATCTTCCACACAAAAATCATTTCCCTGGCTGTCTATGACCATCAGATGAGTGATGGTGGGTCCTATAACGTCACTCATTTGGGTGCATGGTTTTTAGCTATATAGTAGATAGATATTAGTCTTGCCTTAGTTTCCATTGAATTTGATTTGAGTATGCCTTACAACACTTAAAAGTGGATTTGCACTGTTGTCGCTTTCTCGGAAGCCTTTCATTTTGCTTCAAATGAAGAAATGAATGAATGAACCAATTCTCTTATTTAAAAATGATTGACCAGTTTGTTGGCTATTTTAGTTTTGAAATTAGTTTAATTTTCTTAGATTGGTGTGCCAAACATATCATTGGTGATATATTGTAGGTTTCTTATCTGAATAACTTAAAGCAGACTGCTAAAGAAAGCCAAGGTTCGCCTCTAGAAAGCGTCCAGAGTTTGAATGTGTATGACTTGGATGGTATGGCATAGGGGCTTTCCCATATAAGAATTTAATCAAATCATGAAAAGTCGAGTTCCGGCTCAAGGGCATGTTTGGTAAATATAGAAGAATCCTCTATTTAGAGGATTCTCTCCATCTCCAAAGAAAGCCATAATTCTCAAGTAAGATTCCCAAAAGAGAGTTTCATGCATAGTAGTTTATATTGTTTCGGACCTCATTTCGCTCTTACCTGTAAAATGAAAAGTTTCAACCGATTTGGGATTTCGGCGAAATTTTTCGGAATTACATTTCGGAAAAAATATAATATAATATATGTACATATGTAAGTAAAAAAATAAAAAATAAAAAATATAGATTTAATCCAGTATAGTAATTTTTTTGGAATTATATTTTGTGAAAATATAAGAAATACAAAATATATGTGTGTAAAAAAAAAATTAATTATGTAAAATTTCATTTCGGCCGAAAAGTCACATTTCGACCGAAATCGACTGAGATCTTGAATTTCGGCTAAGATTTGACCGGAATTCAAACCGAAAAGTTAATTCGTTTCAGCCACTTGACTAAAATGAAAATTTTCGGCCATTTAGGCCGAAAACGAAACGAAATTAATAACTATAGTTCCATGTTTGGATGGAGGGAGGATTCCTACAAATTGTAGAATGTATGATCCAATGGTTATAAATATGTTTTATAAAAATTTTCAAAATCCATGAAAAATCAAGAACTCAACATGCACCTCAAAGTTTTTTGTGACCATCTAGAAAATCTGAACGGTTCAGATCGTGCAAAGGGGGCTCATGGGAATAAGAAATTACTATTTTAGTACGTGAATGTTTTTAAGGATCAATGGTTAAAATTTGGTTAACTAGCCGTGTTTGACCTTTTAGAAATAACTACCGGCTCAGATCATGATCTTGGGGCCCACAGGAACCAGAAAATTGGAAAGAATTGACTGATTTTAGTCCCGCTTTTTTGCCCACAGAACTTTAGAAATCGCAATTTAACGGTTTGGACATTTTTGCAAATATCTCAAGATTTAAGATGAATCAACGGCTGAAATTTGGTGAGATGACCGTTTTGGATTATTTAAACATTATTAACGGTTTCGATCTTGATTGTGGGACTCAAAACATACATTAAAAACGCAAAATCCTGCCTGCTGCACATTACCGTCTAGAAGCACTGTAGCTCCCCCCCTCAATCATAAGCAGAAAGGCGGAGCTACAGTGCTTCTAGACGGTAATGTGCAGCAGGCACTCTCCCAACCAAACATGGGAAATCCTCGAAAACGCGGATGATGGTGAGGATTCCTTAGCCATGCCTTTTGCCAAACGTCTATGAGTGCATATTTTATTGTTACTTGTTTTAAGGATACATGTGTGGATCAGTATCAAAGGAAGGGATGAGTGCCATTTTAGGGTTAGCGTTGTCATATGAGCGGGAGGATTTCTTTTTTTATTATTTTTATTTTTTGGTATCATAGGTGGTCTCCACGAGTGGCAGACTTAGGATTTTCATTGAGGGGTGCGCACCCAAACTGGCAATTCGATTTTGGGAATAAATGCAAGATTTACATGTGGGTCTTGGGGGCGCACGTGGGATGGTTTTATAATCGGACTGAGGTTCAACAGGTGACAGGTGTGACTCTCCACCACACAGAAATTACTGTTATAATAATTGTAATGAGAAACTGAATGCAGGAGCTGACGGCAAGGCAGGAAGTTCCGGTACCTCTCTCACATATTGCGTGAGAAATGAAACTCTTAAGCATTGTGGGACCTGCTTGGATGCATAACTATCATGAAAACGCTAGTTTGAGAGATGGGTCTTACTGTGGATGTGATTTTCGGCACAAATCATCTTAATCAAATGATCACAACCATTGATTTAAGGGCCTTAAAAGTTCGACAGTTTCTTAAGTAACATTTTTTTCTTCCAGATTCATGTCAAATTAGGGTGATGACCAATTCATGAGATTAATAAATATGAGGAGCTTGGATTTATCACTGAGAGTCCCATGAGGGGGTAAAATATCTTCCTCATGCTCCACATTGAAATGGCTATACATTCGATCTTACTGGCACCAATTTTGTGAAGGTTGGTTGATCATGTCGATTGGGGATGGGCTAGAAATTACCGGAATCCGATTCTCATAACCCCTTGTTTTCAAATGAGTCCAAATGTTTCATGGGTGCAGTAATTTAGTAAATTCTATCCAATGATGAACGATAGTTGAATCAATCACCCCTTTCAAACGAAGCGAACACATCTTTCTGTCGATAGATAATGCTGAGTTGGAGCAGTATGCATTCAAAACAGAGTAGCTGAGTAGGGCGACTGCTTTCTGTAAGAAACCAAAGCAAAAGCAAAAGCAAAAGCATATCTTAAAAAAGAGTCCCACATCGGAAAGAAATCAAGTGGTTGCATGGATGCAAAGCAATAAAAGAGGGACGTGTGAAAGAACACATTCAACCCACTCTTGCAATTAGGCCCATGCCTAGGGGGTCAGTTGACGTGCTGGCCCCCGCCAATTCTTCAAATATATAAGCCGATGATTCTCATTTTATCAATCATTTAAAAAGATTGATCATCTTCAAATATGTGCCGTCGATTCTTATCCTGTCATTCAATTGATAAGATTGATCATTGAGATTGGTTGAGTCCCATTAAAGTGATTAAAAGTTCATTTTGTGAAAGTTAGTTCCAATTTTGACCAACCCCATCGAGTGATTCTTTCTGCAGTTCTCCAAGAGGCTGCGCTCAAAACGATCCTAGAGCTAAGCTGCTTACATCTAGGGCTCACCTTATTTGAGTCAAAACTTAAAACAAGGATTAGAAAATCTAATCCTTTGGATTTGGGATTAGTTTGTTTGGAATGTGGGGTCAAACAATTAAAAAAGGCATTCTGCTCTTGTAATCATTTACTAAAAAACATTAAAAAGACCCCCATCCCTTAAAAAATAAGGTAAATGGTTCTTTAGAAAAACTAACATCAAGAGAGTTTTGGAGTATTTTGATTCAGGGTCAATTTAGAATTAAAATGAATCTAGGGAGTTATAGAAAAAAAATCCAATAATATAATGATGATGATGAGAGAAAATCTAAAAAAAGAAACCTAAAACTTTTGGCCCATTTTCAGAAAAACACATGAATATTTGAATACTTCAAAAAAGTATAAAACTTATCTATAATTCTTTCCATCGAGATCACTCCATAATTTTTTTAAGAAAAGACAAAAATACCCTTTCCTTATGATAGGTTTTTGATTTTTTTCTTAACCTCTTTTTTTTTTTTTTTCTAAAACTGACCATTTTGATTTTAATGTTCATAACAATTTAATGAGTTTTTAATCATTACAAATCCCAGTCTGAAACCCCTATTTCTTAGAAATAGGAAGATGTTATTTCGTCCAATCAAAATTAACAACTGTGTAAAATCTCTTTCTTAATTTTTTTTCATTCCAAGGAAGCATTAGCTAGTGTGAGATTTTACACAATTGGCTAATTTTGATTGAACAAAACAATATCAGGATAATGTTTCTCCAAAACGGGGATTCAGGCTCCCCTTTTTTAGCCATCCATGTGTAAAGTTAGTTGAGCAGGGCCCTACGAAGTCAATTTGGGTTGGACTTGATTATTTCTCTTTGATTTATTTATTATAAGAAAATTTTTGGAAAATGAAATAAGGGTACTTTTGTTGTTTCTCAAAAACTTATTGCGGAGAGGACTTGATTGAAAGTATTGTTGAAAACTTTTCTCTTTTTTTAATATTTAAATCTTCATATAATTTTTTAAAAATGACTCCAAAGTTTTATATCTTTCTAAAAAGATATATAATAATAATAATAATAATATCCACAAAAATAGCTTTTTTGGCTGAAAGTAGTGACTGGCTGAGAGAAGAGCAAGTGAATGATAGAAAAAAAGGCCATGAAAGGAGGAAAGAAGAAACCGGCGGCATAATATCTTTCTCAGAGATGCAGACGGTTCCCATGGGGATATCTTCAACTACTCCATCCCTTACTCATCATCCACTTTCCAACAGATTCTTCTCCTTACCACCTACACTTTCATCTCCTACTGGTCTTTACAATCCCTCATCCAAATCAGGTCTCTCTCTCTCTCTCTCTCTCTCTCTCTCTCTCTCTCTCTCTCTCACACACACACACACACACACACACTGGCTAGTTGGCTCTCTCTGTCTCTCACACACACACATACACACACTGGCTAGTTGGCTATCTAGCAAACTTCATCAATACTTGGACCATTGGAGTTTGGAACTTAGACACTTGATTTGTGAAAATTAGATTACTGTGTTTTCCTCTTGATATATGTAGTCTTTCTACCATCTCAATGAGGTCCAGATACTGAAGAATCAAGTTTTCCTTTAGGGCCTGTTTGTTTGCATTGCAAATCACAGGAATTGAGTTCCTATGTATTACAAGTAAATACTCTTAAATTTGGCTAAAACCTAAGGAATAAAGGTTGAAGTTCCATGAATAGCAATCAGATAATGAACATTTCAATGAAAAATGAGTTAAGGGGAGGTGGGAAATGAAAACCCAGCCATCACCCTATAATTTTTTTTCTTTTTTTTTTTTTTACTAAGGTTATTTTAGAAGGCTTCTGTTTCTCTTATTTTCCTTTGTTTTATCTTAATCTGGCATAGGTATCTGTTTTTAAACCATATGCTCAAGAAATAGATGGACTCCATTTTCTAATTTCTAACAAATTCGTTGACATCTGGAATCGCATAAACCAGACACAAAAAACAAAAACAAAAACAAAAAAAAAAAGGCATTTTCGAATAAAAGGTTGATTATTTGATTGCCATTTATGGAACTTCGCCTTTAGTTCTAAAATTTTAGTTATTTTCAGGAATATTTTACTTGTAATGTTTAGGAATTCAGTTCCAATGAATTCCAATGCAAATAAACAAGGTCCTTAATGTACTCTTATTATAGGGATGCAGAGAGCCAGTCAAGCAGCTGAATTGTTTCCAACTCTCAGCCCTGAAGTTGTTGTTCGGGAGGCGCGATTAGAGGACTCTTGGGAGGTGGCCGAGACTCACTGTAGCACATTCTTCCCAAATTATTCCTTCCCTTTAGATTTGATGCTGAGGATTAATAGGGTGGTGTCTCTCATTTCTGGGTTCTCTGTTCCAAAAGGTTGCATCAAGACATGCCTGGTTGCAGTTGTTGGCAGCTCCATTTTGGACTTTTTCTTTGGAAATGAAAATTTGAAAGCTGGAAGTTCTGAAGGAGAGTTCTGCTTCAATAAGGGATCTGTTGCTGGAATATTGACTGTGGATACAGTGGCTGAATTCCTCCCAAGAAAAGGTCCACTTGGGAAGAGAAGGTGAGCTAAGACTTCAAATGTCTGTTCAAAAGACCAAGCTTTAGATGGGGGGGAAACACACTTATTATCAAGAGTGAGGCAACTGATAATTGCACTCCTGTTCTCTACTTCTTAATCTTTGATCTTGATAAAAGCTATGCATTCATTGCTTCTTGAAGAGGTAGTGTGGCATTCATGATGGTGACCTCTTGAATGCAATTTTTTTACTGATCCTGCTCTTGTTGCATCATGGGATTTAGAAATTTAGTCATCTTCAATTCTAGAAGAATTCCATGTTTTGACATATGTGCAGGGGAAATAGAAAAACAAACATGCTGCCCCATCTGCATGCTCTTTTCTTTCAATGGTATATAATGATCTGAGTCATGCCCAAAAGCATAATTGTAAAAATACAGTATGGGATATTTTTCAGGTATAATTATGATCACAAAATAGCCATAAAACACATGTTTCATTTGTACACATGTATAATTTGCATTAAAAAGATTTGAGCATTACTTTGTATCTTTTGAAAGATACTTTGTATGGGTTGCATTCACACACACACACACACACACACACACACACACATAAAAAAAAGAAAAAGAGTATTTATATGTATAATATTTTATTATACATTAACTGACTAGCTATAGTCTAGTTCTGTGACTTGATTTTTACTTGTTTAGTTAGAGGGCATTATTTTTGTACAGGTAACGGAACAATTAAATGTTTATAACTATAATTTTTACGATAAATGTCATTTTTAAGTTCTTCTAGGATTAGACATCAAACTAGCTGCACTACTTTGATATGACAAATGATGATCATCTGATTTCCTGTTGTGTGTTCTACTTCCTGTACTCTTTATATCTTTCTAAACAACACACATTGAATGTTTTGATATCTGAGGTGAGGCACTGAATCTTCTCAGGACTGGAATTGCCTACATATCAAATCTTGCAGTTGGAAGGAGGCATAGAAGGAAGGGGATTGCGAGGCGGCTAATGGTCAAGGCAGAGTCCCTAGCCAAAAGTTGGGGTTGTCATGCCATTGCATTGCATTGCGAAGCGAACAACCAAGCTGCAATGCAACTATATTTGGGACAGGGCTTCAGGTGCATCAAGGTCCCTGAAAATGCAAAGTGGCCTCGACCAAGGACCTCCCCAGACATCCAATTCAACTTCCTGATGAAGCTCCTAACTACCAACCACCCCACCACCATTTAATTCAGAAAAAAAAAAAATGAAACAAGTGGGTTTGGGCTTACAAACAGGTATCCAGGCTACTGTTTGTTGTATCCTTTTGGACTACCTTGCATATAAATGTAATCATGTATAGAAAGGTTTGAGAAGAATGTGTCTGGGGGCATGTACCATGTCTAGGCTAAAATTAATTGCCTGAATGATAGCTAGAAGAATCTTCTCCTAACTAATGTGGCCTGAATTATTTTGATCTTGATCTGAGGCTCTCACTAGAAACTGTCATGATTCATTAATTCCTTCTGTTTTATGGTGGATCATTAATACTGCTAGTGAGTAATACAATCCATCTGAACTTGCAAACACATGTAGCTTGGAGTGGTTTTTGTTGTGCAATAGGCTTTCATGCCGAACATGTAAATCCATTAAGAGCCTAAAAAGGCAAATATTCAAGTGAGAACTAGTTCTCACCTATTATATGAGAACTTTTTGTGGAGCCCAACTAGCAACTAATAGGGAACCCCTTGATAGTCACTAATCTCAAGGATTAGCACACATCCGAATGGATTGAACCGTTGGATCGAGGGTTGAATATTTTTTTGAATATGAAGCCATTAAACTTGTAGGCCACGGATGAAGGGGTTAAGAGCATGGGTTTGGTGTCAAACTTGATACTTAGGATGGTCTCACATAGATCTTTCCATCCCCCCCGGTCCCGTCCCCAAATATGGACCCCACAAAAAAGTTCTCACATAATATGTGAGAACAGTCCCCACCTGAATATTACCCAATTAAAAATGTACTTAGATGTGTAGACCCCTTTTTTTCCCATTAATGAGAAGAGTTTATTTCTGACCAGATGTAGCATATTGCATCTGGGTCCTTCCCATAGCTCAACTGCTGGATGGTGCTTTGGCCCCAGTGGGATCCTCAAAAGATGGAGATCATGTTTGAATATCACAAAACCACAATTTGCATGTAATTTCTATGAAGTTGCGACTGAAAGATGACAGTCCGTTATCCTCTAAAATCCTGTAATCATTCAACTCTTAAAGTCCACATGCATGATGGTTCAGGACCTCTTAATTCCTCAAAAACAATTCCAAGAACGAGGATTAGCACATCTTAACCTTCATTAAAACTCAAATTAGTTTTGGACAATGGGATTTCAAAGCAAGCTCAGGCATTAAAAAAAAGGCTAACAAGGCGATTTAATCAAATTGTGGTGTACCTTGCTTGAATGAAGTATACTGCATGAACCATTGGTAGCAGGACTAGGATATCAATGGTATGGATCAGTGAACAATGAGCCCCACTAGTACGATCTAAAAATTCAGTTTCTAAGTAGGGGTGTAACGGTTCGGGTCAATTTGGAAAAACTGTTAACCGAACCGTAACCACGGTTTTCTGTCTTTTAAAACCGTAACTGTACCCACAAAAACCGTGAAAAACCGTAACCGCGGTTAACCGTATTAAACGGTTCAGTTACGGTTAATAACCGTAGAATGCCTTCCTCACATAAGGAGATAAATGTAAGTAATTGAAGGTAAAATGACACATAAGGAGCAATTGAATAAGTTAAAAAATATTTCATTCAGCCCCCTTATTTTTTCTTTTATTTGTAAACGGTATGGTTAACCGCATACAGTTGATACGATTCGGTTTGGTTAATAACCGTGAATTATTATGGAAAACCGTAACCGAACTGAACCGTACGGTTTTTGGATTTCATTAGCCGTAACCGTAACCGAACCGTGACATACGGTTATTAACCGCAGTTCAGTTCGGTTATACGGTTTTCTTTTACACCCCTAGTTTCTAGATATCAATGAGTTCAGTTTTGTAAATCTTCTTCCAATAAACCAGGTTTTAGAGAGGCCCACACAATTATCAAATTCCCTGATGGATGCAAGCATAATTTTGTAGGGCTAATGGAGGCACATGGGCATTACAGTTCAGATTTTCCGGAGTTAGCATGCTGAAGTCACTACTACATAGCACTCAATGCATCAACTGCTTTAACGATCTGCATCAGCAGGTATCAGTCATGTTCTGGACAGAACATGGAGTATCAAATCCATGTGATAATGGAAAAAAAGGTCATGCTTTATAGAATATAATACAACAAAACTGCTCTCTCAGTCCTCTGAATCTCAAAGGTATTGAAACATCCCACTGAAACATTTACTTGAAATCTAGAGATGGGTAGCCACTAACAAGTTGAGAAATTTTCGGAAGCTGGGTCTTCCACGAAAAGGCTGTACCAAAGCTCAGAACTAGGATTCGACAAACTTGTCTAGCGCCGATGTATCCAAGGCTGGAAACTCTTTAACAGCAGCCTGCACAGCAAGCCCAAGCTTCACAGCATCCTCATTGCTTGGTGCCTGCAATGGTTGCAATTATTAATTCAATGCAGGTATAACAACTACGCCAACATTGTAGCAAAGTTAAAACATGTTTGTGCTTACCTCAATATTGAGGGGCAGGACAGGGTCATGAAGTGACAATCTCAAAAGGAACCAGCCACCATAGCCAGAGACTCGAATCTGTTTACATGTGTAACAATGTGGAAAAATGCACTGTCAGTGTCGGTTCAGAACTTGCAAACTGAACATATCCTCTTGACAAATGTTGCAACTGAGTAGTGGCTCTGACTTCCATGGCATTAGTCTCAATCAGATATTGACATCCATACCAATAAATTAGAACCAGCAATCATGCAAAAATGAAGGCACGTACGGCCTACATCCGTATCAGTCACAAAAGTGTAATTTCATTAGTGAAGGCCAACTGTATCTGAGAAGAGGAGATGATCTCATGAGGAATAGGCCTAAACTGCAAGAACTCTAACTAAATTTTATGGTTCCAAACTTCAAATCCCTGTACCATTGAGAACAATACCTTAAATCTCCAATTCTAAGTTGCTCGACATAGAAATATGTAAATCATATGCCTTACAGAGTAGATTCATGATGATAAAACTTGTCCATGGTTTTATGCACGCTTCCCATAATATGAATGCACATTTTAGATGGATAAGAATATCTATGTGGCTGCATGACAACATGTCCAGGATATCCAGCATGATAATATCAAGAAGCATAATCAGCCAACTTTTACAGAACCATATTCAGTTATGAATATAATAAATATATAAGATATGTCAACACTAAATTTTAAAATGTAACTTGCTAAGTGTGGTGTCTCTTGGTGCTTTCCAAAGTCATTGGAGGGTCTTTTTGAGGGGTGGAGGTAGTCTCCTATCTTTGATTGTGGGGTGACTTTGTGGAAGTCTATTCCTTCTTCGACTCTATGGTCAGTGTGGAAAGAAAGGAATGATAGGGTCTTCAAGGGAACTTCAATGGGTGTGAGGGATGTGTCGCATTTGGCGCTTGTGGGAATAGCTGAGTGGGTTTCTTGTTTGGATAAGTTTGATGGTTTAAGGATGGATGGGGTTTCGTCGAGTTGGAAAGCCTCCCTTTTTGGTGGTGCTCCAAATTTGAGGAAGGAGGTCTTTTGGGTTCCGCCTATCACAGGAGTGTTGAAGTTCAATGTTGATGGGGTGGCTAGAGATAGACCGGGCCGGTAGGAATTGGCAAGGTGCTCCATAATAGAGACGGTGTCGTCCAAAAGTATGGGAAGCATGGAGTCTAATGAAGCGGAGGTGGTGGCTATCTTAGAAGCCCTTCAGAGTTTTTTTCCTTCTTTTCATTCCAAGCCTGCAGTGGAAAGTTACTCTTCAAATGCCATTTATTGGGTGTCTATTAAAGTCTTGCCCCCTTGGAGGTTGCAGTTTTATTTTAATGAGATCAAAACGTTGTCTTCTTTGGTTATTGTTGAGTTCCATCATGTTGGGCGGTCAGCTAATAGTTTCGCTTATTCTTTGGCAAAGCAAGGGGTAGATTCGGCCATTCCTCTTGTTGGTTTTCCTTTGTAACTTTGCTTCTTTTTGTATGTTTCTTCTTGGGAGGGTATATCTCTCTCATACCTTCTCCCTTCCCATCCTTTGGGATTGGGCTGTTGCTTTTTTGTATCTTTCGTCATCTTAATGAATTTTTCTGTTACCAATAAAAAATAATTAAAAAATGTAATATTTGAGAAAAAAGTTCCCTGAAAATGAAAGGGTGAGGAGGAAATTTAAGCAGGACAAGCACTTGTTAAATATGATTCGAGAGATGGTAAAACTCCAATCTTTAGAAGATACTCTACTAAAACCAAGAATATAACACTTACGCCTTCATAGTTAACAGGCGCTTTCTGCAACTTTGGATCTGAACTTGTCACAGTCTCCAAGTGTTTCAGCACTGCCTCTCCATAGTCTCGGAAAGATCTATAAGCAGCAACAATATTAAAGAATATGGCAGTAACAAAGTTTTCATATGAGTAACATGATGCAGCAATACAAAGTTTGGAAAGCTTCACACACTTTTGGGAAAGCGTTGAAGGAAAGATTCTTGTGGCATATGAATATGGATTAAACTTTAATAATTTTCTATTCACAAACCAAAATAAATACATAAAAAATAAAATCAATCTAGAGTCAAAACATACCCTCCACTAATATCCGAATGATTTTGATCTATCTTAAGTCTTAGTTCCACAGCAACAGCTGGTTCTTCCAGGCCTTCTACCATATCAGTGAGAACTTTGCTACCTGTGCCCATTCCTGATGCTCTGGCAGAAGCAAGTTTGTTTAAGAGTTTGACCTGCAAGAAAAATAAAAAATACAATTAAACAAAAATAAAATTAACAAACACAAATAAAATACACACATACAAAAAGATATCGAAGAAATGTGTACCATGAGGTATGCTCCATCATCAAGCCAGTGATTCTCCTTTAGAGCTCCATGGCCACTGGTTTCGATAGCTAGATGTGACTCTTCACCAACTGAGTTCTGTGAGCATTGTTTTCTCTTAATTAGATAGATTTTTCATTTGGAGGTAGCGCTCATCAAAGATCTACCACAGACTGAAACAATAGAAATGGCCAAATATTTGATTGACAGACAGAAAGAATAACACTATGCTCCCAGAGCAAGCACAATCATTCAACATTTGAATTGGATTACTCATCTTTCATTTAGAGAGAGAGAGAGAATCATGGATGATGGCTCTACAAAAATAAAAATATAAAAATATCTATAAAAAAAACCCCATCTTACATTGCTAACCATTAATTTAAGTGCCTTGAGCTTGAAGTGTTTTTTTTTAATGTATGTTTTCCTTTTTTCCAGTGAATACAGTACCGATCGGGGTCGAGCTGCCAGTTCATTATTTCGGATTAAGGGTTTTTTTACCCTGGATCCATTCCAGTAGGAGAAAAAATGAAACACCCACGGAAAAAGAATTGACAAGTGTGAGTTATAATGAAAATGTTCTAAATGCAAGGCAGTGGGCAGCTGTGCACCGACTCATTTTGTTCTCCAGCAAAAATCAATATGTGAGTTTGGTTCCTATTTTCCAAGAAGAGAAGATTCTTCAGATAACTAACTGATGATTTAAAACCTTAATAGTTTCCTTTTCGTACAAAGAAAAACATTAAAAAGATATCATAGCAGAATTACTTTTCTAACACAAAACTGGTTAGAATACACATTTCCATGAATTCATGAATAAGTACCAACCCATGGGTTTAATCATTGGCATCTGAGATGATAACTACATTTGCCAGTCACGTGGTGGAAAAATACAATTATATACAGCTGAGTTAACACCTAACAATATATATATATATATATATATTTAAATGGAATTGACATACAATATTCCATCCTAAAGGATCCATTGTGGAAAAAAAAAAAAAAAAAAAACTTCTGCTAAATGGTTAAGATTCATAGCAACTGTCATGAAGAAACCCAGAAGTTAATGCCACTTAAATTACTGAACTGATTCTGTGGGGAGTTAAATCGTACCAAGCGAATTGCTTCATCAATGACGTTTTTGTAGCCTCTTTTAAATCGATGATGTCTTCCTCCTTTGGGAATTAAAGAAAAAGGACAAATAACATCAAGGAATGAGAAATGTGTACAGATTAAAGAAAAAGGAAAATGTTATACGATATATGAATATACGATCCAAGTACCCAACTCACCAAGCTTCTTTTCAATAAATGTAGTCAGTCCGTCGGAAGTAACACTATCTGTGACAATAGTTGTTCCAGGATGCTATTTGTAACGAAGTGCATGCATGGCCACATACATAAAGAAAGCTTAATTAGTTATTACAAAGGTCAAATTCCAAACTCAGAATGAAAAGAAAACTTACTTCCTCAAGAACAATAGCAGACATTAAAGCAATCAGTCGATTGCGGTTGAATTCACGACCACTCGAATCTACAGCAGCAGATCTAAAAAGGAAAGGTAATTCAGAAGCAGCAAAACATGAATGCTAGATGAATAACATGTATAAGAAAACTACTCCAGATTTTACCTGTCAACATCTGTATCAAAAATGATGCCTAAATCAGCCTTATTTGCATGCACTGCCTGTGTTATAGCTTTCATTGCAGCTTTATCTTCTGGGTTGGGAATATGGTTTGGAAACAAACCTAATGCATAAAGAATTATTTTATAATCATTTTTATAACATGCCGAATTGTGAAATTTCTTCAAATATTTGTAGCTAGAATTACCATCTGGCTCCAAGAACTGACTTCCTGTAGTAATTGCTCCGAGTGGTTCAAGCACTCTTCCCTGCAAAATCCATGGAATACACAAACATACCAATTCAGAAGTTTCACAAGTTTAACGCCTCGAGAAAACTAAGATGAAGAAAACCGTGCACACATTTTTAATTAAATCCCATGCATTATTCATCCATCCAACTATTGAAGCCTTTTTAATTTGTGTGCTTTTAATCAATAATTAAACAGACCCATTTGCTTATGAGATAGTAAAATGACATGGATAAACTAATCTCTAACAAGGTTGCAGTATCAATTCAAATTCCTAAAGGGTCACTCAAGTTGATGGGTTAGAATTTACAGATAGTTATTCTTCAGGGTGAACGAGGTATTTCTTGGGGTTCTGGATTGATTAGTCTTCTAATGAAGAAACCTGACAACTGTTATTCTCATGAAAACACTAGCATCCTATGTGGATCCTTACAGTTCCCAAATGTACTAAAGGGTTTATAGAACAAGGACAGGCTCATATGAGAAGAAGGGAGCTCTGAGACCCGAATGTGACTGAGCAATTACTTAAAGAAATGAAAAAAATGAAATGATTAGAAGGAACCCATGCAGAGGTGATATCAATGCCACTGATCAAAATCACTCATGCAGAAAACTGGAAAGAAAGCCATAAACATTTCCCAGCTGTTCCCATACTGGAGAGTTGTGGAGACTGATGAGTTGCAAACTTATATACTTTAGGGAGAGAAATCTCTATTACTCATAAGCAGAAATGCACTTTCAGGTATTTCATGTATATAGACAGGCAAAAGACATCCCACTTGTAGCTTTTATCCCTTAGATGATGACAGATGAGGGTTTGGAATCATCATAATCAGATAAAGGTACAGAAATCTCATGCGTAGTTGCATGCACATGAAGACACTGAATGCATAAGTGTATCTCAAGAATTCTTGCATCAGATAACAGGAGAGAAGCATGCAAATTACTGGGATACGAATGATTTTGTAAGATCCAGTTGAAAAGTTATAACAAAAACTTTGATATTAAGTCAGAAGTTCACAAAACTAGCATATCCTCTAACCAGAAAATTCAAATATAAAGTGACAAAACTCACTGTGAAAAATCCACCCGCTCCATTCCCTGCATCAACTACTATATGGAATCCTTCCAATGGCTTCTCTGCAAGTTAATAGTGAATCAGTGTGAGCAGATCAACTTGACATGACTTAAGAGTTCATTTCAAAATAAAATAATATTAACATCTACAAGTTGAATAAGCAGAAGGAAAGCCATCCATGTCCTATTCAGCCAATAAGCCACGTTAGGGACTAGTGCAAGACAAAGATCAGATCTCAAAACTTGTAATGGCTAAATCTTGGTTCAGAAATTTTATGACAACAGGTGTTTTATATAGCCATACACCATATAATAAGTAATAGAAGCAACATACACAAGCATTGAGTACCTATATTCCCAGCAGCTTTGCGGACCGCCTTTACAAGATCCGACGTATAAACAGCCATGTAGTCCACCCTTCTTACTGCAGTGGAAGCTGCTTGTTCTGAATTCTTTAGACTTTCAACTGAGTAATTGTCATATATATTTGCAGCACGCTCCAAGATGTCCTTAATGTCTGCTTTCCCCAGTCCTCCAGCATTTGTGAAGAACTTAAATCCATTGCGATTGTAAGGAAGATGGCTGGCTGTTGGAAAAAAAAAATTCAGAGAAGAAGAAATCAACTGCATAATTTCAAGGCAAAAAATGATAGAAATAAAAAGAGCAAAGACTGTAAGTGTTCTTTGACTGGGGATATTTCCTTAAGAACGAGTTTTGAAAAAAGTATAAGAAAAAATCTGGCCATTACAATAAACAATAATAAAATGAATTGTGGACAGTAACCATTAAAGTGAAAACAGGAGTATTGATTCCTACATCTCAACTATTATGTTGCTTGCACAACTGTTCATGCCATGCCAAGTTACCAACACTAGTAGCAAATACAAGATCTTCAAGTCTTCTATTTTTCTTAGATTTCACAAAAATGTGAAAACTTTCTTCACAACCTTTCATAGCCACTAGATCTGGATCCTTGTATTTGATAAGTTTTAGCAATGACTACATAATCTTAAGGCCCAGGTATTGCTACCACTTACGAGATACTAGATTAATTTTTTCACAAAATCAAAAGAATGTCATGCGTTTACAGACCTGTTATCATTATGGATCCATCTACTGGGCAGAAGAACTCCTCATCTTCTGTAAGTGTGCTGTTAAACATCGCTGGTGTAGATGCCAATCTGCAAGCATTCAGTACTCCATCAGAAATCGGAATGGCTCAGTAAAGCAGTCCATTAGATTACACATTAGTCAAAAGAGAAAGCATATTTCCCAGACTTAGAGCATATATTATTTTTGTCTAAAAGCTAGACATCTCACCGTGTATGAAGGCAAATGCAAAGGATCATCCAATATGTTCCAGACGCTTTTGAGTTGAAAAAAAAAATAGAAAAAGTAGATAAGTTTTTTTTTTTTTTTAAAGGTCCATGCACTGTGTAATTTTATCCAATCTGAAGTATTCAGAAGGACTATTGTATGTGTTAGATTTTTATAGATATGCATTATGGTTATTTTAAAGATAGTAATAAACAAGTCTGTATTGTGCTATCAAAAAAAGATGGTGTAAGACATCTGACCAATCAAACATCAGGAAACTCAAACTTCTTTGAAAAAGAAAGAAAAAGAGGCTCAGAAGAAGTTCAGTTATGTGTGGGGCATCCGTATTCAAAAATCAAGTTACAGGTTCAAAGTAGCTGCAGGATGAGAAAAGCTACCTCAAGCAATGTTCCAAAGCTATGAATGATGGATAACCTATGATGCTCAGACACTTCAAAATAGGCAATGCACCCACATCGTATGATACAATATATATATATATATATATATTTATATTTATATTAGTGAAAATTCTGTGCTCCTGCCATAATCAAGTTGTCTTACAATACCCATGCCATTCATACACATGCTATATCTGAGCATCATAGTGGATTACTAAGAAAGTATATTATACCCACCCATACTGAATAACATCCAACCCAGCACTAGCAATTCCACGAGAAACTGCATCCTGAAAGCCAATCATCACCCTCCCATTAGTCATCAACTAAACGCAAGCTTATTATATAGTTAGTGAGAACAAGTGAATTTTACTCGTAGTTCATGTATGATAATTTATGATTCTGAAGGTACAAAATATCATCATCATTATTACTATTGTGGTGGCAGTGGGGTGCATGAGTGGGTGGTGGATTGAAGAGAGGCGCAAAGGAATTCTACATCTAATGGTGTGTCTATTCTAGAATGGCCACAAATTGCATTTCTTTATTTTATTTTATTTGATGTTTATGAAAATCCATTTCTTCAGTTCAACGAAGCCTTTACACATGCAAGTTGTATGTGTGTACTGCGAAGATTTTCTCTTCTACCTGTATATGCACACATGCACTATGCTGCTTCATATTAGCCACCTAACAACAAAGGTTAAATCAAATAAATAAGATAGTGCAGTACTTCTTTGTGAAATTAAGACGAACATGCCTGCAGTACTTCTTTGTGAAATTAAGACGAACATGCCCAACAAATTGTCACCAACTTCCAATATTGGTAGCATATAAATTATAAAGGAAAAAGTACCTGTAGCTTCTGTGCAGAAATCCGGGAATCATGGCCAATGGAGACTCTCAGGCGATGTGATACATCTGCTTTCTTTTTGTCAACTAACCATGCTGCGAAGGCAGCAGCTATTGCTTCGGCAACTAGTTCGGTGAGATTGACAGGTTCCCCTTCAACACCATCAATGGCAACACCTCGAATATCACTGCAGAGATGCACGTTAATCTCAAAACATCCATGATATGCAAGCTATATAGAAAGAAGAAAATAAGCGGGCACAACTCTAGGACTTTCACTCAACATGAAAATAAAATGACAGAACTAGCATACCCAACCATAGCTCATAAATAACATCAGAGCCTTCACTAAATTAAATAACCTTTGAAGTACCATGGTAGGTAATAACAGACGGGGCGCGTGCCATCTTAACATGACACCGACAGAAATTGTTGAGACTCTCATTATAAACCATCCAAAATGTCATCTCCTTTTATCAGTCACATTTACAATTTCCATAGAAAGGTTAAAGATGCTACATTTGTTCCTTTTTTTTATCATTTCACTTGTGATAACTACACAAATCTGCACCACTCTATAGACTTCTTTAAAATGTTTAGAGTAGAACAATCTTCTTTCATCGCCTCATATGCCACATTGATTTATTTTTTTTATTGTCACTTGAACCTAGTATATTCCCTTCCACCACAAACAAGAGGTTTCCGTGTTCCAAGTATGTGTGTGTATTCTTGCGCATTTGGTGTGCCTTGTTGGGGCCCACTTGGGGCCCCAGCGCCCCACAAATCATGGGACATGGGGGGATGGAAATATCCACTCATGATGGACCCAGATATCAAAAATGGGGTAAATCCCATGCCTTGGCCCCCTGATCCATGGTCTACAAGTTTAATGACTTTATATTAAAGAAAAGAATTGACCCTCTATCCAAGGGTCCAGTCCATTCAGTGAGTGCAAACCTCAGAGTCTGGAGACCATCAAGAGGGGTCTTGTGTCTGTAAAGTATGAACAGTTTGGATGGATCATAAGGTGGGCCCTACTAGAAGTTCTCACCGTAAGGATGCACGGTAAGGATGTACAAGAACATTTCGTGTGTGTGTGTGTCCCTTCACCCATGCTCATGCAATGAAACTAGTTGTGTGCGCTGGGCTCTTAGACAGCTGAATTTATGCCCTTTTTAAAATGCCCGCTACCCATCCATTTCAAAATGTCCGTTACTCATGAAAAAGGTGATAATATTTTGTATTCTCATAACCATTGAAAAAGCCCTAACCCTGCAACACATCACACATCTTGAGTTATTTGGTGGGCCCGACTTCAAGATGCGGATAAGTCAGGTCAGTTCCAACCCACTTGTAGTTGGATCCAACCCCGTTTGAAGCCACGCAGAGGTGTGCTGACATCATCACTACATCACCAGAATCAGTCAACGGCAGATTGGACCAGATCAGCGTTCGAAACTTCTTTTTGCGATATCGGAGCCCAGTTGGGTTTTAGATCCGTTTTCTTCATTGTGTTCATGGAGAACAAATCTCCACATCAGGTCAGCCAATTTTCTTAAATTACAATAATAAAAAATGGCTCAAAAGAAGAAGGCTAAAGTGGAATCTTCATCTACATCTGTGGAAGAATTGGTTGAAAACATTGTGGAATTATCAAGAACTGTTGCTCAATTATCCGCAACTATCAATCAACTCCAAGAAACTCTAATAAGGATGGGTAAAAGTCTAAATGTACAGAACTTTTGGGATCGGTTCAAAGACCGGTCCCAAAGTCTGTCCATGTAGCACAGCTCTAAGGATGGATACTAGAATAACAAATTTGGAAAATATTAGGCATGGGGATGTTAACCGAGATTATGGAGGAAATATTTAGAATCCACGAGATCAACCGGCAGTCAATGTTGATCGAGACTTAGGAATTAAACTCGTGATTCCTTAATATAATGGGAAATTGAAGCCAGATGAATCTATGGATTGGTTAGTGTGTCTGGAAAATATTTTTGCACACAAACCAATGATTGAGGGCCATAAAGTCACTTTGGTAGCAACTCAATTTCATAATTATGTTAGCGATTTGGTGGGCTGCCGAGTTGCAAAAGAAAAGAATGAACCAAAACATAAATCATCCTGTTGAAACATGGATTGAGAAGAAAAAAAATCTGAAGCAAAAGTTCATTCCCGTCAATTATTCAAGAGATCTATGTTCAAGATTTTGAGACTTGAAACAAGGATCCGGGACGGTTGTTGAGTATTCTCAAGAATTTATGACAATACAAGCTCGTTGCGGCTTAAATGAAGATGATGATGTGTTGGTCGACCGATATTTTCATGGGTTGCGAATTGACATACAACATATCCTAGAATTTAAGAATTTCGATAATGTTGATAAGATCATCCAACATGCAATCAAGGCCGAAGACATTGCAAATTATCAAGCTCGAAAATTTAGTGTCTAAATGGCCTGCACAAAAGGCCCCATAAAAGCCAAATTATAATCCAAGTGCTTGTTCCTCAGAAAAGTTTTCCTCCAAGTTTGAAGATCACAATATGTTCACATGTTTTCATTGTAAGCAAGAAGGGCATTGATCATTTGAATGTCCAAAACAAATTAACTTAATGGAAGGTGCACTCGATGAACCGAACACACAAGATGATCCTAAAGACAAAGAAATAAAGGAAGTGGAAGAAATAGAAGCCGAAAAGGATGGCGAAGCTCTCTTGGTCTTCTAGGAGTCTACACCCATCGTTGAGATGAAATGACTGCGGAAAAATATTTTTCACTCAACAGATACAGTACATGAGCACGAATGTACGGTTATGATTCATGGCAGACGTTGTGAAAACATAATCTCTCAACCGCTTTTTGATCGCTTGAAGCTGAAGGTTTATAAGCACAATCATCCCTACTTTGTCAAATGGCTAATGACAAGTGAGGTGATGAAGTGCAAGTACGACATACATGCCAAGTTACTTTTGCCATTGGAGAAGACTATAAAGATACAGTTTGGTGTAATGTACTACCAATGGATAGTGGTGATATTTTGTTGGGTCGCCCATGAATGTATGACAAAAATGGCACTCATGGTATGCGCAACAAACACGTACACATTCATGCATGGTGAAAAGCAAGTCACACTCCATCCAATGAAACCAGAAATGAAACCAAAACCGCCTAAGAAGAAATCAAGAGCCAATGCCACTAAGAAAGTGCTTCATATACACTATGTCTACAAAGGCAACATGTCAAAAAACCGAGTTCGAGGACTCCTCTTTCAACCTGGAGGGAATGATGCAAAACGAGCCCACACGTGGTCCCACCTAAGATAGTTTAGGAATATTTTATTTTTAAGTAGGTTTCTAATTTTACTAAAAGAGATGTAATTAGGGTAGTTTCCATTATAGGATTAGATTTTCTTAGGCCCTAAGTTTGCTTATCTATTTATATTGCATTGCAGAACTCTTTTTCTCAGACTTTGATAATTAAGAAAGAATTATCATGGGTTTTTCCTTCGGAGAAGTGTGTCCTCGTATTTAAGTCTCTACGGAGCGTATTGAGGTGTCTTCGGACACGTGCTTCGACACTCCACGCAGGCCCTAACCCTATGGCCTGCATGACCCTGCCATGCCCATTTCTCTTTCTTGCTCCATCTCTCCATTTCATTTTCATCTCTCTTTTAATCCAGATGTCGAGGGGGGCGGGGGGGCAAGAACCAAACTTGCTCATATTATTTGGTTTGGTGGCCATCTCAAATCAGTCAGTTTTTCTAAGATTATAATTCATCGTTATTGTTTGAATATCAATTGAGAGTGAGTTTATCAAGATTTGGGGTTGATAGCCGATGTTCCATATTTATGGGTTATTTAGATGACCAAACAAAGAATTGCCTTCATATCTGACTGATGAATCAATCCCATGAACTAAAGTAGCTGAGCAAAATAGTTTCCACCAGGAGACTAGACTACCATCTTTGAAGCCAAATGTAGCAACTGAATTTTGTTGCCTCAATATAAGAAAATCATGTAACATGTAACACATATAGGCCATGAAGAACTGCAAAAATGGTAGCCACATACAGCAGGCTCTTTGATACAAATGTCGAAGACAACATCGATGATCACAGCCTAGTGTCTGGAGTAGTGGCGGAGCCTGGATTTTCTTTCAGAGGGGGCAAGCGATGGCCAATGATGACAAAGAAAAGAAAATTTGACAGTGACCCAGAATTATATTGGAGTGAAGTTTCTCAAAAAGGGCATTTCTTCCATGGCTTGCTAACGATTTCAAGGTCATTTGCAGTTTAGACACAAGGAAAAAAATAAAATAAAATGCAAACCTACATAAGATCACCACTAGAATTTCTGGAGACCACTTAGTGGGCCCAACCATGAAAAGTCTAAATCAATGACAATTCCTCATCAGAATTCACTCGATCAAATAGCCCCTTATGAGTGATAACTTTAAAAATACTTGAATAAAATATTATAAAAATAATAATATTTTGTATAGATATGTCTGGTGTTGGGCCTAAGTTGTTTTAAAGTTAAGATTTTCATAGAAAAGGGGTGTTTCTATGAGGTTTTGATTTTTCTTAAGTGTGGAGTGTGTTCATTTTATTTATTTTTTCGTCTTTCTTAGTGGCCTAGTAACCCTAAATGATTAGGAATTCGCAGCTTATTCCTATTTTTCTTAGCTGGACCTCACTCAAGACCGTCACAAAATTCTATTCGGAAGCCCAAGAGGATCCCATCTATAGGATATCCCCCACACTTACTCCACTAGAGTTGTTCCATTATAAAATTGAGCCACATTAATTATGTTAATAGTTATATGCTTAATCTTTAGGTGAGACCGTGAGACTAGCTCCTAAAAACTTGGAAAGCCCCATTAGAGGATGTTCATTTAGAACAATTCAGATTTTCAACAGAGTTTTCATTAGATGGGGCTCCACTTTGGAGTTCCTTTCTCTTGATTCATGTTTGATGAGGGACAAATCCATAAAATTCAAGGAGAGAATTAAGTGATAGATATGTTGAGTTTATCTTTTGGAGAGAAGAAAATGATGAAAATGCCCCTAATCTTTGATAATTTTTCCCCCTCCTATGAATAAAAATAAAAAAATGAGGAGGGGCAAAAGTAGAAATATACATAGCCTAAATTTTTATCCTCTTGCATGAAACGAAAGGAGAGAGATTTGAGGAGGGGCAATCCCTCCGCCACTGGTCTGGAGCACTCTGACACGAGTGAGGCCCAATTTTGATATTTTTCAATCAACACTGTTTACTTCAGGACTTCTAAGCATAACAGAAACAATTAGTTTCAGTAACAGAAAAATGTCGTCTACTTCTTTCTCTTTTTCTTAAGTTAGCACAAAGTATCTTCCTCTTTCCATCTCTGTTTCTTACTCTCTTCATCACTCTCTTTCTCCCACCTCTCAATCCAATCTCTCTCTGTTTCTCCACTGGCCTCAGTGGAAATCTCCAAACTTCTCACATTTGATGTATGCAACCGGTTTGGTTGGTCTCTCTTTTATCTCAATCCAAGCATTTACATTTAAAATTTCAAGAGAAAGTACAGAAATGTCAAAGAAGATGTTCTTTGTCGAATCAAAATCTGATCAACTTGTTTCGTACAGATTAAAAAAAATATGATCAACTTTAGTATAAAATGTGATGAGAGAGAGAGAGAGGTTGTTTGATTGTGTCCTTGGATTGAGTTGAGGAGAGAGAATGAGAGATTGGGTTGAGATGGAGAGAAAGAGAGATAATATCGTGAGGACGAAGAAAGGCATTTTAAGTTAGAGACATGACAGAGAGGAATTAAAAGTGTATAGAATCCGAGGAGATAGGTTCGGCGATTCTTTTGGAAATAACTTTAAATCTTAGCTGTTAAGCATCTTTTAATGGAAGAGATACATCATCGCATGTAATATGTTTCAGCGCTCCATTGTGAGAGAAGATCTACCTATACATATACAGCAAATGATCCTGTACATATGGTATATACCGTCTTAGTGGGGTCTACCTTATGACCCATTTCAATGGACCCCACACACACAACCCCTCTGATAGTCACCAATCCCATGGATTTGCATGGTTTCAAATGGACCGGGTCGTTGGATCGAAGGTCAATTTTTATTTTTATTTTATAAAGCCATTAAACTTGTAGGCCATAGATGAAGGGGTTAGAGGCATTAGATTGACTTCAAATTTGATATCTAGTACCACTTGGATCTTTCGATCCCCCTGTCCCATGATCTATGGGAACTAAATGGGCCCCGGAAATTTTTATGATTGGGTATAGTATATCGGTGGTATCTCCTATGAGACGGTTGCCATAAGCAACGCGCGTGAGAGACCACCTCAGAGATCAATAAAGTGGTGGATGGGGAATTGAAAGTCTATGCATGGACAAGGCCTAGACCAAAAGTAAGCTTGATTGGATTTCAAATGGTCATGAATCATGATATTAAAGCTTCAAAATCAACGGTGGAAAAGTGATCAAACAGTTTAAAGTGAAATCCAATTGTAAGATTCTAGTTCGGATGAGCATCAAACTAGGTCCAGTGCCAATCATGGAGGAGGTAGTGGGTGTTAGGAGGGAAATGGGATTGCATGTGAGGCTCACATGGGTTGTCAGTTGTCACCTATTTTAGTCCCTTCAGCGATGTCACTCATGGGATCAATTTTCTGTGTATATGCGCACAAATTACAAAAGAATTTTCAAGCACAATCAAGTGATCCGTAAGCATGAAATGGTGTGGCCCACCTGGTCCACCCTATGATCAATTTAAACCCCTCAACACTCCAAACCATTTCTCGTTTCATGCTCAGCACCTGAGATGCCAAGTAGATGCTTACCACTTTGGATGAACTGTTCATGAATTATAACACCTTCAACAAAGAATGGCGTGACCTTAGCAAATGAAGACACTAACACAAGGAAAAGGGGTAGGCCGAAGAGGATATTGATGAAAGCAGTACGGATAGATCTGAAGAAGTGCAACCTAGGCTCAGGATAGATAAAGATGGAGAGACATAATTCATATAGCCGATCCCAACAAAATTGGGACAAGGCTTTGATGGTGATGACGATGATGAAAAGTTAAAATCCATTGCCAGCATAGTCTCATCTTGTGCAGGACATAAGATTCTTAATCTTATCCAACCAAAAATGCAATTGAGGCAAGATTCAGTACCTTCCATTTTGAAGCTTACGAAAATCAACTTTTTGAAAAGACGGGACTGAACCGGTATATGCAGCAGCTGCAAGTGTCCATATAAAACAACACAAGTTAATTCAAGAAGGTTATGGTTGCATTTTCCCCTTTTTTCATGGGTAACAAACATAGTCGTCATTAACTCTGGCATCAATGTTACAAAAACACACATCACTGCTATGAAAAACTTGTTTGCATAAATTCCGAACAGACTGGTTAAACTGTTAACATACATCAATGAAAAAAAAATAAAGAGTATAATGCTTATCAATTTATACAAGACACAACATGTAATGCAAACAGGCCATGCAGATGCAATGAAACATTTCTAGGGTTACAAAACCGTAGTCACACATGAGGTCGACCTGGTTAGTGAGAGACTAGAACAGACCATTGCATTGGACACTTGCTTGGATTGGAGAAACTCTCTGGTATTTTGCTAACGTATGCAATTGCATGTCTGACAATCCAGCCCATGCCAACTCCCTCCTTTGCAGGGGAAGCATGTTGTGGATATTAGGGGCAAAATAGGCCCTGGAATAATGATTGTCCAATTGCCTATTCCGTTGGCAACACTGTGCCAGAAATACATTTTGAGCGATCTTCCCTGACATTGCTGCATGAAAATTCGGAAATCTATCAGATTTATATAACGGGGTCATCTTAACAGAAAATATAACATGAATTCTGTGAGCGACATTAATGATTAGTCCTCAAAAGTGTTTAAACCTTTTTAGTTCATGGACATTCAACTGAAATATAAGTGACCAATCTCAGAAAGATAAGAGAATCAAAGTAATTTTGAAACCTAATAGCTGCATCTGCATGTACCACAAAATGCAATCCCTCAAATTAGTACTCTTCAATATGGTTATCCCCCAGGTTATTCACAAATATTTTTAAATGCTTTATTTGATGGCCATAGGATAATATGTTTATTCAGTAACAGCATTTGACCAAGCTGCTCGACAACCGGAAGCACCCACCCATGTCAAACGTAACAAATACTCTAGCATGCAAAATGCATTTGAAACTGAATGCACTACCAGAGTTTATGCTTTAGTTATGTAAGAACATGATTGAAGATATGCAATGATATTCGCCAATTAAACATGATTTTTAAACCAGCTACAAGCTCCAAGTGTTTCTTTTAAGTGACAGGCAGATTCTCAACTCCACTAAAGCAAACTTTTAAGGCCGATGGGACTTGCAATGAAGTTCTGAAAATTCTCAACACAGAGATAGAATGTGTGCTTAGTGTATTATATTTACAACTCTGACTGTTTGAACCTAGGCCAGTGGCCGCGATAGTTCAATAGCGGATTCCCACTTCCCACTTCTAAGTCAAGGCCATTTAGATGAATCCCATATGGCAATTGCTTCAGTAACTGACGATGAAACTAGAAATTTGACCCCTCAACATTTGGTGTAACTATGAAAACAGTAGCGCAGCGTAAAATTCAACACTTGCAGTTTAAAAAAAAAAAAAAAAAAAAAGGAACACTCCTGCATGATATTCAGGGAACCATTCAAAATAACCCCCAACACAATCCAGTCCTAATTCAAAGCAAACCAAACAGGCAATGAAGTTCTAGCATTCACAAATCCAAAACTTAAGATTCAATCAGACCACATCTTCTTCCTCACCCAAAGGTGAGGATTTCTATTCATCAACTCAACACTATATCAATGGATTTTATTCATTTCCAAAGAAATTTAATTACCCAAAATCTCAACAAGAAGGAAAAAAAAAAAAACCCAATACTACCAGCTTGAAGAGGAAGAGTAAATACACAAAGTCTATGGTTTCCAGCATGGGTGGATCATGAAATCAAAAGGAAATCAAGAAAACAACATAGTAGAAAGAATAATTCATAAATCCAATAAGAAGAATAATCATTCAATCAAATGAGATGAGATTGGAAACAGAAAAAAGAAAAAGGAAAAGAGATGAATAGAAGACAGAATTGGAATCAAACCTGACATTGAAAGAGAACACCAAATAAAAATTTTAAAAACCAGAAGTTTGTGAGATTAGGAATGAGCGGAGAAACTGATGAAGGAAAAGAGCAGGCGAGAGCATTTTTTATAGGTCTCTATTCTCTAGGCCTCCAATGGCCTTTTCATTTTTTATTTCATTTAATTTTTGTTCACGTGCGTGTAAGCACGTGCGCACCTAGTAAGGATGAAATGGGCCCTCTTGGGTTGGGTCTCTTTGTGTCATGCTCGGTTTGGGCATGTGCCATTTGGTTGGTATCCGATTAGTTGATCATAGAGCTTCTAAATGCTTCTCATTTTTCTTTACACACCCTCTTTCTCTCTTTACCGACCAGTAAACCTCCCTCCCCTCACTGCGATATTCTCTCTCTCTCTCTCTCTCTCTCTCTCCCTCTCTCTCTCTCTCTCTCTCTCCATCTCTCTTTCATGTTTTGATGTAGTTATTTAGATTTTATTTTTTTTATTGGAGTCCTTCTTTAGTAGTTGGATTGGCCTTCAAAATGGGTTGAAGCGGTTGAAAGGGTCAAAGAGAGGCCTTCCCCCCCCCCCTCTCTCTCCCTCTCTCTCCCTCGAGCTTTTTTTTTTTTTTTTTTTTTTCGTTTGTTCGGCCCTAAGTGACCAAAGATAATTAAACGGTTATGTCCTGTGTGTCCGAATAGTTTAAATTTGTTCGGTAACTCAAGGCCAAATAAATTGCAATGCAACTGCACGAAAGTGACAGAAAAAAAAAAAAAACTTCCCTAGACGCACATTTTTGCTATTAAAATGATCACAAACCACAATTTTCTTGTTCATGCCTCAAAAATGATAAATGAGTGAGTATGAGAGATGAGTGAGGGATGAATATTGAAAGTGAGTGAGATGAAGAGTGAGCGGGATTGTACGAGGGAGAACGCTTTTTTTATAATTGGAGGGAGAGTTGAGAGTTTGAGGGTTGGTGGGTGTAGAAATAAATTGGGAAGAGTCGAGTGTCTGTTAATTCTCCTTTTAGGTAATTTACCACAAGAGTATATCAGTAATAAAATAAAACTTCAAATGATGGGTGTGCAAAACGAAATGGGGTGCATTTAGAAGCACTCCATCTGAAATTCTGAAGTCTTTGGTTCCGAATAAAGCAGGATCCGGATCCACACATATAGAATCTATAACATTTGTGCTTGTATGGTCTAATTTGAGGATCCGAATACAAGATGCTTACATTTATTCTTCATATATTAAACTTTTTTAATATAAATATATATTTAAAAATTTTTAATAGTTTGAGTTGTATTCATTTTTGATATTCTACTTAGCTTTAATCATATATCATTTAATTGTCCCACTTGTATATTAAAAAAAAAAAAAATTTTAAGTTCTTTGATCCAATGATATTAATGCACTCTTCATCTTATTTCGGATCAAGATCCAAAACCGGATTCGTTATTTTTTAAGTTTTAGTTAGATCTGGATACAATACATAAGCCCTACGAGGATCCAAAGTTATTATTATTATTTATTTTTTTTGGTAGAAACGAGGATCCAAAGTTGGAACTGGATTTGGATATTCAAATGGAAAATTCTAAATGCACGCACCTCTTTTGCTGAGCCCACCCACATTTTCAAAAATACTCTCATTCTCCTCTCTCTCTCTCTCTCTCTCTCCTTCCATGTTCCTTGCTCCAGCCACCTCCGTCCAACCCCACTGCCGCCAATCCCTCTCCCTCTCTCTATCTCTCCCACCCGCTGCCAGCAGCCCCCGTCCCTCTCCCCCTCCCCACTACCTCTTTTCCTCTCTCTTCCACTCTCCCCCTCTCCCTCCGAGGGGATGGTGGGGGTGGGGATGTGGGTGGATGCAAAAAGAAGTGGGTCAGAGCAGGGTCAGCGGCAGGGTCGTGCGGAGGTTGCCGGAGCAGAGTGAAGGAGAGAGAAAGAAGGAGAGGGAGGGGTATTTTCATCATGTGTAATTTTATTTATTTTTTAATTATGAGTGTGCTTAGAAAAACCAATGGTGTATTCAGAATCACCCTATTTAGACCATTTGCATCCGTACCTATGCCGGACTGGCTGGAGTATAGTGAGGGCAACTCGGACCCAACCTTTTTCATGTGTTCATTTTATATGGATGACTTGTGGCATCATTTTGGAGAACGTAAGGGCCACAACGTGAAAGTGAGCTGTGGTGATTAATTTTCTATAAAAAAAAAAAGCTCATCTGTACAAAATTGTAAGCCATCTAATCCAAGGGCTTTCAAATTTGGTGAAGCCAATCTCTGGCAAAAGATTGTTGGTACTGAAGAGATTTTTTTCTTCCAATTCTATTAACAAAAGAAAGTAAGGAAAACCAATACTTCCTTTAAATTAATTTTGTGCCTAAGAAAAAATGAAGGATTAAACAAAAATTACTTCTTTTTTACCTCTCATTCATGGTCCCATATTGTGAAGGTACTCCAATGAATGGCATCTGGTGCAGAGACGTAGTCCGATGGCTCTACAGTATGGTATCTTGCACATCTAAATTTTACCTAATAAATGAGATCTGCCTTTGTAAATTGAACCGTTTAAAATGAATGTCAATCCTTCTAATGACACAAATCTCATTTCAACAAGCATGGATCTCACTGTTCAATTGAGCATGTGATGGAATTGTGACAGGCCGTATGAAGACGAGTGCCTTTCTCCATTTGTGGATATTATATGTGAATTTAAAAGCCTTGGATAATCTATCACAGGTCCCACGTCATGATAATCTGAACTGTTCAAAATGGATGTCAACGTGTGATGGAATTGTGACAGGCCGTATGAAGACGAGTCCCTTTCTCCATTTGTGGATATTATATGTGAATTTACAAGCCTCCGATAATCTATCACAGGTCCCACGTAATGATAATCTGAACTGTTCAAAATGGATGTCGACCCCTCCTTTGATAGACACTGAAATTTAATTTCAATAGACGTGGATTCAACCGCTCAACTAAGCGCATTATGGAAATGTGATCAGGTGGTGATGAGTGGGAGTTTGGTTCTCTATTTGCAGCTATTATATGTGAACCTATAAGTTCTCAGGAATCTATCATGCATCCCATATAATTATAACCCGAACTGTTCAAAATGAATTTCAACAACTCCAATGACATATATTAAAATTTCATTTCAATAGATGTGGATCCCCCGCTTTTTGATTGAGCTATAATGATGGAATTGTGATTAGACGATGGATGTTTACTTTGTAGTTGTGATTACCTAAAGTATTCATCTATTTTTTATTTAATGAATGCTTAATTTATAATTGATGGTCTTCATTGTTTCAATATGTAAATATTTAAATGAAAGTGCAAAAAAAAAAAAAAAAAAAAAAAAAAAAACAAAGATTGATTTGATGACCAAATTGGTAGTTGATTGTTCTATTTTGCTCCTTAATTTTGATTTTATCTATAGTTTATATTAATTAATCCATATAGGAGTGCTTATGGATTGGGCCAGTTCGAACCCAAACCAGGACCAGCCTACTTTGGGTTGGGCTTTAGCCTTAGGTTTTGCTATATCGGTCAAACTCGGACTTAAAATCTATGTACATTTAAGATTCAGGCATGCCTTGAGCTCCTTGGTAGAAAGCTCGAAGCCCGACCTAACCCAAAAACACATAATTTATTAAAAAAACACCTTTATTAATGGCCCAAAAACACATAATTTATTAAAAAAACACCTTTGTTAATGGGATAGAGACTTGAACACATGAACTTTCTCCAACTCTAATTCGATTCATCGATTCAAGTGAAAGACCTTTCTTTATCAGCAATGAGTACATCCGTCCACATGTATGGGACTTATTGTATAAATTACTTTAGTTATCCACTTGATTATTATATACGAAGCTTGGACGATTTGATTTTATAGTTGATGATACTCTCAATTTCAGTTATTTTAATTTTAGTTTTGAAACTGTTTTCTTAATTCTACACTAGCACAATAACCCGTGCTTAACGCGGTCATGCTTACCAATAATGTTTGTACAAAATAAATAAGAAATATAAATAGTGATTAATATAAATTAAAATTTCATATATTCACATATTAAAAATTTATATAATAATATATAAATAAATGATAACTTCAAAATAAATACAATTAATAATTTATCATATATTAAAACTAAAATAGTAAGTGACAACTACAATGACACATAAGCATGAAATAAAATAAAATAAGCATGAAAAAAGAAAAGAAAATAGTAACAACATTATTAATAGGTACCAACATTCTAAAAATATAATTAATTTTATGAATATATCGTAAATAAGATCTAACTTGCGGCAATGTTTCAAAAAAGTTATAGGGTCGCTGCATCATCTAACTACTTTAATTAACATTAGTGGAGTGGTGGTGAGGTATTTATATGGTAATAAGTCATGAGTTTAAATCTCTCATGAATTATATATATATATATATATACAGAGAAATATTCAAATGCATCTATCCCCCACCATTTGTAGTGAGGTACACCGCTTTTTGGGGAAGTTTCAAGTACAAAAGGGCTTTTGTACTTGAAAGGGAGATCTCCTTTTGTACTTAAAACACCCCAAAAAAGGGTGTCCCTCACCACAAATGGTGAGGGATAGATGCACTTGAATACTCCCCATATATATATAGACACACCAAGGCTCTCTAAAAAAAGTCAAAATTAAAGGAATCTAGTCAAAATTGAAATGCTCAGCTTTTGCTATCCATGCTAGTGTATGAGTTGGTCCGACCGTAAGAGTGGGCTTGGATGCTCTTTTTAAAATTGTCTTATTTCCTCTCTACCTTTACAAACTCCACAGTGAGCCCTGCACATTTTAAATCTTAACTGCTTAAAGTTTTACTCTAATGTAAGTTGGCCCCATGAGAATATTTAGTTTTATAAAACACATGAAAAACTCATATGTTTCACACACGAGGGCCCACCCTTTGCCTTCTGCTAAAATAAAAGTATAGACAAAGATTTTCTAAATACCTATTTTTGCAATCTCAATCGAAATAAAAAAAGACCACAAAATTTTCTTACGTCAAATGAGTTTCATCACGTGGGGGTCAACCTAATTGCATATTTAAATCCAATTTTTACTTTGATTCATCCTTAATTTCTCAATTAGATCCTGATATTAGTATTGTCTTTCACATGTTTTTATAATAACAGCCCCCGTCCCTTTTATTCTTTAGTAACAATGGCCTGTGGTTTTAAACCTCTTCCATTTAAATATATTAATATGGTTGATTTTAGCATTTCTTAAGTATTTTAACAATTATAATTTTAGCTATTTAGCTCAGCTAGTCTAGGTACACGGTTTTGATCACCCGGAGGTTGAAAGTTCGAAATTACGCTACCACACTGGGGCAACAATGGATTTACCCGGCTTTTGGTCACCCTCTATTATAAAAAAATAAATTGTAGTTGTGTAAATCTATTGCTCTTTTTTTTCAATCCATCGTGAATAAAATTTGTTATTTAGAATTTTAGGAACGGTTTTTTACTATACGGGATATAAAAGACTATGAATTCGTCAAAATAATGTTGACCAAAATTATATCTCAAATGTAGGTACTATACATGAGACCCCAAATTCTTTTTCCAATTCTACCAATTTTGTATGATATCGCATATGTTGCATATCCGATATCGCACAAGCTGTTCGATCTCCCTCTTATGTTTTCCTTTGTTCCCATCTTCTAAAGCACTAACCCCCCTTTTTTTTTTCTGCAACATTCCCGTTCCTACTACTTTCTCGATCGTTAAAAAAGGTTCCCAAAAATATTTGTCATTCATTCTCTTCACCTAAAGATGATTCGTGAGAAGCAGTTTCCAAAAAGCATACATAGACCACGAAACCTCACAAGGTAATGATATTGTGGATTTATCCCTTATCCTCAGGATAAAGTTATCACAATAGAACAATGACCAAATGGAAAATAAAAGGAAGGCAAGTTGTAGAGAAACCTTGATATAGTTTTGGATAAATGGAAAAGCAACGGAGAAACCCTATTGAAAACCTTTTTTAACGATGGAGAAAGTAATATGAACGAAGAAAGTCACAAGAAGAAATGGAGGTTTAATGCTTCAGGAGATGAGAACGGAAGAAAATATAAGAGGAAAATCGATTATTTTCACCTTCAGTTTGTACGACATCGCACAGATTGTACAATATTGTACAATATGGGTAGAATTGAAAAAAAGAATTTGGAGCCCCATATACAATAACCACATTTGAAATATAGTTTTAATTAACACCATTTTGAGGTATTCATGATCTTTTATAACCCGTAAGGTCCAAATCCCTTTTAAGAATGATCCTAATTATATATCTATTAATTTTGGAATTTTTCTTTAAGCCATATATTTGATATCACAACATATCAATTTCTAAAACATTTGATATCTTCTAAAACATTTGATATCTCCCATGTTTATAAAATACAATACAAAGTAGTCCTAAAACTTTGGGCCAAAAGTAGTTTCAAAAAGTTAAAAGAGAGGAAGAGATTTGATGTTGGGTCTTTGCCGCGAAAACAATGAAACCGTTGCCCTCTTCCCGCCAGCTTCTCCAGCTAGGGTTGTGTTAAGATGATTGAATTTGAGGCGTTGTTGAAAGAGACGACACGATCGTCGATCAGAAGAAGCTGATGGCTGCACAGACCGGAACGAGAGAGAGAGAGAGCAGACAAGATCCTAATCCATAACTTTCATTGCATGCAACCGATGGATCTCTTCTATAACTACTAGGTCTTGTATTCCTTTTTCTTTCCCATCTGATGTTGTTGTTGCTGTTGTTTTTTCTTGTTTGATTGGTATCTTGTCATTTGATGTGAAACCCATGATTTCGAATTCTGTTTGTGGTGGGTTGATTTAGGGCACGTTTGTGCACGGCCTAATTGCAAACATACTTTCTGCAGAAAATCCTTTGGGATCTTTTCTGCTGTCCCACCTTTTCGGCCATGCATTTCGGATTCTTCTTTGGTGTCATTACACAAACAAGCCCTTAGTGGGGGTTCCTCTGTTTGGATCTTTGGAATTAGTTGAAACCTTTTGGGATTTTTAGGGTGCACATTTGGATAGGAACCCTAGTTACAATTAGAGTTCTTTACACTGTTTCTAAAGACAAAATAGAGCTCTTCCTAGTTGGTTACTTGATTAGCAAAATTTTAACTGGAAAAGGAGATGGGTCAAGCCTAAAAAAGTGAATCAGGTTGATCCGGACCGGACCGAAATCGGGTTCTAATTCGGATTGGACCTAGCTTGATACGCCTACAAGAGACATTGCATTGCAGTCCCAGCATGCCAACAGTCTAATATAGCATGTATGTGACCAGTTAGATAACGGTAGTTTGGTCAAGAACATCAATGGGTATTATCTCCACAGAAAGCGGCCAATGACAGTTTCGTAGCACTTCAAATGCAACACAGGCAGTCAAAGAAATATTTGTTGCACTTTGCAGTCCTCACATGGCAGTTCAGCATATGTTGTTGGGTTGTACTCGGACTCTTGGTCAACTGGGTAATTTGAGACCATTTACTGTTTTGCCTTGAGAAGTTTTAGGGGACGGTCGTACAAGTATCTATTATCCAGCCACAAAAATACTTTAGAAGTCTTTGAAGAAAATAGAGGCCCATGGTTACATAGAACTTCACCACTAGCACTCGATGCCTTTTTTATTCCGTACATAATTTCAGTGGAGAAGATAACCCTCGTGTATTAAGCTAATGCAATGAATTAAAAACCAACTTTCATTTCTACATCTAAATAACGTACTGCACCCCATCATACACAAGGACAAACTCCAATGGTGACCGTGAAAGTGAAATGCCAGGCACCAATGCAAGGAAAAAGGGCATGAAGCAGCAGGAAACCCCAAACCACCAAACCATGGTAAGAAAGCATTCCAAACCACTCTAGCCATGGAACATTTAAGGAGGAAATGGTTCCCCGTTTTTGCATCCTTTAGGCACATGAGGCACCCATTGGCAAATCAATTGCACATGGGAAAACTATTTTTCCAAAGCATATGCTGCTTCATTTGCACTTGTGTAGACATGTGAAAAGGAATTTTGGATTGTAGATCTGCTTATTTTAGTTGACGCCAGTTGATGTGACATTGCTTTGTCGATGAGACGTGAAAAGAAAACTAATCTCGACAAGCTAATATCGCTTTTCTTTTCTCTTTTAGTTATAAATGCTAGTCGCCATGTTTCTTTTCTCTTTTTCATTTACCACAACATTTCCAGTTCCTATTCAATTATTAGATGACCTGGAACCTAATCTTAAAAATCATTAGCACCTCTCACAGTTGGATTTTAGTTTCAGTAGATTCTTCAAATCCTATTGAACTTCAAGCATCCATACTTATTTGGCCTTCAATTTTCCTTGATTTTTTTTTCTATTGCATTTCTTCTCAATAAAGCTGCCTCTAAGCCAGGAATTTAAAAATCAGCCAAGTCCGAGTCAACTCAGATGATGCAGGATAGACCCAATGACCTCACATGCGATAATAATGCGTTTCTTATTTTAGTTGATTTAGTTTCCTTATTTGATCAATGAGTTGTAATTAGGATTAGATTTCTTATTTCCTAAGTTGATTTTATTTACTTTCCTAGTTTGATTAGGTTTCTTAGCCACCAAGTTTTATCTTCTTATTTATATGCATTGCAAGTGATGGACTTCTCAGACTTTTGATTAATAGAATTTGTGTGGGTGTTATCCCTAGAGGTGCGTCCTCGTGTTATTGTTTATGTAGAGACTTCTTATTGTGTCTGTGGACATGCCCTTCGGTACTTCCATGCAAGTTGGGTCGGGCTCGGCAGAGTTCCCATTGGAACTCCATTTTCTTCTCCTTCTCCTCAACAGACCCTCTCTCAAACCCTTTCTTCTTTTTCTTCTCAACAAACCCTCTCTCAAACCCCTCTCTCAAACCCGTTCTCAAGCCCTCTTCCAAACCTTAACCTAACAAGTCTTCTCTCAAACCCCCTTTCAAACCTCTATCTATCTCCTTATTAACAGCTCAACGATGCAGACAAAGCAGAAAGAAATTCACACGCAACTCAGCTGAGTCAAATTGGACTCAGACTCTGTTCAAGCCGAGTTCAAGTTCGGCTTTTAATCCCTGCCCTAATCCTTAAATATATTGGCTAGCTTGATCCCATAAAATTCTTCCCCTTGATGATGTCCCGAATGCTTATCTTGCATCAACAAACTCCACAATAACTTCCTTTATCCTTCCCTTATTTTGAAAAGGTCCTACCTCCCATGAAGCTTTATCCTTGAATGTTCTATTTTTTCTTTCATTCCAGATTGACCATAATGTTGCCAACGGTCTATCTTCCATTGCATCCTTCTCTTCTTTTGTATAAGTGCCTCCCATGAAGCAATTAAACTATCTAATGTTCCTAATTTCATCTGACTATAGCAAAGATTTCATTCACAACTTTTTTCCAAATTCACAAAATGCAAACAATTGATCCGTTGGCCCATTCTCCTCATACATTGTACACGTAGACCTACAATAGGCGGCAATATTCATGTGTAATGTAAGTTATTCTTTGTAAGAATCCTCCTGACAATTGTTTTCCAATAGAAAGTTTCCACCTTTGGTGGAAGTATCTAGACCATGCTAGAGAGCAGATAGACCAGGGAACACTATGAGGGGAACAAATCATGTAAGAAAGTCTTAGCCTAAGACTTTCCTGACCGAGTAAATACTCCATAACTTTATTGTATTTTATGGCCCATCCCTCCAAAGTTAAACACCATTGAGCATTGACAAAAGAGACTCATACTCAATAGACTTAATCTGGCATAAACACCTTTTGAAAGATGGACTCGTAACCACCCTACCCCAAAGATCTCTAAACATTGATTGGCATGGATTGAGACAACCCTAAATAACTTTGAGAATTTCAACTGTAAGACACACAACCTACTCAAATGGAGTCTGGATCCCCTATTTCATCCAATCCACATTTGCCAGCTGTATAAAATCTCTTCTTTGATTTTTTCATTCCAAGGAAGCAATTGAGAGGTGACGCAGTTCAGAAGCCCAAAAGCGCCCTTGGCCCCCCACACGATGGACCCGGCCATCCAACCGAGTCCTTTGGGTAGGTCGGGTCCATCATGTGTGCCCAGGGGCACTTTTGGGCTTCCGTACTGCATCAAGAGAGTGCATTAGCTGGCATGAAGTTTTATACAGCTAGCGACTGTGGATTGGATGAAACGGTATCTCCCTACTTCATTGAAATAGGGGATTTGGACTCACTCAAATGTCTTCCCAAAAACAAAATCTTGACCTCCTCCCCAACTAACAACCTAATTGATGAAAACCAGTTGTACGTGGCCCAATTCAATGAAATCAAGGATTTGACGCTTACATGGCTGGGTGCGAGCAAATCAGGACATTGAGGTCCCTGAACTAATATTCAGGCTGATAATAAGGACCTTTACAACAGTTCATAGGATTATTGGAGTCGACAATAGGCCCAAACAACATATTATCAAAGCCACATCTGCAAATATATATTGTGCCCCCCAGCTTGGTACACAGCCAGGCTTCCTCGGGCCTGGCCTAATAGTACTAATTAATGAATAAGGGCTCATAGCCGGATACAACGATTGAATGTGGAAGCTCTTGCATTTTTTATTTTTTTAAAGGTATGAGAATAGACAGGAATTGCTGATTTTATTTTTTATGGATGAATATATTGTTTAAATTGCCTTTACAGGTTCTTATTGCTAACAACTGCTATAAAATCATAAAGGAGCATCCTACACTTCACTTTTGCTGGCTTTTCTTTATCTTTTCTCCATAACAGTCTGTTTCTTGGATGTTTACAAGCTTATAAGCAGTCGGGAGAGTGGTTTCCTCTTGACTGTAGGTGGATTGCATGTGATTTGTGCTTGGCTCTTCTAGTTCTATTGCTGTGTTTGCTATTTTTTGGTGGTTTTTGGATCATCTAGGTGTGGCCAATCTTTATGTTGACCCATCCTTCAAGTGTAGACTAATTCAATTAGGCTGGATTTACCTCAGTTTGGTATCAAAGTGATCAAAGATAAGTTTTTCTATTGGTCTTTTCTTCGTCTGCTTTCTTGACCTCTTTGCTGCCACATAGTTAATGTCAAGCCCCGAGATTTGAGGCCCTTGGGACCCTTGGATTTTGTGATACAACAATCCCACTTCAAACATGTGGGGGCAAAAGATCAATAAAGCTTTTCCATAAAAATAATAACTTAAATATTACTCAATGCCACAAAGAGTAACTCCATCAACAATTATAAATGAAAATCACATTTAAATCGATATCTTACAGCTGATCCAATGGAACTAAATCATTTACTAAGTCAAATATGACTTAAAGGCTACTAAATACAAATATGACTTAAAAGGCTACTAAATACAAAGGTGATGTGATGCGCTACTCATGACCACGCCCATCCCCGCAAGCAATCTATGATTCCTTAGGTTGTGGATTGACCTCAAAATTTGGAGCAGAATTGGCAAAACTAAAACATGAGTAAAATTCCACAAGGAAATGAACTATGAAACCTTTGCCAACGATTTTTTTTTCTTTAGTCAATAGTGATAAAAAATTTAGGCTACGGTTCTTGAGTACGGATATGTTAACAACAATTTCAAAGTCGTGTGAATCTAATAAGACAATAAATGAGATAATCCGAATAACAAAAAATAAACTAATTTACAAATTGAACAATGGTGTGGCAAATTACCCTGAGCTAAGATAAGACATCTTTTCAGTAAACAAAATTTACAAAGTGTGCTTGCCCCCCCTTTTCTCAAATAACTAGCACAAAGCAATATCAAAAGGGAGCTAGTTGCAGTCTAGTGATAGCACACAAAGGGGTTCCCATTACCCAATGTCATACCCAAAAGGGGCTAAAATTTGCATGTGAGCGTTTCCACTTTGCGTTGCCCATATATCACATGATGTCTTAGAGGTCAAAGGTTTATGCTTCCAAAAGTTCAATAATTCTAAGTTTTTGATTTACAAAATAGTGTAAGGTTGGAAATACAAATTACGAATGAAAATCAAGTTTTATCTAAATTCCAAAATCCTACCTCTAAATCCAATTTGTACACAACTCATGGGACATGTTTTTTAACAATGGTTCACTTCATAATTTATGATTTCATTGGGAAATATCAAGTCTACGCGGGCATGATTTCGGTTTAAATTCATTAATCGAATGGAAAACGCCTCAATTCTAAGATCTAGACCAATAAATGATTAATCAAATATCCTTAGGAATTCTAAGATTAGGGGTGCATATGAGCGGTTCAGATCCTTTTAGAGGGGAAACCATCAACCAAACCGAACCCATCGGTTTTCTATTTTCCTAAACCGAACCGAATGACTCATGTGCTCAAACAGAACCGAATCGAAAGGAACAAGTTTGGTTCAGTTACGGTTTTTTTATTTTATTTTATTTTCACAAAAAATGGTAGTTCAATTGGTGAGAGATGTTGGACTTTTTTTTTATATCAACGGAGTGAGGGTTTGAGTATTCTTTAAATAATTTTTCATATTCCTTTATATATTTAATAAAAAATATATATTTATATAATTAGTTTGGTTCGGTTTTCGGTTTGAAGCTCAAATCGAACCAAACCGAATCGAACGTTTTGAAGAAAATCCGAACCGTGACCGAACCGATCTACTACAAAACCGATCTGAACTGCCCGGTTCGGATTGGTCCGGATCAGTTTAGCGGTTTAACAATTTTTTTGTGCACCCCTAACTAAGAATGCTAGGATCAGACCCTTTCATTGTGCATCCAAGTACATATTAGAAAGAAAATGCAATAAAATTCTACGTCTAGCTTGCTGGAGGTAAGAATATAAAAAACTCAAAGTAATAGGGAATAATAGTAAGGTTACTTGCCTCTTTTGATGATCTGATCTTTAAACCAACAGTGATCAACGCAGTGGGTTTTGGTGTTCAGTAACATTAAATGGTAAGTGATGGGTTCCCAAGTGATGGGCCTAGGGTTGATAAAGTATATTGATGGGTCTGATTGATTGAGCTCAGGTAATGTGGGTCGGAATTGTAATGGGTCAATATACAGGTTCTAGGTCAGTTGGGTACAAGTCGGGCCTTACTGAGTCACATGTTTAGGAGCTGAGGTGTTTGGGAATAGCGAAAATGGTGTGGGCCACTATGATATACTAAGTTGAATGAGCACCGCGCAAGTCAGGCTCGGATATGGGTCAAACCTCGCTACCAGGTTAAGTAGGGTTTAGGTAGATGTGCGAGGTGTGTTAGAGGCAGTGTTTGAATGGGTTTGGGGATGATTGGGTGGCTGTGTTGGTTGATGAGTAGATTGCATGGAACCTAGCTTATTTGCCTCATAAAATTCAAGTTTGAATTCCACAATCCTCCAAGTTGGACCCCATCTCTTCTTTAACTCATAATTTAAATTAGAGCCTAATATTCTCTCGAACAAAATATTTTGAAATTCAATTTCCTCTTATTCAACCTAAAGCATCATGATAAAATAATTTTTTTTGAATGGTAATAATTTTCAAATTAAATTGAAAATAAAAGCTCTAATGCAATGGGTGGGGTCCACTCGAGCAAATCTACAGTCAAAACTAATCTATTTAGAAATTTAGAAATCGGGTCTTTACATCCTCCCCACCTTAGGAAATTTTGTCCTCCAAATTTTGCTCATCTGATGCCTGCTGTGGAAACAAGTGGGGATACTTTTCTTTGATTGTGTCCTTGGGCTCCCAAGTTGCTTCTTCCAAATTGTGGTACCTCCATTGTACTTTTACCATGGGAATGGTTCTCCATTTTAGCACTTTCTTTACTCGATCTAAAATTTGAATCGGGTTCTCAATAAAAGACCAATGCTCATGAATTTGAAGTGGTTCAAAGTCTATCACATTAGACGGATTTGAATGATCCTTCTTAAGCATGGAGACATGGAATTCATTATTTATATTTGCAAATTGGGGTGGCAATGCGAGACAGTAGGCGACTTCTCCAATCCTTTCAAGTATCTCAAAAGGTTTGGCATACCGTGGACTCAGTTTCTCTTTCTTTCTTAATCTCATGACTTAGGGAAATTTCTAGAAAAACGTGGTTGCCTACTTGGAATTCCAAGTTTCTTCTCCGATTATCCGCATAGCTCTTCTGCCTATCTTGTGCAGCTCGGAGTCTCTCTTGGATGATCTTAACCTTATTTGTCATTTCATTAACTTGATCTGGATCATACAGTCTTCGTTCACTGACTTCATCCTAACGGATTGGAGATATGTAATTTCTATCGTACAATGCCTTAAATGGAGCCATCTTCATGCTTGCTTGGTAACTATTGTTGTATGCAAATTCAATCAGACGTAGTTGCTTATCCCAATCAACCTTAAATTCTAGCACACAGGCTCTTAGTGGTTTTCTCAGATTAGCCATCTAAATGAGGGTGAAATGTTATACTAAAATTTAACTTGGTTCTCAAAGCTTCCTGTACACCCTTCCACTATCTCGTTTCAAACAAAGTATTGTTTCATATAGAGATACTCGCTGTACCTTAAGATAGCGGAAAGGTGTGCAGGAAGCTTTGGGGATCAAGTTAAATTTTAGTATAGCATTCCACCCTCCGACAGATGATCAATTTAAGATAACCAATCAGATTTTAGAAGACATGCTTAGAGCTTGTGTGCTAGACTTTAAGGGTGATTGGGATAAGCATCTACCTCTGACTGAATTTGCATACAACAATAGTTACTAAGCAAGCATCAAGATGACTCCATTTGAGGCATTGTGCGGTAAAAATTGCAAATCTCCAATATGTTGGGTTGAAGTTGGTGAACGAAGATCGTATGATCCGGATCAAGTTAATGAAATGACAAAGAGGGTTGAGATCATCCAAGAGAGAGACTTCGAGTTGCACAAGACATGCAGAAGAGTTGTGGATCTATGATACCCAGATACTTGTACAAGCCCAACGTATCCATATCGGACCAATATGACACTTGTATTGGTACCTGATACGAGAACAAGTTTAACATATCATACTTATAAAGTCCTTTATTTCATATAGTTTTTTTAATATTTTTACTTCTCACTATAAAAAAAGTTAGAAAGGGACAAAAACAAAGTTAATTTTATTGATTCGAAAGTGATATAAAGAAAATATCAGGACACCCATATCCGTATCCGTAACATAAATTTTCAAAAGTGAGGAGTCGTATCCCCGATCCTCATATCAGTGTCCGTATCCATAACCGTATCTAGGCATCATAGATGTGGAGAGAAGAGACTTGGAATTCCAGGTAGGCGACCACTTTTTTTCTAAAAGTTTTCCCCACCATGGTATCATGACCCTTTGATATACATTGTTCTGTCGTTCACCAATAGCTTGAGCTTTTGGTGTTTCTGGTTATTAACATACTATCAGAGCCGGGGGTCGTGTTCTTGAATCCTTGGGATGTGTTTCTTACGTTGGTCATTTGGCGTGTTTCTGCCCACGTGCGGAACCCCACACATGGGGGGGGGGGGGGGGGGCTATTAGGACCCTTTGATATACATTGTTCTGTTGTTCACTAACAGCTCGAGCCTTTGGTGTTTCTGGTCATTAACACATGGTTCAAAATAGCAGCCGCTATGCATTCTCAGCTGTAGCAGTTAAGGCCACTATGCTATTTTGAAAATTGCGGCGCTATGGTCTGAAACTTAGTAGAGCCAAGTAGTTTTAATTTACAACACTGTTTTTCTGATTTCTTCTACTCAATAGCCTTTTCTAATGTTGTCTCTACCCTTATATGGTTCCAAATCACTTAAAAACACACAAGATTGGCTCTACACAAGATTTAAATTCTTTTACCACTTAAAAAATCCATACGGCTAATCCACAACATATTGCCTGCTATGTAGTGTTTTGGCCACTGACTGTTGCGTCTACTGCAACTGCTATTTTGATCCTTGTCCCCCACTAAAGGAGTCATGAGATTTGGAAAGAAAGGGAAATTGAGTCCATGGCATGTCGGACTTTTTGAGATGCTTGAAAGGATAGGAGAAGTCGCCTACCGTCTCGCATTGCCACCCCACTTTGCAAGTTTAAATAATATGTTCCATATCACCATGCTTAAGAAGGATCATTTAGATCTATCTCATGTGATAGACTTTGAGCCACTTCAGATTCACGAGGATTGGTCTTTTATTGAGAAGCCGGTTCAAATTTTTGATCGAGTTGAGAAAGTGCTAAACGGAGAACCATTCCCATGGTAAAAGTTCTATGGATGTACTATAATTAGTAGGAAGCAACTTCGGAGCCCGAGGACTTGGGAGAAGATTATGCTTTAATTTAAAATTTGAGTTAAAGATGAGATGGGGTCCAACTTGGAGGATTGTGGAATTCAAATTCGAATTTTGTGAGGCAGATAAGCTAGGTTCCATGCAATTTGCTCATCAACCTATTGAACAAACCAACTGTGCCCACCTCCACAAATACACCCACCATTACTTGAACCTATAACCAAAACTTATACTGCTTGGCATTGCACACAACCACCTAATCAACCCTGAACCCATTCGAGCGCTGCCTTTTAATCCACCTAGCACATCTACCTAAACCCCACTTAACCTGGTAGCAAGGTTTGACCCATATTCGACCCTAACTTGCGCGGTGCTCATTCGACTTAGTATATCACAGTGGCCCACACCATTTTTGCTATTCCCAAACACCTCAGCTCCTAACCGTCAACCAACTGTGTGACTCAATAAGGCTCGACTTGTACCCAACTGACCCAGAACCCGTATATTGACCCATTACTATTCTGACCCGCGTTGCTCTATCAATCAGACCCATCAATATACTTTATCAACCCTAGGCCCGTCACTTGGGACCCCATCACTCACCATTTAGTGTTATTGAACATCAAGACCCATTGCCCTAATCGAGCCGGGCCAGGTTTGATCATACTGGTGATCTAAAGATCGGATCATCAATCGAGGCAAGTAACCTTACTATGATTTCCTAGTATTTTGAGTTTTCTATATCCTTGCCTCTAGAATGCTAGACGTAGAATTTTGTTGTGTTTCTTTCTAATCTTTACTTGTATGCGCGATGAAAGGGTCCGTTTCTATTTAAAAAAAGAAGAAGAAAGGGTCCGATCCTAGCATCTTAGAATTCATAAGGATATTTGATTGCTCATTGATCGGTGTAGATCTGAGAATTGATGAGTTTCCCCATTCGATTAATGACTTTAAACCAAACTCATGCTTGTGTAGACTTGATATTTCCCCATGAGATCATAAATTATGAAGTAAACCATTATTGAAAAACATGTCCAATTAAGTTGTTTAAAAAATTGGATCTAAAGGTTGGATTTTGGAAATTAGATAAAACTTGATTTTGATTTGCAATTTGTATTTCTAACCTTCCCCTATTTTGTAAATTAGAAATTTAGAATTATTGAACTTTTAGAAGCATAAATCTTTGACCTCTAAGGCATTATCTAACGTATGGGCAATGCAACGTGGAGACGCTCACAGACAGATTTTAGCCCCCTTCGTGTATGACAGTAGGGAAGGGAACTAGGAACCCCTTTGTGCGCTATTAGTAGACTGCAATTGATATTGCTTTGATTTGAGTTACCGGTAATGCTAGCCTCGTGCTAGTTAGGGGGGAGGGGTGTCAAAGCATAATTTTGGAAGGCACACCTTGTAAATTTTGATTACCAAAGAGATGTCTTATCTTAAGCTCAGGGTAATTTGCCATACCATTGCTCAATTTGTAAATTCGTTTGTTCTTTGTTATTCGGATTACCTCAATTATTGTCTTAGTTTCACATGACTTCGAAATTTTATTTGACATCACCGTACTCAAGAACCATTGCCTAAAATTACTATCACTAAAGAAAAAAAAAAAAAAAACCATTTGCTACAGTTTCATAGTTCATTTACTTGTGAAGTTTTACTCGTGTTCGTTTTGCAAATTGCTCCAGATTTTGAGGTCGATCCGAAACCTGATGAATAATAGACTGCTTAAGGGGATGGGCGTGGTCATGAGTAACGCATCACATTACCTTAGTATTTAGTAGCCTTTTATAAATATTTTCTTTAGTGAATGATTTAGTTTCATTGGATCAGTTGGAAGGCATTGATTTAAATGTGATTTTCATTTATGATTGTTGTGGGAGTTACTCTTACTGGCATTGAGTAATATTTAAGTTATTTTTAGGGAAAAGTTTTATTAATCTTTTGCCCAAACATGCTTGAAGTAGGAGTGTCATGAAATCTGAGGGTCCCAAGGGCCTCGGATCTTGGGGCGTGGCATTTAAGCAAGGATCAAGGAAAAGAAAGAAAGATGGGTAGGAATATGATGCTCAGATACGTCAAAATAGGCAATGTATAATGTCCTTGCCATATCCATGGCGTTTCCCTCCCATGTTTGGGCATCATACTAGGGATATGCCAATGGTGGCATTAGGGAAACATTTGCAAATCATTGCCTAACAAATTGTGTATCTATCCTTGAGAAGAGATCTGTCAAGTAAAAGTGGTGTTGATTCGTCTCATCGGAGTTCTGTGAAGTGTGAACTTGTTTCATTGATGAGATTTTTTAGTAACTAGGGAGCTTTTTTAGTAAACATTGTTGCATTCATATTAATTATGAACTAGGATTTAATTAAGGTGTAGATAGTGTATCTGTCCAAACAAAGTTTTCATCTTAATCTGATGAGCCTCTTTGGTAGGTCGATCAAGTCAGTGATGATGAAATTTAGAATTTTATTTGCAAAATGGCTAATGGGCTATATGTTGCGGGTTCAGATATGAATTATGATGCTCTGTTTGGCTGTGACATTGCTGATAGTAATCATTAAGAAAGTATTTAACATGAGATGATTAACATTGGAAAAACAATTGGAATCGTGTTGGAAGCAAAGATGATAACATGATCACTTCCTCCTCTGCTCCCTCAATATAGATTTGGGTTGTAGAGAAGCTCAATCAACCATGATTTGCTTATAAATCTCAAGGAGAAACGGGTGTTGTGCTGGTCCTGTCCTTTTAAAGTGTTTATATGCCACGGGTTTCTTGTTGGTTTTCATAATGGGTGTGCATGTTGTAGATTTCCTATCCTTGTGAGTGTTTATAAGCTAGAGGTCCCCTGTTGGTGGGATTGATGGCCAGATTGTGCTTACATATCAAAAAAAGGATAAAATGATGGCCATATTTTTGGTTGGTCTACTTGTAATCAAGTTGTGACATTGCAATAAATTAGAAGTTACCATTAAAAAGAAGCTTCACTTGCAACATGGTTATGACTTCTAAGCATGACTCCAACCACTAAAGGTGTAAGACTAATAGGAGACTGCCACTTGACTACCCAGGTGATTTTTTGCGCATTCTTAAGAAACCCTTTAATCTTCATGCTTATATTCAAACAATCAGAACCCTAGGTTACGGGGGTAGGGTTGTTAGTCCATGTTGGGATCTCCCATCATCATTATCCTCGTTGGCAGAAAACTTGACCTTGTGTTTTTTTTTTTTTTCTCTCTTTCATTTGATTAAGCTTCCACTTTCTTTCTTGCTACATGTTTGTCATTCCATTGAAGTTTTGCACCACACTTGAGCAATGATGCATCCATTCTTTGCTAGCTGTGAAATGCTTAAATTTCCCTTGAATTTTGTCAAAGCTGAAGATCTATCATCAAAGTCTCTTGAAAAGGAATGTTTGGGTCCTATCTGCGTATTGTTCCCATGAGAGCTTACAATTGATTATCAACGAAACACCACCTTTCCCCGATGTTGTCATCAACATCCACCGCTGATGGTTGTGAGGCCCCATTCTTATTTGTTAACATTCATCCTTTGCCATATAACATCATGCTGAATATCAAGAGTTCATTTGGCAACTCTTAAAATACCACACATAAAGAATCACTTGGAATGCTGTCACGGCCCCGCCCAACTTAGAATGATATTGTCCGCTTTGGCCCACGTACGGGCGAAGACTTCCCGGGTGGTCACCCATCCTGGTACTGCTCCTGCTTGAGCATGCTTAACTCCGGAGTTCTTATGGGATCCGGGACTGCACGGCTTTAAAATACGTCATGTTGAGTTAACACATGGTTTGACTTATAAGCCCAGGGGTCAGGACTTGGATATTTCTAATGTGTGACTTGCGGAGACTCTCCGTTGGAAGCTTGTGGTTGCATGCTATGCCCCATGGTTAATGGTGCCGCCCAGACCGAGTTCTCACAAATACTCTGTCCCTTTGGGCTGTACTTTTATTCATTTTTCTTATTTTTTGTTGGCTTCTCACTAGTCGAGCCTTCCACATTAGCAATGTCTTCTTTGACCTGTGCTGTCATGTGCAATACTTTTGGCCATACTTCTTTATGGCTTAATTGGTTTGACCTTGGCAAACCATGATACTGTCCATTGCCTAATAACAGGTTAGCGTCTATTGAACATGTGGGTATTAGCTTGCACATTGTAGCGTGCTTCCCATTCATAAAGTTGTGGTTGTCTACGAAGGATATTCTTGACATCTATTGAGATTAAATTTACACCATATGCATCTTCATACTCGCTGATCTAGATGGTCACTAACCCTTGCTTTGTCCTTGATAATAGATGTGCTTTCACATGTGCAACCCATAGGAATCTAGATGTGTTTCATACAGCAATGTAGCCTTGTCTGCCAGTTATTGCGAAGCTACCTTCATGCTAGTTTGCCATCGTTTGATCAGATTGTGGTGGTGTTAGGTCCCTCTTCACATTCGTACTCTTCCATCTAAAGGTCTTCCCAAATTTTCTCTACAAAGTGCAAACAGTTTTTTTTTTTTTTTTTGGAGTCACTATCATCGTTATCGCGGTGGTTTTTCTTCCTTTTTTTTTTTTTTTTTAATTTTTAAATTTAAGATACTGGGCAAGTAACAACAAAACAGAAGAACCTTAGGGATTAGCAAATTCCCATGACTCTTCGAAAGGCTATGTTGTTGTATAGCATTTGATGCCAGAGGGACTCATGTGGGGCCTGGGAGAAGCATTTCATGAGTGACATTTATCCAAGCTGGTGTGACACATCAACAAAGAAAGTACAAGGTGTCTTCTCTTACCAGCAAGGTTTTGGACTACTACACCCAGTAATGATCAAGCGCTCGCGTAATATGTGGCTCTGCTGTCAAACTAATTTTAATGATCCTTACTGGGAAAATTTTTCTACTCACTTGAGACTATATTCTCTTTTATAGACCTCATTAGTTCAGCATATGGTCTAATGCAATTGGAAATGTTTTTACTTGATTTAACCCTTTTATGAATCCTTTTCTGTCAAAGCTTACTTCTTTTCCACAATCTAGATTTATATATTAATTTAACTTGTTTGCAGCTGTAACTATTCCAATTCTCCACAAACTCGCGATCTATCTGTAAATATTCTTTTCCTGCCTGTGTGAACCTCATTTACTAATTTATTACATGTTGGGTTAAGATTAATCATCCATGATAGTTTTGTTTGCTATGAATCTCATCAGTTGTCTCTGTTCATGGTTCGGTTTTCCAAAAATCACAGGTACCAGATGCTTTCAATTGCAGGTCTGTTCTGGGCATGTAAACGTTTGCAGAGTTTGTAGCATGGAATTGTCAGTGGCAGATGACAATTTTCTTTCATTGACATGCCAACGTCAAATAGAGTATGTGGCATGGAATTGTCAGTGGCAGATCTTTTTGTAAAATATTATCAACCAGTAATAGTTCCCTTTGATAAAGTATCATCATAGATCATGAATTGGAGTTGAGTACTGTAAACATGTAATGATTTTTTTAGTTGATAATGCAGCAGATAAACAGGCTGGATTAGATCCTGGCAGTACAAGAACCTTTGCATCCTTGTTCTTCTGAGAAGTACTGTATTATGATCCGTCTGATGTGATATTGCCATCATGATGTAAAGCAATCACCTTAGCTATGCAGATGGAGGCCATATGGGGTGGGGCCCATTCACAGACTCATCTTCTAACACCTTTTTATTTTTTGGGGGGTTCACTTGTTACTCTCTATTGATTGGCACTAGACCTAATATGACACTCTTTATTCCACTGTTTGATTTACGGTCAAAATAATACTGTATAGTTAACTACTGTTGATCGTTGGGATCAATTGAATCAGAAGTTAGAAAATAAAATTGCCTAATTTGTGTTGCCTTATCCATGATGAGCTCTCTAAATGGCTTTTCTCCCCATGTTGGCATGCATTCAAGTTATGCCCACTGCATCACTTGCCCTGATGTGCCAATGAGAGTTGGCAAGGGCCTTAATAGTAAGGGGACACAGGTTTGAGCCATACTAGGAACAGGAATTTACAGGCCTTTTGAATTTACATGATGAGCTCTCAGCTGCATTGGCATGCATTCAAGTTATGTAGGTTAAAACTTGCCCTGATGTGCCAATGAGAGTTTACTTTCTAGTTATCACAGTAAGCCCTACAGGAACAGGCCTACAGGTATCTCAAAGGTAGGTTAAAATTAGGAAGTTTACTTTCCAGTTATCCAGTAAGGACAGGGCCTAGGTATCTGGCCCATTAAAGGCTGACGGAAGAGAAAAAAGAGTGTCCATCACTTGGGCTGTGGCTCACAATAAGAGCTGATCTAGTTGCCCTGTCGATCGCCCAGTCATACCGATACTTCTGGGACTAAACATGAAGGTGGGGAAAGTTGTCTGGGTTTCTCAGTTGGATGCATGGATTCTACCATAAATTCCATTGAAATGAGAATTTTTCTTGATGAATCTTGTGCTGTAAAATGTTTGCAGTTCCATGGCCTATTTTGATTCTCAAATTTGGTTACACTGTACCCAGATAACCTGTAGTTCTATTTCACATGTTATTTCTTATTGCAGTCAATTTATTTGCAACCCAGGTTTGCCTTACATTGATCCAGTAAGGGAACATAATTTGGTCTTATGAATAAGTGATTATGAAAACTTAAGGGACAAGTAAAATCTAACTAGCAGGTATGGCCCAACCCAAGTTAGGCATGGGCCTGGGCCTGGGCCTGTCATATTGACAACAATGGGGTACAGGGATAGCATTCAGGACAATGTTATGGGCCTCTTTAGAATAATATCTGTAAGGGCTTGGACATAAAAAAAAAAAAAGACCTGTTAGATTAAACTCTGGTCATGATGGGATGAAGTGCCCAGACCATCATTATCTGGCAACTTCCACAGATCTACTCAAACCAGATGATCCTAACCGTTTTGATCTAGTCATAAATGGACATAAAACAGCAGCAAGGATCCATATATCCCAAACCAAAGGATTGAAGACCCAAAGCCCATTTATGACAATGGAGTGAACCTTACAATTTAGTCTATTAAAGGCTACTGCACAACAGATGGGCATCAATTTCTCTTTCTGTGTGGGCCAAATGTGCCTTATCCAAGGAAAGAAAGATTCTGCAAAACTACCAGATCAGCTTATATAAGCTTTAACCAAATGGTTGGCAGAACAAACTCCCTATACAGGAAAGACTTATCAGCTATTGCAGATGTTATTTATTTGGAAGTAAGGTGAAAATGGAATTAAGGACAAAGCTATAAAAAGACAGGACTGACGACAAGAATACCTTGTGCCAGTCATTTCTATAGTTGAACAAATAGAAAAATGGAATCATGGCAGAGCATCTGTTTGTCCTTTTTGGACAGGGAAAGGTCAGTACTGGTCTAGTTGGTGGGTGGGGTAGACTAGGGACTACTGAAATGAATGTTTTTAAGACCCCAAGGAAAGTAAATATTTTTAGTAACCTATATTTGCCCACTTCCTCTTCCTGTCATGTCAGTCTAGGGCCCCAAGGCCATGCTACTATAGTGTTCAGTACCTTTCAAAATTTAAGCTACTGGGGTCAATCCTTTGTTTAAGGGTGAGATCCATACCCTTAAAATGAGGGTGTTAAGCTACTTCCATGGTCCTTTGGTCTAGCATATTTTCATACAAGCATGATGGAATGAGGGAATATTCTTTAGCCTATAGTGTGTGGCAGATCTGCACAAATCCTACTTTCAAAGACAACACTTCAGATTTTTTTAGACAATAACATATCAAACCTCCATAAGTCATAACATGTAACATGATATTTTCATATTTTCAGTGACACCCATCTGTTGTTTTTCCTTGACATTTACAAAGAAAATCTCTGTATGATGGACTGATTTTTCTTATGACTGAAATGAACAAGGGTGGATTTGCAAACTTCCCTAGTCACTTTCATTATCATTATTATCAACAAACAACCATTATAATGTGGTGATTCATGAGAATGATAGGCTACTTCCCATTGGTTAGAATTTGACATGAAAAGAGATCCTTTTAAAATGTACCCACCCTTGTATATGTGCCCACAATGGATAATTAAAAACCCTTCAATTTATTCCTTATAAAACCACAAATTGAAGTTTGGCCAACCCCCATCACAATAGCACATCCTACACATGCATCCCAATGTATGCAGGTGGGGTCTTTTTTATAAAAGCAAAGACCCAGTTCTCATAACAATCACCTAATATCAAATGGCAATCTAAAGTGTATCTCTCTTCATTTTTAATGGTGTCACATGTTCCAAATTGATGAAATGGGTTTCAAATAATACATTGGAAGGGGTCAGTTGTCAGGTCGACCTTATGGCAGTTGATTTTTTTTTATTTGTCACGGACTACTCATCTATTTATCTATCTTTTGATCTTGTACAATATATTAGACTTGACATGATCATATGATGAGATATCAGAAGGTATGCATTGTTTATATCTCGCAGAAATCCAAGCTCCTTTCCAAGAGGCCAAGAGGCTTTTACTGCCAAAGAGAGTGTATATATATATTTTTCTCTACTGATCCAGTTGTGCTTTCATCTTGATTCTACTGTGGCAGTGGAGTATGACATTCTGATAGAGGGGATAGGATGGCTTAGGCCCAAATATTTCACGAGGCATTCTTGAAATCCGAACAGTTCAAAATTAATGTCTTTTATTTTATGGGTGGCTAAATTTCGCAATCAGTTTTGCTAAACACATAGTCAATTATATCATATGTGTATTTTTATGAGTGTTCAACTCTTTAAGAACGGACTATTCCCACTGAAAACTACAACCTTTAGTTCATGAGTCATGATCCTAGCAAGCTCGCTGCGCTATGTTAAACATAGAATTTGACGGGGTGTCTGGATTGTTAGAAAACCGACTATTTTTTCAGACACATGAAGTCTCTGCTCCCCCATGTATTGGGTAAGTTGAACTTTTACTTCAGCAAATGGCGCGAGTTTGAAACCACAACCTTTAATTTTTAAGCTTTGGTCGCCATCCGCGGTACCCAATGTTAACATGAAATCTGACTTTTTTTTTATTTTATTCTTATTAATAAAGTCTCTGATGGTGAAATAAATTAGCCCAATGACAACACATGTGGGTTGTGTGGAGATTAATTTTTGAGAGCGATTTGATTTGATTTGATAGGCAGGCTCTATTAATGAATTTAGAGGGCCTGACCTAATGGGTGGTCAAGATTTTACCTTGACTCATTCTTCCACTGTTGTAAATGCTAACACTCTCCAACCATCCGTTCCCCCTTGTGGGTCCCACCTGGCAATACAGGTTCAGAGACTTTATTAGGCACTGTAGTCCATTTCCCTACACAAAAAAAAACATAAATAAAAACAAAGCAATTTTGAACCCATTTTGAACCATTCTACACTTGGAATTCTGATCTGATTGTGAACCCATTTTGAACCATGCTTGTTGTGAAACTCTGATCTGATTGAAATAAAGCTAGTTTGAGTAGATCTGTTTCCAATAGATTTGTTCTTATTAGAGGGTTTTGTTTTGTTTTTTTTTTTTTTTTTTTTGAATTGATAATCTGATTAGAGTATTTAACATATAAATCATTTGATTAGATACATAGTACGTCTCTAATTTAGTTGAAAAACAAACCAATAATATAGTAGAAACAACTCAGGCAAACTTGTTATATGGTAAAAGTTATACGTCCAAACTTATTAAAACAGCAAAAGAAAAAAAAAATCAAAATTTATCTCATTACTTAGGATGGACTTGCTTCACTTTCATTTATTTTTAATGCTCATTGTTGGTTTTTAAAAATTAGGCAAAAGTGTTGAGTAGACCCTAATTATAGACTTGTCAAATGGCACCTTAGTGATTAAAGGCTCCACTTTAACCTTTTTATTATTATTTTCAATTAAGTAGAGTTTCAACATTTGTGGCCCTATTAATTGATGATTGATCCAGGGTTGTTTTGCCTTGATAATTAGAGACTTGTGTAATGTGCGTGTAATATTTAATAGAGAAAAAAAAAGATTAAAAAAAAAGAGAAACTGCTTAAATGCTGGTTGAATTTAGATTCAGTAACCGTAAGGGGTAGCGCAGTTGGCTAGGACCACAGTTCAGGAATTAAAGGCTGTTGTTTCGAATTCGCACTCTCTCCCTAGGGCGACTTGCCAAAGCAAAAGCCTGACTTATCTAGAGCATGCAGAGGAGGCAGGTACTTCGTGTGCTTAGGAGAATAGTCGGTTCTTGAAGAGGCCAAACACCCTCATCAGCCAAAAACTGAACCCAACCCGACCCGGCCCGGCCCGACCCATTCCCACCATTGAGAAAATAACTTCTCGTGAGAAAGACAACTGAGAAATTGCAGAGAAATTAGCTGTTAAGGACGATGGTTCACGTGACACGGGCACCCCGTAGGATGTGGGGTTGGGTACCAAACCCTAGTTCAAGCACCATGAATTTCAGTGTATATTAAACAATAACTAAAAACATGCACACAATTTGAGAGAACATTAAACAAATTAAACAAAGAAATAATAAAAAAATACCCACAGACCCTGAACCCATGGTCTCATGCAAGACAAGGCCATTGAAATCCAGATTATTCAATTGAAATGAGAGCCTATAATAAACACTACACACCATTCCATCCCCATTTTCCTAACCAACATATGCTTGTGTTGCAAGCATGATGAGAAACCAATAAATATTGGGATTAATAAATAAATCACTTTCGAAAAATATAAAATAAACCACAATTATAGCAAAAGAGAATCTGGATCCTTTGAGCCCAAGCCAACCCTAGAATTCATTAAAGTGCATTTTTTTGATAAAGAGCTTGCACAAGCGGGAAAATAGCCTATAGAAATAGAAAAAAGAGGTAATATACATAGAATTCGAATATCAGACAGCCAGATAAGAATTGAACCTAATTACCACTTGGATAAAGAGCCGTTCTTTTTTAAAGTGCATTTGTTAGCTAGAATTTAAGCAACTTTCGCCGGGCAGCACTATAAAATCGTTGAATATTGCCCCTTCAATAGATTTTTCGAATCCCCACTATGCATCATATCAGAATATGAAGAATTTAAAATGTCAAAAATGACATTTTAAAAGACCGACTTATGAAGTCTCAAAATTAAGGACCCTCTAACTTTATTGTAAGAAAATCTTTCGAAAAAAATGTCCCTTGGTGTAATAGATAGACTTACTTTAAAAATGATCCAGAACAAAATATAATGGAGAAATAATCCCATCAAATATAAATATCATGGGAATACTCTAACATTCGGGGAGTGTCTTCGAGTAAAAACCAAAAAATCTAAATGCGTGAGTTTGAGTCTCTGATATTAAAAACAACGGAGGGTATGACTTGCTTCAAACTTGATTGTTTTGCAGCAGGGATAATGAATGGTGGGAGGATTGAAATGGGTCCCACTTGGGGGGATGGGGCCCAAAATTGGAGTGTATCCAATGAGTAGAAGGAAGTGGAAGTGGGAGTGGAACACAAGTCCTCGTGGGGCGTTTGCTGACCCTAGATGTTGAATTGAAAGGAATAAAACCAAAGCATGCAGAGTCATGAGAGAGAGAGAGAGAAGACACATTGTCCCACGTGAGGTGGGCCACACATCAATCAATCCTCACGTGTGGGTGTGGTGTGGTGGACACTTGAACGGCTGCGAGTGTTGCGCCTTTTGGAAGGCCGGGCCAAAACTCGTTGACTACGAAAACCCAAAAAAACACAACCCACGAGACGTTTCTAGTTTATTTCTAATCTAATCTAATCTTAAGTCTTACGAGGAGGAATTTTAGGGCCTAGTGGTGTCACCATTTGGTCAGGTCGGGTCGGGTTGGTTGACTCCTTTTAATGTTTGAAGGTGATGGGTGTCATGTATGTGTGTATCTTCAACCAGAACCAACTTAAGTACACCCATTTATTTATGAGTGACATATAATAAATTCTCCCAAAGGTCCACTCTACTTAATTTCACTTTAATGAGCAATTTTAATCCCAAGGGGTACGGGTAAGGGTAGCTCGGTTGACTTAGGATCGTGGTTTGCATTCGGAGGTTCCATAGAGGAATTTATTCGGCTTCCCTTTGGGCCCGAAAGAATTAGTCTAGTTTAAAGGGTTGAGAACTCTCCAATAGCAAAAAAAAGAAAAAAAAAAATCTTAATCTCACACTTTTTCTTTGTTTTTTTTAGAAATGGCCCACTAATGTTCTATCTTTATCTTCTCACACACACCCACCCTCAATTTAACTATCAAATAGTATTAACTTCTTTTCACACATGGGAACTTCCCATTATTAACTATTGAGTCAAATTAAAACCCTTAAATTCAAGGGTTAGGTTTTGCATTCCTTTTGGATCCTAAGCATCGAAGTGGTTAACGGGGGCATTTTAATTAGCAAACATCTGGTAGTGAAAGTTTCAAATCTAAACTTAAAAAGTTGTGTTCAGTGTGGAACTCGCAAGTTATGTTCTTCGGAAAGTTTCAAGTGAGATTATATTGTATTTCTTTTCTGAAATTTTAAATTATACATAGTCATGTGAATGCCAATTGTGGCTGTGAATGACAATATATCTTAAATAGTCTAAAAAGTGCACAATTTATTCTTTTACGTCAAACTATTCAACAAACATGGAGAGTATCTTTAACTAATACTATCATATAAATTGTAGCTTGATTTTGAAAAAAAGTTATCCAACATGATGCAACTTAGACCATCTTATTTAGTGAAAATTTGACTCTTCAACTCGAGACGGAATGATGTAACTTAGACCATCTTAGTCAGTGAAAGTTTGACTCTTCAACTCGAGACCGAATGATGTAACTTAGACCATCTTATTCAGTGAAAGTTTGACTCTTCAACTCGAGACCGAATGATGTTTCGGTCATTTTTCATATTCTAAGTTGAGAAAACTAATGAGAAAAATTCAAACTTTTGGAGCATGTTATTGTCATATTAAAGACATGCAAGTTCTAAAAATCAAGAAGGAGAGGACTAGTGTAGACCTCAAAGGAAGTGAAGGTAAAATCATGCTCAGAGAATGCATGTATAATCCCAATTGCTGCATGAATCTATCACAACTCGAGAAACTACTTTCAAACTTATGAAAAAACAAGTGAAGGACAATTTTATCAACACTTGCAAGCTCGAAACATTACTTGTAAATTCATGAAATAACAATTGTACGGCAATTTGGCCTCAGAAAAAGGGGCAAAATGGGAGATGATTGATTTGACAATATGTGTATTTAAAGGACTGATTTCAAGGTAAAAGAATAATCGAGGCCTTTTTTCCATAAAAATCTAAAACATCACAGTAAGACTACTAATTCTACAATATCAATTTCATCGTTACTTTTGGTTTGACGTGCTAGTAATATCTAATGAGAATGATTTTCCGTGTCCAACTTATCTAACGATAGGAAATCTACCCTAGAAAAGGCTTTTTCTTGTAATTTTTTTGGGTTTTTCTAAAAACATATTAAAAAAAGGAATCTGCAAAATGTGCAGCTATGGTTATCAATGAGTGGGCTCTATGTTTAGGAGATCAGCAAGTTTGAATTAGGCTGTCAAACTTGAATTCAACTTGAATTAGGCTGTCAAACTTGAATTCTCCAGCTAAGCCCTCTCTGTTTTTTCCAATGGACCACAATCTATAAGCTGGTCCAACCAACAACGAAAAAATAAAGAGAATAAAAAAAAAACAGCATTGATTAGGACTGAGACTGTCCCATCTATTGCAGCAACTGCATAGTAGTAACAAGACAAGATTAAATACAGTCAGTCAAATGTTTGTGGGGATAGGATCAGAAACTCCAGGCAGTGGGGCAGATTCTTTATCCATCCTTCTTATAGAAAGTGTGGCCCACCCTAGCAGTGATGTAGGGTCATTACAAGACACCCAATTTCTCATCTCATTTAGATTGCCCCCAAAAATTTGTGTGTTTTGGGTGGTGTTGATGTGAGGGTTTTAAAAAAGGCTAATTAAGATCCAAGGCACCAATAGGTGAAACATTAGCATCAGTAGCTGGATAGATGACGTCATCTCTACTCGGGTTTCGTTGCTTTGACCCGTTTGCCGCAGTAAAACCCGCCAGCCTTTTCGCCGTACTGGTTGGTCTGTGACGTCAGCCTCCCCAACCCCAATGTTTTCTCATCAATTTCTCCCAAAAGAATTTCTCGCGGTATTTTGAGAATGTCACTGGCAATTGTAGAATATTTTAGCTCCCCTCCTTGCTCCAAGGTCTACCTTTGTTTGGGTAAAAGGTGGGAAATCAAAGTTGCAAAATATTGGGTTTGGTCTTGATAAAATCAAAAGTTAAAAATGTTGTACATGTTATTTTATTATTATTTTTTTAACTCAAGGTTCCAGCGCCCTTTACGTTACAATAATTCATATGAGCCCACGAGAGAAAGTCGGGTAAAATTTTCTTATGACCCTAATGTAGTAGTGCAATTTCGAACCCACAACCTTCGGGTGCAAACCATGGTCTTAGGCTAATTGAACTACCTCTTGGAGTTATCAAACATGAAAAAAGTGTTTACATGTTTGATGTTATGATTTAGGAGTTAGTGGAATGGCATAAAGTGTGGAGAGCAATTGTTTGAAACTACGTCAGATTTACTTGAGCAATTGTTTGAACGACCTCATATTTACTCGATGTATGCTTGTGTGTGAATTTAGTGGGCCCCACTTGAAGGAAGGAAAATGCAAACAATAAGTTTTCATGTAGGGATTTCACTTTCTTTTAGCAGATTTACTGTATAAGTGATTTTGAAAGAAATTACTCAAACCAAATATAAGTAGTATTGATGTGGTGCCTTCTAATTAAGTTGAATGAAACCGCTTTCTTTAAAATGGGTAATGGAACATCAGAAGTAGAGAAAGTGAACGTTGTGGGTAGTTTTCTTGACTTCGCCAAATCAAATCAAGTCCATATATATATATATTTTGATAACATGGGAACCCGTCGACCCCACTTTGGTTGATCATTAATAAACCTACGGATACATAAAACTACCCACTAGCCTTATGTATCGGGTAAGGTCTTAAGGGTTTCAAAGGCAGGACCTCCAGATTAAAAACCACACGAACATTTTAAACGTGGGTTGATAAATCAAGTCCATAGTTAAAACACTTCTTTCTATATGTAAGGTGTTATATTTTTTATTACACAAGCAAAAAATTTGTAAAAATGTATCTAATGCCACTTGAGTGTGTGGAAAACAACCACTTCTTCTATCACTTAAACCAAATCTTAATATTTTTGCTAATTTCAAATCAGGGAAAGAGAAAAATGTTGCTTTATTGTTTGTTTGTTTCTTTGGGTTTGGGGTGGCAGGGTGGCTGGATCATGTGTGCTGCATTTCTAACATTAGACAAACATCCCTTGAGGCCCATTTGTTTCATGCAATTGAATTCTTAAGAAATTCAATGACTAGCGTTGCTAAAAGTGGTTAAAAATGAATGAACAAAGGTAAATATCTAAAAATAGTCATCAAATAACTTCCCTTTTGATAGAAAATGAGTAAGGAAAAGTCAAGATCTCATCTACATCTCCACCCTAATATACTCTCACCCTCCACCTCTTTAATAATCGGTTCTTTGAGGCCCCATTTGACCACGAAATTGCAGAAAAACACCTTGCTGAAGGGAAAAAAAAAAAAAACTTTTCAAGTCTTTTTGGGAATATTTTCAAATGTCTAACAATATTTCAAACTTATTTATAACCTCTGATTATCTAAATTCAATTAATTTCATAATATTTTCCCAATAATATCCCGAGAAAAGTCCGAAATTTTAAAAAAACCCCTACAACTGGAGAAAATAATTCGCAAAGAACTATGAGAGTCAACCAACAGCATCACCAGTTACATGGAAGTTCATAAACACTTGGAAACAAACTGAAGCTTAATTAGAGCTAAAACTTCAGAGTAACAAAATTACAGTGAAAGAGGATAAGAGCTCATTAACCAAACTACTTTGCAATAAACAGGAAATGTAACTTGCACATATTTTCCTGGGTGCATCCTAAAAAGAGCTCATACATAGCCTATGCATTAATCTGATCATCATGTCCAAAAGGTCTTTCAGTTCTCACAAGAATACATAAAATGATATAACATACCAATGCAGATAATGGACAGTAACCATACCCTACTTCCAGTGCTTACCCACAAGCTTACACATGGCTATGTGAAATAAAATCGGGGCATTGCATCAGATACCAATGCATACTGGTAGAATTTGCCTGAAAAAAAAGAGGCTGTAATCATGCATTTTGCTAAATGAACTTGATAAATATCCGGATCTGACCGTTTAGAATCTTTGCAGTTGACTTACAAGATACTCGGATAAAAAAAAAAAAGAAGGATAAAACAGTTCCTTGAACAACAATATAAAGTTGGTCTTGAACAGAAGGATTTGCTCATTCAACTGTACATTTAACAAGTGAAGGAGTACTTTCTACCTTCCTATGTTGTCGCTGCCCGAATCAGTCAGAATCATCAGTCTTCTCGCTGTTTTCATGAACTCGCTGCAACAAGAGAAAATCACTTAATACATATAGTTCAAAATGTCAATACACTTAAAAAAATCAGAAAGAAGGGTCAGAATTTTATTTTATTTTAATGGTAAGAAGGGTAAGAAATTGGAAAGCAAAGATGTTTCTAGTAGGCAGAAGTCATCAACTGCCACCAGCAACTTAGCATTATCTCATCAAACTAGAGTTGGGTTAAAGAGATCTAATTCTGTGAAGCGCATGAAAATGAAGTATGTGTAACTGATATTTTGGTATATCAGAACATTTCTAAAGCTTGATCAAAATATTTCAGTACATATATAAATATGTATGGTAACAGCCTAAAGAAAAATCTTTACCTAAATGGTTCGTCTCCAGTGTGCTTAACTGCACCAGCTGCGTCACGGTAAAGCACGTGGCTCAGCATCTCAGATCTTTCAATGCCAAACATGTTGGTCAGCCTTCTGTATAGTTCTTCGTATGAGCCAAGAACCGACAGATCAAGAGTTCGACCTACATCCTCCGACTCCATGAACACCTTACAGTGCCCAGTTTCCAAACTGGGCTCACTTGTTAGACGATCCTTATACCATGGAAATCCTTCACATGATGGGTTTTCTGGCAGCCCATCAGATGAGAAATTTGTCACCTTATCTTGATTTCCATCAGAGGAACTGTTTCCAGTACGCACAGGGGAGACCGTATCACCAGAACAGCTTAAAGATATTTGCTGCTCAGTGAGTATTGGTTTCCCAAAGAGCATTAGCTGGGGTGTCTTTCCATCATCTAGTTTCTTTGCAACTTGTGAAGAATTTCCTATAGTCAGCAAACAAGAGACATTATCTTGAATATTTGGGGTGCTGATGATAAGGCCGGAGGAGATTCTGGAGGGTGGGGCAGAATGTTCAAGCCGCTGAAAACTGGTGGGTGGAAACAGACCCGTCTGCAGTTTGTTAAAGTGGAGATCTGATAAAGATATACCAAATTGAGCATGCCTGGCTCCCTGTATGCCTGCAGGAGTGTTGTCTGATAGACAACACAATGGGCTGCTGGACCCGAGGGGGTTGCCGGAAAAAGTGGGTGTTGGAAACTGATTGTCAAGAGGAAACTCAGGGTGCTGCAGAAGCCGCAACTTTTTCCTCGGTGGTGAGAAGGGTGAAAGATGGATGGTCGGCATGTTTGACACCAATTCAACCAACCATGGGCTGACGCGTTTAACATTCTGCAGTAAATCTGGTTCATCCCATGTCACCTGAAATATGCATTTTGCATTCAAAAGATAAGAGCTGGAAATGCTAAAAAAAATGAATAAGATCTCAAGTTATGAACAGCAGATAAATGGACCGCTTAGTCCTGTAATCTAATGTGCCAATGAACAACAAAAAAACTGCAGTGGACCACGAAACCGAATATTTGCCCAAGATTTCTCACAGGCAACCATGGCCTATTTGAATGAGGATCACTCTTTTCTTCTCTGTAGCAATCCAAAAAAAAAAAATGAAAAGAAAAAGGAAAAGGAAAAAAGAAAAAGAAAAGAAAGAATGCTTACTAAAAATCACCTGCAAGATTCTCAGACAATTGTATAAAATTTTATGAGATGGAGATCACAGGAGCTTTGCATGCACTCAGTTGTTTAAGATGACCTATGGTATTAAGACCATATGATACATTGATGGTCATTTTCTCTTTCTTTCTTTCTTTTCCTTTTGCTGGTGGGAGTATTTTTGATTCATTAACAAGATCATAATCTATACCTTAATCAATGCAATGTTATTTATGCACTCCATAAATGACAACAATAAATGAAAAATGAAAGTACATATAATTATAAAGTTCACATTACACCATCCTCCTGATTAATAAAGCCTTATCCCATCCAAATCTGGTGTTGGCTGTAAAGTTCACATAACATCACTCGGGTTAAGCTTTCTATTTTCAGTTCCTTTTCGTAATAATGGTATAATTATATGGGCCATACTCATTTGAATGTTCATGACATCATGTAGCCATAGATCATTAAAGACAGACAAAAAGCAGAACACATCTGAACTTTGAATACCTACACGACTTAAACAATGCAGTATGCCAATACCATGTTAAGGCCCTTTTCACTTGCAAATTGCAGGTTCTTAATTTATCGCTATAGTTATGAAAGTTGGGAAACAAAAAATGACCGAAATGCTAAAGAATCACAAGATTCCAGAGGGAAGCAGCCCTGCATGTAACGATCTGAAGGTTGAACAACTGAAGTAATAAATGCTCAATCACTCAAAAACATTCATTGGTCCTGATCTTAACAAGGGTAAGTATTAGGTTCAAGATTTTTGAGCAGTACTGGAGTGCTCAGTTGCTCATAGAATGATTTAGTTTGGAATGGAACCACTAGGCAGCAGTTTCTGTTGAATCGAGTCCAACAGGTCCGGTTTGGATTTTAGAACATCACTAAAGATCCATAGGTGTAACATAAGATCCACACGAGAGTATGCAGACATCATCCTTATTAACTAGAAATTAGTAATGTATATAGGTTAGCATGTTGATTGGACATCATGTAACTTGAGAAGCCTAAAGAGTTGTATGAAAACACAAACTTCATGGAGACCGTATAGCTGACTACAAAATTAAACCATTGACAAGAAACTTGAGAGCCAATACGAGGCTGATTAGTGTGAAGACAAAAACAGTAGTTCCAATGAGTAACTAAACACTCTTTGGTTAATCTGAGGCCTTTTGGGTGAACACATCCCAACTACTCCTTTGTTCCCCTTCAATGAGTAACCTAAAATTCTTTGGTTAATCTGAGGCTTTTGGGGTTAATACATTCCAACTACTCAAAATTTTTTTTTTTTTTGGTAACAAAAACAGGAAAGAAAATTTCAAAATTACCATAAAAATCTGCTTAGCTCACAAATAAAATAGTCACCCTGTTCGCAATGGCATACAGATAACAACATATTTTGTAAGAGACTAACAGAAACAGTGGGATGGAGAAATGGGTACCTGAAGAAGCCTCCATGGCGAATTAGGCCATCGAACAGGATCAGCAACCTGGACAGAGGATATGGTACCCATAAACCAGCTAATCCGCGAAGAATCCTCAGTCTCAAAAGCCATCTTAAACCTCATTCCTGAACACCATTGGATCCTCATTGCAGCTCTGACAGCTGCGGCCTTTACACAAAATTCTGGAGTGCTTGCGCGCGGATAGTAGACAACCTCAAAAGGCTGACCATTTGCAGCAAGAGCCGCGGCCTCAATGACAGAGTCTGGTTTCACTCTGCCCCTTCCCCTCAAACCTCCTCCAGAGGAATTCGACATCCCCCCATTAGCATTTCTCATCAGCCTTTCATCTTCCTTCAAGAAAACAGAGAATCCACCGAATGGAGAGACGCAATTCCCTGCAGATGAATTCCATCCAGATGGAGACTCAGGCCCTCCGCCGACCCCTCTCTTCGCTCGCCGGATTCCAACACAGAGATCCCCATTTTCCGTTCTCAAGAACACTATTGAATCACCAGCAATAAGCTTTTTCTGGTTCACGAAAGTGCTCCACCCCGTTGTAAGCAAATGCCGGCGTGGAGTCCCTCTGTAAATATGCCGGAATTTCCAAATCTCACCATGAACATCCTTGGCCAGTATAGTCTGGACAGGGGGATCAGCTGAATAGTCTAAGCGGGGGAAGATAGTCTCTGCACAGTAGCGAGGGACAGAGAAGCCCCCACCATTGTTGGCATCAGATTGTGTCAATGTCTTTGCAAAGGATGCAGGCTTGTCTGCAACCTCCGCACCATTGCCACTAAGACCCCCATCATCCTCTAAATAATCAGCTTCCCCGCTCCTCACAGGAACTAATTGAATCTTTGCATAGACCTCGTCGGTCTCCGGATCAGCCAAGAATTTCACGGCGGCAACTCTGCAGAGGATCAGCGCCGGAATCCTGGGACAATTCCCAAAATCAACATTCCCATTGGCATGCTCAGCCTGGCCCTGTGGGAAGTAGTACACCTTGGAGTTCACAGGGGGCATCTGAACCATTCCCCCAGCACATGCATGCCAGAGCTGAGAATCCAAGCATTTCTCAGTCTCCTTCATTAATTCTTTTGATGAATCTCCAAACATGATCATCTCAAAACAACACAACAACAGAAACCCACAGAGCAAAAACGTCCCAATTCCTTTCTTCCTAGCAAGTATTTCTCAAACGCTGAAAATTAAATATTAACAAAACCTGAAAAATCATATATGAACAAAACCCAGATAAGAAAACAGAAGAGAGAAATCCAAACAGCTAAAGCAGAAAAAGACTATGTGGATGTAACCCAACTTGATAGAGAGAAACCCAGAAGAGTAGAAATCTCTAACCTTTCTCTGAGCAGCTTCATTTCTCTGTCTCCATTTTCTTCAAAGTAAAAACCCCATTTCCAATATAGCTGTGTTCTCTTAGAAAATGCTACAACCACACAAAGATTACCAGCTTCAGGGGAAAAAAAAACAGAGAGAGAAAGGAAGGAAGAGAGAAAAGAAAGAAATCATCAAACAAACCCATCACAAAAGAATTAAAAAGCTCTTACCTTTCCTCTCAAAAACTACTCTTTCCTACCTCCTATGTGAAATATTTTCATCTTCAAGAGAAAGCACAATCCACCCTACAAGGAAGGCAAGAGAAGCACCACATTTCTTAGCGTTTTCTACAACCTTGCTTCAAGAAAGCCCAAAAATGCCCAAAACAACCACATCAGGTATGATACTCTCCACCAACTTCAGCTATGATCCTCTTCACCAATCAAGAAAAATAACAAAAAGGGCTCATTTTACACATTTTCCACATATCCTCATTCCACTTTTAACACTCTCCTCCTTTCTCACACTTTCCATCTCCCATTTTCCCAAACAACAACTCTTACAGAACAAAGCCAAAAATCACCTCTTTTTCAAAATCCGATTTTTCTCGCAGTATCTCCAACACAGACATACAAGACGAAAGATTTCATAAACTACTGCAAAATCGAATCGGGCTTTTTTTTTGAGAAGCGCTTCTTCAATTCCGACCACCGATAGAAGAGTCCCTAATTCGACAAGAGATGTAGTACAGTCTCCAGCTGAAGAACTTCACGAACGGACGTAAAACCGCAGAGATCGCTTCGACCCATTTCAGATTCTTCATCAAAATCGCTCACGAGACATCAAATCTGGCGCAGAAAAGCGTCAATTGGAAGTTTCGTTAAGAACCCAGAATGAATTCTATAACGAGAATCTCGGATTTCAGCAAAGACTCGTCTTTTCTTCTATGGCTTTTTGTATAGAAGATTACATGAACAAGAACAAGAACAAGTAGAGAGAGGTGAGAGGTGTTGTATATAGATCTGGTAACGCTGTTTGCTCTAGAATAGAAGAAGCTGATAGAGTTTGGAGAAGAAAAGAGAAGAAGAGAAGGAGAAGAGAAGAGGAGATGAAGAGATTATGAGAAGGAGAAGGTGGAGGAGAAGAAGATAAAGTGAGAGGACGCACAAATATTCCTGAAATGCTCCAAGCATTCTCAAAGGACTTGCTAGTGCTGTCCTAAAGCGGGTTTTGGTTGTTTCCTGTTTTGACGTTTGTAAGTTGTAAATGGGGGATCTTTTAGCATCTTTTGAAAATACATTGAATATAAATGGGGACTTGGGTTGGGTCACCCAATGGCCACATTTGATCCAAGACCCGGATTTTCGGGTAAACGAAGGTTTTCAACTCTTTAGACCGGACTAATCCCTTCGGACATAGAGAAAAGCTGGATAAAACTCTCATGGCCCCTAGATGGTAGTTCTAGTGGACTCAACATTCGGTTCATGAAGAGAGGGGAACCAAGGATCGATACTAGGACTTTTAGCTCCGGAAGAGAGAGGAACCGTGGTCCTGACCACTTGGCCAAATCTTTGGGGAAAAAATTGAGATTCGGACCCGAATTATATCAACGGGAAAGAAAGGAAAAGAAATGACCCCAAGAATTGACTTTTAGGGCATGTTTGGCAAATTGAGCGGAATCTTCTCTGTAGAGGTCTTCTTTTATCAGTTAGAAACAAACTATCTATGAAGAAGATTCATGGGGAAAATCTAACTTTGGTAAATGGAGGCTTTCAACCATATGTGCTATGTGTTATGTAATGGTAATAGTTTTTTTTTTTTTTGTTGCAAATTTCTCGTACTCCATGAAAAATCAACGCTTGCGGTTTCATTCCATAACCGCTTTAGGCATTTTAAAGAATCTGAATGATTTGGATCTTGAAGTGAGGCCCATAAGAATAGAAAATTGATATTTTAGGGTCTGGACTTAATCACAAATGTCTCAAAATCCATGGTCAACCAATGGCTGGAATTTGGGCCTAAAGCTGTGTTTGGCCTTCTGGAAATGATGCACAGTTCAAATCATGATTATGGGGCCCAAAGGAAGAAAAGAATTGAAAAAATCGAATTGCAAAATCATCCCAGTTTTTGTATTGTGGCAGCTCAACGGTTTAGAACTTCTAGTCATTTTCTCATTATCCATGCTGAATCATGCTGCAGAACTTGACCTCACAGTTATTTTTGGCCTTCTTGAGAGAATTAACAGTTCGAATTTTGTAAAGGGAACCCATGGAAGTACAGAAATCATGATCTAATAGTTTAGACTTTTTTTTTTTGGCAAATATCTCAGAAACTATGAAGAATCAACGGCTGGTACTTGATCATATAGTTGTTTAGGGAGCTTTAAATCTGATTAGTTCAAATTTTGATTGTGGGAATGTGGACTCAACAATGCGCCGAAAATCTCGAAAGGGTGGAATCCTCTCCGTACCAAATAGGTTGGGGAAGGTGCCGGACCTGTCGTCTCCCATTCCGCGGCAATTTAGCACTACACAAACGCATCTTTAGTTGGGTCTTGAGTCTTGACCATGAGTTCAGATCCTCTATTGCACTTGTTGCATTGAATTGTGTAATACTTTCTTGGAACTTCATTGTAGGGCCAATGCAAAGATAATTTGGATCGTTCGAAGATGAATTTCATCTCCTCCAATGAATATATCTTCTACTTTTAGTTCAAAAGGACTGGGTCCCACCGTCAGATTGAGCACTTGATGGAAACATGGCTGGGCGCTAACGTGGTGTTAATTGATTTACTTCATGATGCCCAATCGGCCAGTGGGACGCAATCCTCTTGAGTTGAAATTTGAGGATTATTAGTGGAGAGGATTGGATATATATATAGTCATCTTAAACAATCCAGATTATCCCGACGTGGGCTCCAAAATGGAGTTCTAGTAAAGTATTACACAGTTCCATGTAATAGTTGTGACAAAGGATCTTGACAACTTGACAATGAGGGGTTTGATATATGAAGCCAAAGCTGTCTGTGATTGATAGTTGGCTTCTCTTTCTTGGGGAGCAGGTTAGCTTCCACATGGCAAGGGTTTCTCATGGGCATAATGGAACTATAGGGAAGCAAGGGGTGGCCATGACCCCTCAAAAATTCTAAAAACCCCAAAATGGTAAAAACCCCTATTTGTTATATGAAATTTTAGTAATACATTACATTGGCCCCCTAATATCTTCTTTCGGCCTTCCAGGGAAAATTTCTTGGTTCTAATAGTATATATTTAATAGTATTTATGCTGGGTTTTGGTAGAAATGGTTTGTTGATGCCATATAATTACTTTTTACTGGTCGGCTTACTTTTTTCAACATGCATTTTTTTCCGCGCCTAGACATTCCTCATGGGACTCAAACTCGCGGCTATTCACTCTCATATTATATTAGTTTTTTTTCCCATCAGAATTTTGAGAGGTTAGTAGAGTTTATGTTCTTAATTACTGCCTAAAAAAGAAGAAGAAGTGCTTGTGACGTGTTGAGTCCAGTTTGATGCTTCTTCATTCCACACTATCATTCACATGGAAGAGATTAGGGATTTTCAAAGGTAAGACTTCGCTTTTAATGACACAAACCCAACTAGGGTCTATGTCTGTAAAATTGTTCCTGCCCAATCATGTCAGAATCACTACAAAACCACCCCAAGTCAGTGGGGGGTTGGTGCATGTCACCAGTCAAACCCAACCCATTGCCATCCCTATGGGTGCGACCTAAGCCTGGCCCACACTGCTGGCTGGATTTGGGCTGTGTTTCTAGTCCCATAGACTCTAGGTAGGTCTATCTCTCTGGCCATATAATTAATCGTCTGGGCGAGTCCCATGTAGCTTGAGGCAGGCCCAAGCTGGCCTGACATATTTATCACAAAGGACTGTAAATATTACACCAATGGGCTAAGCCTCTGGGCCTGGCTAGAGTCTGAGTATGAGTCTTGATAAGTAAACAGGCAGGTAATCATAAGGGGAAGCTCAATTGACCTAGGACCATGGTTTGCCCCCGGAGGTTGTAGGTTCGAAATTGCACTACTACACTGGGGCTACCGGGGAGTTTACCCGGCTTCCCTCTGGGCCCGAAGGAATTAGTCAAGCCCAAAGAATTGGAAACCCTCGGATAGCAAAAAAAATAAATAAAAATAAAAATAAACATGCAGGTCTTGCACAGGTAGGCTTTTGGTGAAGATTTCATTTTTACAATGATAGAAGTTATAGTCAAATAATCTACCAACTATTTTGGCCTAAGAAGAAGAAGAAGAAGAAGAAGAAAAACTGTTGGCTGCTACCTTAAAACATGGGTGTGTATGTCCATAACTTTGCCTTGTTTCTTTCACTCTTCATTACAAATTGGAATTCTTGGATGATTTCCTGTAAGCTATCTTCTAGTATCTTGTATTTTCTTTGTTACCATAAGTATGCTGGAGAATATAAGATACTTTGCAAAAAGCAATATAAAAAAGAAAAGGCAGCATTTTTCAACTTGTTTTGATCTTCCATGCTGAAAATGTTGCGAAAAGTTGAGATATTTCACATTGGCATATGATCAACATTCCAAGGTATTGCAGAGTAGTTATGAATCTTTGGGTATATTAATATTGCGGTCATTAGTTTGGTAGATTGGAAAATAAACTAAAACCACTTGTTTGAAATCCTACGCGCTTAATCATGATTAAATTTTTGAATAAATGACTCACCCACACGGTATTTGACAACCCTAAATGGAAAAACGAGGAAATCATTATAAACGCACAAATCAGAAAAAAGCTGCCCCACTGAGAAGGAGGGTTGCCCAGTTAGATTGGGCACCTCGTTTCTCACCTAATTGACCAGGATTTGATTCATGTACTTTTTTTTTCTGCAAGAGTAAGCTTCTTTCCCACGGCTGAGACTTCTCTTTCATTCTTCTTTTCTATGGAGGTGGGTCACCCATGGGTCCCATGCCCCTTGACTAGGTGTAAAATAAATAAATAAATAAATAAATAAATAAAATAAAAAATAATAATAATAATTGCGATCCGATGTAGTTCTATGATTTGAACATTAAGTAGATGCATGTTTCTATTTTGACCATCCATGTCATAATCTTACTAATTGATGGGATTGTGGTCAGTGGACATTTAGTGCTTATTTGTTCGTGTTGAAATACATAAGATCGTATTCATGGTCAAATGTGCTCTACTAATGGCATATTAGAGAGGTGGCGTGTGAATGATATGACTCATGGGGTGAAGGATATAGGACAACAATGTAGATGGGACCTTGAGTTTCATAGGATTTGAATTATTTCAGTTCTCAACTTCGCTTCACTTTCCATAAAAAGGGTTGGTTATTTAATGATCATTTTTCTATACTCACATTTTTCTATATCTTCAATTTTTTAAGCATCCATATTTGTTTTTATAAATACATAGGAATTGAATGTATAAGAACTCCTGCATTAGTGGTTAAAAATGAAGAATCAAAGGTGAATTTCAAGAAATGATCATCAAATAATCACCCTTGTGATTGAATCAAGGAAAGATGGGAAATGAACACCGTTCATTACCCTAGCTAGTAATTCTAGAAAAGTCAAGGTTCCATCTACATTTATACCTTATATCTTTCACTTCTCACCTCATATCCTTTATCCCTCACCACTTTAAACATCGATCCTTTTGCATGGTGGAGCAAGCAAGCCCTACCAACATGCCTTGTGATCTATTTTTGCCTAACAAGGCTGACGTGTTGGGATCACAGCAAAGGATCCAAACTAGTGGAGAATTAATTTCACTCTAAATAGTTCGGGACTACTCTTAAGTTTGGAAAAAGAAAGGAAAGGAGTTTTGTATCAGACATACAATTTGTTAAATGAGAGAGATATGAACAAATCAAAGCCATATATAGAAAATGGGCATAAAAAGGCTTTATAACATTCAACTGTAACAAGCAATTCATGCAATAGCAGCTTTGGTTTTCCTAAGCGCCTATTTATTTGTATAAATACATATGAATTGAATGCATAGGACTTCATGGTGATTGGTGAGATGAGCTCCAGTGTAGGATTAGTAAAGAGGTGAGGGGCGAAGGATATGAGGTTAGGAAGGAATGATATAATGTGGAGATACAGATGAGATCATGACTCTCTCATACATTAAATTACCAGGGTCATGACTGGGTATTTGTTTCTCGCCTTCCCTTTATTTAATTTTATTAAAGAGAAGGTTATTTGATGTTCACTTTTAGATATTCAGGTTCGGCCGTTCATTTTTAACCACTTATATAAATATAATCTAAGTTATTCAATTACGTGAAACAAATATGGCCCAAATGTTCTCTTTACTTTGGTTAGTGTACACATGTATTAATCCTCCATAAAGGTAACTTCACATTTTCTCAATAATATAGTGGGTATTACTCAAAGGATATGCATTATAAATCATAACATGATTTACATGGAATTGAATCCCTAACAAATCATAGAAGAATTAAAGAGGCAAGGGATAAAGAATATAAAGTGGAGATGTATATGTACCACGGGGACTCTTTGGATCTTATATTTTTTTTAAAATTCCTATTGCTTTGCAAGAGACGTTGATCTTTTCACTTTAAAAAAATAATATTCTAGCAGTTTCGAACCAATAATCTCTTATTTTATTAAAAAAGTTAACCCTCAACAGTTTTGAAACACTATTCTACTTTGTCTTTTTTTTAGATCAATGTTCTATTATCTAGAAGATCATTCTCTATTTGTTGGTACTTTATGTAACTTTAGATGATGTTGCAAAAGCTAGAGGATTCTAATCATATGTAATGGTGAATCCATTCCAACACCACGCTCTGCATAAATAATTCTTAGTTGTACATCTGTTGGTTCAGGACTTGGGTAACGCACAGTATTAGAGAGAAAGATATATATATATATATATAGAGAGAGAGAGAGAGAGGAGTTTTCTAATTTTCATTACTACATCTAAAACTGAAACCACGGAAAATCACTATATTCATTCATTGTACCATTATAGCCCTTTACAAAATTTTACTATTACCTAAAATTTGGTAAAGGCAAATGAGTTGGTAATGGACTTGATTTCAGCCAACACAAACAAAGTACATGTTTGATGTTTCGTGGGTTTCTCTCCTAGATGAAAATATGAACTTCATATGTTCTTTACATCCATTTTCAATGTTTTTGGAGATTTAAAATTTTTTGTGATGATTATTATAAAACTCAACTTTTAGAGAGACTCAGAGTAAAGTTGATTAACTGAGGTGAGTGTGTGATTGAATCTGACACATTACCAAGGATTAAACATCAAGCAACTATTGCTTGATTAAATGACATTGAAATGTAAATTACTGAGACTATTTTTAAGAGTACAAGTTCTAAAGTGTTTGTAGTGAAACTCAGATCAATTGTATTAAATGTAAACTAGCAAGTGATCTTGTATAAAATAATTAACTCCACTGTAAAAATTTGGCAAAATGTGTTAGTGAATTAGAAAACCTTTGGAGTTTTCATTTTACACATTTTTCTGTTTCAAAACAATTTCATGTTTCATTCTAAAAGGAAAACTGAGGTTTTAGCCTAAAAAACAAACAAACAAACAAACAAACAAACAGAAGAATAGTGGAGAAAAATTGCTGAAAAATCTCACTTTAAAAAACTAGAATTGAAAAATTTGTAGAATGAAAGAAAGGTAAATTTGCTCCACCTCATGAAAATATTCTGGTGAAAATGATAGTGTAGCCCATAATTTATCTTCTATCAAGGAGGTGCCTTACCAACTTGTTAGGTGAGCTATAAACCTGGACCTGATCTTAGTTTTCAAAGGTTGCAAAATCCTATCTTCCAACAAGAAAGAAGCCACATTTGGGTGGTGAAATCTCACTTTAATTGGAGATTAACCACTGTCTACTACTGCTTTTTGGCCCCAAATTTCACGATATTATGAGAGCGATGCATGTCATAGAAGCTGATAAATCCATCCCATGATGTCATGGCTTTTATTTGCCATCTGGAAATCTTTTTTCAAATGATAGAATCTAAGAAATGGTAGTCATATATGTATTTTCTTTTCACAAAATACCATATTTCGTGTTCCGTAAAAACTGAATTTACTTGGTTATTGCAAAAGTGTATGATATAGAAACTTTTAAGTCTCATTATATCATAAAACTATCCCATCATATCATGGGATATGTTGCAACAGAGTTAAAAAAAAAAAAAATTGACCAGAGTCAAGTGACTCTAATTACATTATCTGCATTTCGATAATAAAATTAGGAAAAATCAAGTCTAAGGAGGACTAGTATGTCAACCCATAACTAGTATGTCAAACCCCCACCCACCCACCCACCCACCTTTTTATTGTTTCTTGAATTATAATCACGTGTTTTACGTTCGATTAAAGAGACGGTGAGCTTAACATGGACTGGACAGGTCTTAACAACAAGGGACGATGACTATAAGCAACTTGAATTTCAATATGAACCTAACTCATGGATTTATTTCTACCAAAAAAAATATTCATGGATTTATAGCATATATACAAATAAAGGACGAAAAAGGATAAAATCACAAGATCCTCTAAGGCTTGCCCGCCATCAGAGTTTTTCTTCTCCCTCGCCTTTTTTTAAGAAAAAGTATAATTTTATTTCACGGGCCCGTTTGGTAATTTTACTTGTCAAGTAAAGTTAAGCATAAAATCAAAAGAACTTTAATTCAAAACTTCCTCCATCTTTAAAAAAAAAAAAAAAAATTTTAAAAAACAACTACCTTTATTCACTAAAAGACAAAAAAACTCCATTTCACATACAAAAAGTAAAAAATATTCCATATCAAACAACTACAAATAAAATACCATCATAATCCATTTATATTTTATTCCCTCTCTTTATTTCACTTCACTTCACTTAATTTTAAAAGTAAAATTACCAAACAGGAACAATATCTCTATAATAGTACAATAGCTCTATTCTGTAGTTATCTTTATTGTGGGTTTTGTATGTATTTATTTGTACAATATTCTTCTGCAATTTTGATCCACTCAAAGTATTTTTTTTTTTTAAGGATAAACTAAATTAAACAAACATGAACAATACATCAGCCAAGATATCCGGACACCCAATCCAGAAAGATATCAGTCCAAATAACACCCTCATTGCACTGCAATCAAACTTTGCTACCCATGAGCAGACTCATCCAAAACTTAGGGATAGATGATCCAGCCCAAGCCCTCCATTTATGCTAATGATCGAGTTGATTTACCTGCAATTGGTTGTGGTAAAGAACAAAAGCAGTTCAACTCACTAGTAATTTATGCATGAACTTTGATTTACATAAACCAAATTACAGATGGTTTATAGAGATCCAGTTGGGCACCAAGGGTCAGTGAATTTTCGAAAGTGCAAACTTTCAATCCTTCCTTGAGTTAAGAAATTGGCATTGTGTGGGATTTTGTCATGGTATTCAGAGTGATTTGATTAATAGAAGACTATCTCAACCTAGATGGACTTTTTCTACCAAAAGCTTGGGCCTTCGTTTTTAGATCCTTGGTTAACAATAACTAATTTAATTGTGGCAAATAAAAAATATGACCTCCAGTTAATTGAGATTATTAACTATATGAATCCTTGTTCATATGAAAGCCTTTTAATATTTATTTTCGGCTATATGAAGGCCTCCAACTCACACATTCTCACACATTTAGTTCTGCCATTGAAAAATCCGAAGGGGTAACTCAGTTGGCCTAGAACCACGGTTTGCATCTGGAAGTTGTAGGTTCAAAACTGCACTACCATACTGGGGATACATGGGAGTTTACCCGCCGGCTCCCCTTTGGGTTCGGAAGAATTAGTCCAACCCAAATGGTTGGGTACCCTTCGATAGCAAAAAAAAAAAATTCTGCCCTTGCCTTTGTGTAATGTTTTCAAAGGCAATAGTTGGCAGGTCTTTTTTTTTTCTTTTTGGAAAATCTACTCTCTTTTTTTCCGGTAATGAATGTGTTTGGATCCCTGTTTAAAGGTGCAGTGCATCTTCTTTATATTTGTGTTGTCTTCCATTTATTTTCTGGCATTTCCTCTTTCTCTGCAGCATATATGTACAAAAGGAATGACATTAAGGGCTAATTTGTTTTTCTAAAAGTGGTTAAAATTCTAAAAAAACGCAAAGGTGAATGTCCAAAGTGGGGATGAGAGTGAATACTCAACCATCACCCTAATAATTCAAATCCTTAGAAAATCAAGGTCCCATCTAATTTCTTCCATTATATCATAAGCTCCTCCCTTATTTAATAATCTTTAATATTTTTGCATCAAATCCCATCCAAATAAATAAGCCCTTAGGGGAAATAAAGTTTTATGAACCTTATTTTTTAAATATATTTTTATTAAGCCATGAAAATCCAAATGGACAAGGCTGAACTAGGGTTGCACCGGGGTTGATCCTGTTCCCCCTTCCCCCACAGTTTTAGCAAACCCAAATGTAATTGAAAATCTTATACTCATTTTAACATATGGCTCCTCCAAGAATTTATTTTTTACATAGTGGCCCACACATATGAATGAAGAAACAAAGACATGGATTTACTCCCCGCATTGTGTGTTTGATGCCCCTCCAAATTCATATAGCACACACATATTATAGGGTTGTGTGTAAACGCTTAGGAACTAGTCCTATTGGATCAAAATACAACATTGATGTCTTCAATAGCAAGACATAAAAATTGTAGAGACAAATTTATACGACAACCTTATTGTAGATGAGATAAGACTTTAATGATGATGATGACAGTGGCCTCCAAGGATATGTTCACACCAAATAGGGCTAATAAATTCTATAACTTTTATTTAGAGTCATGGTTTTAGAATCAAAATTTTGGTTTTACATTTGGGTGATAATGTAATGACCACATCAAGAAAACACCAAATTCTCGTTTTGCATATTCTCACGAGAAGTTGAATCTGCATCGATGAAATGAACGTTATCGTTTCGTTTGTAACGGACGCGGAAATGTTAGTCGGCGATGAATTTGGTCGATTCGAGTCCAAAACGACAGTCCAAGTCCAACACCACAACTGACAAACCGTCGCCTTCGCTTCATTAAATCGCTTCCACTGCCTTCCAAACTTTCTTTTAAAACAAAGTAAGACCCACACAAAGACAAGCATAAAAATCAATCCAACCAATTTTTTTTCCTCTGTGTGTGTGTCTCCATCACACGACAACAATATTCAATTTCAGCCGTACGAATTGACTCACTTGATGTCAATGAAACCCTAATTAAATTTACTTTGCTAATCATTCTTACCAAACTATTGAATACTCAATGCTTAACAAAAGCCGTCGTACTAATCCTAATGGATAGCTCCGTTAGTCTTGGACAACGGTTTGCACCAAAAGGTTGTTAGTTCTAAACTATACTACCACACTGAGATTATATGAGAGTTTATTTAGCTTTTCTCTGGACCTGGATAGATTAGTTTAGCACAGAGGGTTGAGAACATTTCGATAGTAAAAAAAAAAAAGGGGGGAAAAAAAAAAGGGTCATACTCACCTTTTCCTCCCAACATCAAGATGTCATGAATCATAAAATTCAAACTCACAACTAATTAGGTCTTATACCGTATCAAGTTTCTTCAGCTAATCATTTCTATTAAGATCTAGATGAATCAGTAGAGGTAGTATATACTTGGGAACGACCTTTTGTAAGCCTTATCGGTAATTTGATTTAGTAGGATCCAATGACTTAGGGATGATGATGGGTTGGATTAAAATAGGTGCCTTGCTCTAATAAGGCTCATGCTAGTAGCTTATTTGATAGTGAGACTACTAGCTAGTAATAGCTTGAATATGAATTTTTTTTAGATTTTGACCAGAGTTGAATTTAAGCCGGATTCAGATTTTGGGCGCACTTTACCCACTCGCTCAGTTACATATTTTCTATGTTACTTATGCAAAATTACTATAACATAATTGATGGTAGATTGTATGCTTAAGCGTATTAGGTCACCAGTTTAAGCCTCTATGTGATAGTGAAAACACAACAAAAAAAAAAAAAAAAAAACCCACACACACACACAATCAGCGACTCAAATGGGCCGGGTTTGGCATTAGGTTAAAATAAAATCAGGGCAAGATATATAACAGTCGGATCAGATTTGGGTCAACCTAAACTCGAACCCAACTCGACCCATAGCCATCCCTACACTGTTTTATATTTTCTCATCCATCAACCAATCTCCATCACATTTAAGATCAGATTTCTTAGTCTTGATCTACCTGGTCCTCCTGAAATGAGACAGAGTTTAACTTTGATTAATAATTTAGTCTATGTCATGGTCCAGTGACATTTGTACCCATTTTTATCAGAGTGGATAGGTATATGTTAATGTATAATATACTGTAATATATAATATTTTGTCATCTATGCAAATATTATATTAGATTTTTTTTTTTTTTGCTATCGGAGGGTTTCTAACTAATCCCTCCGGACTCAGAGGAAAGCCGGGTAAACACCATTGGCCCCAATGTGATAGCACTAGTGGACTCAACCTTCGATTTCTGAAGAAGGAGAACCCAGGGGTCGATACCAAGACTTCTAATTCCGGAAGAGGGAGAAATCGTGGTTCTGACCACTCGGCCAACTCCTTAGGGTTGAAACTTTATATTAGATAGAAGAATATAAAACAAATAATATTCTTAGGTTTGAATTGGGCCCTAAGTTGGGCTCAGGTCCTTTGGAGTTGGAGTCGGATCTTATACATTAAACCCATGTTTAAGTTTGAATGTTAGACCCATGTTTGTGTCTGAATACAATAAAGTTTGATTTGGAAAAATATGTTCCATTGTGCCATATCCTTACACTGGCCCACCCTAGGAAATTCTTATTTTCAACATTTCAGGTGCAGTTCTTAACCCAGAACATGCAAAGATTAATATTCAAAGACACCCCAGACAAAATCATAAACAAGTACTCAAATCAAAACTTTTTATGGAGTCTAAAAATTAGTTACATGTTTTCATTAATTAGCTAATCTTTGTGAACTATCACATGAATATATTATAAAATTGAAGTAATGTAAAAAGAATGTGGAATAAATTATGTAAAAGTCAGTTTTGCATAGCAATGCATATTTATTTTAGTTTTTTGGTCTCATCTGATTTGCATAATGATTTCTCATTAAAGAAAAGACGAATCATGGGAAGATGGTAAATGAATACAAGCCATAACTTTAGTAAATCAAATCCTATAAAAATCGGTTCTCATCTACATCTCTACCTTATACCCCTTAACTCTTTAATAATCCTCTATTGTAATTCATTATACCATGAATTCCAAGAAATTCATTTTAATTTGTATGAAGATAAATAGACCCCCAAGACATGTTTTAAATGTTGAGGATTCCTTTGTCGCATAGAAAAGCTTTTGATTTTCTCTACTTATTTCTTCTCCTGAGATTTATTTTTTTTAAAAGAGAAAATATTAAATAACTTTCTCAAGTTAATAGAAAACCATTTCATATAGGGATTCAAACATCCTCTTTTTTTTTTTAGGAATGCAAAAGGTCAATTTGCGATATACACAACAAATCTTAGTGTAGGGAATTTAGCTATTAGAAATTCACAGCCGAATGATCTCTTTGCAATCCATATTAAAGAGGTGAAGATATAAGGTGGAAATGTTAATAGTTATTATTTGGGTTTTCACCATTGTTGTTTCAATCCGAGTTATTTTTAGAAACCTATTTATTAAAACTGTCGTTACCTTAGGTGCAGCAGTGGTACATTTCTCTTGTACCCCGCTGCCCCTTTCTCCCTCTCTCTCTGTCTCTCTCTGTCTCTGTCTCTTGTACGTATCGATTCCTTTTTTACGAAATCTTTGTTACCGTCTTGTGAAAAAAAAGTTACTTTTTATTGTATGAACGCAATTGTAAAATTTCCATCTCTCCTTGTTTATACTGTGTAGTCGAAGCAACACCTTCCTTACTTTCACGGGAGTTGGTAGAGTGGCATCAAGCCTTATGTCCGAAACCACCATAAATTTGTTGAGTTTGTTGTTTGTCTGGATTTAACGGGTGCCCCATGTGAATTTATTCTTGTTAGATCAAAGACTTTATAAATACGCACATAATAAAAGAAAAGAAAAAAAAAGTAAAAACTTTGGGCCACCAGACCATCTTCCCATAATAAGATCCTTGAGATGGTCCCATGGACATTGCAAGGGCCACTCTCTGTCACTGCTCGTTTTTTGTAGTCGGACTCAAAGGGTAGTTGGATCTACATGACATGCCCGTGACTCTTTTCTGACCTTATTATAGATTCGTCACACACGACACACGACATGACACGACACGATACGAAAAAGAAAAAAGAAAAAGGTCGTCGTCGGACGAGTCACACGAACGAAACTCAACTGCAATCCCCTAACCGCAGTTAATTCTCCCCGCGCTCAAACATTTAACCCTAGTTGAGTTTTCGTGTCGTCGTCGCGCGCGCCCTCTCTCTCTCTCTCTCTCTCTCTCTCAATTCCCGAACACGACAGAAACCGGACAGCAAATGCAGCCGTACACGTCTTGGTATAGTGACGTGTCACTAATCGTAAGCGTCCACCTGTCGAAATACTAATGGAGATGAAGTCATGGTGGCGTCCTCTTCTTTATCTTGTCGTTTGGGCCGATGGGACGTGACGATGATGGGTGGGGCCCACCGCATCGCTGCCTCCCAGAATCTATGTCGCGGAATTTATTTATTTTTTTAGTTATAAATGTTTGCTAGTGAACATAGACACTTGCCCTGGCCCCACCTTGTGACTTTGAGTTTGGGAGGGTAAATTTAAATCAGGGCCACATGTGGTAAATTCAAACTAACTCAAAATCAGAGCCACATGATTTAATTAATTTGAGCTGAACTTTACTCTAATTAGAGATTCTTTTCACCATCACATTAATTATAAAACTTTAAAGAATGTGTCTAAAATAATAATGAAAAATGTCTAAATCCTGATTTTGTTTATTTGGTCAATTCTCGAAGGTAGGGATAACTTTGATCGAAGGGAAATTTAGTAAGTTTAAAGCTTTGAGTTTGAAGAATTTTAGGATATATTTGTGAAATATGATTTTTTTTTTTTTATGGGTGTGGAATAAAAAGAATTGGAGAGTAAGGCCCTTTCTTCGGTTGGGCGTGGCGAATCAAGGATTATCGAGCTTTGGTATGCTACTAACGTCTAATGCATTTTTCATCTCTTCACAGAACTTTACATTGGAGCTAGTGGGAGACCTAAGAGTTTCGTTCGATGGAAGTAGGGCCTTATTTTTGATGGGGTTGTGGGCTATCTAGCTCAGATCGCATTTCGGACTTTTTTTCGAGGTCCATGAGGATGGGTGCCCCCAATAACCAATACCTGGGTGTGCCACTAATTGGAACTCTTCTATAAAAAACTCTAGTTGCACAAAGTAAATGCCCCATCAATATAAGTGTTTTCTCCGTATCTTACCTTAGTAAGAGTTTGTCCTATGATAAGATTGATTGTTTGATTAAAAAAACATATAATAATAGTACGTAAGATTGTATTAATCTTTTTTTTATCAAACGGTTAATTCTATAACAGAATCAACTCCTATAAAGATAAAATTTAGAGATACCATATGGTCAAGAAAGTCCTTTATTTTAAAGTGCTCAAATTTTCAATAGGTGGGCCTCAGTATAGAGTTCTGCTCCTTTAATTCAAATTTCTATCTTCCAAAAAGAAATAAAATGAGACTTCTCCAAGTCAAGCATCATAGGATCCTTACTCAAATTTGGCAAGAGTTAATAAAATACTATCCCAATAACCAGTGCTCAGCACGGTATCTCCCTTCACTACAAAATAAATAATCACATATTAAAAAAAAATTACCTCTTTTCATAGGACAAGTTGGATAAAATAGAAATAGAGAAATTGGAGCAAAAAAGGTATAGTTACATAGGAACAACTGAAACATGGGTGGTTTGATAGAAAAATGAGTGGGTAATTCCATGAGTAGTTACATAACCGTCGGTCAAAATTATAACCAACGGTCAACATTAAAGCTAAAACCTTCTAACTGAATATATTATAATTAATTTTAGATCGAGAAGAATGAACCTACTATGGAGTTCCACTGTGACTCAGGATTTCCCCAAGTCAAAGAATCAGAGCATCCTTGCACAAATTTGGCCAGTGTTAAATAAAGTTAGGACTCTGACTTTAAGCCGGCAAGTGTTTATGCATGGTATCTATAAATTAATATATAGCAGGGGACTTTGAATGTTTTCCTTAGAATTTGGATTCCTTTTCCCCTGGGCCCATTTGGATTGCCACTGTTTGCATTGTGTAAACTATTTACATGTGAATTTTGGTGTTTGTCATTATCAAGTCAAGTACAGACTGTACAGCTAACCAAAACTGAATTTCAAGGATGGAAATGAGGATTCAAGAAATGTACAATTTGTTCATTGAAAAAAAGTTGTAAATGGCTGTTCTTTGTTGTCATCATTACCAGGATCATCAACAAAATTGAAGGCATGATCATGAGAAGAGATGAATAATTTGGATTTTGCAACAGTTTTATAATTGAGGTTAATGGGGGAGTCCAGAGCATAATCATGGTTAGGATGGATCCATCCTAAGATTTGGATTTGATACAGACGCGTAACCATTACGCGTCTTCAAGTGTATTTGCATTCATTTATGCATGTGATGCTGAAATGGTGTGTATATTTAAATGAGTTTCACAACTCTTCTTGCAAAAGTCGCTAGTACAATTAACTCGTACATGGTGTTGCATTTTCATGGGCCCCACAACCACCCTTAGTTTTTCCATTTCTATGGGCTCCATGTTTTAATTCAAGTGATTTAATTCGTTTATTGGACAAATAGACCCTATAACCTTGAAGATAGTTAATCTTAAATCTTCGTAGATTTTTAGTAATTTGTGAAAAAGCATTTACCTGGAAATCTGATTTTTTGCACTTTTATGGGCTCCCAACTTATGATTTGAATCATTCAATATTCTTGTACTGATGAAAAGCATCAAATATGTCTTTATGGAATTTGAGAAATTTGTAAAAGAAAAAATCCAAAACGTCTAATTTCCAAAAACATCTAAAACCATTAGACCTATCCATTTACTCGTGAAAATGTTGCTTTTGACAAACATGATGATATATTTCACATGCTTAATATTCACTTATGTAAGATCCTTTTTTTTTTTTTTTTTTTCTCATTTTTAAAAACCCAACAACACCTAAAAGATCATAGATCCAAATCTCATTTTGGATTTGAGACAAGTGAAACTCAAATGATTTTACTCAAGTGACATTTGATATCTCTAAAAGTAGGGTCGATTTCACTTAAAAATGACCCGAACACATGTTTTGAGTGTTTTTCCCAGCAAAAATGCTACTTGTCCCGGGACTTTTGTCCCGGGACATGGACCGGCCCCTATGGGGGCTGTTGGATCCCAGGACAGCCTGGGATCCAACGGCCCCCATAGGGGGTCGGTCCATGTCCCGGGACAAGTAGCACGACTATTTTCCCAGCCATAAAAAGAATTGTTTTGAGTGCTTTTCACAGTTTGGAAAAAGTCTATTCTCCCTTCGATTGAATCAACATTAAGATCATTTCCCTATTTTACAAAAAAATAATCAAAGGGAAAGAAATCAATTCAAAGATGATCTTTCTAGGGTTTTTTCTTGACAAGTTTGTGCACATTACTTTTAGTTCCAGATACATTTGCCTATCCTCGCTACGTGACATGTTTACCCATATGACTTTTATTATATGACAAAGCTTAGTTTTTCAATGGAATTAGACATGCTACACGTCTCACCAAACGATCCATTTGTAAAATGTTAATTAAACGACTATATTTCAACTCAATCGAATTGAATCAACTTTATTTGAAAAAGAAAAGAGTTTACAAACGAGGCCCTGGGTGAATAAAACTCGTCATATGTTGAGAGAAATTCTTAATTTCTCCTGCGCATGCGATCTTCTTGGCGTGTGCATCTGGACTATCACCAAAGGCAGGACCCCCTAAATTTCACTGGGTCCCATTGGATGAACAACACTAATTTATAGTGTACAGTGGGGAAGTTCACAGGAGAAAATCGTCCGCATATGTTAGAGTACTTGTTTTTTGTGTGCCATATATGTTGAGTACTTAAGTGGGGCATCCGGATAGACAATGTGATGGAAGCTTTTTATCATTTCATCAACAACATCAAACTAAAACAAGTGGGACAATTGAGAGAGAGAGAGAGAGGGGGGTTTTGGGCTTATGGCCCCTTGTAATAGGAGCATAGAAAGAACCCTACAAACCCATGTGACCGGCAATGTGCAACTGCTGGGCGTTGAGTGAGATCAAAGCATGTCTGCAATCTTTACTTATTTAGTCTTTTCCCTATAATGAATGAGGACCCATGTGCTTGCCTTAAAGTCAGCTTGGGACACCCTATATATCATTTCAGAAAGATATGACCTAAAAATTTAAATGGCAACGGAAGGTTTTTATAAAAGGAAAATATTCAAGTGAGAACTAGTTCTCATCTATTATATGAGAACTTTTTTATGTGGCCAAACTAACAACTAATTTAAGCCTAGCAACCAATAGGGAACCCCCTAATAGTTACGAATCCCAACGATTAGCACACGTCTGAATGAATTAAACTGTTGGATCGAGGGTTGAATATTTTTTTGAATATGAAGCCATTAAACTTGTGGGCCATGGATGAAGGGGTTAGGGCATGGGTTTGAGGTCAAACTTGATACTTGGGGTGGTCTCACATAGATTTTTCCATCCCCCCGTCACATCCCCAAATGGGCCCCACAATTGGGCCCCACAAAAAAGTTCTCATATAATATGTGAAAACTAGTTCTTACCTGAATATTATCGTTTATAAAATGATATAACATAAATATTAAAATTGAATGTCTTTCTTGCCTATCAAGTACAGTTGGTAATGGAAATCATTTTTTTTTTCCCTTTTTTTTTTTATGATGAGGGTTTCTGTAATATATAACCCGATCGATAGGTCTATTTCCCTGGAGGTGCATGCCCGAAACCCACGCACACATTCATTAAGTAAGTTTGGGGTTAGATTTGAACATGTCAAGAGATAAAGGTTTAGAATTGATATTGGTTGGACGGTACAAAGGGATTTTAGTCATGTTCTATATGCAATTATAGTATATAAAAGCCAAGAGTTTTGACTTTAATTTTGATTGGCAGTTCTAATTTGAACGGACAGTTACGTCTTTTTCTTTAAATGTTCTATATCTTCTCTCTACTGCTTATCTCATGAAGCTACCCACTTGTATCTTTCTCTCATTAAACCACTCTCTCATTTTCCAATTTCCAATTTATGCAACTTGCTCTATGGGAAGAGATACTTTCGTAACCTTTGTAATGTATTGAGTTTTTATTAATTTTACAATGGATAGAGATATCGTGCCGAGCACGGGTTATTGTGCTCGTATTAATTAACCATGGGATGGATTGGAACGGGCCTAGCCTGCTTTGTGAAAGTTTGGACCTTGAGTTTAGTACTTGGACTGGGCCTGGATCTAAATTCTGGGCTGATAAATATCGGTGTGGCATGGATTGAGTGATAGACTCATAGACATCACGAACCCTGGCCCAGCCAGAATAAGTAATGCATGTGGCTTGGTGACTGATTTGCTCAACAAGTGATAGAAGCCCGTATTGACCCTGCCTGATTGACTAAATGGTCCAGCTCGGTCTGATGGTGTAGATAAGATGGGCTTGGGTCAGGCACTTAAGGCCTGTGTCGAGCTTGGGCCGAAGACGCACCTGTGTTTCGAAAATCGGGCCGGGCCTAAATATCCTCAGCCTAGCCCAGCCCGGACCGGTCCCAGTAACACCCTACTGATGGATTTACTGAATGAATTATTGTGGGGGCCAGAGAGGAGTGATCTAGATTCTAGAACCTGTTGGATCGTTTTGTGATAGGGTGCCCCACATGATCACAACTTCTTTGATATGCAACGGGCTTCTCTCTCTTTAGATTCCATTTATGGTCAATAAAGGGTATTTATAGGTTGCCATTAAACGCTAATTTAATGAGACAATTAGAGAATTATTTCTCTTCTTGATGGAAGGAGAGATTTAGAACCTATAAAAGACTACTCGGGTAGCTATGTTGACTACGATAATTTCTCTGCAACCATCTCTTACCGGAGAAGAAAGGCAAAGCACAAGAAAGTTGTGATTCCCCATTGAAGACCAACCTTTTATTGAATCAGGGTTTCAAGATGGACAATCAAGTTACATTTAACTACTCTATTGATTTAGATTTGATGTTTATAGTTTTATTAGATTGATTCGAAAGAGGGTTTAAAATCTCAAGGTTTTCTAACGGAACCAACCAACCTCATCTTTTTGAGCTTGGGCTGCTTTGAGATATCCATCTAGGCCCATCTTCATGTTAAATGGCTTAGCTGAAATAAGGGCTTCTTGGATACATTTTGGCCCAAATGCATTCTAAATAGATCTGATAGGAGGCATAGAAGCAATATCCTCAGGTATGACTTGGGCCAAGGCTGGGCCTGGTTTCCTTGTCTAAATTTCTAGTTGTTTCCGATGTCATTTCTTGTGGTCTCAATCGGATCGCACTTCACAGTATCAGCATTTTGGGAAGGGCCACCGCCGCCACCACCACCATCATCATCATCATCAAAGCTTTATCCATGGGTCGACTCGAAAGTAGTAAAAAACACAACATGAATGTAGAACTGCTATGGCATAGGTCCCACTGCTATGCCATAAGGTCTAGAACTTATTGGTTTTGCTAGAGTTATCCCCTCCCAACTTGGAAGTGCTCAACTTTGAGTGTAAACCACTATAGCTTAGGGACCAGAGGTGTTTCTACTGATCAGATAATGCCCAACTTTGCACGCAATGACAATACAATTCAAGCATTGAATGGCACTGATACTCTAATTTGGAAGATCTTTGGGCATCCTGCAAAGGTCAATTAATCTCTCTAAATACATGAACCATCCAAAGAAACAAATTCATCATCTCCAAACAGTCGGTTGAATGTGACAAGCTTTGCATTTCATACTGAAAAAAGATCACTCCCTGTAATTTTCCACTCCATATTAAGGTTAGACTCAACATGACTCACTTGGCTACCTGCTTTGGGTAACAGTGTAAGTCAGGCAGGCCCAGCTGGATAACCTAGCCCTAGCTCAATCTAACTCACTTTTATGGATAGGCCTCAAGTTGCGAAGCCCGAAATGGAGTGCAATTCAGGCTGAGTTGTGTTAACTCGGAATCAAAGAAGGATTGTTAGGTCCCTGGTACGACCCTCGTGTGCACCTGTAGTGGAGTGATGCTCGAATGCCTTCCTATCACAACCAACAGATCATAAAACCATTGTTGTGCTGTTTCCCATCACCAATTGGTTTTGGGATTAGCGGTAGTTCAATGGAGTCTGAGATCCTACAAGGATGATGGCTTAATCTCTAGAAAAATCACAGCAATTGAAATGGTGGGCTCATAGCCCAATCTCTCCAATCAAACTCAAATCTAAAAGGAAAAAAGAAGCCCTAATTTTCGAGTTCTGACCTGTTTTGGGGCCATTTTTATTTGGGTGTCCCAAATCATTCTGTGCTGATTTGCTGCATCAGAATTGTATGTTATGATTCTAATCTATTGCTGGGTCCTGTCCTTGAGATGCTTTCTGATGTGCTGCTGTGAAAGAAGAGAGTGAGAGCCCAAATCCATCTTAAAATCTAAAAAGATCCACATCCATATTCTTGAGGGGGACTCACTATGGTAAGGTAATCACCTAGCAGCTTGGGTGAAACAAAGATAAAAGGAAAACTAAGACAACCTAACTGACTCAAACTGACTCAATCATCACAAGGCCCTGACTTGAAAGGTTCTACTACAGTACTGTTTTGGGCCGAACCAATTGTGCAGGGTCCATAAACTGGACCCAATTGACGAGACCTCGAACCCTATCCGTTTTTAGCATTAGATTTGGCCTAATTTAGAGCCATTTGGAGATAGTGATCTGGGCCTAGCCTAGAGACTGAGTTTGTTGAATGTTCTAGGGAAGTCCAAGCCTAACGCAACTTTGGCCCACATTGGTCTGTGTTTCTAGGACCATCAGATGGCCTAGGCTGACTCCAATGGACTATCATATTTGGTCAGATAGTTAAAATGCAGTTGAACACCAACAGATGAGTAACATCCAGGTTGTGTACTTTCTGGTCACAAACCCTAGCCTGACTCCAATGGACCAGACCGACTTGGACCCTGTCCTGATGTTGAAGGGTATAATCAATAATGTTATCATATACAGTAAATGTGATCTAATATATTATTAATATACTTTTTTTTTTTTTAAGGTTCTCAGTTCTTTTTTAAAGTATATTAATATACTTATTCATATAGCATATGATATAAAATAATACTACTGTTATATGTTAAATATGTTGTATACTTGGGTATTTGGATATGGGTCTGAAGATGATTGGACTTGGACGAAGGTCTAAATTCAGTAAGTGGGTGTAACACTCCGACCCGACTTAATTTCTATTATTACTAATTAATCATTTTTTATCAGATTAATCGTGCTTGAGTAGAAAATTAAGTTTTTTTTAATCTTAATTAGACTTAATTAGACTTTTAGACTTTTAGGCTAGATCATGGGTCTTGAGTAGGTAGTTCGAACTATATTTGACTCGTTAGGTATTGCCAAAAGACTTTTTCATAATTTTAGATTTTATCATTTTTCATCATATGCATGTCATCTTGACGTCATCGTGTGTATCTCGATGAGTGGGTCATTTCTGGTATTGGGTACCTTCCCATTAGATCTCAAATTAATCAAATTAACCACCGTTTGACCCTAATTGAAAATAAATGTAAAAAACCGGGTTGTCTCATAAAGTGGAAGAGTCTCCACTTTAAAACAGCAAAAACCTTATTCCAATGATTATGATCAATACTAAAATGTGCAACGCTTAACCGCAAGACTATGGTGTTGTCAAATAGTAATGGACTCAAGAGTCCGGATTATCGATCCCACGGAGAGAGGATGGAACAAGCAATGAATCCAATTAAAGGAGAATTGAACTAAGATGTAGCTAATAAAAACAATTGAAGCGAGCAATTAAAACTTTTAAACTATGCAATGTAAACAACTAATTAATAATCTAAAATATAAAATTAATAAGATCTAAGCTAATCTAACAAGCTACACTAAACTAGTGGATGAATGGTGGTGGAAATGAAAGATAAAAAATAAAGATGTGGTGTGAAATGTGTAGGATTTTAAAATAAATGATGTGGTATGTAAATTAACAATCTAGAAGTGAAAATAACAAATCAAATAAAGATTAAAATTAACAACAATTAAAATAAGAGATTAGGCAATTCAAAATCCACTAAATATATAATTAATCCAACCAATGCATGTTCTAATTCAACTACCAAATCTACAATCAATTTAGCAATCTCTTGCTTAATTGGATTGGATGATATGACAATAAAGATTAAAGTAAAGAAAATCAAAGGTCAAGATCCTAGATCATCATCTAAGTACCCAAACAATAAATCATTAAAATTAAGCTACAAAAGATCAAAGATAATGGCTCTAGAGCATGATATGTGAGGGAGTTTAATCCAACTACAAAACATCAATTGAGATTATCCAAGCATCAAGTGTAGAGATAGAGCATGAGAAATGAGAGAGATTAGCACAATTAGATTTAAAATCTACTAATCAATCAAGGCACAAGTAGGGAATTTAAACTAAAACATACATGTAATTGAACTAATCACATTACTTAGGTTCAAAATGAGAGCCTAATATAAGAACTTTAGCCACTAAATATCAAGAAAGAGCTCCAAATCTTTATTAATGATCTTCAATTACATACTCTCTCTAGATTAGATACACTTAGCTCCTAATTACAATCTAAAAGTATAGATAAGGTAAAATAAAATTGCTAAAAGACTTACTTGCCAAAAGAATTCTCTCTACAAAAACATTTCAATTTATAGAAACATTGAAGAGGATTGCTTCCATTTGATTGATTGCAATTTGAAGGCTTTTGATCGGCTCATTTGCTTTCACATATGTTGGCTCTTTTGCTTTCATGCTTTTTGTTAGGATTTGAACTCATAACTTATTTCATACCAACAAAAGCTTTAACCAATACACCAACCATTCCTTTGTGTTAGAAAATGACTTCTTTTATCCTTAAAGTCTTCTCCTCTTATTTTGGATTTCTTCAACACTTCACGAAGATTTCTTCATGTAACTTCTTTATTAAAATCTCTTATTGATGCCTTTAGACACTAGTCGGAAGGTCGGGGTAGTCGCGGGGTCCACCTACACAAGAGAAATTACATAAAAATGCGCTTTAAATAATCGGATTTATGCAAGATAATTACTTTAGCATTGTGTGAGATAGAGCCTTCCATTTTTCTTCTTCTCTACTTCTTCTTCTTCCTCAATTTCTGCAATTGGTGGCTTGCATGTGTGATTGGAGGTTGAATTTGGCTTCTCCTTTCCCTCCTCTACCTTACCATCTCTTTTGTTTGAGCCTTCCATTTATTATCAAAGGTGAGATCTTAGAAACTGAATTATTGAATTGGTTTGCAAATTGAGTTAAGGGACTCACTTTCACTCCTTGCATGCATCCTCCTCATCTTTTGACATGAATTTCATTGTTAGGGTTTGGAATTGGGGATTTTCCTTGCTTTTGAGCCAAGAGAGTAGGAAAGCAGGGTTGAAAAGCTTGGATTGAGGCAAGTATAAGCAATTATTGATAGTGCACGTTGTTCCTTTTATTGATTTTAGAATGAAAATCCAGTTTCAATGTTGGTTATAGCCTCTCTACTCTAAATGAATTTTAATTGTAAATGGGTTCTTCCTGTCATTATTCTTTTGAGAGGGGAATGGTTGAATTTGAATGAATGTGTATGAGTGGGAGCAAGGAGGCTTAGTTGTGTGCAGGTGTTGGAAGCGGGAAATCCCTGGAATGGGGTGGAAATGCTGAAGTTCCCAGAAATACCTAGAACTGGACTCATTCCAGGTTCTAACTGTAGCAAGGGCAGTCACCTGGCGGCTAGCCACCTAGGCCGCGGTCAGATATAATAGTAAGTTAAAAACACGACTTACAGGTCGCGGTGCCTAACTCGGTTAATCGAGGTGATCATTTGGCTAGCTGCCAGGCTACCACGAGTTGACCGACCTGCCAGAAGCCCTAGAACTTATAAAGGGTTAGGGGTCCTTGTAGGGCCTTAGAAACGGTATCTTGTCCCTTAAACCTAACCACTGGAAACTACCATTGACATGAGAGATCTTTTGAGGCGAAGAACTCCACATGTATGTTGTTTGTTCAATTCATTACCTCACCATGATTATTAATTACGGTAATTTGATGTACATTTGATACGCAATGTGGCACCAATTTGTATAAATTCTATAATGTATTGGACAGTGATGATAGACGAATAATTAAGCTAGTTTGGCTAGTAAAAGTCCTTGACTCTCTTAATTATATTGCATGTGCATATTGAATTGACTATATCAATGACCTCATATGCTTACATGATTGTTCATATACATAGCTTGTATTTTTTTCGTATTGTTAAATGAATTGTCATTCCAATTCTAATGTATAATGGTTGAAATATGAACTAAGTCATGAATATATTGACGTGAATGGAATCGATTAGATTGTATTGAATTAACTGAATAGTGTGTTCTACTCAAGTTCAAATTGTTAAATGATTCGAATGAGTCGGCACTACTTAGCTTTGATCGGACAATACTCGACGGGATTGAATCTTGGTTTAGAATTGTTAATGTTGCTGCGCAGCAAACAATCTAGAGCTCTAAAACTCCAGAACCCAGGTAGCCATGTGAACCTTTGGTCGGGTCACTGGTGACATCCCAACATAAGTGCTCTCTTATGGGAGGGTTTAACTAAGGTAGCAGCTAACTAGATTGTATAGTCTTCTCTATCATTGACTCATAAAGCATGATTAATTTTGATTGCACAACTGCCTAGTTTACTATCATATGATCTCCTTTATTACTTGTCAATTATTCTAAATTTGACACAACATGTGTAATGCAATTATTGTTTATACTTTGCTGAATTGTCGTATTCACATGCTATCTTTTTGTATTACAGTCGTAGATGCAACTCCCGGTCCTGACGAGGCTCCGGAGGGAGAGGAGGAGACCGCTGAGGTACCTCCAGGCTTAGAAGAGCGGACGGTCTAAGGGTGTCGTCTAGTCATGCTATCGGAGAGCGTCACACGTTATCTTTTGGGTGCCTTTTTGGAAAGCTCTTTTGTGGTCTTGATATAATCAATATGAAATATGTTTGGTTTATAGATAATACTTTAGAAAACATTATATATAATTTTACTTATATTTAGCAATTTGTGTAGGGTGTTTTTGAAATCCTGGCCTGGGTGGTTAAATGTAAATATGTTTAGTTTATATTCTAAACTTTAAGAGACTAATCATGATATGATACCAGGTTGTAAATGTTATAAATGCTTTCGCTGAATTTGTGTATTGACTATTATATCCTATCTTAAATTTCTTTGAGTCAAGTTCTTTGGATACTCCAGTAAAAGGTGAAAGGTGAAAACGACATCTTACTATAGTGGTAAGATGTGTTTGTTTTCACTAGGGCATGTCATCTTTCCTCACTTGAGGGCTCGGTGGATTGCAGCCCCCTTAACTGGGGTAGAAAAAAGGAGAGCTTCTAGAAGCACACCACATTTTTCTTTGCATGTTCACTATTTAAACTTTTTTTAGAGCTGTAATGCCACAGCCAAAACTTTTCTTTCCACATCCCTTATTTTAAGACCAATATATCCACGTGTGAAATTACCAAATAGGACACCATTCATGGTTTTATACCTCATCCAATTTCTCTCCACACTCACCCACCCCCACCCCAAGCCACCACCGCCCCCTTCGGTAGCACCGCCGAAGGGGGAGAGGGACAAGGACAGGGAGAGGGAAGAGAGGGAGGGAGAGTGGGCGGTGATAGGTGGAGGTGGGCCGGGAGAAGGGAAGATGGAGGGAGACGGAGACGGAGAGGGAGAGAAGGCAGCGGGTAGAGGCTGCATGGAGAGGGAGAGGGCGACAGTGAGAGCTGCGGGCAAAGTGCGGCAGGCTGGGAGAGAGGGAGAGATGGACGTGAGAGTAAGGGGAAGAAATGGAGGGTAGAGAGAAGGTGAGGGAGAGAGGATATGGTAATTTGAAAAAAAAAAAGGGTTGTGTAGAGAGGAATCTTGACAATCTTTTGCCTTAAGTGGTGTGTGTAGAAAGAACTGCCCTCTCTTTATCTCTATCTCCCTCTCCGTGCCCTTTGCCGCTTGCTGCCTCCACCTCCCTCTTCTTGCCATCTATCCCTTTCTCCCTCTCCCTGTCCCTGTCCCTGCCCCCTCTCCATTTCTCCCTCCTTCTCTCTCCCTCTCATTGTCTCTCTCCTGCTCTTGCTCCCTCTCTCTCTTTCTCACTCCATTTTCCCCTCCGACGTGGATGCCGGAGGGGGCGGTGGTGGCTCGGTGGGAGTGATATTAGTTTAAATATTATGAGAGGGTGTGCAAAGAAAATTTAAAACCCCCATTTCAATAGTGGGTGTAAAGAGAAAGAGAAATTGCAAAGAAGCTCCAAAATAACCCCTCAAAAGTCTCTGCTTGCTAGCGAAACATATGGGGCCTCAAAATCAATCTTGTTTTTCCCTATGAACGACTGACTAATCTGCAATATCCTTTTGCAGCTGGTGAGCATATCTCATATCTGCTCCACAAGCTCTTTTATATGTCCAGGAGTGAGACCTAAAAAGAGTCCAGATAGACTCAATTGTTATTCCAATGAAAGCAGTATGATTGACAACCTATATGATTACATATGACGACAATAAACGATTCATGCATGGGAACATCACCAGTCGGTGCCTAAATCCTATTTGACTTTTGTCTTTATTTTTTTCCCTTTTCAGATTTTGGATCTCTTTACAAGTCCAAACCACTTATCAAGGTCACTTGCCTTGTACAAATGTGATAAGAAAAGGGATTTTACATATATAAATGTTATATGTGCAAAATATCTGTAAGAACACGATAAAGAATATCAGTGTGAGCAGAGTATGCGAGTTCAATATATCCCTGATAAATAGAGAAGAAGAAGATGCTACAGACGTAATAATTTAATATGTTTTCGAACTCAACAATTTCACAAGTAAATGACTAAAATGAGTATATCCAACGATTTTACATATATATTAAGATCTTTTGGATATTTTTCTGAACTAATTTTTTCAAAATTCATTAAGAATTAAGATAGGAAACAAAATAGCTTGGCGTTCACTATTAATACAAAAGTGTTGAATTGTTTGAATTGGATCATGAATTGAAGGCCTACAAAGTACAAAATATATATCTTTAGGTTGAAAGCTTTCGAATTTTTCTTCACAATTTGTCAAAAGCCATGGAGACTTAATATCTGAAATTTAACATCTTAGAGTTTCATAGCCCTATAAAGAAGATGGATTTTTTCATATTTCGATTTTGGTGGCCACGAAAGTTAAAAAAAAAAAAAAAACCAAAGTTTTTGAGATTGGAACCCATAATTTATTTGAGCGTCCGACACTGTACCATTTTTTACTGACAACAAGGGCAAGTTTGGTAATCGATAGGGAGTGAAGAATATCCTAATCAATCCTTTACTCTCCCTTTATTGCATGTACATTTGAAAAAGATTTGTGATCGTTAACAAAAATAAGACACCCTCTAATCGTTCAAAAATAAAATGGTATATTTCTTCGAGAAATGATCAACGTGTCTTCCTAGTGATCACCATCTATCTTTAGATCTATCATTGTCACAATCCGCTCCTTTTAAGTTATCGGTGCCAGTGACCCTCTAAATTACATCTATTGTGATCTCTTTCAAAAGCTTTAGTACGTGTAATTTGATGAAGATGGTGAAATCGTAAAATTTAGATAATAGGCAGGGTTGTTTATGGGCTGGGGCATTTCCAGGCCCGACTCGACTTAAGAAACACAAGCCAAGGCTTGGCCCAAGCCCGAAATGGGGCATAAAAGTTAGGCCCAAACCCAACCATTTAGTTAATTAGGCGGGGCTGAACCTGGCTTTGATCAATTTTGTGGGCATGCAGTCCTTATACGGGCCAAGTTGGTTTTTTGGGCTTTCTTTCACTGAATCCAAGCCCAACCCAATTTTTAAAAAGGCCTAAATTACATATCCAAGCCTAGCCTAAAGCGTGCCGGGCTAAAATCAGGCGCTCAGGCAGGCTTGGCCTATGAACACCCATAACAACAGGATGAATGACAACTTTTAAGAAACAATACATTGAGATAAGCTAGAGTGAGATCCCAAAAAATGATCTCAATTTATACAACCTAATGACAATTCAAATTTAAAATAGTCCTCATCTAAAGGTTAGAAACTTATCTTTAACCATATCATAATACTTTATCTCTAATGCGATTCCTCACTATTGTTTTTTTTTTTTTAGTATTCCTCACTGCCCTTGTAATAGAGATTTTTCGATAGGAATTTATATAGTCGGAGATTTCACATTGATATTGATATCTATCTAATTACAGCTAAAAAACATTTGATCTTAGGTGCATAAATTTCCAAAAATGAAGATTCTCAAATGGTAGGAAAGGGAGTTGAACCTAAAAACCCTAAAAAGTGAATATCTCTACTTGCCCAAATCCTATTTAGAGATTTACCCTTGCCAAATGTGGATTTTCCAACCACTAAATGGAAAATCCATAAGAAATCTTCCTTGAAAAATTATTATTACCCAAAATGAGCAGAAAGAAATGTTGTTTGTGATGTTCCATAATGATTACACATGAGAATCATCTGCACAAATGGACAGAGACAAACTGACCCATTCCATTTGAATGTGTTTTGTTTGCTTCAATTCTCAAGAGAAATTACCTTTCACACCAGTTAAAAAAACCAGATTTTCTTTCATAACAGCATGGGAAGTTCAAAATAATTGCATAACAAAGTTAGGACAAAGAGACAACATTAAAATAATGAGCATCATCCAAACACATCTACCTTCAATTATCATGCAAAATTAACATACATTTTCATGAAATTGAGCAAAACCCCAAATACCAAAATGGAATGGGGCCAATACTTGAAAGGATGATGGTGGGATGACATATCATCAAAAGAATCAAAACCAGAAACAGTTTCAGAGGATGAAACCATTCTTGTCCTCAACAACAAATCAATCAAACACTAAAAAGAATTCAACCATTACAAAACCAATACAAATCAGCCCTTAATCAAAACTAACACTAAACCCCCTCTATGAACTATACTATCTCTAATCATCCTCTTTTTTTTTTCTTGAAACTCTTCTCATCTATCACCATTCATTTCTCTATTTCCCTCTTTTCTAACTGCCCTTTTCTTCTTCATCATAATATTCCTATTCACTTTCTTTAATTTTCTCTCCTCTCCTCACCTGTACAACTAAACCCTCTAATAATAATAAAATCTCAAATCGCCCCCTTGCCAGAATATAATCTCATCTCCATCACCTTCTTGTGAGAGTTCGAATGGACCGCCGCCACGAACGTCGGGCTCGCCGCCGGACGGTACTCCGGGAACAGCCGGCCGGACTTGTAGCGGACCCCACAAGCGTTGCAGAGAGTCTTGGGCCCCATGGGACCCATCCTCCACTGTGGGGTCTTCTCTATCCCACAGTGCTTGCATTTCCGAACCACCCCTGAATCGATTCGGACCGAGTCGACTCGGTTCTTCTTCTCTCTTCTCCTTCTCCTTCATCTTCTTCTTGGGGGGATCCGATTCTGCCGAGCCGCTGCTGAGTTCGGTGCGAGGAAAGGAAGTAGGGGGTCGTGAGCGCTTGCTTCGGGCTCGGCCTGGGACGAGTCGTTCCGGGCTGAGTTGGATGGGTCTGGACTCGAGGACTGAGACTGGGCTTGATGTCTGGAACGGTGACGAGTCTTTTTGGATGCTGTCGTCGCTGTTCATGTCCATCTTTATGTTGTCTTCTTCGAAGAAATTCGACAGCCATTCGAGCTGGGCCATGTCCTCGCACTGTTAAATCACAGCCATCCAAAACAGGGTGAGTCAGCAGAGATGGTTCCCGGGTCGACTCAGAAAATAAAGCCGAGTCAACTCGGACATAGAATAGAGTAAAAAATAAAGACAAGAAACGTTCTACTGGGCCCCACATATCAACAAACACCATAATTGGACTGCGAATGATGACGACAATTCATTGGGTGCCACCAGACACTGGGATCATTACACATCACCAGCTTCAATGCATTATAGTAGCCCATGGTGTGGCCCACCACAACCACCCACCAATGTACGGTGGAGATTTGCCTACCATAATCATAATTTGGTCTAAAGACCGTCCATTTCACAGATTATAAATATTCAACGGCTGTGATTGAATCTTGGTAGATGGAATACTCTTAACAGACACTTCTTTATCTGGTAGGGTCTGTAGTACTAATGGACCCTTGGGGCAGTAAAATCCATAAAAAGCTTAAAACAAGTCAAATTTTCCCTTTCAAATGGGAACATCATTTCCGTGGAATTTCTTTTATTTTCCACGAAAAGTCCTTTTTAAACTTTCCCAATCGAAAGTAGTTTTACACGGAATTGTAAAACAGTCAGTTCATTTTTAAGGTTTTCTATAGAGAAAAAACAGAAAAGCATTTTCACTTTCCAAATCTATTTTTCGTGAAAAAACATTACCTTGGAAAATGTGATAAACTGGTTTTAATTTTTTTTAAAAATCTTAAAACGGTTCCTCATCCAATCAATCCATAAAAGAACATATAACAAGTGCATGAGATCAACGGTTCAGATTCAATCACCCAGAATGATTTTCAACGGTTCAGATTACCAAATGGTTTTGAAAAAGAAGATAGAGCACAACTTAAACCAGTGCTCACGCAATGTACTCTTCTTCCAAAGTCCATTATTATTTGTGTAGACGTGGAGAAAACGTTTTCTCCACAACCAAACAGAATGTGGAAAAAACTGCCAGGAAAACTTACAGGAACAGAGAGACCGGCGGCGAAATCAACTTCCACACTGCAAGTGCTGTCTCCGCTGTTGGCAGAGAAAGAGGAGCCGGAGAGGGCATCGACGTCTCCGGCTGACGGAAAACATCCCTCAAAACCACCCAAATCACCTCCTTGAATGTCTTCGTTTGGGAAATCCAGTAACAACTCGTCGAAGAAATCCCCACATGCGTCTACTTCAGTGTTTTCCATGTAGCTTTGCCCCATGACATTATTTTCCATGTAGCCCTGACCCATCATGTTGTTTTCCATGTAGTAGGCCTGCCCCATCATCTTCTTAGTATCCTCTATAAGAGAAGAGAGAGAGAGAGAGAGAGAGAGAGAGAGAGAGAGGAATGGGGAATCTAGATTCCTTGGAAAATGCCTTCTGGTAAGGTGAGTAGAAGAAGGAGGAGGAGAATCTGAAGATCTTGAAGTGAGAGAGAGAGAGAGAGATTGCGTGATATGGTTATGGTTTTCCCGTTTATAGCAATTTACGCAACACGGAGTCTGTGATCAGAGTCTGGTTGTCCAACGTGCGCGTGCTGCGTGTGGGGCCCTCTCGGTCACAACTGGCGCCGCTGATTTCTTTCAAGTTTCAACTTTCACCTCCTGGAACAGTCGACACCGGTTGGTTTTGGGAATTTGTAGATAACCCCCACATTGCTTTACTAAAACACAATTTGGACCCCACCTATTCCTTTTTTTTTTTTTTTTGCTACTTTGCCCGTTCCTTTTGTTTGCTATATTGGGTGAGTGGTTATAGTCTTAGAAATGTAAATGAGTACCCAATTCTCCGATTATCCAGAGGTTCTGTTTCGTTAAAATCGGGTCTGGGTCTTTATTTAGGCCTCGATAAGTAAATGGGTCCGGGTTCGGTTCCACCTTGGTTTGGACCCATGGACCCGTATCATTCTCTACCTAAACTTGGATTCGGATCCAGACTCGTCCCGTATATGGTTCTGGTTTCGATTTCAGAGCCAAAAAATCGGTTCTGGATTCGGATCTGGTTCCACCTTCTCCTCAACGGTGGTGGACCCGGACCAGAAGTGACTCGTTTACAACTCTAGTCATAGGCTTACAGAATTGTGGGATTGATCCCCTATTTGTATTTTTTTGGAGTGAAATGCCCCTGCCAAATTCATAGAAAGACTAGAACTCATGCACCCAAGCCATCTACAGGCAAAACATAATTTTCTTTCTTTAATTTACAGGAGATTGTAATTGATGCACCCAAATCTTCTATACGCAAGCCACAATTTTCTTTCTTTGATTCGTAAGAGACCCGAACTCATGCACCCCAGCCTTCTATAGGCAAAATAAAGCTTTCTTTCTTTGATTTATATGAGATTCGAATTCATGCACCCAAGGCCTCTACGGTTTGCATGTCATGATCAATTCATGATCAACATAGTTGTCATCTCTGTCATATGTAGTACGGTGGGTGAATAATAGAAGGAGGAGATATAGATGAATCTTTACTTTATTAGGTATTGAATTACTAGAGTGATGGCAGGCTATTAGTTTTCCGTCTTTTCTTGATTTGATTTTCCTTAAATGGCAGGTTATTAGATGATCATAATTGAATATTCACCCTTAGATATTCATTTTTAACCACTTATTCAATTACATGGAACAAACGGGCTCTTATCACCTTAGGGCTTTTTCTTAAAAAAGTTTAAAAAGTGTTTGTAGATATAAAGTTCCAATTTCGTTTTTGGTTTCAGACTTGATTCATTAAAAAAAAAAAAAATCTAATTCATGTAACCACTTGTATTTTATACAATAATATGCAATCACTTCTCTTTTTCTCTTAAGTTTGGTGAAATATTAATTTTTATTAATTTAAAGCTTTTATGTCAACCAACTTCAGTGATATTTGATTTTTGACTGATCAGCAATAGCCACTCTATTTTGTCCCAAAAGCCTGCAAAGACAAACTTTCCTTGAGTTCCAACCTAATTCACTTAAATATGTAGATACAAAAACTCATAAGATAAGAAATATGAGAGAAAAATATGATGTTTCACTTTGTAAACTTCAAAATCTTGCTTGACAGGCAACTCAAAAAATATAAGAAGACGAGACTTTTTTTAAATCAAAAATTAATTAATTTTATTTTTTCTTCAACAAACTTTCTACAATACAAAAATCTCTCAAAATATGAGCTTTAGAATAATTCCGTACATCTCTCTCTCCCTCTCAAAATGTGAGCTTTAAATAATTCCTTACATCTCTCTCTCTCTCTCTCTCTCTCTCTCTCTCTCATATGGAAACTACAATGCCATCACTGATAAGGAGATTGCTGTGTGCCAAAATATTGTCCTTCCTGAAATAGTGCTCTGGTTAGGATGATGGGTTTATCCTCTATTGTTAGTTAATGGTTGATATTTGAATGATTAGCCATATCCATCCATATTTTGCCACAAAAGTCTACAAAAACTTCTTAGTTTTAACCTAATTTTAGTTGTTATTCAATTTAACTCCATTTAATTAGATGTAACACACTCCTTTTGATATATATTAGGTCAAAAATGAAAACCAGATTTTCATTTTTTATGAATGAATTTCTTCCCATTTTACCAAATGACCAAAGATAGACTCCTTGCACTTGGTAAAAAAAAAAAAAAAAAAAAAAACCATAAGTCAGGCTCAATTAAATATGTTGAAACCCGATGGGCAATGTAGGTGGCTAGGACCGCAACTTAAAAAACTGAGATTGTGATTTCAAACTCGCGCTAACTTTCTTGGGAGACTAGCTCAAGCAAAAACCTAACTTAATTGGTGCGTGAAGAAGAGAATAGTCAATTTTTAAAGAGGCACAGCTTTTAAATGGTTAGTGTGGAATCAATCTATTTGTTAGCAACCTATTAAAAGGATAGTAAGGTGACATTTTCCAATTGTGAAAGAAAGGGCAAAAAAAACCAAGGCTAATGTGCTGGGACCCATGTGACCCACTTGTGCTGTGCTGTGCTGCAGAATGCAGTGCATTTGGTGCAATCCAATAGCGGCGAGTTCACATAAAGTGGTGACTGGCACCCACATCATTCAATGGGCAAGTGTGGACTTGAATAAGATAATAGGGAGACTGGAATCAGAGAGCCTATCCCAGCTGCAACTGCATTGATGTAATTCATGGGCTTTGCATGTGTGGTCACATGCAATTTGGCAACATTCAAATCTGTAAAGCCTCAAGCTTTCTCAGTTAAAGAAGTACTGGTGAGACCTGCCCCCATTGGCTACTTTAGTTTCCTGATTACTCAATCAAATTCGTCTGTCTTGATCAGAACCGGTTGTTTTGGATTGATTGAATAGATAAAGTGAAGACAGTTTTGAATAGGAAGTGTTTTTTCCTTCATAAAGTGGGTATTCCTTTAGGTACCAAGTACCAACAGGACTATTTTGCCATATGCTATCTGCTAAACCACACAAACACACAAGGGGTAAATGTGGGGTAATTTTCCTATAAATGCACTGACTTTATAGAAGAGAAATTACATTTGGGCATTCCTTATCTTACTAATTTTGATAGAAGTTGCTAGCTATATTTGATTATGGTTTGCGATTGCAATCCGATCAATATTGTTCACTTTTCTTGCCTTCGATTAGACAACTAGTTGAATAAGATGAATTTATTTTTGCTAAAAAAATAAGATGATATTGACAAGTCTAAAATTAGGATGTATTTTACTTAAAACTAATCTTAACAAATATTCGAATGCTTTAGACTCTTTGAAAAAATATAATTTAATCTTTGATTGAATTAGCATTGAGATTTGGGGTCTTTTTTCAAGAAGTAACAAAAGGAAAGCAAATCCAATCAATTCGATAATTTTTAGTTTTTTTTATTGATAAATCTTCCCATATAATTTTTATTATTTGATCATTTTATATTTATTTTATGATAAGTTTGCCTATATAACCTTACTTTATGATATGTCTACCTTTCTATTGAATTAGATATATATGCTATGCATCTTACCAAATAGCCTATTTCTAAGATACTCTAATTGAAATAACTCTAATTCAAGATAAATCTAATAGAATCAGCTCTATCTCAAACAGATTAAAGTTTCCAAATAGGCTCAAAGTTGATAATATCTTAGCTAAATTTAGAATCCTTTTATATGGTAGGACAAATGGACTTCACATCCATGATTTGAAAATAGGGGTACCCTTGAATAAAATGTAAGATTAATTTTGTATTAGTCTCACCTTAAATTCTTAGTTATCTTCTACTTTATTCTTTTGTTCTAAGAAAAACTTGACCTCCTATCAATACTGCTATGACTAATTTTTATTTCCTTTTTTATGCACATACATATTCGTTCTCTAAGCACGGGTGGTCAAGCTAACCCTACTTTTATCTAGATGGATTTAGGCCCATTGCCTCCCCTACTTGGTTTGACCATGGGCATGCCCTGCTGCGAGACATGAAGTTGAGGATCCACTTGGTGACCCAATTACTAAAACTATTTAAAGGGCCAAGCACCTAAGGACGCGTTGCACAACTTGCGTGAGAGGAAAAATTTTAAGTCTTTTGTGGGACACACTTGGATGTACACTGACCATAGAGGATAGTGAGATGAAAAGATCATTTAGGGGTCTTAAAGTTGGAAGGTGCTTTTGTGAGAAACACTCTTACCTTACAATAAGAGATAAGATGAGGGCCATCATATCCATATCCAATGTCAACAACTTAAATGTGAGGGGCCCTACTTTTATCTCTCATAGTAAGGTGAGAGTATTTTTCACAAGAGCACCCCCCCTTAAAGTTTAATGGTTTCTTAAATATTTTTGTAAAATATGATCCAACGGTGAGTATAATTTGGATTAATATCAAATCAGGATGACTACTAATTTAAGGGGTTTTTTAGTGAGCCCAAGAAGGTTGAACTGATGACTACAAATCCTATATGGTGGTAAAAAAGCTGTCCCTCGTGAAAGAGTTTTAATTTTCGAATTGAAATCACATCAAAAGGGTTGTTGAGTTAGGAATAATTGTATCCAATAGCCAACATAAGAATAGGTGACCTTCAAAGGGAAGAAAAGGTACCACCACGTACCACCACTCTCCCCTTGTAATAAAGCTTGCCTAATATATAGAGGGGAGATAGGGTGACAAAATGAATGCCCATTCACCCAAACTTGGCCGTGACCAGATCAATCAATAAAGATAAGGTAAGAGTATAAGCACGAGAAACATAAGACACCAGAGTGAAAAGGGATGTAGCATCTCACATTTTCAATTAGCTAGGGATGATCTCTAGCTGGGTATGTTGTGCCACATGCACTGTAGCATATATTAGTGGCGGACTCAAGATTTTTATATAGGTGAAGATAAAACTTGAGGAACGTTTTCATCATCGCATTCTCCATTGCATTACACTCGACTAAGTTTTCCTTGAGTTCGATGACCTGTCTAGCGATTGGTTGTAAGAAGTATCTCTTAAGTGCTAACCACCGACAAAGTAAAATGACATATTCTACTAATATCTTAATAACAAAGAAACTAAAATAATATATTTTATCTTGCAGGTTTTGTCCCTTAAAATTCTTACCGTTAAGACTTATTCTTCTTGGAAAATTTAAATATGTCACAGATAATTGCTCGGTTTACTGTTTACGAAAGTAAACTAAATTCATCCCATACAATTAGCACATTCAATTTTCAGTCTTAACTGCAATAAGCCAAGCCTGTCACACACCGTATGTGGATAAAACCAAATCCAAACCAATGGAAACCAAGCATCGTCAACTTGAGCCCCAACCAACATTCATTACTTATGTGTTTTTGGGGTTAAAACCTACTCATTTTAGGTATTGAAATTTCTGGTTTACTTTTTGAAAGGTCACAAAAATAAGGCAATATTTTTTACTAGCCATACCAAAATTCAGCAACAAGCCTCCCAAGTTTTGACTAGCCCAACTAAAATTCCACTTATTGGTTTGTGTTCGACCATCCAGGTTCAGGTTAGTCCTAGGTGCATCCCCCTTTATTTAATCATTAGCTTAGAATCTCTATAGTGACCTAGATATGTTTTGAAGAAAGCTCCTAGTTTACCAAGAATTCATTTATGGATGTATTATAATCTATTAGTACCGATCATTGATTTTCATTTATAATCTATAAATAAACTCTACCCACAAACATGAAAGCTTCTAGACAATTTTTTTGTGGTATTTCATAAGAGAAACAAGTTATTCTTAATTGAAAGAGAAATAAAATTTAAGAAAAAAATGACTATTATTATGAGGAATAAGCCCAATTGGGTCTAAAGACTTCAAAAAGTATTCAAATCTACATCAAATGCAAACTCAATTAAAGAAAAAACAACCAGCCCACTCATCCCATAAAACAAATATAACCTTCAACTACTATAAAAATAAGATTTAAAAATAGAAACAGATAAATAAAGCTACCTCTTGTATACCGGAAAGAGTAAAAAAGAGATGGCTGAACGAAGAGACTTTGGGGTTTTCTGGTAGAGAGAGAAAGAGTGCCAAAGAGAAATGACCGGATGGAGAGAGGGATTCGATCGCAAATCTGCTACGATTTGTTTTTCCCCCCTATGTTGCAATGATTTAGGAGTTTCTAGCGTAGACAAGAAATAGATAGACAATGTAGGCTAGGATAAATGGAGAAAGAGAGTTGACGCTACTGTAGCCACTATCGGAAAGGAAGCTTAACCGGCAACCGAGATCCGTGCCGAAGGGGACAGTGAGGTAGGGCGGGAAGACGAGGTACGATTTTGGTATGGGGACGTTTGTTGATTTGGCGATTGGGTTTGAATGAAATCAAGAGGAGTTTTTATATTGAAATGGGGCAACCCAGGTCATGGGGTGGTGCGGGATTGGTCCTCAACTGGTGTGTGGCTCATGTGAACCCTGGTCTCTTAAGGGAGCTCAGGATTTTACTTGGGGCGACCGCACAACCTACTTGTAACGTGGGTCCGCCCCTACCACTGGCACAATGTGGGAAGAAAAGTGAAAAAAATTATGTGCGCTTATTTTAGCCCCATGTATTTTGTAAATGTATAGTATGTGTCTCTATTTTATAGAATTTGTATGTGTTGTATTGTATACTACTATATTATCATCTCGATTCATATATTGTAGGTTATAATATTCCCCCTCCTTCCTTGCAAGACCCGAACTGGACCTGGACCCAAAGCCTGTGACATTGTTTATCCTGCTGTCTAATGCTGTCACTTAGGATGGTGAAAGTCACGACCTGATGGAACCAACAGATGTCATCCAATGAAAAAAAAAAAAAAAAAGGTTAGATGAGGTTGATTAGAATTAAAACAAGAGCTTTTTGTATATACCCCACTAAGGTTGATAGGATTTATAAATAAGCCCCTAAGGTTTTAGTATTTGTAAATAGACCCATGCCTTTTCTTTTTAATACCTTTCATGTCCCTAAAATCAATATTCTTAGTAAGAATGGACAGCTGCTGTGAGATTTATATAGAGTTTTTATACAAATGATGGCTTTGCCCTTACATCCATTAAACAAAAATGAGTAAATTGTTATTTACAAAAATACTATTATTTTACTTCAAGTCCAAATGATTTCTCTAAATAACTCTCTCATGCATATGATCAGGGGTGGACCCAAGTATAAGGGCCTGGGGACTGAAGCCCCCACCCAAATTTGAGAAAAGTTCGGATCGCCCCCCCTCAAATCCTAAAAAATAATATTTCTTTACCATCCCCCCCCCCCCCCGGAAGCATAATTTTGTATTTTGAAACTTTCACAACGGTGGGTCATGTATGAATTGGATAAATCATAACCGGTTATAAGTAAATGTGTTGATTGCCGTCATGATCAATTTGAATTTTATGAGATGAGCCTTGTATTGATAAACAAAAAAATTATATAAGGTTATTCTCTCTCACTAAGTGAAATTGTTAATGTTTCATGATTTATAAAAAAAAAAAAATTTGAGTACAAGCTTTTGAAATTATGCATATAGGATAAAAAAGATGGATTGTCGTTTTGTAATAAAAGCCTATGGTAGTTGGGAAACTATTATTTTCTGGGACATAGAATGTATTAAAATGAAAATGTAGAGGCCTATTTATAAACATAAAAACCTCAGGGGCATGTTTACAAATCCCACAAACCTTAGGGGCTATATATGGGAAGTGATGTTTACATCTCATGTTTATAATTTAGGCACCATGTTCTCTTAAGACTGGTTCTTGAATCAGGTGTAGACAAAAGGATATATAGGTTTGAAGGTAACATGACCTTTTTAATTAAATCAGAAGCATATAAGATAGTACAGACCGGAGATCTATGCAGATGTCATCCATACTTTTATAAATAACTACATGTCAAGCAGTTTGTGGCTAAATCTACATATAATAAGAGAGTCAGCAAAGCAAATTAGCCTTTAGGGGGTTGAAAATAGTCTTTCAGTACTGAACTTTATACCAAACATGTGTCACATTAGATTTTAAACTCCGCTAAAGTCGAGACATTGTCAATGTAAAGTTTTGATCACATGTACAACATAAATGCTGAGACATTGTTCTTTGATAAATTGGAAAGGATAGTCAAAAGTCATGTAGCTGACCTCAATATAATTGTTGAGACAAATGTAAAGGTTTTGGTTTAGGCCAATACAATATTGGGACTTGTGTGCGAAGAAAGCAAAAATCATTGAAGTGGCACACATGCACATATACTCTAGAAGGTATGTGAAACGACGGGCCCACTATTCACATGAGATTGTTCGCTTTGGCTTATGGGATTTCAACACAACATTGCCGTATGGTTTTAAAAGGCCTCATGTGGAGTTAAGATCAGTCACACACATATACTCAAGATTAATACTAGCGTACTTTTGATATTGACTTATGCACCATTGCATACCCGGTCTTCGTCGAACCCAACGCTATTTTACATGGGAGCCATAGGTGTGACCGTATGCGATAGACTTATTTATTTATTTTTATCAGTATGGTATGCTATTTGTGAATACTGAAAGCCAATGCGGCGGTGATTTCTATGCATTAAACAATTTTCCATTGCCTTCTATATCATTCTTTAATCTCAATTGAATGTGAATTTACATCATATCTACAAAGATCCAAATCTGATTGGGTTTTCTAATCCTAACCCAATTACAATTAGCCAAAAATCCTATTCCCAATAGAGGTTCTTAATGGTTTAATCCATAGTCTTATAAAGACACCATGAATCCCATCCACCCGGAGAACAATTCATGGACGTTGTAAAAGGAGGTGAAGTCCATGGGTGCATGTCAGATTCAATGGGAAAAATACATGAAAAACGTTCAAGTAACAATTTCCTTCACACTCCCATGTGCTCGTATAGAAAATGTGAGACAACAGAACACATTGCATGTGCCAAGGTCTTCCCAAAGCAGTAGGCAAATCCTTGATGTCTGTCAATTGCAAACTAAGGAAAGGGAGATCAATTAGGTTTCTTCCAACCTAAATAATGTTAGTGTAGACTAGGCAACTGCAGATTTCGTTTTATATGGATACTACTATGGCCATGAGTTGTATGCCACTTTATTTTAAATGTATTGAGTCCAGACATTTAAGCTTAATCTTTGTAGTTTCTTGGTCAATTTGCACATGGTTGGCACTTCATTTTCAAAGTCTCCTAAGCCATCCCTATCTCACAAGTACCTCTGGTTGATGAATGAAAGCACTATTGAACCTTACTGATCAATCTTTCATCTCAAAGACTAAGACTCTCTTAAAATGTGGTCATGTGCATGCTGTGTCATAGTCAAGGGTGAAAGCAAATTCCTGCTGTCATATATACAGTATTAAATGACAATTCTGGATCCGCTGTTGCATCTTTTACACGCTCCTCGTGTAATAGTCTCCAAAATTCCTCATTAGGGTCATATAATGATACGTCCAAGATGAATGTCATTCCATCCAGTGATATATATCTTCAAATCTTAAATCAGTAGGAGTGGATCCCACCTAAAACTGAACACATGATTGAAAACTTGACCGGCCGCCAACGTGGTCAATGTGTTTAGTTGGATGGTAGAACCCACTTCCGTCGAACTGAAATATGAGGATATATTAACAGAGGGGATGCTATTCATCTCGGACAATACGAATTATCATTTTGTGGGCCCCATTGTGGAGTTTTGGAGACCTGTTACACGGGAAGCGTACAATAGATGTCACAGAGTATCCTGAATCATATATTAAATGGAAGATAAATGTGACTTAAAAATCATTATTTGCGGGAATGAGCTTAATGCTGATGTTACAATAGAGTCTCATGCTGATGGGATCCATTAAGTTAGATATAGGTCACTTTTGCTTGATCTAAGTCATTCGTATCAAATACTTATAATGAATAGGTAATGGCCCGAATTTGACTTCCAGCACCTGAATTGCACTATTGGATTGATTAATGTGCAAAGAACAAGATTAACCATCAAGCTAAACTCTTTATTTTTTTTTTACTCATTGATTGTTACAATGGCCTTTAACACATATAATGGCTGAAATTCGTATAGATGGCGCAGGGGATAAGCCGAAACAGTATTTCCTTGTTCTGTCGAAATAGGGGTTTGGATCAACGCAAGTAATCTTGCATGAAAACTCTTGATTGTATGTCTGCATTTGGTCATTCATGTTCATTTTATTTTTATCTATAGTTAGTTTCTTTCTACTTAAGTATGGTCTTCTAAAGAGACTCCTTGCTTTATGACTTTTTGTTGTAGACGTTCTAAAACTATTCTGCAACATATTTGAAAGTCAAGCCCCTGTTTTATACGCAAAATGATGGCCATAACTCAAGTCGCATTTTCATCTACCGTGCATCACGGGAGCGATTCATATCTATGGGAAAAAACCAAGAAACAGATTTCAAAATCAAACATAAGGTTCGACCCACAATGCAATGATAGCTCAATGACATTAGTAGGTTAGGCCCGTTTGGCATCGTTTATTATGTTATATAAAACTTGTTTGATAATATTATAAAAATTTTATTATAAAAAATGAATGTAAGAGAATTATAAAATTTATAATATGGTATCCGCTTTTCATGTTTTTTGTGGCACTCTTATTGTCGTACATGAGACCATCTTTAGAAATTATAACGTCCTACCCACCTTTATAAATTAGATTATATGATACACATTCATAAGATTTACAATGTGGATTCACCTTTTGTGATTGTGACTATGTGACCCGTTTTTAGGAATTTCAAAATAAGATAAACTTTTTTTGGTGTTCGTGGACAAGAAACTCATTTTAGAAATCACAACGTGGTACCCACATTTAAAAATTAGAACACAAGGTCCATATTCATAGGATATAGAATGTGAGCCTACTTTTATAAGAATTACAATATGGAGCCACCTTTTTGTGGCCGTGAATACCGAACACTTCTTTAGAAATTATAACATGGTACCTACTTTTAGAAATTATAATAGGGGGCTCATATTCATAGAATTTAAAATGTGGGTCTACCTTTTGTGATTGTAACCATGTGACACACCTTTAAAAATTACAAAATTGGGTCATATTTTCTATGATTGTGGACATATAACCCACTTTTAGAAATTAGAACATGTGGCCCGCATTCATATGATTTACAACATGGTCCTACCTTTATATGATTTATAATGTGGGCCTACCTTTTGTGATTGTGATTATGTAAGCTTACAGAGAAGGGTCATTTCTTTGAAATTGTGAATACGAGGGCCTGCCTATAGGATGAGTGACAAGATTTGGAGTCTTCTTTAAATGGCAGGAGATAAGCATGAGATCAGAATTAGGAACATTTAATTACACCTATCAAATATGTTTTTTGCACTCTCATCGGGGGGAACATGGGAACAACCAGATGGCACGATGCCAGGGGCACTAGTTTTATGTGACTATCCAAGGATTGCAAGTTGTATAACTGAAGATCAATGAAATCATGAAATGGATTTTTCTCTCTTCGAAATTCTTTATGGGATGAGAGCCTGTTCATGCTGGGGATGATCCTGCTTCCACAGTTACTACCTTAGCATTTCTATTTCAATAAAGAGAGAAAGTCCAGCATCTTCTCTTAGGGTGATTCTAAATGCACCCCCATGAAGTGCTGAAGGCACCCACCTCCCCTTATGAACAGTGATTGAAAAATCACTGTTCATAAGGGGAGGTGGGTGCCTTCAGCAAAAGGGGTGGGTGCATTTAGAACCACCCCTTCCCTTATCCATCCATCCAAGCCTTAGGATTTCATCATCTTCATCAAATTGCACAATCAAAACCTCTAGAAGAGAGAGCACCAGATCTTTCATGTTAACAATGACATATCCTTTCTATGAAAGGATCATGTGAGGGGGATGTTAGAGATAATATTGAGCTGTTAGGATTTAGTTTGTTAGAGATTATAGATAGATGATTTGAATTTGAATATTGGTGAAATGGGCTTGTTATCTTTTCTTTTCTGTTTTTTTCCCCATAAAATGGGCTTGTTATCAAGTTATATAATTGGAGATCGCCCATCAATGAATGTTATGATGAAATCATGAAATGAATATTTCTCTTTGAAGTTCTTTAGGTTGATCTCTACCTCACTCACCAGTTATATCCATTTAGAAAAAGAAAGAAAAAATTGCATCAACATAATATTGGAGGAGTAGTAACTTGTAACTCTGGCATTTATGTGACATTAGAGTTAATATTCTCCTATTGAAAATCTGAACCCATTCAAATAAGTGGTCTCCTCTTATATGGCACATAGCGAATTTCAACAGGAGTTGGCTTCATCATAAAACTAGGCATATGTAAAATATGTAAATAAAATATCAAGAACACACACATTCCCCTGATGTTTCTAATATATTTTACACATACCTAATCTTACTATGATTATGGGTGTTCATGGCCAGGCTAAGGCATATCCACGCCTGGACTGAGTTAAGAAATGCAGGCCAATATTCGGTCCATGCCTGACATGAGCTATAAATGTAAGGCTCGAGCTTGCCCATTTAGCCAATTGGGCCGAGCAAAACTAGCTTTCTATTATTTGTTCGGGCTTTCTGGGGACTGTTTGGACAAATCAATAACTCACTTAAAAGCACTACTTATTTAGATTGGGTCGGGCTTTGGATTTTCTGTCATTAATTCACGCCCGGCCCAAATATTAAATGGACTCAAATTATATATCCAAACCCAACTACAAGCAACCATAACAATTTTAGATTTTCAATAGGTGAATACCAATTTAGAGTTTCACTTCTTCCGCTCTAGGTTCGTGATAGTAAAGAAAATCAATATAAGCTGTGAATAAGAATAGAATGTCGACAACAGCATCTTACCCTAGTGGTAAGTCACGGCAATTCTCACAAAACGACCCAAGGTTCAACCCTGGCCCCCTCTCTCCTCCCATGTGCAAGTTATTACTCTTTGCTCGCAAATATGAGTTCTCTCTTCGCATGTACGAAACCCCGGCCCTTAGCTGGGATGCAATGCAAAGGGGAAAAAAAAAAAAAAAAAAAAGGGAAAAAGTGTCGGTGACCGACAGAGAATCCTACCCACACGCTAGCAGGTCTGGGAGAAGACCAACAGTTTGTCATGGACATGAGGCAAAGTCATCACCCATCCTGCCATCCATATATATAAGCATGGAATGGGACAAGTCGGTTCTGAGTTATCTCTGACCGACACCACCACCACCACCACCACTGCTGCTGCTGCATCCTCCCACTCACTGTCAAAGATATTCTGACTATTCTTCTTGTAGAGAGAACTAAAAATCTAGATTCTAGAGTCTCATCTTTTTTATACCTTTCTCTGCCTTTTGGCAAAGTCTCAACTCTCAACTCTCAACCCTTTTGGCATAGTTATCTGGGAGATTTTATAACTAAATAGTTATTTCTCAATTTTAACTTTTATAATTTGTTTAAAGTATGTGTTTTTAGTTGTCATTATATTAAACAAATGACGCAAGCACTCACACACCCACACATACTCAGGCCCTCTAACCAAGTCCCTCACCATCAATGTTGCAATTATGGATTGTTTCTATAGAGGGAATGTGCCTCACAATTACTAAGTAGCTGCCAATGGATTGACAATAGCATAATTAGCTTGTATGTAGAATTATAATGATTATTTTTGCTATATTATATATTTTTATATGATAGTTCCCTCAACAAAAATTTTTTTGCCTTGCCCTTCCTCTACAAAGATAGGTAGTTTGCAATGGAAGTTGCTTTGATCAAGAAAAGGTGGACATATTAGAGTATTTTTTTTTCTTTTTTTGCATTTTCTTACTTTTGCTTGTCTCGGTGGGACCGACTACAACGAAAGCAAAATTGGGCTGAAAACCAACACTATGAAGGACAAGAGTTTTTTAGCGGTTTAGATTTCAAAGGGGGTCTCAGCAAAAAGAATCTACAGCGTGTGTTAAGAGTGATGATTCTAACGGATGGCATTTATACCTCATGCATCACAAGAAAGTATGAATCCTTTGAGCGATAATACGGAAAAATTTTGAGTTAAAGAATTGGAACTCCACATTGAGGCTCATCGATTGAAAATCTAAGCTACTCAAAATTATAGGCACCCACTGTCTGAGATATCTCTCGATTTTAATCAATAGGGACCGGCCCACTATAAAACTAACTATAAATATGATTAATTATTTTCTTAAATCTTGTTAATCACATTTTAATCAAATGTCCATCTTATGATGGGATAAGTTCTACAGGAGTAAAGTAAGAGGTTATAGTCATTGAGATTTCACATGGTCAAAGCTTTAGAGGATTCGGACTAATAACAAGCTGTCCATGTGATATGTCAAAGACCCTGCAAACTCTTTTTATCAAGGGACGGGGTAGCGTCTCTGTCAACATCAACTGAATAGGAGGGAATGATTACATAAAAACCATCAACATTTTCTACATTTTTTAAAAAAAGGCTTTCATTTTTTTTTCTCTCTTACATGCAATCAGTTATACTAATATGCACCTAACAAATGGGTAAGCAAGTTTGAAGAAAAAGTAAGGATTTCAATATCTTCAACATCGATCACGAAATTTACTATAAGCCAATTTAATTTAAGAAAAATAAAGGGGTCAGAGTTTGAAGAAAACGTAGAGATTTAATATCTTCAGTATCGATCACTAAATTTCTTTAAAGACGTGTTTACATAACACTAAAATCTCATGCATGGTAGATTGATTTCCTTTTTTGATTGTGGGACAAGATGCTCGATAATTTTACTACAAGAGTATATATATAGTTTTATGTAAAAAAAGAAAAAAAAAAAAAAAGTAAAGTTTGACTATTTGTATATATAGAAAAAAGATAAGGGGGTGATGAGTAAATCTAAGAGAATAAAAGTAAACCAATATGCACTACTACACCGAAAGTGGCGTGAAGGGTGGGAAAGAAGAGAGAGAACATCTCTATCACCTCACCGCCTCTTGTTACATAATTTGCTCAAACTAGAAGCATTGCAATTTTATTTGAGCTTCTCCGACCATGGAAAGTGACAAATTAGAGAGGCTGACAGATTATGTATTGAAAAGTGAGGAATTTCAACTAAGCAAAAGCATCTGTTGGCAGACAGTACATGTGAGTTTAGACACACGATTTTATGGTCTAATCAACTCCAAGGAGGACATGTTTAAATAAGTGATGTGAAGTTTTACTTCGTGGGTGTTTGTGGATGAAAAAAAAAAAAAAAAAAAATGGAGTAAGATTTTGGTATGACAAAAAATAACGGATTTAACCCACTTTATTTTACTCTTTTCTAGTGTAATAAGTAATAATTTGTGGAGAAATAGATTTTTTTAAAGCTTTTTGACCTTACTCTTTAACTTTATTTAGATATATATATATATATATCTATTTTTTTTTTTTTGGGGGGGGGGTGGGCTTTTTAACCTTTAACTTCCTTTGATTTTTAGTGATGGCAGTGTAATTTTCATTTTCTCTTCATTTTTAATTTCATTGAATGAGGAGACTATTAGATGGATATTTTTAGATATTCACCTTTGATTCCTCATTATAAATAGTTAATATTTAGTTGTTTATGTAGATGTTACTCTGAAAACTAGTGAGCTAATTACAAAGATTTGAAAATACCAAGGATATAAGTGAAATGCACATATCTGATAGTTAAAACTAAAATAATAACACAATGCAAGACAGTTTATAACTTTTGACTAATATCTATTGCTTAAGGGCTAGTTTTGTACTTTACTAACATAATAAAAGTCAAGTAAAACCTCCATTTTTTTAACAGGATGCCACGTAAAAAATAAAAAAAAAAACGCTTTAATTCAAAACTCATTTCATCTTTTTCAAAAAAAGTAAAAAAAGCAACCACCTTTATCCATTAAAATACAAAAAAAAAAAAAAAAAAAAAAATCCTCAGCTTTTCCATACAAAAAGTCAAAAAAATTCCATAACAAACAATTGAAAATAAAATACCATCATAACTCACTTATATTTTATTATTTCTTCAAAATCAACTTTACTTCACTTGACTCTATTAGTATAGTTGCCAAACTGGCCACAATCATTTTTAAATATGGTCAGGTCATATCTAAGCATAAAATGGCATGTATATGGGTCCTACTTATAAGCATGATAATGAGAGGATAGGGGGTTTCTAGGTATCCCTATGACCTGCCTTGAGTTAAGAAGTAAAACCATCTCATCAGGAGGTACACTATTTTGATACTCTCAAAGTTGTTCAAATCATAATTGATGAATAAAGTAGGATTGGTGCTAAATTTATGTAAGCTTCTAAATAACTTAGATGAGTGCCAAATTTAGATCAGTGTTAATCCAAGTACCATGATAAATTGTGAGAGTTTAGATAAATCATACCTGGGCTTACAGGCAGACCATTCTTTGCTTTGGGACGACATGAGTGTATGTGAAAACTTGTTAATACTTACATTAACAATAAATAATAGTGTAAAATATAAAAATATAAAATATTGAAGTATAGAAAAAGTCTACAGCAGTGGCTAGGTTTTGTCCTAATATCATAAAAGCAATCCATAAATTAAATTATAAAAGATATAACGACCGTATGGCAGCCCTTATACCTTCTAATTGCCCAGAACTATTGGGAAATATATAATTCCTACAAAGCTGTTCGTACATGAAAGGATGTCGTGAAAGTGATGATTTTATCCTTACTCTTGCGATATTCTATTGCGTTAGGATATCTCATGGTGCGATATCCTACGGTTGTAGAATATCGCATCTATGGTAGTAGGATATAGCAAAATTACCCTTTCCCACCCAAACCCAGAGTACATTTTCACTATGAATGTAGAACTCTGTTTTATCTTCTTCGTTTCTACCTATTGCAGATTTCTAAGGGCTATACAATTTTCTATCATCAAGAGTTTATACATTTCAATCATCACAAAAGTTATGCGGGCCCTCTACCATTTATCACATTGAAACTCTAAGCCATTGAAGATCAAAGAAGTTACAAAATAAAGGAGGAGAATGGAGTGAAAGGATATATCCCTATCATATCCAAAGCAAGATGCTTAGATGAAAATGGAACAAAACCCTAAGACAATCAAAGAAGATGAGCTCCGTCTGTGAAAGTGGCAAGTTCACCCTTAATTGTGCGATATCCTATAGTTGTATGATATCTCATGGTGCAATATCGATATCCTACAACCATAGGATATTGCACGATTAAGGGTAAACTTGTGACTTTCATAACATCCTTTCGTGTACGAACGACTTTTAAAAAATTATGTATTTTCCAATCCCCCCCCTCACCACCCCCAAAAAAAATAAAATAAAATAATAATAATAAATAAAAATCCCCCATGTTTTTCAAAGAGTTCCATGCCATTAACTTACCAATTTTGCTAAGAGGTGGAAAATAGACGTCTCTACAACACATTCTATTATATCTAAGATTCAAAACGTGATTTCACCATCCCAACCAAAGTAAAGTTCCAGAATATTGATCTAATGATGAAAAGGGTTCAGAAAAGTGTAAATCATTGATTGAATGGTGGAGAACCCTGGGATCTGCAATCCAACGACAGAAAAGATACAGAAGATCAATCTGACAATGGACAAGTGTCTTAGATAATTGATTGGTCAACAGATGAGATTTAGATCAATGATCTAACAGTTCAAAAGGCTCGGACACCTGTTTATTTGGGGTATACATGATGTACCCTATTTGTTTCATGATCTACAGCTGCACAAGAGATACCATCCAAACTGATGAATGCCCCTATTTTTTTATATGCAATTTCTTTAACAGGCCCTTCCAGATTACTTAGAATTTCTTCTCCTTTTTTTTTTTTGGATAGAATTTTTTTTTTTTTTTTTTTCTGAGGAAGCCTCATCTTTTTTATTTGATCATTTTAATGAAATATTTCTAGATTTGCCCCCAAAGAATGTAGATTTTTTTTATTTTTTATTTTTGGATTTTTTTTTGTTTTGTTTTCATTGGTTGTTTTGGATCTTTCTTTCCTTTTTTTCATCTTTCTTTCTTTATTTTTCCCCTTCCTGAGTTCTGATTTTTAGAATTGTTATGTTTCCCTCTTTCTTATTTGTTGTTTTGGATCTCCTTTTAAAGTTGTAACTTTTCTTTCAGAAGACAATGTTGAAAGATCCAAATCCATTTTCCCCATCTTTTTATTGGTTGTTTTGGCTCTATATGGCCTCATAGAAGACAATGATGAATCCTAAAAACCCTGTCCTATTAGGGGCACTGTTTGTTTCCCCTAATTGAATACATTTTTTTTCCCTAAAGACTGTAATTGGAAACATAGGAATTCTAAGATTTACATTTGTAAAAGTGGTCAAATTGAAGAAATAAAAGTGAACTTCCAGACATGAACATTAAATTATCTTCCATTTAATGGAAAATGATACAAGGGAAGATGGGAAATGGACACCCAATCATCACCTTAATAATTCAAATCTTATGAAAGGAAGGATTGCATCTAAATCTCCACCCCATATCCTTCACTCCTCACCTCTTTAATAGACCTTTGCCAGAGCTAATTTCACCATGAATTCTTGTGCACTCAATTGTTATGCATTCTATGCAAACAAACAGGCTCTAAAGTGAGTAAAACATAAGGAGTTTCATAAATAGCCCAAAAGGAGCTTCTTTTACAGTTAGCTACAAGAGCGACGTAAGGAACAGGACACACTATATAACAGATCACCTCTAAAACCCAATCCTCTAATCATTTGATGTCCCAAGGTGTCCAACAAATGCCATGCCAACCAGTAAAATCTAATTCTCTCCTGCCAACCAAAAATGGGGAAGAGGATGAAAAGAGACCCCTAACACCATATATTTCCATTCCAGTCATAAAAAAAAAATACTTTTGTATAAATAAGGTTGAGCAGCTTTTGCTCGTAAAATTCCCTGCGCGAATTGCTGGAAACCAACCCAGATGCTGTTCAATCACATGGTTCCAGCAAGGCCCCTCTTTTGCTATATCCCTATGCTTCAAATTCAATTCTTATTCATACCTTGAGTTTTGAAGTTCTTTTTCTTGAAATTAGAACAATAGAAACAAGCACAAATAAGAAAATTGAGATAGCTGATACAAGAAGCTTTCCAGGAGAGTACCCGAGTGAGTTCCTCAATGTTTTCTTTTGCATCTCCTGCAAGATGAGCAAAGTGTAGGACATGAGTTATGATTCAAAAAAATTTAAGAACCAAACTGACCGTGAAAACAGTAAACAAACCGGTGCAGCTGATGGTTCGAGAAGGTTCAGTAAAGGTCCTATGTTCATGAATGGTGATCCAAGACATCGACCTCAGTTTTCGACGACGGCCCACAGTGGGCCCAAGGATCACATTTATCATGCAAATGACAGCATCAAAGAAAATTTTTTTTTTTTTTTTTTTTTTGGGGAAGAAGCAGGTAAAGGAAACAGATTTTACTCAAAAAAAAAAAAAAAAAAAAAAAGAAACAACTGCAGCATAAAGAGAAGCACTTCATGAAATAAAAAGCCAGCCCCAGGCAACAGGCTGCCCACAATATCACTCCAAGATGACTACACATCAGACACCAAGAACAAGTTACATCCTATGTGAGGATATCTACTCCCCCCATTTGCATCCCCAAAAGAGTGTCAAAGAGGGAAAATTGGGACACATTTGGAAGATCTTTTAGCTTATTCATACCATCTGTCAGCCATTAAAGTACCATTAGATTAATTTTCATTTTGAAAATAAAGGCCCAATTTAATGTGCTGTGTCGTCCAAATGAAACATAATTGGGCACATTGACATGCAATCTGGTGCACTGGATGGATTATTCAAATATTTTTCCATCAGTCCAAGCTTGTGCAATTCCGACAAGTATTGGAAGTTCTGACCTACTTTATGAAATGGAAAATTCGGATTATGGCTTTTAGTATATTTTAGAAAGTCATAGGGGTATTTTGGTCAGAGTTGCTTTCATTTAATTATAGAGGCAGAAATAAAATATCACACAGTATATCTTTTTTTTTCTAAAAATTAGCAAAAAATGCATTTTTAAAATTTTTGGATAATATAATTGGAAGTTATGCATGAAAACTATATTCCCCTTATCATCATGTCATCTCAACCAAGTACAGCAGAGTTCTAATCCCCACTCTGCATGGTTCTCTACTGTTCAAGGTAAAGTGCCATGCTCTTCTAGTTAACATTTTATGAGATTTTCTTATTACGAAAAGAATTTTAGAATGATTTAGAAGACTCAAACCAAGTGAACAGGCCCATCTTAGAAAAGATTTATGAGTGTTTATGTTTGGCCATTCATCATCATCATCATCATCATCATTAAAGGCTTGTCCCAACTATATTAGGGTCGGCTACATGAATTATGTTTGGCCATTCAAGTAATCTAAAGTTAACGTTGGACCATGCTTACGTCACAAGCACAATAAAAAAAAAAAGATCAAACCTAATCTACCTCATTCAAAATCCCCGCATAGTTTTAATTTGACAATAAAAGCAGGGCACCAGGTACAGCCACAGAATAAGGGACTGTATGCGTGTGTGCATTGGGAGACAGTATAAAATCTTGTAGGGATTGAGACTGACCATTTTCATAGACTTTTGGGCAAGATGTTTCTGTTGCTGCGCAAAGATGCCCTGAGCATGCATATAAAGCTGCACGTCGAGGCTGTTTAGTGATAGTATTTGTTGGAGAACTATATTGGGAACCTTAAGGCGTGCCTGTTACATCCAGAACTTTCATTAGTCAAGAATGGTGTGAACACAACAAAAGTTATACTGTTTATTGCTAATGCCGTAGCATATTAGAAAACAACAGATGAACCTTCAGACAATATAAAAATGAATCCAAAATTCTGACACTCCCAAATTATTAAGACTGCTCCTGAATACGTCACAAAAACCTTCAATTCTTAAAAGAACTGCATTGTTGGACATGTTTTAGACATGACAGTCAAGTACGAAACATCTTGGTTCATCTCCTTTAAGGTGTAGACTGTAGATACGCATGTTTTCAATATCTTCCTACTTCTTTGGATGAACTTTAAAGGCGTAAACAGGTAGTACATGACTTTCATTGAACTTTTCGTTTTTGCTACTAGAATAATTTCAGCAAAGGTAGTAGACTAGTAGTTCCATGGGGTCCCATCTGGATAGGTATGATCCACTACAGTAAATATTTTTCCCATACCTGCAACCAATCATGAAGCCCAGCATAGGTGGCATCCACACACATTTACATATTGTTACATTGTATATGTATTTCTTTAAGGAAATGATGAGAGAGAGAGAGAGAGAGAGAGAGAGAGAGAGAGAGAGAGAGAGAGAGAGAGAGAGAGAGAGAGAGAGAGAGAGAGAGAGAGAACAAGTACCCATTTTCTTCAATGAATGTGGAGACTAATAAGAAAAGGTAAACACTATACGATGCTGAAATCTCCCAATGGTAAACTTGTAACAATACTTTTGGAAAAGATTTTCGTACCTCCTTTGAAAAGTTTGCTGGAGCAATTCGCTTCAAAGAAGTGGTGCGCCTACTCGATTGAGATTTTCGTAAGCTAGAAATACAAACCTCGTAAGCCTCCATCAGTTGTACAACCGTTGTCTGCCACAGGTGAATACCATAAGTTAAAACAAGATGAGAAGAACAGATGGCGTTAAGCTTCAAAACAAAATCAGATATTAGAGAAGCAAACTTCTCTATGATCCAAATGAAAGAAACTGATCTTACATTTTCATCTGATGTTCCAACATTGGTTGACGGAACTTCACTTGGTTTTTTGTCCTGGATGCTACTCTATTAAGAAAAAAAGATAGCGGTAAAAATAGCTTTCAAAACTAGTGCTTTAAAGCATTCCACAAGATACTTAAGAAATTGGGCACATGAATTCATTTCAGCTTACCTGAAGCTGATTTGAGCTACGAGGTTTGGAATCTCGAAATTGAGAGCTCGACTCTGTAGGGAAAGAAGCAGGTTTATAAGAAAAACTATGTTCCAATTGCCAGGATGAAATGGCGTTGCGTTGAAGTATTATTTTTCTGTTTTGATGTGTTATGGCTGTGAGTGTTTCCCCCCAGAAATGTTACAGGTGGTTCCCACTGACAGGAAACTTAAGCTGTTCATCAAGCGGGATCATTGAAATGGACAGTAGCCTAACATCTCTCCTATTGGATGCTGTATCTATCCAACTTCCGATTCATCTATTGTTAACCACATCACTCGATAACCAGGTCCAGCAGTACAATTCCTGAATCTCGATCCATCCCAGTTGCTTTTTGGAATGAAGTGCCCCATGATTTAACACAGTTTAGCCAACTTATTGGCTCCATGGGAGGGAGGATGCTTTATGATACAGCCTGTGTAGCCAAACTAATTGGCTCAGCTGACATGTGAGTTGTGACTTTTGTGTCAATCAGAAAACTTTCTGATTTGGTTGTCATTAAGCATGCAGGAAGGCAACAAATATTTACTTCCACCTAATTACTAGCAGTCCTAATATATGCAATAATCCAGCAGCTAGTCAGTCAGGTCAGATCAACTTTGTAGACTCCCTTCCCTACAAATAGAGTGGGCTACTGATTGGGGATGATACAAGTGTGTTGAATGCGAACCACTGTCTTTGCTGACATCCTTCTGTTGTGGACTACCTTATCAGTGGAATGTTTGGATCATTTGGTCCAAGTTATCAGCCAACTCTTTTGATGACCGACTTGGGCTATTTACACATGGTGCACACTAGCACAGGACTGTTCAAATAAGCATGTGGATAGAAAGCATAAATAAAAATTAGCACATCTATATACAGCAAAATATTCGTAATATGTGCACTTGCAAAGGTTTGGGATTGAGAGCTAAGACCAAAAGAAAACAATACACCGACCATGCTTACCAGTTGTATTGTTAGCTGCCTGCTCAATACGAGAGCTTAAAGCTTCTAATAGTGAGAGCACCTGCACCCCAACCATATTTGCAAACATTGTTGCAGATTCCTTGTGCTCCTCAGTAAGTCCAACATATAACATATTATCTAATCTCTTCTGCAAGATTTAAAATCATCAATATCTTTAGAATCATCATGTAAAATGAAAAATGTTTATTATTTTATATTCACAAGTTATGTACCTTTGCAACATCAACTACATATTGCCCAAGTTCTGGATGCTTCCTCACACAGTAACGAACTTCATGTGATTCATCTAAACAAGAGTTGTTTGTCAATCCTGCTACCTGTTAATAACCAACGATGAATTACAGCCAGATATCTAACTACTCTCTTTCTTTTATAGGGACACATTTTTTAAGAAAATTCTGATATAGTTCGAAAGAATTCAAATACAGTATCAGAGAGGTATGTGATGCTTCCAAGCATAATGGAGAGGGTACATGTGGACCTCATGGGTCCAATTTGTACATGCAGGACCGAAACATCAAGGACTACAAATTCCTTTAGTTAGTTGCCCTTATTATATGCAGATATGAGTATTTTTATTTGTTTATTATTTACAAGGAGTCCTAGTTTAGGAAGCCTTCATACCGGTTAAGATTCGACCTATGATAAATCTATGGCTGTGACTTAAAATAGGAGTAGAATATTACACCGTATTTAAAGTTGTAGGGCAGCAAACCACTGACAGGTCAGTGGCAAGGCACCCTATGCTCACGGCACAGACCAGGGGTTGATCCTTGCTCCTCACGGTGAATGTAACACTACTGTCCCACTTATCCTGTCTAGCAAAAAAAGAAAAAAAAAAAAAGGTTGAAGGGCTGCTCATCTATCTTAGATCTCAAATACAATGATATGTGGTTCTTTCCATAGTTTTCAAAATTGGAATCACATCGCAAATCGTTCATACCCATGAATCGAATCGAATCACAAATCATAGGGGGTTTTTTTATTTTTAATAAAAATAAAAAATAATTAAAAATTAAGAGAATTAAGGTAAAAAGTAATTATTCTTAACCACCCATTTTCCCATTTATAGAAATATAAATACAATAACAAGTCTATGATACAATCATATCAAAAACATCATGACATATATATATATATATGAAATAAATGATGCGTACATAGTTAAATAAGTTTAAGGTATCAATACACATAATTTTTATTATCTTTAAATAAAAATAAAAATAAAAATAAAAATAAAAATAAATCCAAACAATAAATCTTACATAGTAGGATAATCTCTTTAAGTTAATAAAGTGTTCATGAAGAAAAAAACCAAAATAGATTAAAAAAAAAAAGAAGAAGATATAGACAAGCATCATACGTACAATCAAACGCTTTAATTAAATTCATGTTCTTCAATCATCTTTAAAACCTCTTCAAAGCTGCATAAAATTCTTAGGAGGCTTCGTTAACTACTAAATAACATTTTAAAAATTTAAGCGCTAAAATAAATAAAGAAAAAAAAATATTAATATTATCTTATTGGTTATAGCTATTCTCACTTAGATGAATCGCTTGAATCGCAAGATGCGATGAAATGAGTATCGAATCATAAGATTCACACCTGAATCTTAAGATTCATCTATAAATGAGATTTGTTGCTAGATACGAATCGTTTTCCTTAAGATTCGAGATACAAATTGTGGAATTCTGATAACTACAGTTCTTTCTTTTAGTTTGGAGAAATAACAACTTTAGAGTTTGCACAAAAACCATCAGCATGAGGCCTTCCTTTGAGGCTTAGGAATAGGCAGGTATAAGGCCTGCTACTTTGCTTACTTGCATGCTATGTATTCCCTTATGTTGCACTGCTCAGAAATATAACAACTGTTAGTGGGTTTGGCTGGCTACGGAGCAAAAAATCCAAGTTCTTGAAACTTCCAGTTGTCAATAAACCATGGTTTATTCCTTACACAAGCCCTCATTGCTGTTGATCAAGAGCCTGTAAGTCAGTACCAATCTTGTCATTTAAGGCTACCACTAGCTATTTTCTCTTAAATTTTGAGGGGGGAAAACAATGAAGTGAAATAGGAAAAAAGAGAAATAATAAGAAAGAAGAACATGTGCGCGCGCACGCAGTGTGTGTGTGTGTGAGAGAGAGAGAGAGAGGTGGTGTGTGGGTGTGTTGGTGGGTTTTTTTTTTTTTTTGTGTGTGTGTGGGGGAAGTGGGAGGGCAGGGTGGGGCACAACTTGTTGGGCGACCAGGTTTTATATTTCTACTACGATGAATCTTGAATTTACAAACTAGTCACAGACATTCCATGAATTACAGAATAGTCCCTAACTGTGAATTTACAAAACAGTCTCTTATTTAAAAAAAAAAAATCCTCATATAAATCTCAACACTCTCCCTAGCTAGAACATGAATATCTACTATTCCCGGGCTGGAGAAAACAAAAATAAATGCCTTCTGGAAATGCCTTTCATTGGAAAACATGATTTTAAAAATTGGCCTAGTTCGAGTCGAAAGTTCGATTGTCACCCTAAGTCTCCTCTGGCCAAGTCTTAGGGGGAGAGGTCAAAACCAATAATTTTTCCCCCAATTTTCTGGTGAAAGATGTTGGAGGCTTTTCCGGGTCCATTTGCACTAATTTTAGAAGATCAAACCACATTTTGTGGAATGCAGACGATCGAAGCATTTAAAAATCAAAGTGATGTTCATGATGCTGACTAAAAATCAGATGTTTAAATTCATTTTAAAAAATTAAAGAACATAGAGCTTAAATTCCTAGGATATCATTTAAAAAAAAAATAAAGGTTGGTCAAGTCGTCGATTAGAATTTGAGTTGTAAAACCTTGTAAGATTAACAACTCAATCTTTAGAACTAGCATACTCTAAGTCATGCTTCAAAATGTTGATCGGTATGCATCACATCGGCTAATACATTGGATGTATTAGTCTATGTCATTATGATAAAATGAAAATATGCCCGCTCTTGACCACATCGGCCAATTTATGGGCATATCGTCCAATATCCACCGATATGGCTACACACTTGTATCCCTTCGAGTCCAGAACTCCAAATGTTTCTTTTGAAGCACTAAAACCATTTCTCGCACTTAGTTTTCAACTAAGAAGATCCTAGGAAGGCTAGAAGGAAAAAAAAATAACTCTAAATCAGCGGATCAAAGTCGATACTCAAGGAGATGCTCGAGGGATTTCTTTAGGGTGCATTTGTGCAACGAGAGGAATTCCTGGTAGAGAGGAAAATTGTTCTAATGCTTCCCGTAGCTCCTTTAGTCTTGTAGTGCGGCATATTTTCCTCGTAGCAAAGGAAAAAAATGAACTGATTTTGCTCAATAGAGAGGAAAAAATGAACTTGTTTTGTTAGGAATGTTCTTAAAATCATTCATATCCATGTTTTGAGCATATGTGATCTTTTAGTATAAATTTGTGGTTTTTTTTTTTTTTTTAATAAGAAGGCATTTCTTTTGAACTTTACCCACATTATTCATTTTCATAAATGTTGTCTTCAACTAAATCCATCTATTGATATTGAGATCATTGATGAATGATGATATAATGGTTAGAATATAGAAATGCTAAATTGGGATAAAATTTTGATTCAATTCTCGACCATTAGCCAGTTGATTTCGGTCCCTTATGAAAGTAACATCAATTCTATCACTTTCCAATATTCTAGATTTTTTATTTTATTTTTTTTCTTTTGGAATCTTTTGACCTCATTTTAGATTCACACTTACTACCAAATGACTGATACATATTGCTTTGGGAGGTGGCCGATACACTTTTTGATCCTTGCTCTAAATGTACCTCTTACTTTGCCACTTTCTCATGAATAAAATGCTAATCAACTTTAACATGTTTTGTACATTCATGATACCCAAGATTTTAAGCAATATGAATTGTTTCTTTGTTGTCACAATGTAAGGTGCTAGGTCCACCTCTAATAAATGTGTCTTTTTGATCCTTGCTCTAAATGTACCTCTTACTTTGCCACTTTCTCATGAATAAAATGCTAATCAATACAAGTTTTGTTGATACCCAAGATTTTAAGCAATATGAATGGATAAGGCACCACTACTTGAATACTTTGTTTGGTCCACTATTGTTTTTATCAACTTGAGCCAAAAGCTAAGTGGGACCCACTTATCATTTTAGGTGGGAATACATGGAAATGTAATCTACTCCATGAGTAGATTAAGGACATGTATTGGGTTTCTCTAATCCATTAAGGAGTGAATGAGAAATTGCCTCCTAAACACCACTACTTGAACATGTTAAATATGGAAACAAAAGGAACTGGTGAATTTGCTTCCCACATTGCTTGGGAGCAAAACATTCTTCAGGTATAAATATGCTTACCTTGGTAGTATAGGATGAGCCCCAAGGGGCATTTCATTTTTGTGGAAGAGGGAGGACCTAGACCAAAGTGGGGTCACCACCACACGCGCGCCCACGCCCTGCATCGAACCGGGCTGGACTCGGACCTGGGCCTGGCTCAACCTACTACCCATTTATTATTTTTGGAGAAATTTTATTTAATAAAATTTCTTTTCCAAATGGGGTGTGTCCAAGAGGTGTGTGCCCATTCGTATATGAAAGGGTGTGTCTCCAACCCAAGAGGTGTGTCCAAAGAAGAAGCATCTGTTTATTGAATAGTTACTGTTCTGAACAAAAGAAGCCCCATGAAGAGACCTGAAGCAGGCTATAAATGCTTCTCGTTCATGCACTTTTGTTCATTCTTTTTTCGTTGTTGTTGCATTGCATTTGGTCATCATAAGAGTCAAGAAGAGAGAGTTCTGCTGCACATTTTGGTTCGACTGTCACACAGTTTGTAGTGCTGCTACTGTGTGTATTCAATCATTATATCCTGTGAGACAAACGCCATTGAAGCTCGTAAGTACCATTGCGGAGGCGAAATTTGTCTTAAGGACATAGTGTTAAACACTAGCCTTGATCAACTTCTTCTGTGAGTTTCTAGACTTCATAACTTCAACAACAATACTCTGTTTCTGCCTTCAAATAGTAAGTGGATTTACTTTTCTAGACTCCATTCTGCAATTCTGTTTAGTTGTTGTTTGCTTCACAGTTGTGCAAATCTGTTTTCTAAAATACTGATTTATTTCTGCATGTACTCAAAACAACAATCTTAAGACAAATTTGTTTATTTCTGAGTACACTCTGTTATCAGTTTTACTTCAGTATTTCTGGTTTCGGTTTATGTCAGTTTTACTACTGGTTTCTAGTTCTTCTGTTTCTGAAACTAGTATTGTAAAACTGAGTTTCTTCTGTTTCTGAAACTAGTATTGTAAAACTGAGTTTCTATCTTTATATATAACTAGTTACAGAACTTCAGTTTGTTCAGTAACCTATAACTAGTTACCATATAGTCTGAGTTACTGTTTACAGTACTAAATGTTTTTTTAATTCTGTAGTATACTTTGTGTTTTATTTAATCGATTTCTGTTCTGTTAAAATAGAAATGGGTATTGAGAAGAATACTCTAGTCAGTACCCCTGCCCCTGTTATGGTGAACAATGGGGAGAAACCTGAGAAGTTCAATGGTACTGAATTCAAGAGATGGCAACAGAAAATGTAGTTCTATCTCACTACCTTGAACTTGGCTAGGTTCCTCTATGAAGGAGCCCCTACTTTAATAGAAGGTGAGACAGACAAGCAAGTAGTTGCTGCTGTAGAAGCCTGGAAGCATACTGACTTCCTCTGTCGAAATTATATTCTCAATGGACTTGACAACACATTATATAACGTGTACTGTTCATTGAAGACTGCTAAAGAATTATGGGATTCTCCTGATAAAAAGTACAGGACTGAGGATGCTGGAATGAAGAAGTTCATTGTTGGCAAATTCCTTGACTACAAGATGATCGATTCCAAGGCAGTAATCAATCAAGTTCGGGAACTTTAAGTAATTCCCCATGAAATTCATGCAGAAGGAATATCTCTTAATGAGTCTTTCCAAGTGGCAGCAATCATTGAAAAATTGCCACCACTTCGGAAGGATTTTAAGAACCACCTTAAGCATAAACGACAAGAGATGAAACTTGAAGACCTTATTGTCAGATTGAGGATAGAGGAAGACAACCGTGCATCTGAAAAGAAAGAAGAAAAACCTTCACTAAAGCTAAGGCAAATGTGGTGGAACATGGGCAGAATCCTAGGAAGAGGAAGAACAATCCCAACGGTCCAAAACAAGGTCTCAATGACAACAAGAAGTTCAAAGGGAAATGCTATGTGCGCGACAAACCAGGCCACCGTGCTAAGGACTGTCGTAAGCGCAAGGACCAAGGCAATACGAGTAAGAAACCAGCGCAGGCCAACATGACAAGACTTGGACACTCTCTCCAATGATGTTTCAGACATCAATCTTTCTGCTGTGATCTCAGAAGTCAATCTGGTTGGCAATACCAGAGAATGGTGGGTGGACACTGGGGCCACTAGGCATGTCAGCTATATTAAAGATATGTTCTCCACTTATCATGCTTTAACTGGAGAACAACTCTTCATAGGCAACTCTGCCACTTCTAAGGTTAAAAGCCAAGGACAGGTGCTATTGAAAATGACTTCTAGAAAGAAACTCACCCTCAACAATGTGCTGCATGTACCTGATATTCGTAAGAATCTAGTTTCAGGCTTACTACTAAGTAAGAAGGGTTTCAAACTAGTATTTGAGTCAGACAAGTTTGTACTAATTAAGTCTGGAATGTACGTGGGAAAAGGGTATATGAGCGATGGGCTCTTTAAAATGAATGTAATGACAATTGTACCTAATAAGAAAAACTCTTCTGCTTATATGCTTTAGTATTCTAATGTGTGGCATGGTAGATTAGGTCATGTTAACTATGATGCTTTGTGTAGATTAGTTAATATAAAATGTTTGCCTAAATGCAGTTTTGATTTAAATATCAAATGTGAAACATGTGTAGAAGCTAAACTTACTAGAACTTCTTTTCATTCAATTGAACGAACTTCTGAACCTCTTCAGTTAATTTATTCTGATCTGTGACCTAAAGTTTGTTCAAACTAAAGGTGGTAAGAAATATTTTCTTACATTCATTGATGACTGTACAAGATACTGTTATGTTTACTTACTGAGAAGTAAAGATGAGGCCTTGGAAATGTTTAAACATTACAAGAATGAGGTTGAGAATCAACTTGATAAGAAAATCAAGGTGATAAGAAGCGACAGAGGTGGTGAATATGAATCACCTTTTGGTGAATTCTGTTCACAACATGGTATTATACACCAAACTATTGCTCCTTATTCACCTCGGCAAAATGATATTGCTGAAAGGAAAAACAAACTTTAAAAGAAATGTTGAATGCTATGCTAATAAGTTTTGGGTTACCTCAGAACTTGTGGGGGGATGCTATACTTTCCGCAAATTAAATTCTCAACCGAATACCTCAAAAGAAAACCAATAAAACCCCATACGAATTGTGAAAAGGCAGAATGCCTACCTACAAATACTTAAAAGTGTAGCGATGTTTGGCTAAAATGGCGGTTCCTACACCTAAACAGGTTAAAATATGACCCAAGACAATTGACTGTGTATTCATTGGATATGCTCATAATAATAGTGCGTATCGGTTTCTAATTCACAAGTCTGAGATTCCCGATATGCATCCTAATACTATTATTGAGTCAAGGAATGCATCGTTCTTTGAATATGTATTTCCTTATAAACCCTCGTAGGAATCGAGTTCTCCTAAAAGAACTCATGATACTGCTAGTAGCAGTAATCAAAAACCAACAAGAAATTGATGAACCTAGACAGAGTAAGAGGGCTAGAACATAAAAAATGTTTCATTCAAATTTTCTAACATTTCTGTTAGAAGATGAACCTCAAAGCTTTAAAGAAGCGGTGTCCAGTCCTGAGGCATCATATTGGAAAGAGGCAATAAATAGTTAAATTGAATCCATTTTGCAAAACCATACATGGGAACTAGTGGATCTTCCACAAGGTTGCAAAACTCTTGGATGCAAGTAGATATTCAAGAGAAAGATGAAAGCAGATGGATCAATCGAAAAGTACAAAGCCAGACTTCTTGTTAAAGGATACAAACAAAAGGGAGTACATACAAAAATAGATCAGGATTTTAGGAAACAGATTTGCACAAAAGCGAAGCTAACAACAACTAAACAGAATTACAGAATGGAGTCTAGAAAAGTAAATCCATTTACTGTTTGAAGGCAAAAACAGAGTACTGTTGTTGAAGTTATGAAGTCCAGAAATTCACAGAAGAAATTGATCAAGGCTAGTGTTTAACACTATGTTCTTAAGACAAATTTCGCTATCGCAACAGTGCTTACGAGCTTCAATGGCATTTGTCTCCCAGGATATAATGATCGAATACACACAGTAGCAGCACTACAAACTGTGACAATCGAACCTAAAATGTACAGCAGTACTCTCTCTTTTTGACTCTTAATGATGATCAAATGCAATGCAGCAGCAGCGGAAAAAGAATGAGCAAAAGGGCATGAACGAGATGAATTTATAGCCTGCTTCAAGTCTCTTCATGGGGCCGCATTTGTTCAAAACAGTGACTGTTCAATTAACATATGTTTTTTCTTTGGATACACCTCCTGGGTTAGAACAGTGACTGTTCGATGAATTAATGTTTCTTCTTTTGACACACCTCTTGGGTTGGAGACACACCCTTTCATATACGAATGGGCACACACCTCTTGGACACACCCCATTTGGAAAAGAAATTTTATTAAATAAAATTTCTCCAAAATAATAAATGGGTAGTGGGCCGAGCTAGGCCCGACTCGCTCGCCAAGCCCAGGCCCAGGCCCGAGCCCGGCCCAGTGCAATGCGACACACCTCTTGGACACACCCCATTTGGAAAAGAAATTTTATTAAATAAAATTTCTCCAAAATAATAAATGGGTACTGGGCCGAGCTAGGCCCGACTCGCACGCCGAGCCCAGACCCAGGCCCGAGCCCGGCCCGGTGCAGTGCGGGGCGCGCGCTCGTGTAGTGGTGACCCCACCTTGGTCTAGGTCCTCCCTCTTCCACAAAAGTGAGAATGCCCCTTGGGGCTCATCCTATACTACCAAGGTAAGCATATTTATACCCAAGGAATGTTTTGCTCCCAAGCAATGTGGAAATCAAGTTCACTTCCTTTTGTTTCCAAGTTTAACATGTTTAAATAGTGGTGTTTATGAGGCAATTTCTCATTCACTCCTTAATGGATTAGAGCAACCCAATACATGTCCTTAATCTACTCATGGAGTAGATTACATTCCCATGTATTCCCACATAAAATGATAAGTGGGTCCCACTTAGATTTTAGCTCGAAGTTGACAAAAAAATAGTGGTGCTCTTGGCCATTTTTCCAACATACTTTTCAGCTACAATTGCTCACATTTGCCATAGGCCATTGCACAAAACTCCGCTCCCAAACTAGATCTACCAACTACTTCTTACTCTTCTAAAACACAACGCTATAGATAAAAAAGTGTAGTGCCCAGCAGTAATAGATCTTCCATCTTTGTTTTTCAAACTTGCACAATTTGCATCAGAATAGACTGTTCAAATGGTCATGAAAAATGTAGAGCACTCCATCATTAAAACAAAAAACAAAAAACAAAAAACAAAAAACAAAAACAAATATAGAGAAATCATTGCCCCACAGACCCATTCAAGTACCTTAAAATATGATATAACATCAACTGGCCTGTTCTTGGAGGCATGCATGAATTGGCTAACTACACTACTATATGAGATATCCAGCCATGTGATAGTAAGGTAACTAAGCTTACAATCAATAGCATTCAAATGGCAAATTCTTAGGGTTTGCATGAGTTTATAAGGCCTACTGATCCTATCAGATACAATAGGGATTTGAAATCTATCCATAAAAAATAAGTCCATTGGATGTTTCTAGTTTGTTTGAGCAAAGATCATGAAATGGACAGTTGGAAGATAAAAAGTTGTTTTTATTAACATCCATTTCATGACTTGTGATCAGACATCGGCTAACATCCAATAAATCTAATCTTTTATAGATGGATAGATCCCAAAGCCCTCTTGTATCCGGTAGAACCATGAGCCTTACAAACTTTATCCATTGGATGTTTCCATTTTGTTTGAGCAAAAAACACGCAATGGACAGTTGGAAGATATCAAGTCTTTTATTAACATCTCCATTTCATGACCTGTGATCAGACACCGACAACATCCAATAAGTCTAATCTTTTACAGATGGATAGATCCCAATTCCAAAGCCCTCTTGTAACCATGAGCCCTACTAACTCTGTCATGCCATTTGTGATGCAAGAAAGACCCATGGTCCCCATGGGTCCACCAGCCAATGGGCCCAGCCCATCTATCTCGATCAAGCATTTGGGCCTAGCCCATTCATTTTATATAATTTTTATATTATTTAGAGCTTTTAATTATATTTTCAGGTGTTTTAGTAGGCTATTTTAATATTCGCCATCAATGTGTTTGGATGGTCCAGATTAGTTCTAAGGTTATTTCTTTTTCCTATCTAAATGATGTAAAGCCTCTTTGGGTTCTACTTGTTGATGATTAATGAAAATGAGTGGTTTTCCTAAGTTTTCTTTGAGGAGTCCTCGAGATCTCTAACGCCTCTTGGTTTGGAGTTTGGTAAAAGCCCAAGTTAGTAACGCCTCGGATAGGAGTTTGGTGAAAGCCCAGTTTTTTTCCCTTATCTCTCTGTCTTCTACCTTGCTGGCCCAACATCTCCCCACCGCTCCGCACTATTTTGTCCTATTTTGACAAGCGGCAGAGTTGATCTTGCTGCTAAAGCTGTAGAGGATCTAGATTCATTGAGTTATTTTCCCAACAGATGAAATTATGATTCTCTAAGGACAAGACTCTACAAAATAAATCCCTCAGTAGGGCCAAGTTTAAGATCCAAACACTAGAATCATTGTTCCACCTTGTATTATCACTAAGGCAAACTTCAATCGAATCAAAGTTACTTCCACCGTCAAATCGATCAACTTCTAAAACACGAGTAAACTAAGAAAAACAGAAGAGTCAAATATCTGTCTCCTGATTTGGCATTATCATGAGAGGACTAGGAACACTTACATCCTGCTATTAAAAGAACCATCATTTTGGCATTAATGACCGAAAAATCTTCCAATTTCATTCATTGTTGATATCTCTAATATGACCTTTTCTTCAGTATGAAAATCTCCTATATGGTTCTAATGCCATTTAGTAGCTCTGACTGCTCTTAGTCTCATTTATCTCTTACATGGTTCTAGTGTCATTTGATACCTATAACTGCACTACTTCCATTTGTTGTACTGTATCGACTCCTAGTATTTCATTTCGCGACTAGTTTCACTGGAGACTAGAGAGTGCCTCAAGGGTGTCTGTGCAACGAGAGGTTTATGTGACGAGAGGAAGCTTGTTCTGATTTTCTGTGCAGACCACGACTCAATTTGTCTGGTGTGGTGTGACACATTTTCCACATAGAAAGGAGAAAAAATAAATAAATAAATAGATTTTCGTCGCTAGAGGATTTCAATTTCCTATGAGAGGGATGGGAATGCAGGATTCTTCTTTCCTATGGAAATAGAAATCCGCAGGAGTGCAGAATCCTCCTGTTGCACAAACAAGTCTTAAAGAGATGGTTGGAAGCTGGATTAATAATGCAGTAGTTATGGTAACTGGATTGGGGTACTCATGGAATTCTGACCTAACAAGGAACCCTATTGTAAGAATTTTGATAATTAGTGTAAATACCCATCTAGAGATGCCTTTATGATCTTGACCTACTTTATGTAGGTAGGAAAGGTAAAGAATATACTATTAGAATACTGAGTTTTTTGTTTGTGCTTAAGAGGCTGATGATTTTAATGATCCAAACCAAATATATGACCCGCAATAAAATGGATAAACCCTGGTCCAAGAGTGACGTACATATGTTCACATTCAACATAGAAAGGGCAACGATAGGAGGGTGCGTAGGACGTTTCAGAACAACTAACCATCAGATCTTTGGTTCAGATTGCTAGTCCATAGTCTCAAAATGAATCAACTTGATAGCCGACGATGGTATGCATATTTTCAGGCCAAGAATCATGTCATAGTTCTAGAAGCTGAGTCAGCTGACTAACCTGAGTAACTAGGAAGTAAATTGAGTAGCTTGGGTGAGTTTGACCCATAATTGTAAATTTTGTTCAGTACCCTGTTTCGGTTTGACTTTAAACTGAAATGCTTTTTTTGGCCATTTCAGCAGTTCTGCGTTTCATTTTGGAGTTGCGTTATGGAAAATTATAAAAAAATGACACTTCAGACATGGGTTGTGATTGTTTTAGGATGGAAAGTTAAAGGATTTCATGAGGTTTTGCGGGGGTTTCCTGAAGGGAAAAACTGAAGGTAAAAATAGAAAAGGGAACTAAAAGGAAACCTAAATTTAAACCTAAGCTTTGATACCAAAATGAAATTTAGGGACTCCATCTTGACTGAATTCTTTGATCTATATTATAGTGAGTAGCCAATGGCCAGAAAACCTAAAACTAACCTAATCCTAATCATAACCATACTAGGAAACCTAATTACATTAAAATAGGAAATCCTAATCATATTATAACTCTAACCTAAATTAATTCAAATTTAATCTAATCCTAATTTAGGGAAGTTAATCTCACAATCACAAATAAACCCATTTATAACTAACCCAACTTTTTCTTAACAGAAACAACATTGAGTGATCTAAAATATGGCCTAAAAGGCCATAGTACAAAGTGGTAGTCACATACCATTGAATCATCAAAATTCTTATACTGCATTAAACCAAAAAACCATAATTTCATCATACACCATAAAAATCAGGAGTCTTAAACTATAAACCAAGAAGTTATGATAGTACTCTTCTTAATTGTTCCATAAAAAATAGGTAAAATAGATAGTCTATGTGGAATTAATCACCTTAACCTAGTCCAAAAAACTTTCCCTCTTCTTGACTAAAGGAACACACACCTATTGTCCAAGCGTATTAGAGTCATATGGAATATATTTCTGCAAAAATACTCACCGTCAATTGAACCCTATTGATATGAAGCATCACGTCATTTTAACCCATTCGCATGCAAATATTTCACATAGACAATGATCTTTTAACATATATGACTACTAATATGAAGTGGCAAACCTGAAATGTGGCTCCATTGTGAATGATCTCATGAGCTATAGGGTCATTGATGAACTCATGTAATGGCATAACCATGTCTTTCATATTGTATGAGTTACTGACATCTTTGATCTCTGTCACCCTCCCAAGTTCCCGAGCCTCCCGCTGCCATTATGTTCAGCAAAAGTTCCATCATTAAGCTTCAAAATATTAAGAAGACTCCATGACTAAATTAGCTTCTATAACATTAAAAAGTAGAGTACCATCGAAAACAAAAACAAATGTTGTCCAATTAAAAAGATAGCAGTCATACATAGATGAACAATAAAACAGATGTTCAAAAGCATTGGTCCACAAAGTAAATGGAATACATGAATCGCCGAGGATTGTAGTTAGAAAGGTTATGAGACCACTAAAAAACATAGGGAAATTCTCATTTAATAACAGAAACTAAATATTCCAGTTTGATTATTCAATAATCAAACACGAGCGATGAGCAACCATCACATAATGAGTTCGATGATGTTATAAAAATAAACAAACAATTAAATAAGTAAAGATAATTCAATCATCCACCATGGTACATTGAACCTTAATTGCCTTTCTAGTTTTTCAGATGCTACAACTCAAAATTGGTCGTCACAAGAATGTAATGTGAGGGGAGCTAGTTCAAGTGTTCACCTAAGATGGCATATGAAATGTATACTTTTAATTCATAGGTCAAAAGTTGAAATAAAGGATATGTTTTGAGAAAGCTTAAGATATTAGGTGCAAAAGAGAGAAAATAGAGATGAAAATTATGACATTTGATGGTATAAAAGAAGAAACTCACTAACATAGTATTTACGAAGTGGATAGGCATTGGAATAGAATCAATAAACTGGGGAAAATATTACCCGAGCAAATAAGTCCTCCCTCATCCAAGGAACCAAATACTTCCATGGCCATATATCTAAAGTACTAACTCCAACAGATTTAGATTTAGGTCGTAATCGTGCAGCCATTCTTGTCGCTGATGTTAGATTAGGATGCACTAAAAATCTAGCTGCAACTTCCACAGAGAACTCATATGTGCTAAAAACACGATCAACAGGATTCCTTAGGATTGTTACCACTGATGTACTCTCCTTCGGCAGTTTGGACGTGATACTATAATCGTCATGGGTAACCATCAACCGGCAGTTTGGATTGCTGCACATCAACACAAAATTGAATAATCAACACTTCAAGAAGAACTGCTTTTTTCCAATTTATGAAAATTAAACATCAACATTACTATTATCATTATAATTTTTTGGTTTACAATGAGATATATTGGTAAGTATCTATACACAGATAAAAACCTACATAAAAATAAGGACCATTTTATCAAGCATAACTCAAATTACCAAAGGAGTTGTCATATACTTGCTGAGCAGCTCAACAAAAAAAAAAGAGGTTGCAACCTTCATTCAACCAACAAAATTTACTAGGTAGTCTCACTTTCTGTAGTATTACTATTACTTTGTAAGAAATGATCAACTCCAACCTGTCCTGTGTGGCCCACTTCAGCTACCTGTATGCATGGTCCATGTTGGATAACAAAAGCAATGTACAGATTACCTACTGCTAAAAAGTTTATGCAACCCGGTCCAACCTGACCTAGCCCGGACCACAACACGAGGAGATAAGGAATTAAACAAATCAACAATAGCACTCTCCATGACCCGCCCTCAACTCAAGTAAAAGAAAGAAAAGAAATAGAAAATCCAAAGTCACAATACAAAATACTCCAATGTCGCAAGAGTGTTCACATGCACAAGCTAAATAACTTAAAACGTTCCACTCAAACTAGAATTAAAACTTCTACCTATGAAGAATCAAATAATAGGATAATGATCACAACTAGAACCTCACTTCTTTTATTTCATTGAGCTTATTACATGCAATACTTGTCCAATGACACACTCCAGGGAACTTACAATACTTTAATGGCATTCACACATTCTCCTAGACACAATAATTGCACTCCAAGCTTCTTTTTACATGCGAGATTAATTATTAGCACATATTTACCTAAAAGCATTAATTGCACTCCAGCCTACAATGCAAACATTAACCATTGACACACATTCTCCTAACACATTATGTACGCTCGAATCTCCCCTAAGAGTTTGGATCCACCACATTCATCTTTAATGCAAACCCATAAAACTAAGTAATCATTGCATGCAAATACTTAACACACCACTGCTATTATGCCACATACATCTAAAGAAAGATCGACATTTCCCAGTAGGATGATGTGGATGGGCCCCACTGTTAACACAAACTAGGGGTGCACATGGGCAGTTCGGATCGGTTTAGAGGGGAAACCATCAATCAAACCGAACCCATTGGTTTTCTATTTTCCCAAACCGAAACCGAAACGCCCATGTGCTCCAACCGAACCGAACCGAAAGGAACCAGTTCGGTTTGGTTACGGTTTTTTTGTTTTTATTTTATTTTTTTCACAAAAAAATGGCAGTTCAATTGATGAGAGACGTTGGATTTCAAGTTAACGGAGTGAAGGTTCGAGTCTTTTTAAAGTAATTTTTCATATTCCTTTATATATTTTATAAAAAATTTATATTTACATAATTGGTTCGGTTCGGTTCGGTTGAGCAGTTTAATGCACCTTCAAACTGAAAACCGAACCGAACCGAACAATTTGAAAGAAATCCAAACCATGACTGACCCGATCTACTACAAAACCGATCCGAGCCGCCCTGTCCGGATCAGTTTAGAGGTTTTTTTGTGCACCCTAACACAAACCCCTATATTAGGCCCAGGCCCAATTGTATTTTAAATGGGTCTTGACCCATAATACCATAAGTACCAACGTGGGGTTGATATAGTCAAATGATGTGTTGTAAGAATATTTACTTCCCCTTTTAGATAGATATTTCAACTGTACAGATTGTAATTATCTTCATTACAGCCTTGATTAAGCCATTTAGTGAATATAAAAAGGAAGAAGGATGGACCATCGAGCATTCAGTTTTTCCAAAAAACTACTTTTTTCATTTCTCTGTTTAATGAATGTTAAGGTATCAAAGGCAGAGGTTTCGATTTCGAAACCACGCAAAGCAAAAAATGCCCCATGCCACATTGTGTGTTTGTGCAGGCGTAGGTGTGCAAGGCAAGAAGGCCCCATGCCACGTTATAGTCTTGTGCGGGCGTGCTGCTTAATGAATTTTACCCACAACAAATGTGGTGAAATCCTTGACAATGGGACTCATTTGATGAAATGTTTGACGATTTATTTGATCAAGGAAGGTGTAACCTTTTGAAATCGCATCATTAGCTTCATTTGACGATCGCACCCATCTTCGGTAGGGCCTTAAAGAAAATGGTTAGAACAATTTGGTCCAACTATTCATTTGCATACTCTTGATGGTTAGAATCATTGAATCAATGTGAAATTAAAACCATATATGATCAAAAATTGTATGTTTCCTATTGATTCGTCCACCATGCATATGAATGGCTGCAATGAGCCCCACAATTGTTCACTAATTTTATGAGGTAATGATGTAGTGAGCCCCCATCAAATGATTCAAACCATCTGACCAGGACAATTGCAATCAGTGGTCAACATTCCATGATACCCAGATGCTTCAAATCTCATTACACATCTGTAACATAACATAAAACAGACGTGGTGAATCTCATGTTAGAATATGCCTCATGCCCTCACCTGTACACAGATATATTCTGCAAAAGAAAACGGCTCCTTACCTTAGTGGTAAGGAGTGGCAGTTTTCATTGGCAGGTCTTGGGTTCGAACCTGGCCTCCACCCTCTTTGCATATGTAAGTTTTTATTACCTTGCATGTGTGCGTTGTGATTACGTCTTGTGCCTATCTCCTTGCATGTCTAAGTTTACATCACCTCGCATGTGTGAGTTGTGTCTATCTCTCCTCTCATGAGTGAGTTCCCATCACCTCACATGTGTGAGTTGTGTTATGAGTCTCAGGGTCCGAGCCCATTCATTGGGTTACCAAGTATATAGAGTTCCAGCACCTCACATGTGTGAGTCGTCTCATGAGCCTTAGGGTCCCAACCCCTTCGTTGGGTTACCAAATATATATATATATATATATAAAGAGATGCTCCTATGAGAGATGTTCTCACCTTACTATGAGAGATAAGGTGGGGGCCCTCACATCCATATCCAATGCCAACAACTTAAATGTGAAGGCCCCCACCCTTATCTCTCATATTAAGGTGAGAGATACTCTCATAGGAACACCTCCCATATATATATATATATATATATACATATATATTCTGCAAAAAGATTGCACCGGAATTATAATGGGGATCCAATCTAATGATTAGGATCATGTGATTGGAGATCTTTTCGAGATATCTCCTATACGCAATACAACCCACATCAAAACATGGATCACCCAAATGCAGGTCCTGTGTTTGTTGGGCCAGCAAATACTCCCTCAAACACTGTATACTTCCCTTTCTTAACATGATTAACACACATGTGAAGTTAAACATCAGTTACCGAACAGAAATGAAATCAATTGTTTGTATTCAGAGTACAATTGGAATGTGACTTTCAATCGTACTAGTTGGTCCAGGAATGAGTTAGAATTCCTTAACAAAGCAAGGGATGGATAGGATGAATCCTTTTGTAGGGTTTCTGTTGTAACTTTTGTCATTTGTTTCTGGACATCAGGCTTGTAAACCATTTATCTTCATTTCTAGTTTCTCTCATCTTTTGTACTCCCTCCTCTTTCTAATACAAGCATCTGCCAAAAAAAAAAAAAAAAAAAACATGGAGTGGGTTCACATACGTAGGATCAAACCGCAGCTTGTCATAGGAACGGGGGCATTCCTGCTCGCTGGTGTATAGTTTTCTCAGGAAGCTGCCAGAAGAAAGAAAATCATTAGTCGTCAACAAGAGGTGGGGAGAGAAAAGCATGCAAAACTTTAAATCAGAGAGTATCAACTCAAATTTCAAGTTAAGAAGGCACTTGCCAATGGAAATAGGTGCGTCCACCAGTTCTGGGAACATGGAGGAAAAATAGCAAGTCGCGAAGAGTGTGTTTGTCTCCTTCCACTCCATTATGTGAAGAAGTTGCCCAGCCCTTGACCAAGCTTTCACAATGCAAAAGGTCATCTTCTGTAGAAATTGAAAGTGTTGACCAATATGCTGGGCACACAAGAAATATCCAAGGTATTAACATCTCGAAAAAAAAGTATAAATCCTATGATCGCCAGCTCAAAGAACACAAAGTTTGAGACCGTCATTTCTGAACTAGTTCATGATAATTCCTCCGCAAGATAGTCATATTCTGAACTCTGATCCTTTCTAGAATAAAACTATTCTCGTTTTATAACATTTGAATTTAGTTATAACCCAAAAACTTAATAAGAAGTTGGAGAAAATAATTTATCCAATATGTGAGGAAGCATATCAGAAAATGGATAACTAAGCTTTTTCAGGGACTGCCATATCAACTTAGACCACTGAATTTGTAAATGTTTTCATTCAGATGAAGGTTATTAGAAAAGCAATATTTTGTACAACCACCGAAGAAAGAAGAGAACAGTAAAAAGCAGTATCTCTATCCAAGTCATTTTAATAAGGAAGCTACTCATCAACAGAGTGTAGAATCATCATGTTCCAACTATACAACATGTATATTAACAACCTAGATGATGAAAATATCACTGAGAAAGAAAGAGAAGAATATGTTGAGAGAATGAATTGACGTGCCCTCATGATGACTGAGCCCTCCTTTATGTAGATGTATTCCTTACTGTCTCAAGTCATTTACAATTCCTTAATAAGGGGTATTACAATCAATTAGATCAATATAAATCAATTTTCCTGGTCCGCAATCCCTTTGGATATATGCTTCTCAGTATAGTATTGTTAATCTACGTAGATGCACATTGGTGGTGCTTTGAGAAACATAGAAAAGTGCTTAAGCACATATGCAGGCACATGAACAGAGAGAAGGTGCCACAGAAACCAGTGTACAACATATTTTTCCCCAAAAAAGAAACACATAAATATAGCAAGGCAACCAATCTAAGGTAATATTTGATAAACTCATTAGCTATATATGCCATAAAAAAAAGACGGGAATGAAAATAAATAAATAGTTCCCTTCAAATCCACAGAAGGAAAACAAAATGAATATACATACCCAGAAGCATCACCAACAGGGTGAATTTATGAACAGAAGCCATCCTCCTCCCATCCAACTACTAGCCAAAGCAGAACAAGAATAAGAAACCTATGAATCATACATACTACAGAAAATGAAATAGCAACATGAATTTTTTTATTATTTTATAACACATGAAATAGGCTTTTTCCCTTTTTTTTTTTTTTTTTTTTTTTGTTCTAAGCAATGGCCTGAAACCCATAGAAACCATAACCAGATTTCCTCAAAGTTGCAATCATAACTCAAAATGCATGAAGATTAGAACAGAAAAACAGAAGAACCAAAAAATTGTACTGTGGAACAGAATGAGACAATAGAAAATAAACCCAAATAAAGAACATACAAATTTTCACAAACAAAACAAGAAAACAAAACCCACCAGAACCCGAACCAGGCTTCTTGAAAGTTCCAAGTTAAGACATAACAGCATAAACATTCAAACACCAGAATATAAGAAACATTAAACTAATGGATTGCAACAAAACCCAATGAAATAAGCATAATAAAGGACACAATTTCCAAAGCATTTACAAAGAAAAACCCACTACCGTTCTTCACAATTTCAATAAAAAAAAAAACAAGTTAATTGTTAAGAATAAACCATCAATATGTCTAGGAACTAATGAGCAAAATGCAGTTTGGAAAAACAAGTGGCAGTCAAGAAAACTCAATTCCCCATAATGCTTAAAAAGGGAGCCCTTTTCATATTCCTAAATCCAAACCAAGATAAAAACAAGGAAAACAACAACCAGAAATTACGCATTCCAAGATAGGTATAGAGGAACCCAGAAGACTACTGAATCAAACAAAGCCTTGTAGTGAAAAAAGGATTTAGAAAAAAAAAAAAAAAAAAAAAACCATAACCCATTTCTCTAATGAGTTACAAGTAGTTCAATTACTTAATATATCCAATCAGAAAAATAGACCTTGGCATTATTTTCTTTTTTGAATGAAAAAACCTTAGTATTACTGCAGCAGGATAGAAGTAATATTCTACCAAAATTCATTAACAAAGATTGAAAAACAAGCCACAATTTCCAAAACAAAACCTCCAAGACAAAATCACCCTACACATCATAATAGAATAAGTGAAAAAAAAAAAAAAAAAAAAAACACTACTGAATCAAACAGAACTTGAGAAAAAAAAAAGTAGAGAACGCAAACCCACTTCTTAAAAGACAGCAAACACTCAAAAGAGTAATAAATGTAAATCTCAGTGAAATTCCAATATTTAACACGAAACACAAATTTCAGCATTCCAACACAAGAAAACACAGATTTCAGCATTCCACTACTTGGTGATTAAAACAAAAATTTAGCCTCCATAACAAAATGGAAGTTAGAAGGAGGAAGAAGGGTCACCAAAACTCTACCCCAAAACACATGAACACTAACTTTCAAAATCTTACCATGGAAGAACTGAAAGAGTTTTTTTATTTTTATTTTGGTTACTTTCAAAGAACTGAAAGAATCCACTAAACAAAACAAAAAAAGAATGACTTTATATGACTTTAGTCAAACAACAAAAAACACACCCTATGTCAAAACACAAACTAACATCTGAATTAAACTTCTGAGTCTTTCCAACAGGAAGCAGGCAGAAGCAAAAGCCCAGAAATACCACAAAAGAATCCAGCAGCAGAAGAAGAAGAAGAAGAAGAAGAATCAAACAACAATAAACAGCATAAACCACTAATCAAAACACGAAGATATCGAGAAGCCAACAAGTATTCAAACCCCACTTCATCAAAAATCACAAAAAAACAGCCAGCAAAAGGTCAATAATCTCAACATAATCAAACAAGACCCACTTCTTGCTTCTCAAAACGGCAAAATATTAAAAACCCACCAAAACCCAGACCAGACTTCTTCAAATTCCCATTCAAATCCACATCAAAACAGAAAAAAATTCAAAAACCACAACACAATTCAACAAACCCATCAATTAAAATCAATAAAAAACCAAAACCCACTTGCCAAAACATTAAAAAAAAGAAAACCCTACCACCAAATTGAAACCCAACTCCTTCAAAACTCCCACCCCAAAACATCTCAAAGACCAAAAAATCCAAAAACCTATGATAGCAAATGAATCTGAAAGTTTGGGTTTTTGCCTACCTGTCTCGGACAACGAGATCTCGTGCTCATAAATTCATGAGGGATGTTCGATTGGCAGCAGACAGACCCACGATCAGGTGAGGGACCACCGAAACCGCCATTAGAAGCCTCCACACTTGCTGCTGAAAATCTTCAAAAAGATCTCTTTTTTACCTTCCAAAGATAGAAAATTTCATGATCTTAATAAAAGAGAAAGTGATTTTGATTCCATTTTGCCCCCTCATATGCCTGAGATTTGGGGCCTTTTTGGTCGGAGGAAGAGAATTTTGATTTAGCGGGAAGAAGGGCCACGCTTTCCCGTAGGACCGCAGGAGAGATTGTAAATGCAGCGTTTTGCTAAGGCGCGCCGTCTCGTGGGGCCCACCTTAAAACTGGCCTCCCATTGGGTGGAATGTCAAAGAAAGTCAAGGGGTTGGATTTTCCAACTTCTGCCTTTTTCACATGGCTGTCGCCTTTGTAGATGACTGGAACTGGATCTGCAAGAAGAGAAAGTGCATTTGTGTATAATAACAGGATTCCACGGTCCAAACAGGAATCCACTATTTTGTGCAATTTTAGAGGGTTCTGATTTTTCAACTGAAAAAGGAAAAAAAAAAAAAAAGAATCAATTTTCTTCCATGGAGAAGATCTTTATTTTCACATAGAATCCTTTTATTGTACAAATAAGTCCTTGTAGGAATTCGAAGTATTTCTCCCATTGAGAGAAATAAATTTAATTTATACCTTTTTTCAAACAGTGAAAGTGTCACGCCAAATAAAAGAAGAGTGTGTTCTATAGGAATTAGAACAAAAATTTTCTTCTCTATTGTAAAACCCTATTGCTGCACAAACATACCTTATATTCTTATAGGTTTTTTCTATATAGTCCAATCTTTAATTGTTTTTATGAAAAAAAAAATATTGAGTTATGAAAAAAGAGAGATTTTAATTTTAGAGAAAACTATCAAAAAAAGGACCATACATTGCCACTAACCGAAAAACAGTCCACTAGTCCGTTTTTTTCATTAAAGATTTAAACGTGTAACGACGTCGTCGCTTAATATCTCATTTAAACGTGTGACGACGCCGTTGCTTAATAGCCTGAAACTTCATTTTCTCCTTCTTCCTTCCATCGTTTTCTCCCTTTCTCTGGCGATTTCATTTCCCCCTTTCTCTGAGAATTATTAGTATGTTGTTTTTGAATGCTTGTGTTATGAGAATGAGAATGAGAAATAGACACTTGGTTCTGTTACCTTCTAATCTTATCGCAATCTTGCAGTCTTTTCTATAGTGCATGATGGAATGCACAACAAACGACAACACATCTGAACAACCTCACATGCGGTCGAAAGTAGAAGTCGAACACAACACCTCAGACGGTAAAGCTAATGCTCACGTTGGTGAGACTGATCTAAATGTTAGAAATCATGTCAGAAGGCCATCAAGTGAATCTCAACAACCAGCAAGTGTCAATCCATATGTGGGCATGGAGTTTGACTCTGATGAGGCTGCAAAGTCTTTCTATAACGGATATGCCGCGCGCGCGGGTTTTAGCAATCACACTAGTCTAACGAAGGGGAAAAGGAAACCGCCAGAGAAAGGGAGAAAACGATGGAATGAAGAAAGAGAAAATGAGGTTTTAGGCGATTAAGCGACGACGTCGTCACATGTTTAAATGGAATATTAAGCGATGACATCGTTACACGTTTAAATCTTTAATAAAAAAACGGAAGTGGTCATTGGGGACCACTTTCGTGCAATATTAACGAGTAGTTTGTTTTTCAGGTAGTGGCCATATATGGTCCTTTTTTTGATAGTTTTCTCTTTTATTGAAAGAGTAGGGATATAGGATTTCCTTATCCCGCATAAATAAAAATTGGAGGAGTACAAAATTCTCTTATAAAAAAATCTTGCAGAAATAAAAGTTGGCAAAAGTGCAAAATTCTCTTATACACAAACACACCTTTGTAAGGGTGTATTTCTTTAGTAGAATTCTTAGAATCCATATCCATACAAATTAATTTGAAATTCTCCAAATGTTATCCCTTAAATTCAAAATCCTCATTTCCAATCTAGCATTTGAAATGCTGAAATTGTAAGGACTCCAAAAGCTATTTGTGACCTTTTCATGTGGGTTGAAAGGGTTGGAAGTTAGACTTTTAGCAAAACGAACATGTCACGGGAGATTTATCCAGCTTCCCTGGAGCCTGTAGAGATTAGTCCGACCTAAAGGATTGCGACACCCTCCATTATAGAAAAAAAAAAAAAAAATAAAGAAAATAAAAGTACCAAGGAGACAACTATCATATTATTGTCAAAAATTTCCAACATGAGAAGTTCATATTATGAATTCTCCTAAAGAAACAAGCCTAAATAAAAACAAAATGGTTTGTGCAATGACACCGAGAATTCTTCGATAGCATGGAAAAATCTCTAATTTTCTGTACCCATCATTTTTTGTTATTGGTACAACATGCTTTTGTGGGAAAAATAGAAAATAATTTAATTATTTTTTCAAAAACTCTTGAAAAAGGGGACATTACCCGTATAGTTGTCCTTAGACTTAACCCTTACCCTTCAGCCGTCGAAGTTTAAGTATTTTCAACGTAACTATTTGTGTGATATCTTAGAGCAGTGTGATATCACACCATTATTATACAAATAGCTTTGAATTTAATATTTGAACTTCGACTATTCAAAGAAAAATATTAAATATAAGGACAGTCCTACGGTCAAAATAAAAAAAATAAAAAAAAATAAAAAACTAGGTTAAGAGACCATCTCTGCTTGAGGGCACTAAAGTGGTGCTGTGCTGCATGCCAGCCCAACAGCCTCACTTCAAAACAGATATTTTTATTTACTGTACTTGTGTGGGTTTCTAGCTGTGCCCCATATATTATTTCAAATGGTCTTTCGAGGTGTAAAATAGTAAACAACTATATATGGAGGAGAATCTAATGTGATCCACATGAGTGTGGTGTGGCATTAGAGATGAAGCTTGGGTTAGGCCCAATCTAGCCAAGCAGTCCCATTTTGGGTTGGGTTGGGTTGGGTTTGTGCCAATTAGGGTTGGCTAAGTTCGGGAAAATTTCACAATTTAATTGGAATTAGGATTGGGCCCGGGCAATACAACCCAACCCACCCAAATTTGTCTCCTACACAGTAGGGTCCTTTTGGTTGTGCCCATCTTAACATGCATGAAATTTGGTTTTACTTAACTTTGATTTGGTTAGGGAGAAATGATCATATGCATTTGACTTTTCATATTGCACTATTTAATTGACTGTCAATTCATTGTTAGCATGTGGGTAGTGGTGTCCATCTTAACAAGCATGAAGTTTGGTCTTACTTAACTTTGATTTGATTTTTGGGAGAAATGATAATATGCATTTGACTTTTCATATTGCACTATTTAATTGACTGTCAATTCATTTTTAGCATGTGGGTAGTGGTGTCCACACATGAAGGTCATAGAGGAGAATTTTCTCTTACAAGCATACTGCTCTGGCTCTATGGGGCCACATGATCTAGCATCTTATCTATTTTCATGCTCATCGAATCATTACTCACCGTTGGAATGAATCTGAAAAAGAATTGTCTATAGTTAATAGACCATCAAATTTTAACGTTGATGGAGCTAATTGTTTGCATTATTATTATCCATAAAGAGATCTTTCCACCCATCTTACCCGTAATGATAAGAATGCTTTCAAGTGGGCCCCAAGAACTGGACTGTATATTCAAGATATGCAATATGCTCATTGGAGAATATTGCCCCTTAAGGAGCCTCAAAGGTTCAACTTGTGAACCGAGGTGGGGCCCACATAGGGGTCCATATGAGTGGACTCAAAACTCCCTATTTACATGGGTCCCACTTGAGTTGCACCCATCTAAATGGCAAGTACACCATTGGATCGGCTGTACACCTAGCCGAATGAACTTACATTGTTAAACTTTTGGGCCTCAAATGAAGATGATATGATGATCGGTTGAGGCCGATCTTTTTGCAAAGACAAAGGACACAGAGATCTCGGGATTCTCCTCCTCCCAGCCTACTAGGTCCACCATGGGCCCCATGACCTGGTGTGCACTACTCTCCGTATATTGTAAATAAGCTCTCTCTTGTATATTGTAGTTCATATTGCTCTCATCATATGGGAGACATGTTATATCAATGGCTTAGATCAAGCAATGGTAATAAAGGTATATGATATGAATGACTTAGGTCAAGCAAAACTGAGACTTATGCATATCAACATTAGGTGTCACCTAGGAAAAGTTTCATGGAGTTCGGCAATAAATTATTTCTCCTAAGCCTTGATAACACGTGTGGTTGTTATTGCTTATTCCTCTCTTACCGGCCTCTCTTTATAGGAACTAAGCCTAAATTAAGGCCCGTTTAACATAGTTTCCATGTGTGTTTTGAAATTTGTGCTCGGATCAAGTTATGCTAAAATCGGGTTGTGCCGAGACTATACTTTGTAGAACTTGTTTGGCAATATTATATTAAATTATTTTATTATTGTACGGAACTTGTTTGGTAACATTATAAAAGTTTTGCTCCATAGGATTTACAATGTGGGACCCATCTTTTGTTGTTTGTTGCACTCTATTATTATTGTGGTACCCACTTATAAAAATTAGAACATGGGGTCTATATTCATAGGAGTTACAACGCGAGCCCACCTTTTACTGGAATTATAATATAGGGCTACTTTTGTGAATATAAATATGGGATCTACCTTTAGAGATTACAATGTCATACATGTTAAGAATTTTGTGTATTGCAATTTGATGGATGCATTATCATTTCAGCATCATTTGAATTTTCACATTTGCATTGATTTAGAAAATCTTGATATCTTGATTTATACATGCATTGTTTTTAAGACTTGTAAAAATCTTGGTTCATGCATGTTTTGATTTTAAACTTGGATGCAATTTGTTTTGAAAAGATCTTTTTGAATCAAGCAAGCTTTTGGTTTTAAATCTTTCAAATCATCTTAGGCATATTAGGTTTCATGTTTTTAAAACTCTTAGAATGATTTAAAACATGTTTTCATGCTTGATTCCATGGCCCAAAAGTCCCCACAAGAAAAATCTTTGATATATGTAATTTTTAGGGAAAAAGGTCCTAGGACCCGGTCGACCTGCAGTGTGCTCGGTCGACCGAGCCCATGGACTCTGTCAACCTCGCACACTGCGGGTCGACCGGGAAAGAGCCGTTGGAGCTCGAAGGCCAGGTCAACCGGGCAAGGTACCAGGTCAACCGGGGACTAGCCGTTGGGCAATTTTGTGTATAAAAAGAAGCTCATTCCTAAAGAAATTTTGAGAAAAAAAGAGGCCCTCCTTTAGATGTTTTGAGGCCAATCAAAGGGGAATGAGCTAAGGATGGCTAAGGGACATTTGGAAAGCAAAAGCTTGGATTAATGAAGTTAAATCTCTAAGTAAGCTTTACTTTTCTTAATCATATGTTTTCATGCTTTGCTTTAATTATTGGTAAATCTTTTCCAGCATGAGCACGATAAACTATGATTTGTTGTGTCCTTAACATGTATATGTTTTGAATTGATTTATTGTTTTGGATGCAACACCTTGATTCAAACCAAGTAGTACTAAATTGGTATATCTAAGTAAATCATGTTTTGTAAACATCTTTGAAATTATATGTAACATGATTCCTATACTCGGTTGAATCTTTGGTTGCTGTTTTTCATCATAAGAAAATCACTTTCAAATCTATCTTATGTTTTGCATTCAACAACTTCACAAATCATATATACTTTTGTTTTAAAGTTTTACAACTTGCTTAACTTTGATAGGTATATCATTTTCAAGTTGTATTTTAAGTACATGTAATTTGTCCCTTGATTTCAATCAAATCTATTTTTGTGTTTTACACTTTCAAATGCTTTAAGCATACATATATTAAGCTTCATTGATAATTTGATTGAAATCCTTATGCATCACATGTTTTGTTCTTAAACTTCCACAACTTGCTTGAACTAGATAGGTAAATCTTTTACAAGTTGTTTTTAACATGTGATTAGCATTCTTTCCTCAATCATAAATGTTTTTATGAGCTAAAACTTTTAAAAGCCTTTGGCATACAATTATGAGCTTTAATTTTCAAATTGATTGAGGACATCATACATATACATTGTGCATTCATCTTTGCATTCATAGTGTGTATGTGTGAATTAGATTTTCACTTTCATATCCGCCTATTTAAGAGGCAATTGTATTGAGCTTAAATTGTATCTCCATCATGTGTATTCTAGACACTACTTAGAGAGATAACCAACCTTTTGGTTGTAGAGGTTATTGCTTAGCCTAAGAAAAGTATAATGTAAGAGGTTATTGCTTAGCATTGGAAAGCATATTGTAAAGGTTATTGCTTAGTCTATTGAAAAGCATAAATAGTGGAAATCCGGTGGGGTGTTGGATCACAAGCCGGTAGTGGATGTAGGCATTGATGCCGAACTACTATAAATCATTGTGTTATGGTGAATGCTTTGTGATGATTGTTTTTGTTATCTTCCGCACTTTAGTTCTATATCATCACTTGTGACTAATTGATTTTAAAGAAGTTAGAATTTGGCATAATTGGTCACTTATTAGAAGCTCACCCTATTCACCCCCCCTCTAGGGTTTGGATCCATGGACTTACAATACACACCTTTAGAAATTATAATATGGGGCCTACACTTATATGATTTACAATATGGGTCCACCTTTTGTGATCGTGACTATGTGACCCACATTTAGGAATTACAAAGTGGAGCCACGTTTTTTGTGATTGTTTGACATAGGACTCATTTTTAGAAGTTTCAATGTGCTGCCCACCTTTAGAAATTAGAACATGGGGGCACATTCATAGGATTCACAATGTGGGCCCATCTTCTTTTTTTTTTATTGATTGTGAACACAAGACCTACCTTAAAAAATTACAATTTGATACCCATGTTTAGAAATTAGATCATGGGGCCAAACTCATAGGATTCATAGTGTTGAACTACATTCATAGGATTTACAATGTGGCTCCACCTTTTGTAATTGTGACCATATGACCCACCTTTAAGAATTATAAAGTAGCGTCACCTTTCTGTGATTGAGGACACAAGACCATCCTTTAGAAATTATAACATGATGCCCACCTCTAGAAATTAGAACATGGGGCCTTATAATGTGGTCCCACCATTATAGGAATTATAATATAAGCTCACTTGTATGATTGTGACCATATAACCCACCTTTAGGAATTCCAAAGTGGGGCCACCTTCTTCGAGATTGTGAATATGGGGCCTACCTTTAGGATAAGCGAACGGATTGTAGTGTTTAAATGGTCTTTTTTAAAAGGCAAGAGATAAGTAGAAAATAATTGTGCAAGCAAGTTGTTTCTTAGAATTTTTTTTTTCCAACACTCTTATGCGAGCGAGTTAAAATTTTGAGATTCCTTCCAATGAAAACAAAAATCAGAACAGTGATTTACAAACATCTGAACGGTATGGTGCTAAACACACCCATATACTCCAAAGAGTGACAAACATTATTGAATTAATCATTTAACTATATATTTCATACATGATCAATTTACTATATATATAGGGGGCAGCTCTCTAGAGCTAAAGCTTAAGATAAGGTATGCTCAGGTAAGCTCAAGTGTGTGGTGGGGCCCAACTAGGGATGGGGATGAGGGGATTTCAAGGACTCCCTGGGACCCTCCTCTTTGCAAAAAAATCAGCCCCAACAATGATTTCTATCATTTCCATGTGGGCCCCAAAATTTTAATGGTCAACAGTCCATTCGGATCGTTACACAGTCGATCCAACAGTCCAGTAAATTCGGATCTGATCGAAAGTTGGTGGGCATGTGCAATTCAGGGGTATCGTGTATTTGGTCCATTTGGATGAACCAAGGGTGGGCCCCACAAGAGAGAGCTTATGGAATTTTATCCTAAGATTTGGCTTAGTAGAGCCTTGCGCGCGCGCGCGCACACACACACACATATATATTTAGCAGCTAATATCAAATCCAAATCCTCTGTTTCCACATCCCTTCTCTCTATACACACCACTTAAGTAAAAAAAATTTCCAAAATTTCTCTCTACACACCCCTTTTTTACCAAATTACCCCCCCTCTCTCTCTCACACACACCCTGCCCACCACCTTCCGCCCACCGCCAGCCGCCATCTCGTCCTCTCTCTCTCTCTCTCTGTCTGCCCCGCCGCCACCCTCTCTCCCTCCCTCTCTCTGCCTAACCATGCCCGCCTCCATCTGCCGCTCATCGCCGCCCTCTTTCCCTCTCCCTCTCTCCCGCCTGCCTCAATCTCTCCCTCTCCTCGCCTCTCCCTTTTTCCCTCTCCCGGCTTGCCTAACCACCACCCCCCCCCCCCCCCCCCCCGGTCTCTCTCCCTCTCACCCTATCCCTGTCCCCCTCCGACGATTCCGCCGGAGGTGGTGGTCGGGGTGGGGGAGTGTAGAGAGAAATTAGGTGAGGTATGAAACTATGAATGGCGTCCTGTTTGATAATTTCACACGGGTATATTATTCTTAAAATAAGGGAAGTGGAAAGAGAAGTTTTGGATGTGGCATTAGCAACTCTCATATATATATATATATATATATATATATGGGGGACATTCATGTACATCCATCCCTCACCATAGGGTGAGGGACACTTACATGGCTTTCCCTCTTTTCACATGAACATTCTTTTTCTGCATATAACCTTATATGTGAAAAAGAATGTGGTTATATGCAGAAAAAGAATGTTCATGTGAAAAGAGGGAAAGCCATGTAAGTGTCCCTCACCCTATGGTGAGGGATGGATGCACATGAATATTCTCATATATATATATATATATAGTTCTAGAAAACACCAAGGGAGGTTTTTTTTTTCAAAAAACGCCCCTCCCAGTTGGGCCCACTATGGTATATGACAACCATGGAATGCCACTAGATGAAATAATCTAGATAAGATCTACTCATGTGAAAATTTTCAACTCTGTTAGATTATCCTAACCCCTTGATCAATGAACCCGAAGTTTAATGATTTTAGAGGCATCGCTTTCTTGTGATTTCAATCAAACGATGAGCAAAAGTTGGATGACTGTCAAATTTGGGATTTTTACCAAATCATGAGGGGTAGTATGTATGAAATGATTGAATTGGCGTAAGGTGGACTCCACACGCTAAAAACATAGGGGAGCAAAAAGGGGAGTTTTTGAGAATTCCCCATATATATATACATACACACACACACACACACACACACATATATATATATATATATATATATACGGAGAATATTCATGTGCATCTATCCCTCACCATAGGGTGAGGGACACTTCCATAATTAGGAATTTTCAAATACATAGGATGAGGTACACTTCCATAATTCATGTGCAAAAAGGAAACACTTCCATAATTCATGTCCAAAAAGAAAAAGTGCCCTCACCCTATGGTGAGGGAGATAGATGCACATGAATGTCCCCCTATATATATATATGGGTTTGTGGAGTGGTTTGGGTTTCTTGCACATTTTGTTTTTAAAATTTTGGATTGACAGAATTGGTTACCATTTGAGAGTGTCAAGGCGAGAGTTGAGTTGGGCTAAGTGTCAAGGAGTCACCCATGTACACCATTTCAACTTGACCCAACTTAGCTTGAGTTGACCCCTTACCTGACCCACCTGTACAACTTAAACAGTACTAGGGTTTTTCTTTGACTCTTTTTTCACATTCAGGTTAGGGTATTTCCATTCTGACTAATAAATGTGTCAGGTTGAGCCTTTTTACTCATTGACCGGTTTTGGTTACCATTCCAATCCAATTAAAAACAGGTAAGGTTTAATTAAGTTGATCCATACACACACCATTCTTTTTCTTGGTAAGTAAAACACACAAAACACATGTAAAAGCCACATGGCAGTATGGCACACTGATCACAGGGGAAACATGACATGATGATGGAGCTCACCCATCACAATCCAAGTCCTTCCATAAAAATCAAAATGCAAATTAACTCTCAAGTTTCACTCCTATTTAGTGATAGCCAGCCATTAAACTACTTTTCTATCTTATCAAAACCATCAAGACTAACCAAACAAATTTACCAATTATAGGGACCAATGACCATATAAAAGTTGAGCTCTACAGAGATGCATTATCTTACAAAATGTTAGTCCTTGCACAAAACCTCAATTGAGAGATTACAAGGATACTAACTCTAACCAAACAGAGTTAGCAATCATAGGGACCAATGACTATATCCAAAGTTAGCTCTACAGAGATGCATTAGCATTACAAAATGTTAGTCCTTGCACCAAACCTCAATTGAGAGATTACAAGGATACTAACTCGATCGATTCAACTCAATCGAAAAAAAAAAAAAAAAAAAGTGACTGTGTCTCACTTAATTAAAATTGTACATACTACATCCTGATACATTTGAAAATAATGGGGGGCATTTGACTTTGGGGGCAGTGGAAGAAAATGGCAATGGCTCTGCGGAAAATCATTGTTGTATTGAAACTGATTTTGATGCATCCAAGTGATTTAGGCGACATGTTCCAATAAGGCATTCAGGAAGTTCCTCTTGCGTGTTAGCCTGCAGGCATACATCAGAATTAATATGTAAGCACAACTAATGCTGTCTGAAAAGTTGAAATCACAAGAATGTACTTTTACCCAGAATTCATAACCATATTTTCAAATCTTAAGCAAATTTAAAAAACCAAATGTAATGTTGTGGAGAAGGTAAATGTACAGAAATATCAATGAAGAGACAAAAAATAATAATAATAATAATAATAATGAAGTTTTAGTTGGTATTTTATGATAGAAACTTTATTTTTATTGTTGCTGTACTGTTGTTGTTGTTTAAGATACATAAATACTATCATAAATCACCTTCAAATATATAGTCGAACTTTGCTAATGAATATCATATGCACAGCTCAACAAGGACATGAGCATGCATGCCTTCTTAGGTTTAATGACCGTGTTCTATGATTAGTTGCAGGTGCATGTACTTCTCCGTCAAGTATCAGACCCTTTTTTTTTTTTTTAACATCTCATCATATGCATCCAATTCCTTTGTCCTTATTGAGATTTTCTCCCCATTCTCCACTCTCCATGTTCATGAACAATTTATCTATTGTGCAGAGCTGTTAGTGAATGGCACAACAATGTATATCAACACCCCCTCTTGAACAGGAAGCCGTTCGAATTTGGAACCCAACAGAAAGACCGACCAGACCAGATAAAACAAATAGATGGAGGTAACATGCCTCCGAAGGATTTCGAACTCGTGACTTCTGACTCTGATACCATGTTAATAACTAGTAACACCAAAATCTTGGGCTGTTAGTAACAGCATAACAATGTATATCAACATATGGTGCTTCGAATTTGGTATCTTTTTTAGAATTTGGTCTCTTGTTGACAAGCTCTTGATATTTACACCTAATACATACGAGTTTTGAGGGAAGGCATTAACATTCTTTGACATTGTGCATGTATGAGTAGAGCTGTACATTAGTTGTATTCATACTCTATTTAAGATATTCTTTGCAGGAAGAAAATATATAAATTTAACCTGTTGATTTAACTTGTAAGTTATCAACTTTATGAAATACAGGAATTTTTTCCAATTATTTGAACAGTAATAATATGTCAATGTTATTATTATTAGCATGAAACTTTCTATTTTATTGTCCTAGAAGAGACTGATATATCAAAGTCAACAGATTCAGGAAAGTAACAAATACTACAAAAGATTCTGTCTTCAAATGTTTCAGGAAGAAGTCATTACATTTTGCAGATTTTCAGAAGATAGGGGTAATTTAGGCAACTTCTTTGTTTTGAGAGGTTCATTGGAGAAAAAATAAATAAATAGAGGAAGTAGATGAACCTTGATAGTGTAGCTGTCTTACCTGTATCACGAACGCCATCTCTATCACCAGATTAGTCAGGTAACCAAGGACGAGATTGACAACACCCCTTGCCACTGACGACGAGCCAACATCAATCCCAAGCTGAAATTTTAATTTTAAAACAGCATTAGCATCAAAATAGATTCACAATGTTTTCAGCAAGCAACAAGGAATTAGCGCCTCTAGATGTTTTCCTGCCATGGTGGAGATTCTTGGTAATAAAGGAAATGTGTCAACATTGCAAGACAATGCTGTTTGTTCCCTTGTGTTATTCACAAAATCTGAAGAATTTGTTGCCGTATTGTGCTCTTTGTTTTTATTCAATTTTGTTTTTGTTGGCACTTGGCAGGGGTGGGAGGAAGTGGTTTTCATGTCGTTTTCTAAATACATGTTTGTCTTGACTCCTACAACTGCATCCATTATTCATGCATGCAAATGAGTTCACCAGCATCTGAACTTGATGTAGTTATGAAAAAACTATCTATCTTGTGTCTTTACCTCTAAGTAGTTCTTCCCATGGAAATAATTTATTTCCAGTGCTTGACCGACCAGACATGCTTTCTTTCCCACACTCTGCTTTACTATCCAAGATCCCTGAGTTCACAAACAAAAGGACAAAATAAGACCCACAGTTGTTTTTTAATCTAATGAATTTGCATCACTGGTAAGCACGTTGTCACAGTCTCACCTTAGATATGAATGGTATGAGCTTGAACCTTGAATTCCGATATGCATCATCTCCTTTGACAAAGCTATTTAGCTGGGGGATGCTTTCAAGAGGGGATTCAATCATGTAATATAATGCCAGATTATATGTAGTCGAACCTGGAACCTGATTGAGAATGATATATGGGATTAGATTCTTATACAATCAACTGACACAAAGTCTTATGTGTGCATGGAAAAATCCGAAGCTTATATAGGAGGACAATTTTGGAGAAATAAAGTTTGCAATGTTAGGCTTGTAGTCATGTAGAAAATTTGCATTGTTAGGCATGTTCAAATGCACTCTTAAGTAACAATATTAAGGGTGTGTTTGGATATAGAACCTGCATCAACAAGCTGTAAATGCGTTTTAGATAAATTTTAAAAATTTCATCGAGCCAAACAGTTTCACATACTACCAAACTACTTTCAGCTTGTCACTGACTAATCTCAGTACAGACATGGGCACATGGTCACCTTGATATCAGGTTTTGTGACTTCTTTTTTCATTTTTTTTCAACAGATCACTGGTTCGAGAAAAGACACAAAATATGATGAACAAGAAAATTACCTGCATGTTAATGATGAAGAAGAACTCGTCGCCACCTAGTGCAGCATGTTTCTACATGGCTCAAAAATCTTCACTTGTTAGAATGTAATATATGTAAAGTAGATGAAGAAAAAAATCACAAAAGAAATTCTTTTATAAAAAGCAATCGTTTGGATAATGTAATATATGTAAAGAAGCAGGAAAAAAATCACAAAAGAATTTCTTTATTGAAAAGCAATCCTTTGGGATACCAGTTGTATGATAATTTAATCAACCTGAACAATGCCGCCAGGATGGCCGCCAAGATCATCTTCTCGCTTGTTTGATTTTAACCAATCCACAGCAACCAGTTCCATCATAGTATGCTTTGCCTTGATCTGGTGAATGGGTAACAAAGTATTATTTTCATAATAGTATCAGTGAGTAACGATAAGGAAGTTGAGTATTATTGAAGACCATGGAATCAATGTTTATCCATTGTTTTTGCAAAAACATTCAAAGTGGTGGAAAGTTGGATGTTCAAAAAGTTCAGCACAATTTATAGGTTCTCACTTTAACTTGGTTCATCTTTGGTTAGCAAGTTATAATTCATGGATTCAGACGTGATCATTTGGCCATTTTCAAGTTCAACAGGACTGCAGAGATTTTCGTCTGTTCAGTGAAATTTGAATATTGACTAAAACCTCTCTTCGAACTCGTGTACCATAAGGAAAATGAACTCAAAGATTCTCCTGCTAGAGAAGGGTTTTGAGAGTCACTTCTCAAAGAATTCACCCCAGGTCATAGTTTCTTGTTTTAATTAATGAATTTAATTGTTAATTCGATGATCCTGAAGAGAATTTTATGTATTTTGGCAAAGGGGAGAACTGATGTAATTTAAGCTTCTATGAATTATTGTGATGATATTTGTGAACCCTCATCATCATCTGAAACTTATCTCGTCCATCTGGGATTGGCTAAAATATATAATGTTATGAGCATATAAATAGAGGGAGAAAGATGTAAGATGAGTGTCAAATGGAGCTTGGTACCAATTACAAGGGGGTGTTGGTGGGCACCACATGGATGTCACCAATTACAGTCCCATGAAAATGTCACTCATGGGGATCAAATATAAATGGCTTCATTGATGATGTCGCCTTTGAGGTCTACAATATCATTTATGGAAACATAAAAAGTGGTGATTCAATCGAACAGTGAGTGACAATCAAAACACACATACACACATAACTACAGTTAATATAGTAAAAAGTGAGAAACATTAATTTTGCTAACACTAATGAACTTTTGGTGGGTCGACACTATTCTAGAAAACCCATCACAGATTAAGAATGACACAAAAATCAGCAGGATTAGCATATAGTAGCTATCAAATCAAACAATAATAACTAACAAAAGAGTCTGTAAAATTAGAACAATTAAGTAAAGCCAATAGGTTTGAACATGATCTTAGGTGGGCCCCACAAATAGAACTACCAGGTAGGTTTATTTAAGGAGATTGAATTGACCTTAGGTGGGCCCTACAACAGGCTCACAACTTAAAAACATAAGTGGTAGAAAGTACAGAATCAATAAATAAGTGGCAACCTGGCAAAGAATAAGTACCTTCTGATTGTCACGTAGATAGTTTTCTCCTCTGATCAGATATGTGGATGGGTCTGATGTTGACCAACTGCAAGCCAAATTACCAGTTGGATCTTTTGGAAGAGTGGTTTCATAGCTACTTGGCATGTTATCTTCCAATGATGCATCTTGTAGATTCATGTAACCGTTCCTGTTAGCTGCAGAATAGAAAGTCATTGTTTACTACAAGCAAAGCATATTGTAAACCAAAGTTACTGATAAACAGATTTAGAGCATGCCATCTTTATATCTAGATGTTTACAGCACTAAATGTTCTAACGATACCAACCTTTGCGGTCTTGCAATTTTTTCACAAAATCTGCAGCAGTTGACAGCTTGGGATGAGGGAGATCCGGCACCTGTGATGTTACAAAAAAGTAGTTCACAACCAAAATCATGTCTCATCAGATTTTTGGCTTCTTTGCTGTAGATCTTCTATACCATTGTCTTGCACTTATTTTATGACAGTGTACCTAATACTGTTTCTTGGGAAAAAAAAGACGAAAAGAATACAGTTTAAATCTTTTATCAAGTATCCATGCAGGATCAAGTACAGGCATTATGATCACACAATGCAATACCAGTACAAGAATAACAAAGCATATTTAAGTGTGTGGTTATACTAGAGTATGACAGCAGTAGCTACCTGATTGCACATTTCATTTTCTGGATCAGAAGAGTATGAAGACTCTAACTCGTCATAATCTGATTGCTCAGGGACATCAAAGAACTCATCAGCTGCATCACTGAGTTGAAGTAATGACCCACCCACATATGCAGGCCTTTTGGGTGTCTTCTCTGCTTCTTCTGTAAAACACTGACTCTTCCTAGTCTCTGGTGTTGAGTGAATTTCAACCTTGATGTCTTCCTTTACAATTTGTGGCAACCCAATCTCTTTTGTTAGTTCGTTGGATGAGAAATCAGAGAATGCACAATTTGCTAGTCTGGCCCTGAACAGCTCTCTCAAAGCTGCAAAACAAAATTAGAAATAAATATCCTTGTAAACACTGTATGTTTATAAAAAGACCTTTACAGTTAGAACAATACCGGCGATTCTACCAAGCATTTTGATGGTTACAGCTCTTGCAGATGAAGAAAGTATGAAAGACTTCCAAAATTTCCAATCAATAGCCAGCATGTGCTTAACAACTGATTGTTTCCCTTGGTTTGCGGGTGATATCACATACCCACCACCTGTAAAGCATGAACATCAAGTTTTTATGTTAGTTTTTTTTTTTTTTTTTCTCAAATGTCAATTCCCAGGAAGCTTATAGTTCTCTATGGCCATCAATTTTGTACATGTGTGGCCTGTGTTTTGATGATTCAGACTGTTAATCTGATGGCCCCACTGAGAACAAACCAAAAGGTTGGACAGATTAGGATACCCAAGATATGTGATCACTGGACCACAAATAAATGGTTAAGAAGAGAGTGAAGAAAAAAACAGGTCAAAGAAAAGATAAATGAATGATTAGGACCTCCCAATCCTGGATACTTTTAGGAAGCCATCATTCATGGAAGGGCCCATCAGCTAAAGGGTGTGAATGAGACAAAAATATAGGAACCTTAAAATATATATATATATATATATATATGTGTGTGTGTGTGTGCGCGCGCGCGTGCGTGCATGTGCGTGTGTGTGTGGGCAGACACATTGAAAAGTGTTTGAAGCAAAGGACCCCATAATTTATCAACTGTTCCATAAATTCAGCACTCAGAGAATATCATTTCTCAGTTTGCAATTCAAAGCATACATTACTTTTAAGCAAAGCCCGGATGGCGCCGCTCTCAGGCAGACACTTTCTGTGGTATACGGAATGGTATAAAATTACTGTGAAACAACAACAGGAAAAGAAGTCAGTTGCCAACTGGGATTCATGGCCTGATGATATTCACATATTCCCTGAAACAGAAGTACCATATGTTCCATCATCTTCCCTTCTCCAATAACGTCGCAGAAGTAAATCTCTTCGTTTCATTCCCCTGCATATGATTACAATGGTATTAACTTGAAATATTCAAAAAGTATGAAATTATGAGTTGTTGTTTGAGTGAAGAAGTTCAAAGTGGATCCAGACCATGGTAACCAATTGGAGGTCAACCGCTTGTGAATAATATCTGTGTGACCATCAAGGTGCTCAACCACTCTACCCTGATGAAAACAAAAGTCCCACCTGCAAGAGAACTTGTTGGATCACTAAATAGGCAAATCAGTTAATCTGAAAATGTAGATGAAATTCTCAAGAGTCTTACTCAGATCTTGATGGACCAAGAGACATAACCGCCTGGAAAATGGCCTCTGTAGGTGCATCGACCACGCCTACTGCCATCGTTGCTGGGTGTTCATCCCACTGCTGAGATAGGATGACACATCAGATATTTGTATCAACTATTATTAAACATTATTAATAATTCACATATAACCATATTAGATGAATACCTTTCGATCAAAATCCCCGTCTTTTGATTCTTTAAATAGCCGTAAACCTGTTTAAATCATCAATGATTATGTATGGATGTTCAGCTAATCAGAAGAACGAGGAAACAAAGAAAAATTACCATTTTGACAGCCAAATATTGTCCAAGAAGAAGGGGCAACAACATCAGCTGCTGCTCGATCACTGCGTGGAGATGAGCAAACTGTCCAGTCGACAAAATCTGTCATGGATGAACATTCACGTCAGTGTAAAGCAAATAATTATGACATTCGTGATAACAACAACTAAGTTGAGCACAACCATATTTTCTGTTTCTTGACACAAATATATGGATACCATATTTGTACCATTTGCTGGTTTCCAGGTTTTCTGTGTTTGACATCTAGTCCATATCTAACCCACACACTCACTTCCAAGCCAAAATTAGATACAAAGATATGCTTGGGAAAAGCCTACCTAGGGAGCTTCTACGACTTGTTCTCTTGTCAGGGTTCAACCTGTCATAACAAGACAACAATTACGAAGGTTGCGCAAGTTATAATGTTGAAGCTGATCATACTATGCACAAATCTCACTCTAAGAAGTGTTACTGTTTCAGAATATTACCATAAAGTGTTAATGCTTCAGAGTGTTGCCATACATTGGTCATATAAGTGTGATTTACCTATAAGGATGCCTTTTGGAACTAGCCGCAAGATCCAATCTATGATTAGCACACTCCTGCAGTTGAAAAAGCATTTTTAACAGTACTCAATTTTTTGCTTTGCTCAGATTAGAAAAAGAACTTAACAGAATCATTGCAAACAATTTTCTGGGGAAATTCTCAGTCTGTGACCTTCAATGCAGCTTCCTTGAAGCTGAGAATCCATTTTGCCGCTTCTTCTGAACTCCTGGCTCCCAACTGTAAAGATGAAAATCCAAAGCTTAGGAAGACATAACCTGCTCAATGAATATGAACTGCAAATCAACTAAAACATCTTTGACACTATAAGAAAATTCACATCACCTTAAGTCGATCATCGTGATTAGAAGCATTGTACAGCGAAAAAATGAAGAATGCCTGCAAGTTGAAGAAATGACTTTTTATTATTAGTGGTTAGTATTGTTTAGTAGATCGGTCTTCCTTTTTCTAACAACTTAAGCTTTTGGGATGTATTGGCTAGTAGAACTTGAATTGGTATCAAAGCCGCACTGGGTCTCGAGTTCGAACCCCAAGGAGGCATTTTCTCCTAAGTTGTGTGGGTAGGCACATATCGCGTGGATTGCGAATTTCGAACAGTGTCCCATTTAAGGAGGGACGTTACAGTAGATTGTTATTCTGCTTCCTTATGGCTTAAGCTTTTGGGATGTATTAGCTAGTAGAACTTGACAAGTATAATTTGGTATGATGAACATATAAGTTGTACGTAAAATATTTTTGTGGGCCCCGCCTGTAAGGCATATATGCGTTCAGTCCCAGCAAATTTCAAAGTTAGGATCTCTTTGTGGTCACCCTCTGATCAATCCAACCCATACACACACAACTGAAACTCATACCAAATGGACACTCATCCAATAGATTGCCACCATTAAATTTAGCATGAAACTCATTTTAACTAACCTTTGAAAATTGTTAAATTTTAAAGCTTTTAACTCAAGAGTTAGAGTGATCTCATAGGAACAATATGGCACACCACAAGTCCATTATAGGACCTTCACATTCCCACTCTCCCCCATTAATGGTATTCACCAGGTAAGCCCCACAAAAAGAACCTTCATATTGCAATTTGCAATCTAGGTGTCACATAAAATACATATTATCCAGAGAGTCTGGAGAGTTTAAGCTGATATCAGCTTACTAGGTTCAGTCCAGTCCATTACACTTGCTAATTATCCCCCATCCTTAAAACAAATCTCTCTCCCAGGTGAATTGATGGTCACCCAACAGTGAGACTCATCCAATTGTTACTCACTATTGGACAGTAATGTAATTAATATATGGGACAGAATATTGTGAGTAGCATAGTGGGCTTGATGCATGATCCACTGAGATTCAGCCTCGTCACATCAATTCATCCCTCCAAATATACATATACATATATACTTACATACATATATATATATATATATATAATGTGTATTTTATTTAAGGGCTAATCTAACTTCGAGGCCCTTATGCCAAGGGTTAGGATGATCTGAGAAGACATTTTTCTTCCACCCCTAGTCCACACCAGGGCTTTCCATCCTTCCTAGCCCAGGATTGGTGCACATTCAGCTCTCTGTGTGCGTGCGTGTGCGTGTGTTTGTCTGTATCTGTGTTGGATACAACTTATTATTGCCTTAAAATGGAAAATTAGAAATTGAAGAATACAGACCTTCCTGTTAATGGTTTCTCTCCCATTGTCTGAAACACGCATGTAGGAATCAATTGCTACACTTCTTATTGGATCCTAAAACATTAGCACATGCATTAAGCCATCAACTCTTTATTTTATTCTATTTACTATGCAGAGGACAGATATGAACATTCAAGAAGATACATCTCTGGAAGAAAGCATGCTGGAAATCAAAATGTTAAGACATTCAACAATGAACACTTCAACCTGAAGCAAATTTAAAAATAAAAATCAACCCAAAAACTTAAAATATATTTTCTTAGAAATTCCTTTCTGTTGCCACTTGCCACACTGTGAAAAGCTAGGTTACTGAACAAAAAGATGGCAGCCCCAAAAACCCATTTGGCCAAACCATCTCATTAAGCAGCTATGAATTTTAAAACACAAAAGGAGCCACTTTTCATCGGCATATCATTTCCACTATGCTACTTTCTTTCGGAAGGTTTCCAGTTTGCTACTTGCCATTTGCCAACTACTTCTATACTTAAGGGCTGGGTCAAATCAAGAGAAAGATATAGAAGGGAGTTGAGAGTATAAACACTAAAAGATAAAAATTATCTCCTCTCCTTTTTGTCATTTAGAGCCTCGTAAGGGTAGCTTTTTATCAGTTTGTGCGTTCACTTTCAACCCCTTCCTCTTTTTTCACAAGGTTTCAACTGTGCTACTTTCTTTTGGAAGGTTTTCAGTTATTTCGGAAGGTTATATTTCTGTTCACTAGTTGATCATGTGGCTCAACGGTTTCGGTTAACCAATAGAATGTGGCAATATTCACTACGCTTGAGTTAGTGATGCCTAACTATAGTTTTACTTTGTTACAGTTAATCAAAAGAAATTGCAAATCCACAAAACTGAACCAAACATTTACTTACTTGGAAATGTCAAATGCCTATGTACTAATAAAGATAGGAGACATATAACCATTTATCATTCAGCCACTCTTATCAATTAGGAGTCCAAATTTCTGGATAGGGGGTCACACAATGAAACTTATGTGTAAACCATATTGATTGGAATTCAGTACCCTGCGTAGTGCCAAGTAGGCCTTGTGCTGTGGGCAAGATCCATTAGCATATTGGAGCTTTCTTTTGGTTATGTCCTTAGAGAGAATAATATTGGCGGAGAATCTAGCTATGTAGTGTGCCTCAAAGCGTTGTGTTATAGGGCTTCTTTTCTTTTCTGTAAATTTAGTCCTTGTTTTCGCTGGAAAATTATGTTCTTTCGTTTCCGAAAATAAATTTTCGTTGACAATCTTAAACATGGCTCCAAAGTCTATTGGTCCAAGGACACACATAAAGAAAGGGAAAAATGATTGTAAACACTCTTGCCAGAGTCATGGGCGTTTGATAATTGAGAATAATTAATCAGATCTGAAGTGTAACCAAGTAATAAAAGAATATAGCTCAAAGACCAAAAGTTTTTCTAGCACCTAATGCCTAGAGCTACGTAATATCTCTTTATAAGACATAGGCTACTAAAAGAAAACCAAACTTAAAGTAGCTTTAAAATCTGATGTTGTTATCATTCTAGTTAAAAGATAAATAAGCGAAATCAGACATTTGCGACATGGGTTGGTTATAGCAAAAAAAAACTGGAATAATAGAACAAGGATTAGTTTTTACCCCCATGAGTTCAGACAGAGGAAAAAGATAGGAACCAAAACATGTACACAAAAAGGCACAAACAAGTCCTCATTCATGTGCATAGATTATTACTGTCAACCAATGATTTAAAACTAACTAAAAATATATTCTTTTTTCAGATTGACAAGAACTGAAATAAACTAACAAGAAGTATTTTTATCCTACTGCATTATTTTTTAAATTTCTGAGTAGTAGCATTACTTAAACCTGCAACCTTGCGGTTACTACACATTTGCTTTGGAATCTAAACAAAATAGATTAAAATCCAATTGTTTACAATGATTCTATCATAAAAAATGGGGTACTAAATTTAAAGAGACCTTATTTCGCCATGTGAGTCATTCAAATTAAGTAACAAACATCAAAATATGCTTGTAAGAATACAACTGACATTCCAAAACACCGAATTCCTCCAGATGGGTCGGTCATCAAATATTCAATCAAAACTCCGTTAGAAAAAAAAAAAAAAACAGCATGTAAACTATTGAGGTCAACGTCCACCCTCGCTCCTGAGTGGTCATAATTGTGGTTGAGCCCTCGCCCTCACCATAAAACCATTGTTCTGCTGCTTCCCATCACCAATTGGTTTTGGGATTAGTGGTAGCTCAATGGGGTGTAAGATCCTACAAGTGGTATCAGAGCCTGGTAGGTCGGGTGTTTGAGTCACGGGATACGCTTTTTGCGAGTTGCGCAGCAGGAGTCACGGCGGGTGTGCCATTGAGGGAGGGATTGTTGAGGTCAACGTCCACCCTCGCTCCTGACTGGTCATAATTGTGGTTGAGCCCTCGCCCTCACCATAAAACCATTGTTCTGCTGTTTCCGATCACCAATTGATTTTGGGATTAGTAGTAGCTCAATGGGGTGTAAGATCCTACATAAACCAATCAAGTTTTCATCATTCTGGCATGAAAACCAACATAAAAGAAGAACCCAAGTACCTCTTTCTTAGATAAAGGTGCGGATTTAAAGCAATTGAGGTAGTTGTCCTGGAGTATGAAATACTGTTTTCGCGAGTAGTTCAATCCCAGGCGGTTAGAGCGAATGACATACAACCAACCCTCCATTTTAAAATCGTTTTGTGAAACACCCATATAAGAGAATCCTCCTTTTTTTTATCCTTTTCTTCTGTGTTTCTCCTCACTAGAAGCTCAAGCCCAAAAAACTTGAATTTCAACAGAGTTTCAGTTGAAGCAAATGATACGTGCATGTAACTGAATCAATGAGAGTGAAGAAATGATTCTCTGATCCCAACCAATGGGGTCAGAGAATCTTTCGCTGAAAACTCCAAACACGACAGCCCTCCTTGGAAGATTTTGCAGGGAAATGTGTTTCTCTTTCTCTTGCTCTCTTTCTCCCTGAAAAGTAACTGAATTTGGGAATATATGGGATCCAAGAGAAGATGGTCGTTATAACAGCAAATTACCAAAATAACCCTGTTTCTTTAAAAAAAAATCTTTTTTTTTTTTAAATTTAGTTTTGCCTTTTTTGGTGAAGTTGGTCTACAAATGAGTGCAAGGCTTGATGTATTCAAAACATAGGTTTAAAGAAGGATTGAAAGTACTTAATGTGGATTAACTGAAAATAATGGGCACAATCCCATGATGGTGATCAGCAATTTAGTGGCTCCAAAATTAATGGTAAAATAGTTATATAGGTACTTACAGAATCATTAAATTTTGCGGCCCTTAGATAGATGGTCACGAGAATAAGGTGGTTTTGATAACTAGTCCATCTTTGATCCATGTATAGTGCTTTCCATCCAAAAAAAAAAAACTTGTGATCCACGTGCATTACGAGAGCCTCAAAGAATGAATAGAAACTTGGAATTGTTATCAAGATGATTATGGATTTGATGTAAGGATTCGAAGGTCTAAAGTATCTCTGTTCAAATCTAACTTAACATCAAGAGAGTGATGGTTATGGTGACTCGATCAACTGTATAGATTAAATGTTAGCATTGGCACTTCATGAGTTGAAGAAGACAAATACTATAAACTGTGAATTCGAAGAACAATTTAAAGTTGAATTCATTCAGTTCATGGATAATTTCAAAGAAAAAATTTTCAAATGAATTCATATACAAATTATCTCATTTGACTTCACCTGACTCTTATTGACAAATAAAATTATGAGAAAAATTATTGTGGCTTCTTGACCATGTTAGTTTATATATGGAACTCTGTACATTACAAGCCATGAAATATTTGATTAATCAATATTTTAGGGGAGGAAGCAGTACTATTTTTTTTTTCTCACTATTTTAGAAGAACTGGTAGTAGAGGAATTGCAATATTGCATCAAAACATGCAGTGTTCTTTAATGGGGGCTCATGTTTTGGTGATGAAGGCCATTGGTCCAAAGAGCGGCTTAAGTAGAGTCATTGTAGCAAATGTCTCTTTGGTGGGTCATACTCATTTACTCTAAAGAGGGCCCTTTTAGTGCATTTAAAAGGCAAAAAACAGATTCAAGTTGATATTTTAATATATAGAAACTATTCTAATATAATTTGAAATATCTGTGGATATAAAAATTAATGAAACCCAAAAAAAAAAAGAAAAAAGAAGGAAGATATGGGTATTTATGTGACTATAGATTGTTTGTGGTTAGAGAAAGGCCCTTGGCCGACTCCTAGGGACTAGGGAGAGAGAGAGAGTGATTTGGAGGGTTGGCATTGGCCTTGTGCTGTCCTCTCTTTCATACTGAAGAACAGGACATTGGGTTTTTGACCATCCGAATTTGTGGTTCTCAAACATTGATTAGTTCTTACCATGCTGTTTTTGCCTTTGGACTCTTTCTAATTGGTCAACATTTAAACAAAAGAGCCATTAAAAAAAAGAGAAACATGTTAGCAATGGAAGATTTTTTAAGTTGTGTGTTGGCACTAGGCCTACTTCCATTACAATTGTGTTGGGGTTCCCACCAAAATGGTCACACGAAGAAGAAGGGATCAAAATAGGAAAGAAAAGTGAAAAAAAAAAAAAAATTTGACCCATGTGATTAACATCTACAAGTAAGAGTGCCAATGTTATATTCGAACTGGACTCAACTATGTCAAGGCCCAAGCCCATTTACAATTGAAGAGTTTGAGTCCAGTTTAGGCGGACCCTAGCGCTCCGAGCTGAGTCCACCTCTATGGGAAATAGGCAAGCCTAAGTCTGCCCCATTTGAAGCTCGTTAGTGTAAATGAACCTGGATCCAGACTTCAGGACCAAGTGCGAATTTTACAATTATTATGAGAAAAATCATAAAAATCTGTTTCATATTGCATATGTTTGTTTTATGTTAATATTAACTTTACAAGGACATTTAATTAAAGACTGTTAAATTAGTCTTTATCCTTTTTCTTAAATATAACTGTATCACCTAATCGTTTAAGCTCTGACACATCTTATCACCAACTTAAGACTGATTTTCTTTTTACAATTTGCAGTGAGCTCTGAAGAGGTTAAGGTGGTGGCTGGTTGCATATGCAGAGGGCTCCGTTTTGTCTAATCCTCTTGAAGCCAAAATGCAAGCCCTTCCTCCTTGTCTGAGAATCTGGCTGTTCAGGATGGAGAAACATAATTCATGTAACCGACCACAACATAGTTGCAACAAGGCTTAGATGATCACGACGACGACAACAGTGATGATCCTTGTCATGGAGAATCTCAAACTGATGTAGGCCTAGAATCAAATGATTGATTATAAGGGGAAAGAATTGCACTTTCTAGCTACTTTCCCTGAATGGCATGACATAGGAATGCAAATAACGTGGCATCGCAGGCTTTTTGGCACAAAATGAAACCCCCTGGCTCACAAAACTCATAAATTTTCTACCAAAAGCCTTAATGCAATTTTCAAATGAAACATTTCAACATTTTGTAGTACTATTGTTAATTAAAGCTGAGTACGAAAGTCAAATGAATTTTTCTAGAAGCTTAGACAGGACCAGCCAGCCGAACTGGTGTCCTCTGGAACTGTTTACCTTCACCGAAGAAGTTGGATAAAAACTAGGTTACTGGTGAAAGATCCATCATAACCAGTGGTGGAACCAGGTCTATTCCTTTTCAGTCACAATGAAGCAGGGTTAAAACAAATTGAGTCTCCATATCCCCCACACACAGCAAACCGATTCAGCAAACCATATAAGCTTACTTTCAAAGTCAGTTGCCCTGCGCTCACTTTACTAACAAATACAATCTTCTGTGGAATTCGGTTCACTTTGTAATTGGCTATAGGCTCATGGCAAAGAACAAAATAACTCACTCAAGTTATCCACATGAATGCTCATTTAATGCATAAACAGAGTTACCTGCACTTGGTTTCTAAACAGGATCTTAGCTCTCATGCATCAACTGGCATGGACTTGTTTGTAGAGGCCAACCTTGAAGACATTATTCAACTGGTAATTAGTTGAAGGCGGTGGCCACGCCTTGCAAGTTCTATCAAGGCATTGTCAATCCAATATAATAAGCACGCGAGATCCAACATGAAGGTTTTCAGTTAAAATGCAGTTGGAAGTCCGCTGCAGTCACCTTTGAATATCGTCAGGGTGGCATATTTGCACATCAACCTGGGCGGATGATATTAACCCATTTGCACGTCACCAGGAGCTAGATTTGATCACCCATTTTGTAGTACCTCTCTCAATGGTCAAAATCATCTGATCATCCTACTCAAATAATTAGCACCACCAGTGGAAGCCTTGTGCAATCCCCAGTTTCACACTCACCATATTGACACTGGAAATACTAACAAAAACTGAAAAACGCATAGATCTAGCAGAATTATTAAGCTGTAAATCCTTATAAACCAATTGGAAGAAGCACTGCAAGTCCTATTGCAGGAATAAGAGATATTGCTTTTGATTCTTTTTTTCTTCTCGCCAGGGAGAATATCGTATTGCTATTGATTGAACACAAGGTTTGCCGTACTGGTTTCATCGGGCAATTGCCTCTGCAGTAGCCAAAGCATTTGGAGTTCCCTCAGTTACCAAATCAATCCCATTTCAGTATCCACCCAATCATGCACCTAGGATTCCTTGTTGAAGCCCATATTACTAGTAGAAAGCAGACACCATAAATTTGGAGGAAAATGAAGAAACCAAGAATGTTAGGTGTGTATCTGAAACACATGAAAGAAATAACCACAAGAATCAAGACGGAGCTAAAATGGAAGGATGTTAAAACATCAGAAATGCATACAAGACAAAAGGCAATATGCGTATTCAATAAAAGATTTTAAGCTCTAACTTAACAACAGGATCCTAATAATTTTCTTTTTCAAGTTTTACATCAATGCTAATACAAAACTCTACTGCTTTCCCTCTACTTCTGTGTGTGTGATATGCAGACTCCTGTTATGACCTACAAAAGGGAAATCAAAGAAAATTATTAGTACCGGTACTCAATTGGATGACACTCCTATGTTGCATGCATAATCATGGTTATCAGTTTGATCCCAGCATATTGCATAAAATGAAAAAAATTAGCCACCTCTAGGCTCTAACCTCTTGTCATCTGCACTTTACTGATCTTATGATTTGCGGATGGAGAGATCAACATGTAGATAAGCGATGCACCCGGCGAAAAATAGGAAAAATGCAGAAGCTAGCATCAAAGGCTCGGCCAACAAGAAAATTGGGTTGAATCTGTAGTAAACCTGGGAAAAAGAATCCACCGTGATAAATGTTTAGTGTAATAAACAGCACACGATACGCGATCATAAATAACTCAATGTGACGACATTGAAACAAAATTTAATTCAATTTGGTTATAGAATGTGTATAAAAGAGCATCTTCTCCCAAAAATGAGAGAGAGAGAGAGAGAGAGAGAGAGAGAGAGAGAGAGAGAGAGAGAGAGAGAGAGAGAGTTCCCTTTCATCTTTAGTTGGGTTTGACCAGGAGGGACTATGTCGGATCAGAACAATCACTTCAGGATTCAGCATAAACCAAGTTTGACCACAAAGCTTGAGCTGGCTTAACAAGGAACCAGAGCAGAAGGGAACTAAAAAATGGAAAATCATGGGCTTCGCTAGACTGTGTGTACATCTCAGTTGCGCAAAGTCTACTAGGCATTTGTCTCGACCATAATCACACCAAAGCTGATTTTTTATTTAATTGATCTAAATTGATTACTAGACCTATGTTTACGTGGCCAGTATAGACAATCCATCTTGCTTGTTCAAGATTAATGGTTTGAGTTGGTTAAGAAGTCACTTCAATGTGTGAACAGAAAAATTGGACGTGAACAGAACAACCACTTCAGGATTCAGGATAAACCAAGTCTGACCACAAAACTAGGCCTGGCTTAACAAGGAAGCAGAGCAAATGGGAACTAGGAAATGGGAAATCATGGGGCTAGACTTTGTGTATACATCTCAGTTGCAGAAAGTCTAGTAGGCTTTTGACTTGACAACAATGACACTAAGGTTGATATTTTATTTCATTTAACTAAATTGATTTTTGGACCTATGTTTATGCAGTCAATATAGATAATCCATCTTGCTATTTCAAGATTGTTGGTTTGAGTTGGCTAAGAATTCACTTCAATGTGTGGACAAACAGCAAAATCGGAATGCAGTCTGCATACGTTCTCCTCCAAGCAGACTGCATATTTTTGAAATGCAATCCAGCTCGTGGGGGCCACTTAGATGAATGTCTATCCATGGGACAAGGGTAGATGGGAAGGTTTCATTATGGATAAAGCTCATCCAAAACATCAGCCTCATCAGATTATCCTAGTCCTTGATTTAACAACCTTAAAACTCCTGGCTTTTAACCATAGATTCTTTTTTTAGATTCACTTCAATGGTGAGTGATGGTTCCATGAGTCTAAAATTGGGCCACATGCCAGATCATGGAATGAAAAGAGTATGAGACGGGCTGAACTGATCAAAGGTGGACTCCATAGAGCTAGACTGCACATGTTCGTAGGATAACATATTCCTCTATCATCATCATCATCATCATCAAAGCCTTGTCCCAACTATGTTGGGGTCGGCTACATGAATTCTGTTTCTCCATTCCGATCTATTTTGAGCCAAATCCTTAGATAAGTTATATTTCTTCATATCTATTTTTACAATCTTTATCCACGTCCTCTTTGGCCTACCCCTTCCCTTCGGTGGGCCATCAACCTTCGTAGCCAAAATTTTCCTTACCGGTGCCGGCAACCGGCCTACATTGGATTGCTACCCCTAAATGCTTTCGAAAGCGCTCAAACATATTCCTCTATCTATATTTATAAATTTTTCTATTCTCTTAACTCTAGTTCCTATGAGAAATCATGCTTCAGCTCACAACCTACGATGCCCTTCCTTTTTCAAGAAAAAGGAGGTAATGTCCCAGTGAGAACAACTTTGGCTTGGCTAAACAGAAATTTTGTCAATTTAGGAAGGTTAATATAATAGGTTAAAATATTTACCTGGAAAGGAGCATTGAGCTCTTGCACGACATTTTCCTTCTTCAAAACCACTGTGTGCCTCCCAACAATATCAAGGTACGAATAACTTGTCTGCATAGTTAATAAAGAAGAGAATTCTTTTCAAATGAAGAAATCCACATAAATATACAAATGATTGAACTGCAAGCAATATACATACACAATTATAAAAACTTATATACCAGTCAAATAATAATGCTCATTATTATTAATTTTTTTTAATGTAAATCAAATTATAGTATATAAAATACAAATGACTGAACCGCAAGCAATATACATACACAATTATAAAGCATGCCTGTCAAATAACAATTTCCATTATTAATAAAAAAATAACATAAATCAAATTACAGTATATATATATATATATATATATATTTGAAAATGAATACAGTATATAACAGCAAGATGCACCTATTCTTGATAGTTCTCAACACGTAACTCTCAAAAGAAGACACCCTCAGCTTATATTAGTATAATAGCAGAACAGAATCTAATAGTATCAGATATTTTTTAGTTTCCTAGATGAACTAAGGCAAGCAAGATGTAAAGATCTCTCAAAGATGAACCAAAACTAAGAGACCGGGGGCATTAGGTTGTGTGAGGGAAAATTTTGTTCTGCTCAAAAGGATGGCAAGTGTACAAACCAAACCACTCAATCTAGATCACATGCTCCCGTTCTTACAGAATCCAGTGAGAAAAATTTGCAAGCAATTTCATTATATTAGGTGAAGATAGAATATTCATGCCACACCAATTAATGGTAATTATATGATATTATCTTACATCTAAAAGGTAAAAAATAAAAAATAAAAATAAAAGAAAAGAGAGAAAGTTATCCTCTGAAGGCAAGATGAGGAACGTACATTGACAACTAGTCAACTACAAAAGATGGACATTCTTAAAGTTGCAATTAAAGTAATCCTGTGATGCAGTCCAAGTGCATCATAGACTTAAGGGCCACAAAAAGGAGGCCCAAAAACAGGTTGGCGGTTAGCCAGCCATTGGGCCTCACCAATAGTAGGCCCACCTGTTGGGCCTAACCATAGCAGGCGATCCATTAGGCCAATAACATAGACTATTAATCCATTGGGCCTAGCCCTTGGTCAGCCAGCCCAATAGCCCAACTATGCCGACTTCTTTAGTATCTATTTTCCAATAAAGTCTCTAAGATTTAGATATCTTAATTTAGCAGGATAACTGATTGACAAAAAAAGAAAAGAAAATAATATTGAGTAGAAAGATTGACACTGTCAATATTATAGAAGGAATAGGAAAGCCTATTACATCCCTAACAGGAAGGATTGACCTCCCCTCCTCTATAAATAACTTGTCATCTTTCATTATAAACAGTGAAAATTCTTTCTTTCCCTTTCATTATATGGGTGCTTTGAGCAATTGTTTTGCCTTGTATGAGGACTCCTTGCACTGCCAATGGTGGTGATGACTCCAAAGCATAGTTGTCAAGCTCGATTTGGTTCTGGAGAACAATTTCGGTTTGGCCCAATGGTTGAACCTAATCATTCCTTCAAAAGTTTCAGTCTAAATTTCGGACCATTTTGGCCAAAATCTGGAATTTTGGTCCAAAGTCCCAAATTTTGGCTGTTTCAGCGGAAATCTTGGATTTCGTCTTTTTTTTTTTTTAAATTGCAGTTGAGAGAGAGAGAGAGAGAGAGAGGTCCTCTTCTTCTTTTCTCTTTCCCACTTTTGCTTTATTATTTTGTCCCGAATACAAGAGGCGAAAGAGTTTTGGGCCCATTTTGCCCTTTTATGTGTTTTATCCATAGTTGTCAAGTTCAGTTCGGATGAAATGTTCGATATGTCTCGTTTCGTAGCAAAAAACGAACCGAACATCCCGTTTGAAGATGTTCGGTTCAAAATTTGTTTAAATTTGCCCGAATAATAGGGTTTCGTTTGGAAACCCCTAATTTCAGGCGAACACGGTTCGAAACTGTTGATTCGGAAGAATGCAAGGTAACTGTTCAACATACCTGGCATCGAGGAGAGACGTTTGACAGAGAAACCTTGTTTCATCTTCTTCAACGGCATGCAACTTCAAAACTCCCAATCAATCTATAAATTGGACTCTAATATGAAGATATCAACCATGAGGTCCTTCATTGCCCCAATTGACCGTTCCTCCTTTTGAGACTGCTGGATGCTTTCTCCATCGCCGCAGAAGGTTGTTGCCGCTACCATCAACAAATATCTTTGCCAAAAAGTCGCCAGAGAACCAGGTATGTCCGATCTCTCCCTCTCTTTCCATTTCCCCTTCATATTTTTTTTTTCGTTGCGTTGCCTTCCTCTAGGTTTTGCGAAAAGGGTTTCGTGAGGAAGGTTTTACAAAGGTGTTGAGATTCCACCCTTTCAAGGAAGGGTTGTGATGATGCCAGAATGTGAGGCCCACCTTCTTGATTTTTTTTTTTACTTTTTGGCTAAGAGAACGTGGGGCCTCATTCAAGCCTAAATTGGAAGATGTTAATCTTTATGCTAGGGGTGTGCTGACATGCTAACGTTTCGACCCTTGACCCACTTAAATGTCATTGTTCAACCATTGACCCACTTTTTTGCAATTTCTATTTAGTCTTAATTGACTGTTGTTGATATTGAACATGGTGCATCTCTCTGATTTTTTTTTTTCTTTGCAATAAACATTGAGTCTCAATAGACTATTGATTTGTGAAATACCTGGTGGCGGGTGCAACTCCTCTCTCTGAATTTCTTTTACAATTTCTTTTATGTTATTAAATATTCCATTAAACAATTGGTCTTGAGGAGTTCCAGAACATGAGGCCCACTTATATTTCATTCTTCAAATGTCTATATTTCTTATTGCAATAAACATTGAATTCAATTGACTACTAATAATGCACCTGAGGCCCAGTTATTGCAAATTTGTGAAATACTTGGTGCATCTCCTCTCTAAATTTTTTTTACTTTAATATATATATATTTATTTATTTCCGAAAAAAAATTCAGAATTATTAAGCGAAATGTCCAAATCGACCGAAATGTTTCATTTTGGAGCCAAGCCGAAACGGCGTCTGAAACGAACTTGACAACTATGCCCCCAAGGCCATAGGAAAGATGGGTTGGATGGGATAAAACCATAGTTGTCAAGTTCGTTTCGGACGCCGTTTTGGTTTGGCTCCAAAATGAAACATGTCGGTCAATTCGGACATTTCGCTTTCTAGTTTGGAAATTTGTTTCGGAAATATATATATTATAGGTATTTCACAAATTCGCAATAACTGGGCCTCAGGTATATTATTAGTAGTCAATTGAGACATTTCAATGTTTATTGCAATAAATTGGGCCACATCATATAGACATTTGAAGAATGAAATACAAGAGGGTCTCATGTTCTGTAACTCATCAAGACCAATTGTTTAATGGAATATTTAATAACAGAGAGAGGAGTTGCACCAGCCACCAGGTATTTCACAAATCAATAGTCAATTGAGACTCAATGTTTATTCCAAAGAAAAAAAAATCAGAGAGATGCACCACGTATCAACAACAGTCAATTGAGACTAAATAGAAATTGCAAAAAAGTGGGCCACGGGGTTGAACAATGACATGTAAGTGGGTCAAGGGTCGAATCATTAGCATGTCAACACACCCCTAGCATAAAGATTAACATCGTCCAATTTAGGCTTGAATGAGGCCTCACGTTCTCTTAGTCAAAACGAAAAAACAAAATCAAGAAAGTGGGCCTCACATTCTGGCATCATCACAACCCTCGATTAAAATGATGGAATCTAGGACGAAACCCTCTTCGCAAAACCCAGAGGAAGGCAACGAAAAAAAAAAAACGAAGAGGAAATTGTAAAGAGAGGGAGAGATCGGGCATACCTAGTTCTCCAGTAACTTTTTGGCAAAGATATTTGTTGATGGTAGCGGCGACAACCTTATACGGCGTGGAGAAAGCATCCAGCAGTCTCAAAAAGAGGAACGGTCTCAAGAAATTGAGGCAATGGAGGATCTCGTGGTTGATATCTTTATATTAGAGTCCAATTTATAGATCGATTGGGAGTTTTGAAACTGTATGCCGTTGAAGAAGATGAAATGAGGCATCTCTGTCAAAGGTCTCTCCTCGATGCCAAATAAAAAAGAGGTATGTCGAATAGTTACCTTGGATTCGTCCAAATCAAAGGTTTCGAACCGTGTTTGCCCGAAATTAGGGGTTTCCAAACGAAACCCTATTATTCGAGCGAATTTAATCGAATTTTGAATCGAACATCTTCAAACGTTTTTTGCTACGAAAAAAGATATATTGGACAATTCGTCCGGACCGAACTGAACTTGACAACTATGCTTGGGGGACATTCGTGGGCTCTATAATATCGCCCACCCATTAAAAATCCAAACCATCTAAAATAAATGTCCCATTCATACGTGGGCCCCATCCAAATTTTACTCTAATAGGAAATGGATCCACTTCATTTCCTATTAGAGTTAAATTTGGATAGGGCCCACGTATGAAGGTAAAAGTCTCAGGTGGCATGCGTGATAATGCAGGTTCGAGATTGCGAGCAGCCACTTTGTGTAAAATTTCCAAAGGTTAGGTCTGTCTCTAGGCTGGACCCTCCCAATACCCTATTTTGGTGGGACCACACTGGGTGATGCCAATTTGCTAATTGAAGAAAGGATGATTGATATAGCCAGGATATTGGGAATATCAGTGGAGGATCGTTTAGGGGAGTTAAGGAGTTTCATCAGTGAAATGGTGAAAAAAGATAAAGGCAGAGGTAAGGATGTCACTAATAGTAAGAAAAAATCAAGAGCACAAAGAGAATTAGATAATTGGCATTCTTTGTTAACTATGATCAGCCTGTGGGTAATAAAGAATTGGGCGTGCAGCTGTTGGGATTATGAGGTGGATTTGTTGGAATGTCCGTGCTATGAATTTGAGCTCTAAGTGAGTAGTGATGAAATGAGTTTTTCAAGCTTTTAAAGGGGAGTTTCTGTTTATTTAGGAGACATAAATGGAGACAATTGATGCTCAGGTTGTCAAATCAGTTGTTCCTTCGTCGCAGTTTCAATTTGCTATGAGTCCTTCCAATGGAGCTTCTGGGGGGGACTTTGTTAGTGTGGAATGCAGCTCTCTAGCAATATTTGGATATTCATGTGGGTTGTTTTTCTGTTTCTGCATTATTAAAAGATGTTAGGAGTAATGCTAAATGGGTAGCAACTTCAGTTTATGGACCGTCAAAAGCTAGTAATAAGGCAGATTTTTGAATGAAACTTTCTATTGTGGCTGGTATGTGGAATCATCCTTGGATGTTGGGAAGGGACTTCAATGCTATTAGATTTCCTAATGAAAAGAGGGGGTTGTGTTATTAATCCGGCAATGCAGACATTCAGTGATTGGATTCTTCATCATGACCTTGCTGATCTGCCGTTGAGGGGGGCTTGGTTGAATATGCAGGAGGATCCGGTGATGTGATTGTTTGGATTGATTTTTAGTTTCGACGGATTGGTTAGAACTATTTCCTGATTGTATTCAATGTGTTCTACCTAGACCAATCTCTGATCATTATCCTTTGTTGCTTGAAGTTGGTTTAGAAGATTGGGGGCTTCCTCCATTCAAGTTTGAATTAATGTGGCTTTCTGAGAAGGGTTTCAGGGACAGTATCAAAGTATGGTGGAACATTGTAACGACCTGGGCCCGCAATCCACATGATATTGTCCGCTTTGGCTCATGGAATTTCAACCCAATCTTGCCCCACTATTTTGAAAGGCCTCATGTGGAGTTAAGGTTAGGTCGCACACATACATACCCAAGATCAAGAATGCTCTATTTTCCGGTGGGGGAGTGTCACGCCTGTGGCTCCCTTGTAGCAGGGCATTGGGTCCGACAAGGACTGGGTATGCAGTGGTGCATAAGTCCCACATCGGAAACACACTAGTCCTGATCTTAGATTGGGTATATATGTGTGACCTGACCTTAACTCTACATGAGGCCTTTTTAAAACCGTTCAGCAAGATTGAATTGAAATTCCATGAGCCAAAGCGGACAGTATCATGTGGACAGCGGGCCCAGGTCGTTACAGACTATATCTATCAGGGGTTGGATGGATTACCAGTTGGCTCATAAGTTGAAATTTCTTAAAAGAAAAATGAAAGAGATAAAAAGGAAGTTTTGGGTAATTTATTGGACAAAAATAATCAGTTGCTTGCAGATATTCAGCTGTTGGATGAGAAAGAGGAGGGAGGGAAATTGAATGAGGACCGGATTAATAGGCAAAATCTTTAGGATCAGTTTCGTCAGGTGTTATTTCAGAATGAAATTAAATGGAAACAAAGATCACGAAATAAATGGTTGGAAGGAGGTGATCGTAATACAAAATTCTTTCATGCAATTGCACGTGCTAGGCATTGTGTAAACCGAGTTTCTGCCATAGTTGCAAATGGTAGATTATGGGAGAAAAAAATTGATATAGAAAGAGAAGTAGTTTATTTCTTCCAGAAATTATACACTGGTGAGAATAGATTGACGCCTCGTATGGATTGGGTTCCGATAAAGCAGCTCTCTCTTTCTAAGGCGTCCATCCTTGAAGCTAAGTTTTCTAAACAAGAAATAAAAGAAGCAGTGTTTGGTTTATCTGGCGACCATGCCCCGGGTCCAGATGGTTTTCCGATCACTTTGTTTCAGCATTTTTGGGACTTGTTGGAAGATTTGCTTGTTTTCTTTAATGAGTTCCATGTTAATGGAGTTATTCCCGGGGAGTTGGGTGCTTCTGTCATTGTTTTGATTCCTAAAAAAGATAGAGCTATTTCTATGGCAGCCTTTATAAGATTCTGTCAAACGTTTTGGCAAATCGCTAACATCAAGTGCTTCTAAGTATTATTTCCGATATTCAAAGTGCTTTTGTGGGTGGCCGTCAAATTGTTGATTCAGTTTTAATAGCCCATGAGTGTGTTGATTCAAGGTATAGACTGGAACGCCCGGGTTTGCTTTGCAAGTTGGATTTTGAAAAAGCTTACTGCTTACGTTATGGTGGATTGGGGTTTTCTCTCTTATATGATGGAGAGGATGGGGTTTGGATCGAAACGGCAAAAGTGGATTTGTAGTTGTGTTTCTTCAGCCCATTTTTCAGCGTTGATGAACGGCTCCTCAAAAGGCAAGAGGCTTGTGACAGGGAGATCCTCTATCTCCTATGCTGTTTGTTATAGTGGCACAGGGCTCAGAATGCTTTGTTGGAAAGAGCAAAAGAGACAAGTTACTGTTGGGCTTTAATGTTGCAAATTTTGTTCATGAGGTAACCCATTTACAGTTTGCGGATGATACTCTAATATTTTGTGCTGCTTCTTCGGATCAGGTAGATAACTTAAAGCTTTTGTTGCAATGATTTGAGATGTTATCAATCAGGGTTGAAAATTAACTATGATAAGTGTGAGTTTATTGGTGTTTGAACTGTTGAAAGTCATGTCACTGCTTTAGCTCATTCTTTTGGTTATAGGGGTGGAAAGTTTCCTTCCAAGTATTTGGGGCTACCATTATGTGTGGAGTTACCTAAGAAATATTTATGGGATCCAGTTGTGGAACAGATTCATAAAGAGTTAAGTCCTTGGAAGGGTAAGTATTTGTCTATGGGAGGTTAGATTACTTTAATCAAATCAGTTCTTTCTAGCATCCCAATTTATTTCCTCTTGTTTTAAATGTCCTAAAAGTATTATGCGGAGAATTGAAAAAAATCAGCAAGATTTTCTTTGGAGTGATTCCAATGATAAAAGGAAATATCACTCGGTTAAATGGGAGACTGTGTGCAAGCCGGTTGTTCGAGGTGGTATGGGCATTCATTCCATTGATAAAAGTTAACAAAGCTTTACTTGGGAAGTGGCTTTGGAGAGTGGGGGAAGTTGGCAAGGTTTGTGGAGACAACTTATATTCAGCAAGTATAAGTTGGGTAATGATGGTTGGGGGGTGTCGAGTCACTGTTATAATGGTTCTGGCTTATGGAGGTCTATCCCTCCTATTAAAGCTGAATTTGATCAAAGAATCCGATTTAGGGTTCATGATGGGCATTGGATGAAATTTTGGTATAATGAATGGTGTGAACAACATGTGTTGCATTCTCCTTTCCCTAATCTCAGTTGTTTAGAAAGGAGACAACATGCTATGGTTGCTGATTATTGCTCTTCTATGGGTGGCATGGTAGGTTGGGATTTTTGTTTCAGGAGGGATTTAAATGATCAGGAAGCTTCTGATTTTGTTAGTTTGCTTGGCATGTTGGATAAAGTTTATTTGTCACGTGGAAGGGACGATATAAGAATCTGGAAACCTGAAATTGAAGGTATGTTTTCGGTGAAGTCTTTTTTCCAGGACTTGACTGTTAATTCTGATAGAATGGAAGGTTGGAAAAGATTTTGGAATCCTCTAGTTCCTCCTAGAGTGTTGGCTTTTTGTTGGGTTGCAAAGTGGCATAGTATCTTGACTATTGATAAGCTGAAAAGAAGAAATCATATTATAGTCAACGGTTGTCCTATGTGCTTACAAAATGAGGAAACGGTGCATCATCTGATGATTCACTGTAGTTTTGCTCATAGTGTTTGGTCAATCATTTTAAATATGTTTGATTTGCGGTGGGTTATGCCAAGACATGTTGATGAGTTATTTTGTAAGTGGAGGGTGTGGTGCAAGTTTGTTTGTGGTAAGATTCTTTGGAAATTAGTTCTATATGCTACTTTTTCGAAGATTTGGTTGGAAAGGAACAATAGAGTTTTCCGACAGTGGAGGATGTAGTTGATTCAATTGTTTGGTTTATATAAGAGTGGGTGTGCAAGAGAAAGGAATTTGATAGTGTTGATTTCTTTGATCTTAATCGCTCTTGGACAGCTATATTCAACGATAGGGGGAGGAGCGGCGCGCTTAAATCTAAGCAGAAAGTTTCATGGATGAGCCCTCCTATGGGCATTCTAAAATTAAATTTTGATGGGAGCTTTGTTAAATCTCTTAATAAAGGAGGAATTGGAGGTGTTATTCGTGATTGGTTTGATAAAACTGTTCAAAGTTTTTCAGGGCCAGTGGAGTCTTCGGATGCAAATAAAGCTTAATTGTTTGCTCTTCTAATTGGTTGTCGCGAGTTGTCTAGGTTGGGAGGAGTTAATGCTATTATTGAGGAAAATATTATTTTCCTTGGAGATTGGCGGATTCGGTGGAGGAAGTTCAGGATATCTCAAGTTGATTGGGTGCTTCATTTCATCACAGTATACGGGAGGCAAATTCAGTGGCTGATAATCTTTCAAAGGATGGAGTTTTCTGTTCTTCTGTTATTTTTTATGTTTGATTGTTGCTTTTCTGCTCCTGTTATTTGTATCCTGGCTTTGTTTTTTGTGTAATAAAATTTTTACTATTATAAAATAAATAAATTAAATCTATAATTTAAGAGATACTTTTAAATTTTCATATTTTTTTTTTTTACATTTATATATAATTATTATTTTTATATTTTTGAAACAGAACTCTGAAATGTTTCACTAAAATTCCGAATTGGCTGAAACATTTTAGTTTGGAGGCCAAACCGAAACAAGGTTTGAAACGAAATTGACAAATTCCAAAGGCTATTTGTGGTAGATGCGTGAAGAATCCAGGAAGTTTAAAAAACTCAATCTTTTTTCCTATGAGCTAAAAAAACTTCTAGGAAATTTAAAAAACTCAATCTTTTTTCCTGCTGTACGCAGCCATAAGTTGACTAATGCATTAGAAATGAAAATACCTCAAGATATTGCTCAACTGGGAAAGGAACTACAGCAGATGGTTCTGTTGATCCCTCAGGAAGCACCACCTGAAATATAGTGTTTCAAATTCATGTTAAAAATAAAATGGCGCTAAAAGGAAGATAATGCAAGGAGTGGAGAAGTGGGGGGCATAAATTAATAGATTATGATGATTGGTTCCAAATAAGAAAGACATACTTTAATAGTTAACTTGTTCACCACAGTCTCAAGAAGTGGGCATCCAAAAGTGAAATTAAGATAACGTCTGCCGTCGGATGACTCAAATAGAAAATCTTGCAATGGTAGTCCATAACCGATGACAAAAGTTGCTTTCCAACCTCCAAATAGTGGATATCGTGGTTCTATTTCAAGCTCTGACTGAAGAAAACAAGAAATATTAAGTCAGAATAAATCACAATACAGTTATATGATTAGCCTCCGGGTATGATTCATCATTGATTTCTGATAGGCCAGAATCATTTATTAAATCCATGTGTGACTTACTACTGATAAGCATGTCAAGGACAAGGGAACTATGTCTTTCAGAATCAGAAAAAGTAGTAGGAGTCAACTAGAACAATGTAGTGGCCTAAAGTATACCATTACTAATAGCAAAGCAAAATCAAAGAGCCCTTTTTCATAATAAATAGATGTGCAAGTGCAGCAATCTTAATAGAATTCAGATCACAAAATTGATATCTATAAATCCTCTCTGGGGGAATAGCAGAGCAAGATCTAAACCAACCTTGTAAGAATCACCACGCAGATGTGAACTTGAGATGTTCCCAATCTCATCTCGATAGTAAACAGAATGCACCCGAGGCGGCAGTGTCAAAAGAAGACGCTTAAATGAAGACGCACCACTAACAGATGGCCTCGATTGATATTCAACCCTGCAAAAAGGAGGACCAAGAATGAGTAGAATGAAAATAACTCAATATAAGATGTTCAAAGAACAATAATTGTCGCTTGCTTTAATTAAAGATTAACCAGATTCCATTTACTCGACGCAAATCAGATAGACTGGGAATTAGTTTATCTCTAGCCTCTAAATACCAATATTCAAAATTTGAGTTCTTGGGCGATTATCCTGGGTGAGAGAGATAGTTGCGCGGAAGATTATATAACAACGCAACTGAGACTAATACGGTAATACCTCTCCTCTTAAAGGCAAATGTCAATTGTATGGATCAACCAGCAATCCAAATGATGAATCAGAAAGAGGATCATCTTGTCCTCCTCTCATTCTCACTTCCATTTTTCTTTGGTGCAATACAAAATACTTGGCATTTCAGAAAAATAAAAACTAAATAAAATATCTCGTGAAAATAAAAACTAAACAAAAAATTCTCATGCTTTCGGGTGCAAACTTACAACAACGAAATGAATGCACCATAATTAAAAAAAAAAAGGAAATGAAATGAATGCACATGTTAACTTTCAATGAAAAGTGTGTACCTATTGTAGGAAACTCAAAGAACTGAAACAACTGTTGTGTGAAATTTTTTGGTGTGTGGATCTTCTTGGGCCTTGTCATCTTCAATGGGTTAGCCAAGAATTGTGTCAACCAAATAGGAAATAACTACATTACCTCATCTACAATATACCAAACTAAGCTAATGTCAAAATACTAAACCTTTCAGCTCTACAATGGTTTGAAAACACAGAATTGAGGATGGTTTCTCACTAAGATTGGACGCCCTAGGCCAAACAAGGCCCTTGATTTTCAGAGGATCCAAAAAAGTATTGCTCAGTAACTAATTCCAACTGGTACAGATCTTCAAAGATCCATTATTTCAACTAGTACAGCTCTGCAAATATCCATTATTTCAACTAGTACAGCTCTGCAGAGATTCATTATTTCAACTAGTACAGCTCTGCAGAGATTCATCCTCAGAGAGAGAACATTTAATTGGAGACTTAAAAGTGGATAAAGGTGCTTCAGTTATTCCTCTAAGTGGGTTAGTGGGTGAAAAGAAACTGTCAAATGGAAAATTATGACTGCAAATTAGGATTTTTTTTCCCAATTTCAAGAGGTTGGTATTGCAGATTGATCTTAAAACCCCATTTGAGGAAGTCAAATGGTCTTCCTTGATACTGGACTTGTAAAAGATGAAGATTAGAATAACAAGGCACAAAAGGATCAATCAGTGTATCTTTCTACAACTAAGCAACTAGTTTTGACTAATGGGACTCCAATCAAAATCTTAGCTCTCTTATGAGTCTAGATAAAGGCCAGAATTCCCCTTTCCTCTCACTTTGATCATAAAGTCAATTAACATGACTTTTTTGGAAAAACAAACATATTAGATGTATAGGTCATATTGTCATATTGATTATTTAGAGGCTTAGACAATGACGACAATGACAACAAAACAAGAGAAATTGGATGATATCTTTTGATTTAAAAAGTGCTATTCGGAAAAATGATACTTTTTCCTCACAAATCGTCATCTTCTGAACCTTGTAAGTAGTACCAAATTTTCATATTAATCTAATAATATCAATATTAATGGAGAAGTTACTATCTACGAACAAACGATGGTTACCCAAATCCCATTTCCTAAGTCAGTTGCCACTTTGGCATTGCTAACTCTGTGGATGGGGATCCAAGTCCAGGGACAGAAAAATAAAGAATTTGATTTCCATAACAGAAAAAGGTATATATCTCTCTTCTTCTGACTATAGTGAGAATATCAGAGATATTTATAGATGAGAAAATCAGAATCCTCTAGCATCTGACAGGATGCCATAGAACCGGCGCAAGGTGCTCACTGTAGCACTCACAAGCTTGCAGGTTGCAGGTTCGAGTCATGTTACCAATCACAGTGAGAACAGAAAAGGAGTTGTAGCATCTTTCAAGTATTCAGAGTAAAAGTCTCCTTCATTGCTCATGGACCATTAGTTTTGTTCCCAAGTTAAGAATGATTGTAAGTAAACATGCTATGAAAATGCCCTTTCCTAACTTTTTTCTTCACTTGTTTGGCCAAAAACAATCTTCAAGGAGGATTTAGTCACATCTAGATCATTACATTCTCCATTGGATGCTACCAGCGTCTCATTTTATTGTATGGACTCTAGCTGCCAGCCTGAATTTGATTTATAATTCATTGGACAATGCAACATTTTGGAGAACCAAGAAAATTTTCCAATTAACCTCCACCACGCAAAAGAAAATAATAAATGAAGAAAACTTTGTCAGCATCACAAGTATTAACATCTGTAAACAATCATGATAAACAAACTTTTGACCAATGCAGGCATATTTAGGAATCGATAAGCAAACCTTGAAAAGATGCCATTGTGTTTTGCACCTGCATGTACTAGTTTGTAGTGTTCTGTTATCTGAAGACTGCCCCAGTGAGATACTTCCACTTCCCGTACAAGTTCCTCAACAACAGCAAATGGATGATTGTTCTCAAAATGCACAAGTATGGGTGAGTATGAATAAGGAGGATGGCTATCATAACGCCCATACTTTAGCTCTGTACCAGCACGGTTAGTTGGATCCACTACTGTGTAAGATTCAACCTTTGTGTTTGGTGTTTTCAAATATGTTGTCTGTTCTCTAATATGGTAAGGTGATAATATTAATGCACTATCACGGTAATAAACCAGTTGAGATTCTGATTGACCAATCTCCTTCGGGAAAGGCTCCAGGGAATGTGTTAATATTAGAAGCACTTCCAAGGTTGTAGTGTCACCGGTCTTCAATGGTTTAAGCAAAGAGATAGAATACAAACAGGCCCCATTTGGTGTATCAGCTAACTCAATGGGGTTTACATCTAGGGGAAGAACAGTTTTCTTTTTCCGCTTCCCTTCAATGGAAGCTGCTTTTATTACAGCTAAATGCTCAGCTTGGGTTGGTGGTAAGGCAACGAGAACTTCAGAAGCCTGAGATGCACCGGTGTTTTCAGCCTGAAAGAGATACGATAATCGAATATATATAAAAATGAAAAATCATCTAGGTCAAGATAACTTAGATCGGAATGCATCCCCATTTGGCCAAAGGAAAGACAGGAAGAATTATTGAAACCACCAAAACTATCACCATCTAATCACCAAAGTTCTGATAACAAAGCCAATTGTAAAATAGTCCACCTCCTAAAAAGGACCCAAAAAGCCCATATCCTTTTGAAAGATAATCCTAAAATATTTTACTGTTGAGAGGGTCATAGGATACATCCACTTCAATCAAATGAAAATATTCAAGGAGGTTACATCGAGAAAGTTGATGGCTTTGGTAATCCCACTACACTATATATATATATCAATAGAGATTATAAGTAGAAATGGTCAGCTGAAGACATACCTTCAAGGTCAAGAAAACCCGTACAATGTGAGAGGTCAAGTCAATCTGCATCGTCACAATATGTATGATTGGTGAAACTCAATATACAGAATCGAAGGGGGATAAATTACTAATGGAGAAATTTTCAATATTAAAGCAATTCATCACATATATTTATTGACAAATGCAATTCATCCCGAATTATTCCGTATATGACATTGCTATAAAGAACCAGGCACTTAACCATGTGGGCAATTTCCACTAAAGAGTTTGCAGGGATTATTGTCTCAGATTTTTGGAGAGGCATCTGGTACGGTGATGTAAGAGTTATCTAAAAAAATTTAATATTTTCTTGAGATAGCACTTGAGGGTTTGTACTTGCTCCTGGTTTATTTAATAGATTAATCTATTACCATCTTAAAAAGGGGAAAAAAAATGCTTACATTACCAATTACTGTACCCCCGTCCGAAATTGTTAACAGAATAAAAAACCACATATAATGCACAATTTTGTGTCTATCCAACCTACAAATCCAAAAGACCTACTTCAAATATAACAAACCTTATGATTTGGAAATCTCAACCTAAATTATCATCAACCCCATATCAGGCAGGGTCTAAAACGCTCCAAACATAAATCTAGGGCAGGAAACACAAAGAACAACAGCATTTCGTGCAGAACACCTCCCAAATTCCGCTCACTCCAAATACATACCAAAATATCAGTTCCTCCTGAGATCTGAACAACATTCAAATGCACCTTCAACCTAGCTACTGATTTCCTCACAGAAACATACCACAAAATGATAAACACAGATATTTCCACATCAACAGAAGAACTTCGAAGCTAACAAATCACACAAAAAGAAAACAAACTAATCATCTAATCTCCATGACAAAAATTACAAAAGATGGAATGACCAAAGAAAATCAAGTGAGAAACAACCGAAACTCCATCAGAATCTGCCAAAAACAAAAAAGATTCTGTCTTTGTATCAAATTGATCGATCGGCAACTCAATTAACTTCAAATAGCACCGATTCAAACCCTAGCTTTGCAATTAATACACTGCATCTGTTGAATGAGAGAACTAATCTCCACGAGAAAAAATTACAAAAGATCGAATGACCAAAGAAAATCAAGTCAGAAACAACCGAAACTCCATCAGAATCTGCCAAAAACAAAAAAGATCGTGTCTTTGTATCAAATCGATCGATCGGCAACTCAATTAACATCAAATAGCACCGATTCAAACCCTAACTTTTCAATTAACACACTGCATCTGTTGAATGAGAGATAGAGAGATGGAAAAGAAGAGAAGAAGAAGAAGAGAGCATCGATTGATTTGAGAAAATACCCTTCGTTCAGCGGTGAGGATCTGAATCTGCTGAGGAGGAGAAGAAGATGAGATCTTGATGAAGAAAAGGGAAGAAATGAGGAGAAGAAGAAGGAGAGGTCGAAGCAGAAGACGACCTTCCATGGCTGATTTGAGCATCGCCGTCTTCTCTCTCTCTCTCTGTCTCTGTGATGCACAGTCGAAGCTTGGTAGACTTCAAGTCTTGCTTCTTGTAAAATTTCGAAATATAATTATGCAGGTCGGGCGTTAAATTAACGGGTCGATTGTTAGAGACCCGTTAAGTTAGGTGAGATTTTAACCCGTACATTGTGACAGCACAAGGTAGATGTACATGTGGGCCATGTCAAGGAGATCCTGATCGTTCAAATTGCCCTGTTTGAACAATTGTGATGGGGTCAAACCAAATGTACAGTGAGGATCTCACTATCAGTGGCCATTTTCAATCAAGTCTTGGGTCTTATGGTTTTCATTTATGCTTGATTCAAAAATCAAACCCCAAGAGCATCTCCAAGAGACACTTCAAATATGGAGACATCTTTTTCAAAATAGAGGCTTATGTGGCAAAAAAAAGACATGTGTAAATTTGGCATCTCTCTTGGGCAACTCGAAGAGTTATGTCAAATTATTATTTTATTATTTTTTCATTTAACCCTCATTTGCTTTATTACATATATCTTACTTATATTTAATGGGATTTGATATGATTTAAATGTTATTAAAGTAATAAATTATTAAAAAATAAAAAATGCATAAATTGTACTTGAAACTCATTTTTCATTGAAAAAGTAAAATCAAATTACATAATATTATAGTCAATCACAAGCTTCTTCATATTGACCTTTGAAATGCCATAGGTGCTCAATCAGATCGGCTTGAGTTGAGAATGTGTTCTTTTGTCGCGAATGCACAAGTGGTTTTGAATGAAATTCTGAAATTCTGCAATGTCGTCACGTGATACGGCAAGATCACAACATTCACCCTCTCGTGCATTGTAATTGGGTGGAAGACTTTTATCGCGTTCATCTTCGACAATCATGTTATGCATTATGATGCATGCCTTCATTATATGATGAAGTGTTTGACGATCCCAAAAACAAGCAGGCCCACGAACAATTGCAAAACGCGCTTGTAGCACTTTAAATGCACGCTCCACATCCTTCCTTGCGGACTCCTGAGCTGTAGCAAACTTTGTGGCCTTTGGCCCGTTAGGACAGGGAATTGTTTTTACAAATGTTGCCCATGATGGATATATGCCATCAGCAAGATAATAGCCAGTTGTATATTCATGACCATTGATTGAGTAGTTGGTAGTAGGAGTTTGACCTTCGGCAAGGTCGGTAAATATAGGAGATTGATCCAACACATTGATATCATTGTGCGATCTGGGTAGTCCAACAAAAGCATGCCATATCCAAAGATCATATGATGCCGCGGTTTCAAGAACCAAAGAAGGCTCACTGTGGTCTTCACGAGCATACATGCCTTTCCACGCAACTGGACAGTTTTTCCACTTCCAATGCATACAGTCTATGCTACCTAGCATCCCAGGAAACCCGCGTCTCTCACCTTTCGATAACAATCTACAAATGTCAGCACTATTTGGTGTTCTCAAGTACTCGTTGCCAAAAACATCAATGATCGCTTGAACAAACCTTTTCAATGATTCTATAGAGGTACTTTCAGCGATCCTCACGTAATCGTCCACAGCATCCGCTGCAACTCCATAAACAAGCATCCTCACCGCAGCTGTGACCTTTTGAAGAGTTGATAAACCAATATTGCCTGCACAGTTTCTTTTTTGTTGAAAGTATGAGTCATGAGCCTCCACTGCATTTACAATTCGAAGAAAAAGAGGTTTGCACATTCGAAACCTCATTCGAGATTGAAAGGGAGTGTAGACAGGGTTTTCACTAAAGTAGTTATTGTAAAGCCTGTGATGTCCTGAGATTCGTTCTCTTTGGATGACTGCGTGACCTTGAATAGAACCACGATGCATTTTCGTTCTCCTTCGTAAGTTTTCTCTTTCTTCTTCCAGAGCAGCTCTACACAACATTTGCAACTCTTCGTCCGAATCAGAATTTATAACAGTATGCCATAGCTCGTTCGTCATGTCGGAAGAGAAATCAGTATAATTTTAAGACATCTCCGAAGTGATGAACCAAAGATTTTCTTATTTTTTACAATGAAGAGAAGTAAGAACTTGGGGTGTAGGAGTGTTTTTTCAGAGTGGTCTATATATATATATATATATATATGAAATATTCCAATGGCTAGTTTTTCTCCAACTGCTATAAAATAGCTAGTTTTGTCCAACTGCTATAAAACGGCTAGTTTTGTCCAACTGCTATAAAACGGCTAGTTTTCTCCAACGGCTATGGCTATAAAATGGCTAGTGATATGACAACTTTATATAATTAAAATGCAATATTATATTTAAACAAACAATAATTCATTAATTAAAAAATAAAAAATACATATTAATTCTAAAAATAAAATACAATTCAGAAACCACCACCTAACCTTCCTCTTAGAATTTCAAGTCTTTTTTTAGCATAGTATTGTTGTTGCTCCTCAGACATATTGGACATATCCATACTCATAATCTCCATCTTCATTTGTATTTTCTTTAATCGCACCTTCTTCTCATCTTGCTCGATTTTTTGCTTAAGAAGGTCTTTTTTTTTTTTCATCTCTTTCCTTTTTGTCATCCACCATTTTTTGGATGAGATCTGCAACAGGTGTGGGCTCGTTGATAGTGGTTTGCTTCATCTTTCTCTTCACATCCTTTCTGTCTGGTGGTCTCATCATGGGACCATAAGCATTGTTAATTGTCTCATCCTCATCAATATTTATGGGAGTGTTTGGATTAGAAGATGATGAGTAGCCAGAAGTTGAAGATTTTGCTCTTTTTACGGATGTCTTCTCTAGTACTTGTTGCTGTAGTTGTATCCGCTTCGGTTGGTGCCTCAACAAGATCCAAGCATGGTCCAAGGTGAATCTTGATCCGTATAGATGTTAAAAAACTTTTCTTGCTTTTGCAATCTGAAAATTAAATGTAAGTTTAAATTAAGAAAAAAAATTCACACACACACATATATATATATATAAAATTTTACCTTATCTTGTTCATTCGTGCCACTTTGATTTCTGGAAATAATTGTGGCAAGACATCCACAAAATTTGTTGACGGAAGTTTGAATCTTTTGCCATCGTTGTGACAACATTTTGTCTGTTGGATCACTGGGAAATTGCTTATTGTTGTGATAGTATTTTCCTACTCGTTCCCAAAAAGCTCCAAGTTTCTGCTCGTTTCCATGCACAGCATCCAGACTGGTGTTCAACCATGAACCGATGAGAAGACGATCTTCATCTATACTGAAGCCGGCACCTCGACCAACGGCCTTTTTCTTTGGGGCATCATCAATAGGGAATTCGGATGCCTCATCAGAATATTGTGAATATTGGGTAGAAAAATTAGGAAATTGAGAGAATTGAGAATCCATTGTGTGAATGAGGAAAAAAGGAGTTCAAACACTCATTATTAATAGATATTCAAGCTCCAAGAGCTTCTCAAATTATTACAATTTAAATTATCCATTAAAATTAAAAAAGTCCAAAAAACCAAATTACAACGAATATAAAATTAGCCACTGACCAGATGCAAACGGCCACTGACAAAAGCAAACGGTCACTGATTGTTGTTGGCAACGGCTTTAAATGCAACTTGCATCAACAACATATGTATTATTATATTAAAAAATAAGATTTGAAGTTTGCTTTTTGGCATGCCAAAACCAACATGGAATTGAAGGTTCTGCTAGAGCCAAAGCCAGCAGTCATTTATGACTGTTGTGGGCTGAGGTGGAAAAATAAAGCACCTGTTGGAGGTTCTCTAAGATGTGCACTTTCTTATTGATTAATTCCAACATGTGATATATTTTGTGAGAAAAAAAGTGTTTATATGGGTTGATGGGTCATTTCAGTTTGTTTGTCATGGAATAGAATAAAATAATATAATAAAATAAAATTGAACGATTGCCTATTTTTTACTAAAAATAAAGTGTTTTTAGAAATTGTAAATGACAGTAAAGAATAATAGGGAATGTCGCTTGTAATATCTGCACATACGTTTTTTTATTAAAAAACTTGCAACCGTTAGAATTCATTTCACTATATTTTTATTCGATTAAATAGATAGGTCAGAGAAGACATAACGAAAATAGTAAGAAAAGATATGAAAAAATGCTAATTATTCGAGGACTTGATTTAGGATAGATTGGCATATAGAAATAAAATTCATATAGTCGAGCCAATATAATTGGGACAATGCTTTGATCATGACGATGATGATGTAATATATTTAGTTTTTTTTTAAGCATATTTATGTAGCATGATTTTCATAGAAAATGAATGAAAGCTGCTTTACATTAGGTTCCGTTTGTGCAGCGGGCCGTTTCCGTAGAAATGGGTAGCGACATGGCGCCGGATTTTCCGGCGTCTTCCCCATGTGTTTGGGTGCAGTGACGATTCACTCCTTCTGGATTTTCAGGCGACGATGTTGAGGGCTTGCTTTCCGCGGAAGAATGATTTTTATTTTTCGATCACCAAGGTAAGATTTCAATTGCCATCATTTTCTCTTCCGTGATGGCGCTACACAAACAGCCCCTTAGGCTCCCTTCAGTCATCTTGTGCAACTTTCTCCCTAGAAGTTGTAATTTTCAATGTTGTGGAAGAGAAAATGTGCATTTCATCATGATAGGATTTGTTCTGATTTGAAAGACTCACTAAATACATCTACATTGAGGGAAGTGTCATTAATTCCCGGGGATGGTTAGCATGGAGGGGTTAAACTGGTAATTAAACTGATGGTAGGGTCCACAGCAGCTCAAATAGCTAACTCTAACTCAAATTTGTGAGAGACACAAAAGCCGTATATAGCTTATATGCAGTCTAGCTCGTGAGGTCCACTTAAATGTAAGTTTGTCATGGGATGAGGGTAAATTGAAAGGTCTCCTCATGCTATGGGGGATCCAATAAATCAGCCCAATCAGATAATCCTATCTGTTGATTTGTCAACCTCAAAGTCTAATGGCATCTAAACCATAGATTTTCTTGAGATTTACTCTAATGGTGAGTGAAGATAATTCAGATAGTGTAAAATTGGGCCTAAAGCCAGATCATGGGATGGAAAGACTATCAAAGGGAGATGCACTGATGAAAGGTCGCCCAAGTGGGTCCCACAATGCTGGAAGGCACTTTTACCCTTGCTCATAGGAAAATATTTTTTGAAGAAGAAAGCCCTCTTAACTTATTGTAGATGGGAATGCTTCTGCATAATTACCTGAACCTGCTAGTTAGTCTAGCACATGGTTTACCTGATTTTTGCAGTTCAACTAATTCATAGCTGAGTTTGCAATTGGTAATTTGGGATTAAATTTAATGGAGTAGGCTCATTTGAATCACTTTTTCAATATGTCAAAGATTCATTTGATTCACTTTTTCAATTTGTCTTTGTTATTCAACAAGTCTGAAGAACCAATTTTTGTATGTTCCTGCAATGAGTGGATCACTGAAACTTATGTATAAAATTCAAACTACTAAAAAATAATGTCCTTCCTTATATTTATTTAGGGCTAAATTAAGAAAAGTTGGGCCCACCAAGAGATTAGTCACATGTAAAAACATGTTAAAATGAAAATAAAGTAAACATGTGATCAATCTAAAGTTGGGGCCAACTCGATCTGATTAAAATTAGATATGGACTAATGTTAATACATAAGGGTGTGTACTACTTTTGAGTGACTGGATTTCTTAAATGGGTCCAACTGATGGATTTTATTAGCACCCACCTCAGAAAATTTTATGAGAACAATTCACAAACCAAACTGCAAAATTTTCTCAATTAAATGTTGATAGTAGTTCGTAGGCTTTATTAATGAATTAGGTAATGACACAGGGAGAGTTACCACTCCCAGCAAGATTGAGGGAGAGTTTGAGAGGAGCCGGATCAAATGCGATCCAATGGCTAATGAAGTTGGGAATATCAATCTGAGTCGAATTCAGAAGTTAGAAGGCTCAACCTAAATCTATCCTGCACACGTTGGTTCAAATTTGGTTGGTTGGTCATAGTGTAATTAACTGAATTGGATGGGTTGGATTGGTAGGTCATAATGTAATTAGCTGAGTTAGATTGGATTAGCTGGTCATCCATGATCATGTCCATATTAAGAATCTCTCTCTCTCTCCACACACTCCATGAGCAGTAGAAAGAACCATAGTTGAAGAATCTAAAGAAAGAAGTGGTTGGATTTATTAAAAGAATCAATGTCATTTACACTCATCGAACTAATTGGAGACCAAGGCCTTTTAAGGCTTACAAGCTGAAGCTGCCCTAATCCTTACACCAAGGAGTCCTTGACCCCATTAGTTTTCTTCACTTCTCGACCTTCTTTATCATGGTGGACTGTGCTTTTAGCCTCCAAGAGGGGTGTGGTCACCTTGATCTGCTACAACATAGGATAGTAAAAAATGTCATAACACAGATGCAACCAAAAGTTGAAAGTGCCAACAAGAAACATTTTTTTTTCCTTGCTAAAAGACCAGAATCCTTTGTTAATGGGTTATAATAGCAAGAATGGACGCATCCTAAACCGAACCCATTTAATCATCAGGTCAGAAATGTCAACTCGAATCCAATATGAAAATAGGAACGGGTCAACCGGACCTTGAATTATTGGGTGGAGTTCAAGTTGGGTTGGTGGGACGGGTCAGGAATTGCGGCCCCTTTAATGTAATGAGAGTGAGAGGATAGAGAGAGGAACCTCAGATGCAGGAGAGAGTTCATTGGTCTGCTTCTTTTTGTTCTCATAGGCACAAAAGTATGAATACAGGCCCATCCCCAGAATAGCAATGCTGATGCCTATGATGTTTCTTGTAGTGAAGGGGTCATGGAGCAAGGTATAGCCAAAGGTTAGGATGAGGCATGTCTTCAGATGGCCCAGCACTTGGTATGTCACCGGGGACGTCTTGCCGATCACCAGGAAGGTGCTGAAGTTCACAGAGACGGCGATCAAGCACGAAAGTACGATGAACGACTGCCCATGGCCAGAAACAAAATGTTCATATTTTTCATGATCAAACAATCACACAAGGGATGGTGAATGTATATGGAAGCCACTTTGGTCCGGGCCGAGCCATAGATTGTCCAAGCATATAATCATAGGCCCAATTCAGCCCATGGACCTAAAGTTTGGTCCAGACCTAGCCCATTTAGGTGTCAGGTGCAAGAATAGGCCTATTATCGGCCTTTGGGTATCAGGCGTGATAACGGCCCAACTCAGCCGACGACCTGAAAGTTAGGCCCAGACAGAGCCCATTTGCAAAATGTATGTTACAGTTATGATAAATATGTGGAGCTGGGCCTGGACTTTTAATGAGGAACATCACAGGACCATAGAGAGTGTGATGATAGGAATAGGAACATACCAGGACCAAAGGAGAGTAGTTGTAGGCAAAGACATTTTTCTTGGTAAGGCACTGATCTACAAGTGGGCCAGACACAAAAAGTATAGCTGCTTGAAATGGGGCAGACTGGTAAAGCAGCTGTGTGGAGGAGATATTGAGCTTCTTCTGGATGGTGTTTGTCATCTTTGTGCCATCAAGAAAGAGTGAGTCAAGGATATATAATAACATTGTTTCATCTTAATATGTCCCCCAAAACAACCTGATGAAAATTAGATGACATGAATAGTGATGATCATTGATCACCAGAAAAATCAGGAATGGATTTCTGAACCTACACCTAAAATCCATTTGAAAAACCGCCGTTATCACCATAATTTATGCTACCTCTACTCTACTAAAAGGCCTCGAGGTTTTGGCAGGAATGGTTAGCTGAAGAAACTTAAGAGTTAATGAATAACATAAAGAGAAAAGGAGAATGCTTTCACACTAATAATAAAAGGATACGATTTGGCCAACACAAGTGGTCGCAATTGCTAGAACAGAGAGAATGGAACCAAGAAGATTGAGTTGCAGATCAGTTATAGATGCAAAGCCAACTCCAATTAGTAACAGTAGAAGAGAAAGCTTTATTTTCTGGCTGCAAAATATAACAATAAACTTAAATATATGGCTATAAAGTTGTTTGCAAGTAGTAAAAGAGAAGGGATTATAAAAAAACAAGGGAGATATGAAGGGAAATAAAATCCTTAGCAGTCTACCTGAATTGCTTTTTTAAGAAAATGGTCTCTAATAAAACAGTGAAGGGTATAATTGCAAGTTTGGTCATCTGCAAAATCAAAACAAAAAAAAAGTATATTGAGATTGTGACTTATGAGGGAGAAAGATGCACATGACTCATTTGGATTTTGTTTAATGTACGAACCAACACAATTTTAGACAACTAGGAGTTGCTCAATTAGTTGGCAATCCCGTTTGTCACCTAGCTAATCATGGGTTGATCCCTTGGTATTCTTGGTTCCTAGTCCCTTGGCGGGAGTACCCGAAAAAAAAAAAAAAAATTCCTAGCTTCCATGAGAAACAAGTCCAATATTCATGCCAAATTAAGGGTATGTTTGCATGGAACATTTTTCAAATAAGAAAATAGTATTTCTAAAGAAAAATGATTTCTCAATGCTTCATTTTTTTAAATTTCTCATGAGTTTTATTGTAAGCCCGAAATCATTCTCCACAATTTTGCTGAAAGCAGACACACCCAACAGGTAGAAAACCATTTTTTGCAATTTCACATCAATTAGGAATCACATTCATTTTATAAAATGTTTCTATCACACTAAACAATAGATGCTGAACCCATAGAAAATGAGCTTTTTATCTTCCAATTTCTGCAAAAATTAAGAACACTGTAAAGAATAAAATGACCCCCAAAAATAACATGCCTTAAAGAGATTTGTAAATACCAGTTCATCATCATCAAATCATAAAATAGAGAAAATCATGAACAGGTGATATCGATGGGTTAGTGTGCTCAGTGACAGCAGTAAATGCACCCAAAAAAGCTTGCTGGTGAGAAGCTTTGGAAATGTGTAATTGCTAAGTTGTTGCTGATCCAAGAAGGGTCCCACTACACTGACGGTCCAGATACAAACAATTAAATCAAAGGGTCTTTAATAGGGTTGATGGGGGATTGAACCTGATAGAAGCCAATGGAGTTGAAACCAAGACTGAGGTTGAGAAATCCAATGGAAATGCCATTAAGCATGCCAAAGAGCATCACAGTCCTCAGATCTATGAACTTGGGCTCGAACAAGTTCATCCGTTGCGCCACGTGGAGGGTGCAGAACGTCACCATCAGATGCCAGCTTGTCAGTGTTGTAGCTGCAATCACAAGTAACCAATGGCCCACATCATAAGTTGCCAGAAAAATCAACCACCCCAATTGCCCCACATGTGTCAACGTGGCCCAATCCATCATGATGTCACCTTCTTTTATGAGCAGATGGACCTGATGGACGGCTTGGATCTCATAAATATATGTCTGATGTAGGGTGGAACTCGGTTGAGTTGGGTCTGATGTTTGTGAAACCTAAATTGCATGTGGTTAAACTCAAACCAGAAGCCATTGAAATTTGAAACCCAAACATAAACTACCCAAGCCAGACCCAAAATTGTGATTCTTTACCGAGCTCAATTAGGGTTGAGTGGCATTTACTCAGAGTGGGTTGGGTACACCAAAGCAAAAAAATGTATATAATTTGCATACCATTTAGAGCATAGTGGAATTTTCACCAATAGGAATTCTACAAAGTGGTGTGGAATTTTCAATTTCCATTGCCTACAAAGCGAGAGCACCTTGAATTAAAGGCGGATATCCGGGGACTCTCATAGGTGACCAAAACGAAAGGTAAAAGCATGATATTTTTCCATGGAAAATCTTTACAATCATTTGATGCAAATAAAAGGAATGTAATTTTTTACGAATCCATGAAAAAGTGTTTCCCAAGGGGGATGGAGGTAGGAAAATTTCCGGAGAGAAGCAGGAGTCCATGGTCTTCTATTTCTGTGGATGCTAGGTCCTTTATTTTCAGAAAAAATTGGGAAAGTGAAAAACCTGTTTTACAGTGAAAAAAAGTTCTACATTTGGTGCGGCCCATTTTATGCGGGAATGAGTTTCCGATGGGAGGGTCAAAACTGGTGTTTCCATAGAACGAGGAAAAGATTGTCCTAAACCCTAACTTGACCCAAAGTTTCATGTGGGTTTCAAAATTTGGTCCCAGCCCAACCCTAAATGGAACAAGTGTAACCCAATTTTACATTTGGACAAATTGGGTCAAGTGGGTTCACATTTGGCCAGGCCAGTGTTGCACCCATGGTCCACAAATAAACTTTGTGTAGGTGTGTTGTGTCTTGAGTCAGAGAGAGAATAAACTGTGTAGGGTGTACTGTGTCTCTGAGAGGGTGTACTGTGTCTCCGAGAGAGAGAGAGAGAGAGAGAGAGAGATACCAAATGGGAAATCAAGGGTGGAGATGAGAGCTTTGTTGCAGATGACAATGGCTACTGAAGATGCCACTGAAAGAGCTAGAGCGCCGATCACACCCAGCTGAAATCCTGGCATCTCACCCATTGCTGATCACTACTTCCTCCTATCCAAATCCTTTCTCAAACAAACTCTCTCTGCTCTTTATTTCAAGAGCCAAACCACACCTCACCTCTCCTCCTCTTCAATTCTCAGCTATTCCCACACCCTCACCACCACTCCATCATCAAACTGCTTAAACCCATCATCACTTTGAAGCCATCTCGGCCAAAAACCAATGGCCGAGATCGGCCAAGGGAAAACACTTGTCCACAGAGAGAGAGAGAAAGACAGAGAGAGATCGACTTGTTTGCGAATGGATTTCTGCCTTCTTATCTTGGACTAATGAACAGAGAGAGAGAGAGAGAGAGAGAGAGAGAGGTCCAAATCCGTCAACATACCCGTTCGATTTGAGTTGAGACCCTCGAGAAGGTAGTTAACGGATAGTGGAAGCAACGTGAATAACGGAACAGGTTCATATAAAGCCACCCCCTTAATTTTCTCGGCTTCTATTCTTCCTCTTCTTCTTTCGTATTCAACGACATACATGATGCATGTGATAAAAGAATAGAAAGGACGTTTGTATTTTACCACCCATCGTCTCCATGGGCTCCACAGGTTCATGATCTTTGACGTTGTGGGTCCCACCATGGGGTGGACCATCGAGGATGCTCTATGAAACTTAGATCATCTTTCCATGGAAGGGCGCATCATATTGATATCATGTAGTCTTATTAGGGCCACTTTGGCAACTTTATTAATAGAGTCAAGTGAAGTAAAGTTGATCTTGAAGAATAAATAAAATATAAGTGGATAATAATGATATTTTATTTTTAGTTGTTTGTTATGAATTTTTTGACTTTTTGTACGGTAAAATGAAGTTTTTTTGTATTTTAGTAGCTGAAGTGGTTGCTTTTTGACTTATTTTTGAAAAAGGTAGAAAGAGTTTTAAATTAAAATGCTTTTGATGTGACATCTTGTTTGAAAAATAGAGGCTTTACTTGATTTCTTTTATGTTGATAAAGTGCCAAATACATCAATTTTGAAGTTTTAATGATTTTCTCTAAGTGTATTTATTTTTATGTTTGAATTAAAAACTGATTAATATAAGTTGGATCAATGTCAAAATATAGTGGCTATTAGTTGGAGTGGTTTGTTTGAAGTGAGTGTGGCTGACTTGAATACTAACCAAAGAGGATCAGAAAAGGGGGATGCATTGCATTATAAAATAAGCTAGATAACATTTTCTTGAGGCGATAATCTCTCAAAGACAACATTTATGATCATATTGATCGAGCAAAAGTAGGCCCCAGATAGTTGAAATCAATTGGTCTACTACCTTTAATACAAGATTGTTTTTCAAAGAATATATAAATGTAGGAATGTATTTAATTACTTTAATTAGCAACATCTATATCTGTTTTGGTAAAACTCAATCTCCATCAACAAAAGAACAAGAGGGTATATATTTCAGTCACATGGGATTTTCTCTAAGTTGTAGTTATATCTCTCACCAACTCCCTCCCTAGGTTTTGTGAGAATTGTATATGCTTGGAATACAAGTCAGGAAGGTGAGATATACATTTCTTCTTTTCCTTTGTGAAATGTCTGTGAATGCAAGCAATGCTTGACTCCTCCAAACTCTACATCATGGTGTTTGGTGAGACTTCAATCTTACTCATATCTCTCTTGCTCGCTTTGATGGCACCTTAGTCCTTAAAACATACATACCATCTACATATACGGATGGGTTTTGAGTATGTTTTGCTGCTGTTGCTTAGATGAAGACTTTTAGACATGTCCATTCATTAGGTGAGCTATATAATACACGAAAGGTTTAGTGTTGACAGGAGAAGAAGTGTTCCGTCGTTCCTTCTTTAACCATTCATCCTTTTCTATTAGGGAAATTTTCAAAAAAGCCCTTAACTTTTGGGTCATTTTCAAAAAAGAGTTAAAAGAATTCAATATTTCAAAAACGTATGAAAGTTTGCAAGACTTCTTCACTCAAGTCCAATCCACCAATCCAAGCCCACTGTCGGCAATTTTGCATAAACAAAAACTCAAAAGGACAAAAGTGCCCCTAGTGAGAGTCAGTAGGTAAACAGGAAATTTTCAAAACAATCCTAAATTTTTTAGGTAGGCACTCTAACTATTGACCTAATCAATAGTTAATTTCAGTTTTCATGTCATGATCAATCTAATAGTTGGGTACTCTAATTATTAACGTAAATTTAATTGCAATCAATGCATTGTGTTATATAAGTGACTTGAAACAACCAAAAGTGATCTTATCGTTGGTCCGACATTTTGGCGAAGGAATGAAATCAAATGGATTTTATTCATTTTGAATTTAAAAAAAAAAAAAAACTACCAATAGTGGATGGAGATACCCCAACTGGACCTAATTGAAAGAAGTCTTGAAAACTTTCTTACTCTTTTGAAATATTCAATTCTTTTGTTCTTTTTTGAAAAACACATAAAAAATTTAGGACTGTTTTGAAAATTTCCTTTTTACCTACTTACTACTCACTAAGGCCACTTTTGTCCTTTTTGAGTTTTTGTTTATACAAAGTTGCTGGCGGTCGGTATAGATTGGCGGATTGGATCTGATTGAAATAAATCTTAAAAATTTTCATACGTTTTTGAAATATTAAATTTTTTTTACTTGTTTTTAAAAATCACCCAAAAATTAAGAACTTTTTTGAAAAATTCCATTTTTATAATTATGTGGCCCACTTGCTTAATGGGCATATACTTGATTTATGGGCCATGTCATCTAATGGTGGAGTCTCCCTTTGCTTGGCTGAACTATAGCTCATTGGTTTCACATACTCATACGGGCACGTGTAGCTAGGAAAAATGACGGGTCGGGTCTAGGTTAGGCTAAGCAATATTTCCAAACTCAATGAATTGACATGCATAGAACTTGTTTGCATACACATTCATGAACGGTGTGAAAATGGTATGTAAAATGAGGCCGTTTTCATATAAAAGTCTTTACAATTAAAAATGTGTGAAACAAATATACCTAATTAGTTAAGAAAGCACCAATTTTGGGTATGTTTGGGATTGGTTGTGGTATCAAATCTCTTCACAACTTTTATTTTCTCTGACTCCTTGCAAGCCTTGAATTTAAAACCCAAATCAGCCAAATTGTTATTGCGCTAAACCCAAAACATATATATACAAGGGCGGAACCAGGAACTTTTTTTAGGAGGTGCCAAAGAAAAAACTTTTAAAAACTTTTACAAATTTTAGTAATAAAATATAAAATAAATATATTATTTAAGTTGTGCTCAACTTTGTTTCATTGAGTTGAAGTCAGCACTTATTGTTTCATTGATATATATATATATATATATATATATATGTTTTTTTCTCTTTGCTAAGAAAAAAAATCTTCAATTATGAAAGTGTCCCTCACCTTATGATGAGGGATAGAGGCACATGAACATTTCTCATATATATAAAAGTAGGATCCTACATTTAAAATCTAAATTGTTCAAAAGCATAATCACATTAGTTTTTATCTCCATTGAAGAATTCCCTTCAATCGGATTTGTTCTCACATAGATAATCATAAGAAAAAAAATCTTTTTATATTTATTCACGGTAGATGAACTTTAATTAGATTAAAAAATTATGTAATAGTAAAAAAAAGAAAGTAATTTTGAGTAGATTAGATCTCAAATATAAGCCCTCAATGATTGAATAAAAAAATGATGTATAGTGCATTAGTACATCTAACATATGCAAATATATAACTAAGCGTATATAAAAAAAGAATCTCAAGATAGGTCCAAGGTCCTTTCCTATGCATATAGATTTTTTCAATCTGATTTATTTTAACATGGATAATAATAATAATAATAATAATAATAATAATCAAAATACAAATTCTTTCTAGCTCTATGACAGTTAACACTCTAATTGAGTTGAAGATTTATGCAATAATAGAACACATTAGAAATTGATTTTAGGTGGATTAGATTTCAATATGAGCCACAAATATTGAAAATACATAATGACCTATAGCTGAATAGTACATCAATCCAATGTAAAGAAATAAATTTTGTAAAAAGAAAAAGTGGGTTCCTTTCTTCCTCTTCTTTAGGTATACCTGAGTTCTGCAGTTGACAAGTTCTTTCAAACTCTGGAACAAGAAGCCCAAAGCAGTACTCTTTCCTCTATCTCTCATCGTCACAAGATTTAGGGGTGGCAAATCTAGATAGGTCGGTATGAGACTGAGAAATTTCTTCTCCAATCTCCATCAATCCTTTTTTATGTGTTCCTCCTTTCCTTTCATTTTATTTCCTTCTTTCATAATAAGATTTCCCCAAAACTAGCAATTTTGTTTTGTTTGCATTTTGAGGGACTCAGAATTAAGCTAAGTATTTCTAAAAGATGGAGGGGCCATCCATCATCAGATGGAATGGCCATAGCATTAATATATAATCATTCTTGAAACTTTGGGGGGCCATGGCTCTTGCCAACCTCCCCTTAGTTCCGTCTTTATGATGTGAGAGCCCCCACCTTATCTCTCATAATAAGGTAAGAACATCTCTCATAAGAGAGAGATTGAGATTTTATATCAAAATTTGAACTATTCAACACGTGGCTTCTCTCTTCTCTATTGGTGACATCTCTAACACAAGTTGTCAGTCTCTTTAATTCTTGAGGCGTGTGGCTAGCTCATGAGAACCAGTAAGCATCACGATCTCATGCTCGGCTTTTGCAGATTCGCCATGACCCTTCAAACTATGCATAAAGGAAACATGTCTATGGATGATTATCTCCATTGGGCTAAACAACTTACTGATAGCCTTGCAACATTCAGACAACCAATGGCTGAGACAGACCTTCAATAGATGATTTTAATTGGAGCCCTGCTCTGGGATCCAACAGCCCCTAGGGGTCTGTTTGTCTAGAAATCCGTCCCGGGTTCGGGACAGATAGACTTTTTGTTTTAATTGCGCTTGACATTGCATATCATGATGCTATTTTAACTTCTTTAACCTCTACACTTACTGATACTTCCTTGGAATACTCTTTTGGCTTCAAAACATTCTCTTCCATGTGAGGACACTGCCGAGCCAACTTGCTTTCCTCAACCTAACAAAGATCTCAACTGGAAGACTGCCATGCACCAAGAACTTAATGCCCTCCTTCAGAATGGGGCTTGGACCTTGTTGCTCCTCGGCCTCACATGAATATTGTCGGCTAGCTGCAAGTGGGTTTTTAAACTAAAAAGAAAGGCTGATGAATCCATTGATCATTATAAGCCCCATTTAGTTGCCAAAGGTTTTAATCAACAAAAGGGACGGGTATAGGTTATGGAGAGACATTTAGCCCTGCTATTAAACCATGTACAATTGATTTTGTACTTAAGTCTTGCAATTTCACTAAATTGGCCTGTCCATTAGCTTGATGCCCAACATGCCTTTTTCCATGGTATCCTTGATGAAGAAGTATATACGAAACAACCTCCAGATTTTATCGAACCCAAATTTTAAATACATGTTTGTCGGTTGCATAAATCTTTATATATGAGCTTAAACAGGCTCATTAGGCTTGGTATCATCGACTTAGCACATATCTTATTCAGATTGGTTTTATGGGATCCAATATACTTATTTATGTTGATGATAGCGTCATCACTGGATCACAAATGGGCTGCATTCAAGAAATTATTATATGCTTGAACTCCATGTTTGCAATCAAAGACTTTGGCTCATTGAGTTATTTTCTTAGACTGGAAGCAATTCGGTCATCTTATGGCCTTTTTTTCTCCCACAAAGGAGATACATCATTGATTAATTATGGAAAACTAACATGGATAGTTCTAAGCCACAAAAGACTCCCATCTACAACTTATCCAAGCATTCCAAGTATGTTGGGCCAGCTTTTAATTAATGATCCAACTCTACATCCTAGTGTCGCTCGATCGAGCTTTATAATACTTGACACTCACACATCCTAATATTGTCTTTGCTGCTGTCAACAAAGTTTGTTGGTTCATGTAAAGCCTTACAGATGATCATTGGGCAGTTGTGAAAAGAATCATGTAGTATGTCAAGTCTACACCATACCATGGTCTTCTCATTCAGCCGTCTCCGAAGTTTGTGTTTGGTGCTTTTTTCAATGCATATTGGGTTGGATGTCCTGATGACCGACGCTCCACTAGTAGACACTGCATATATCTTAGCCCCAACCCAATTTCATGGAGTTCTCGGAAATAACATATTATGTTTCATTCCAGTATAGAAGCTGAATATCGCGCGATTGCCAATGCTACCGCAGAAGTAATGAGGACTCAATCTCACCTTTAAGAATTAGAATATCTTCTTATGTCTCTCTTATTTTTTGGTGTGACAATCTTGGAGCACGTACCTTACAGTGAATCCAGTTTTCCACGCACGAACAAAACATATCGAAATTTATTTTCATTTTGTGCGAGAAAAAATAGCTCTAAAGATTCTTGATGTTCGATCTATCTCCTCCAAGGATCAAATTATTGATATTTTCACGAAGGGACTTAGCTCCCAACAGTTTCAAATTCTTCGCCACAAGTTAACTGTTAACTAATGACCGCTTAACTTGAGGGGGCGTGTGGAATGCAATTGACCATATCTCTATGGATATATAATCAAGTCAGCATATCCAATAGAGATTGGTACAATTGATGGTCAAATCCACTGACGAGGCAACAAGATTCTCAATTTGTAAAGTACTAGCCATGGAGAATCTATGGATATTTTATTTAATTTGAGCAACTTGAATTTTAAAAACCCTCCGATATCTCTAACTTTCCATACGTAAACTTGGAGTGAATCGCCTATGCATGGAAGCCACAACAAGAGATTACCGAGGCTCAATAATGGAGTCCACCTATTAAAATCCTTATAACTCGTTTAGAATAAAGACCTGAATTTCACCCTAATAGAATATGAGTAGAATGTCAAATTTATCTATGGAATGGAAGTCCATATTGGATGGATAATCACACTTGTACACGGAGGTGTCATGAAGAGTTATCCGAACCTCAATGATTGAGAGGTGACATAATTTAAACAAAATAATATATGAAAACGATAAATTTAAACAAAATAACATATGAAAACGATAAAAATAGCCAAATTTAAATTAAATGGAGGATGATTGGCATCATCATCATCATCCAATGGTTTTAAACCTAGCTAATTACTTCACACAGTTTTTGTAAAAAATTTTAAATATATCATATCATTATTTTAAACTTCTCATAGATTTTCATGCTTTTCAATATAAATAAATTTATTAGATAATTCCCTAAGGCTCCATTTTTTGGCTTGCTAAGTCAAAGTCAGATTCACAAGTCTACAAAATTACAGTAAAAAACACCTAACTTATCATCTACACCTTTGCATTAGTAAACAACCCAATTATTTGTATTTTTTTTAATTTTTTTGATAACTTTTCTAAAGTATTATCTTGTTATGATCCTTTAATTTTGCATGATCCCCCAATGCGCGCCCCACCACCCCACCACCCCCCCCAAACCCAACCACCACCACCACCACCACCCTAGTATTCAAATCATTAATTTATACAATATTTTCAACATATCTTATCTTAATGATATTTCCCAATTAAGCCCACATAGAAACACAAAATCTAAAATTATTCCAATACTATCTCCCACTCAAATTATTGGCACGACAAAATCTTCAAAACATTACTTATGGGTAAAGGTCTATCAAAACCGTGTAACCCAAACCAAAACACCATGCACTTCCCAAAATGGAAATAAACCCAAACTCATATAGGGCAATAGGGCACGACACAGGCCATAAACAGAAAAAGAAAATTGTAGCTTGACCAAGTAAGGACTCTGTTCACAGTGTAAATGGTTCAACTTCATCCACTGGTGTATGATCTTCTCTCCTATATATTCAAACTCCATCCTTCCATACTGAATCAGAATATCAGTTAGAAGGTCAAGTACAAGAAATATTAAGATAGAATGCGAACCAATCTTAAAACAGTTAACCGAAGAAGGCGAAAGGCTCGACCACAACATACCAACACTCCTAACATTGAATTCATCCTCTCTGCCACTGCAGCCATCCTCCAATACTTACCATGCAAAGGCAAAGATGCGAACAACAACCCCACATCATTGAAGGTCTGTGTTTATGCTCTGGTTGCTTTGTTATATGCTTCTACAGCAGCTACCACGCTTTCACACAACCATGTGCTGGTTGCCCGTATGACTAACCCTGTGGGAGAGCTTTTGGCAGCTCTAGCAATCGCTTCCCTGCTCTCGATTGGAGTGGGAAGTGAACTCACATGGCTACCTTATCTCTCTTGCATTCTTCCTTTGTTTCCTATATCCTGTGACTTGCTCCGCTATCTCCACCGACGCTACCTGAGTAACACATCTCTCCAAACCCAAGCTGGCGACATCGAGGCTCCTCCAACATTGACAATGCATTGAGAGTATGATATAAATCAAGAATAGTTGAGAATTTCGTTTCGCTTCAAATGAAAATCTTGAGATTTTTCGTTTCGCTCATTCTTAGACCGAAATGAGAACACCCATAAAAAAATCTCATCTAATTTTTCGATCCATTCCGGTCCTTGACAGGAATAAAGTAATAAATAATACTTATTTTATATTTTTCACATATATATTTTATATTTTTTATATTTTCACTGAAATTCTGACTCGGCCGAAATATTTCAGTTTCGTGGCAAAAAAAAAAAAACGAAAGTCGGAAACGAAATTCTCAACTATGATTACTTATGATGCTACCTCTCTCTAGAATAGTGGCATGACAGTTTCTACCAGGCAGGGAGAAGCTACTATTACAGAAGACAGTAGACATGTAAAATACTGAAAAACAGTGTCAAATGAAATATGCCCCATTGACTATAGTTGAGAAGGGATATGTTTTCTCTTTTAATTACTACTTGTTTGGAAAGTTGAAGAAAGCAGAGTAACCATTATTGAAGTAATGTAAGAAAGAAAAGTTCACTTAAAGAGTAGAGAAATACGAATTCCTCATTCCTCACCTTATTCAAGGAGGCAGCAAAATGAAAAATGATTAGAAAGAACAGGTTGCAGAGAGACTATATCTAACTACCCCTTCACCTCTGAAAAGTATGCTCTATCGGAATTCACAAGACGAGTTTCAAACTCTCGCCACTCACTGAAGCACCTCTTATTTACCTGTAAATGAGGAATTAAATAGAAGATTAGACATTCATTCCTACATGGAGAGCAACAACCTTGATATAACTGAAAATAACCAAATATGAGTCTAAAATCTTGCTTATACTTGGCTTTGCAAAGACCTGAATACTGAGCCATATCATGTTTAGTGGTTATATGAGTCTAAAATCTTGTTTGTACTTGGCTTTGCTAGGGACCTGAATACTGAGCCATTTCATGTTTATAATGATAACCCTTAAAACAGATCTTGATTATAATATTTTCCTTAAAAGAGGTCATTAGTTCTAATGTCAGAAAAAGAAACTTTAAAATCAACATCTGAGTTCCAGATTTCTTTCATTAGATCCAGCAAAGCCTAAAAAAAACAAAGGAAAGAAAAATATCTGTTTAAGAATTAGATGTTCAAGGAAATGTTCAAAAACATTACCCCTTGCCATCGTGTTTTCCCTTTCCAGGCCTTCCCCTGCAAAATTCAATATTGTTTGGATCATGATAAACAGAATGTAGATGTACTAAATACAAAGTTGCAGACAACTGAGTATGAATTAGCTGTCATATCAAATTCTTGCACCATGTAAACTTAGACACGGATAGAAATTTGTGCCCAAAAATTTGACACAGTACTGGATTCATGTTCAAACTCCACCGTGTAACTTTGACATGGACACATATACTAATGTCAAATGTGACATGGGGAGTCAAACAAACTTGAGCCTCTTGTTTACATGAGAGGAGTAAACGTAGAGATGTAATTGGGTCGGTTTTGGTCCGGGTCCACCACCGGAACTGTTAATAAGAAGATGGAACCGAAATTAGAACCGGAACCATTAATGACAAGATAGATCCGGAACCAATTTCGTATATGGGATGGGTCCGGGTTTGGGTTATGCAGAGAATGATATGGGAAAAAAAATCTAATTTCTAGGAATAATTCTCGAAAATTGAGGTAATATGTCAGATCCCAAGTCTACGGGTCAGAACTAAAGTGGAACCGAGCCTGGACCTCCGTTTACTTATTGAGGGCCAAAATAAGGACCCAAATTAATTTTTAATTGGTAGGAACCTCCGGATAATCGAAGAATTGGATATTCATTTACATCCCTAAAAAAAAGAGGACTAAGGTCAGATCATTACAAAGTTAAAGCGGAGGGGGTTAAAGTAGAAAAAAACAATAAAAAACAATTCTACTTATTCTACTTTTCCTCAAGTTGTCACACTCTACAAACAAACAAAGTCGGAAAAAGCTGGGGTAAAAGCCCTACTTTATGTCACAATGGAAGTTTACCCCGCTCTTACCAAACACCCCGCCACCAAAATCCATATACCCATGCTATGAAATTAAATTTTATTTTACATCAATTTTACACTCCTCTTACCTTTTCTATTCATATATCATGAAGTAACACTTTGTCGTATTTATCACTTTTTTTTTATTCTCTTTCTACTCTGCTCTAGCTAAAAAGAAACCGCTAGTATGTGACACGGAGATGGAGAGGAAAATTTGGTTATGAACATGCCACAAAAATCGATTTTGGAAAATTCGATTGGGCCACTCCTCGATGCTAACCACTTTTATCAGAAGGTTTGAAACTGTCCATCTTTGAAACCCTTATATAAGGATAAAATCATCTCATAGGGGCCATTTTAATTTGGCCTAACCTAACCACATGTAGAGCCTTCCATCAACCCCTCCCGAGGTTGGAATGCATGTAGGCCCCACAACAGGGTTCATAGTTAACAGTTAGAACTACACTATGATCATTATACATAAATGATTAAAAACCAAGACTTGTACATGAAGCCAGACCTGATTCCTAAGTGAAGGGACAGCTTGATGAACAACCCATTGTGAGTCAACCACACCAATCTTCTCATGCGCAGGCTGCATAAAAGACAGACAAAAGAACAATGTACAAATAAAAATGTAATGCATCAGAAAGCAGTTTTTAAGAAGCAGAACTTACCATTATGGAAGGGATCAAATCCTCACCTTACCAATTCAAATTGAGATATTCAGTTTCTTAGCAAAGAAACCAATCTTTTAAGCAATGTGTATTTTTTTCAATGGGGTGGTAGAATGGAATCTCCTTTCCTTAAATCCTTCTAAAATGTTTTCTGTTAAAGATCTAGGGGAAATTTGGTAAATGTATGCTGAACTCCTAAGAATTCATAGGAAAAGGGGCCTTTTACAAAGGACCACCATATTCCTAGGATTTAACTTCGATAGTGAAGGGTGGACAATCACTTCCTGTCAAAAGGGGGAAACTTTGATGGGCCCTTGTATATATATCACCTTTTTATCCTTCACTCTTATCACCATGGATAGAAAGTTATTGCCAAGAAAGTCATAGGAGTTCAGTCGGAGTTAGGCAAATCGGCTCTCAATAATCTATCAATTTCCTATCATGAACCATATATCTATAGAGTTATAGTCCAATTACAAATTTACAATGGATAGATACCTCATTGGTTTAGTCATTAATATATTTCAAACATATGGGTTTCATTTTGACTATTCTTCAAGATCAAACAAAGGGGTGGACAATCACTTCTTGTTATCGGGGGGCTACTTTGATCGGCCCTTGTATACCACCTTTTATCCTTCACTCTTATCACCTTGGATAGAAGGCTATTACCAAGAAAATCATGGGAGTTTAGTCGGAGTTAGGCAACTCGACTATCAGTTATCTATCAATTTCCTATCATGAACTATATAAATATAGAGCTATAGTCCAATTACAATGGATACTTCATTGGTTTAGTCATTTATGTCTTTCAAACAAAGGGGTTTCATTTTGACTATTCAAGAGCAAACAAAAATATGAATGTTTGAATCATACGTCGGTGTTAAATTTTCTTAGCCAACCATTCCTAGCAAAACCTCTAGGCATTAGTATAGGCAACATGTACTTTTAAAAACTCCCCACTAGGTAGAGCCCACTCCTTAACACCCACCCTCAAGTGGAACCTAGTTAGCACACTTTTGGTGACAGACATTTTTTTTAGCACTAAGTCATTTATTATATTAAATTTCCTTAGCTAACTATTCCTAACAAAACCTCGAGGTTTTAGTAGAGGCAACATAAATACTTTTTAATACTACTATCAGGTGGAGCTCAATTCTTAATAGTTGGTGCTATAGGGAAAAAGAGAGAGCTGTTTCAGCAAAGTAATCAATTATGTAGCCGTAAAGTTATAGGTAGTAGTTGACAGTTAAATAAAGGAAAAAAGAAAATATTTTGGAACTAACCTCCACACATCTTCTCAGTGCAAAATCCAATCCCCACCCATGCACCAAATCATTCTGCAGCAATATAGTCAAGCATTTTCAGGGTTACCATGGGTGAAAAATATTTAAATTGAAGAGATTCCCAACGTAAGAAAAAAAAAATATACATAGTAGAAATGCTACTACAGAGCTCCAATGATATACCTGAATCATATGCCACACACAACGCCAAGCATTTCGAGAAAATACAGGAGCCATGATTTCAATAAAACTGAAATAGCCACCATTGAAAGCCTAATAAGAAAACCTCATACTTATTGACCAATGGCTAGGGAATGATGTGATGATCTAAGGATTCTCCATTCACTGAAAGGTTTTATTAAGTCTTTCAACAAATCCCTAAAGTGTAGTAGAGGATCTGAATCGCTCAAGTGAGGTAGTATGTAAATTCAGTGGCCCAAATATAGGTTGTTGGAACACCGTTTAATGTGGTTCACATGACCACTGAATGCTCTCTCCCTCTACATGTGAATCAACATGTATGAATGGGCTATTTGGTTCTCTTTAGACCTATACCATTTATTTCCATTTAAGGATTCTAAAGGTCACAGAGATGCATTGTGTATAAAAGGGCCTATAAAAGGAGATCATATTGGGTAACTCTCTACACTTGAAAATATTGCAAAGACATCATTACTTACATTTGTAGAAAGGAAAAACTAGTCTGAGAGTTGTAAACCCCACCAAAAGAAGCCATGGATTCTGGAGGGATGATTACTTAGTTAAATTATTGTATTGTTTAGATTAAATCAAAGTATATGTTCGATCCTTAGGTTCTTGAGAATAGTTAACAATTGGTATCAGAGTCAGTAAGGCCATTTGGGTTTAACCTGAATAATCTTTCGTTATTATCTTCCCTTCTCTGTTTTGGGTATTTGGGTTTACCCCTCTGGTTTTTAGGATTAACCCAAAAACCTAATCCAGACTTCTTTATTTGTGTATAAAAGATCTGCATAGGATCATTTGGTTATATCAATTTTCTTTGCTATTTATGTATTTTTTGTACATTTTTAGGTGGTCTTGGAGAGGTTTTGAAAAAAAAAAAAGATCTTTGAAATATGTCAAATTACAGTTCGATCCCATAAAAGGATGGAAGAGAATCAAAGAAAACACCAAAAAAATAAATAAATAAATAAATAAAATTGCTGCCATAGTAGACAGCACCAGACAAGTAGCACTGCCCACTGCACACACGGCCACTTTTCTCTATAATAGGCCACAAAGACATTACGTAAGGGTTTGTACTGAACTTTAAAATGGACCACAAATTGTATCCATCCGAGAAGCAATATGACAGATTTGATAACCTAATAATCAAAGAAAATAATATATATATATATATATATATATACAAACACATGTTAAATACATATCCATCGTAGTCATTCATTGGTAATGCCTTCGTTAGTGTATATGCAATCATGAGGTTCATTGTTGCCCCAACAATTGACACCAAACAATCTAATACTTTCTCTTTTAAGACACGATATTTGACTTACAAATATTTAGATTTACTGTAGAATGGAGAGATTGGTGAATGAAGAGATATTACCATGCCTTGACTTCACCAATTTTGTTGTCTGCATTGTTTGCATTAAAGGTAAACAAACTAGGACAATCAAGAAAAGTACCATAAGGAGTTCTGGACTTCTCGAATTAATCCATACGGATATCTGTGGTAAAATGTATATACCTTATTTTATGGGTGAAGAATATTTCATCACCTTTATAGATGGCTACTCACGTTTTGGTTTCATTTATCTAATTAAAGAGAAATCTGACACTTTAAATGTTTTCAAAATATTCAAAGCTGAAGTAGAAAAGCAATTAGATAAAAGAATTAAAATCTAGAGACCCAATAGAATGGTGAATAATATGGAAAATACATTGAATCGGGCCGCAACCCCAGTCCATTTATAAGATTCTTTGAACAAGAAGGCATTGTGTCCCAATACACAATGCCTGGAACGCCTCGACAGAATAGTGTTGCTGAGAGAAGAAATAGGACGTTGATGGATATGGTTAGGAGTATGGTCCGTAATACAACCTTACCCGAGTCTATGTAGTGTGAAGCACTGAAGATGGCTAAGTATATTTTGAAATGTGTACCTACCAAAGCAGTTTCTAAAACTCCTTTCGAGTTTTGGACGGACAGAAAACCCAGCTTAAACCATTTCCGAGTATGGCAATGTCCATCTGAAGTGAAAGTTTTCAACCCACAAGAAGAGAAATTAGATCCTAGAACAGTAAGCGGCTATTTCATCGGTTATTCGGAAAGGTCTAAAGGGTTTAGGTTTTTTTTGTCCTGCTCATACCATTAGGATCGTAGCGTCCAATAATGCTAAGTTTTTATAATGAAACTAACTCTCCGGTATAAAAGAAAGATTCATTTAGAATTGCGATCCCTTTTGTGGCTCATTTTAACTTAGAGTTATATCAATTGGACGATGAGACCGCGTTTCTAAATGGGAATCTGGAAGAAGATGTGTACATGGAACAACCCGAAGGTTTTGTATAATAACGTAACAACAAACTAGTCTATTAGTTAAAGAAGTCAATGTATGGTCTTAAACAAGATTCTAGACATTGGTATCTAAAGTTCAACAATATTTTAACACCATTCGGCTTCATCGAAAACGCTATTGACCATTGCATATATCTTAAAGTCAGTGAAAGCAAGTTTATGATTTTAGTCATATATGTCGACGATATTCTACTAGTTAGTAATGACCTCGGTACGATTCGTGAGACCAAGGATTATATCTTGTGAGTTTTTCTTTTGATATGAAAGACATGAGCGAAGCAACCTTCGTAATAGGAATCGAGATGTTTCGGGATAGATCTCAAGGATTGCTTAGGCTATCTTAGGAAGCCTATATCAAATACCATTCTTAAGAGATTTCATATAGAAGGGTGTAGGCCATGGGATTCACCCATTAACAAGGGAGATAAATTTAGTAAGGATCAATGTCCAAGCAATGAAATAGAGAGGAAACAAATGGAAAAATGTCCTTATGCGGCTGCTATGCTAAGTTTGATTTAGGCACAGTGTTATCCCAAAACAAATATTAACTTTGTAGTTCAGAATGTTGAGTAGATGCCAGAGTGATCTAGGCATAGCGCACTACACATGGCTAAAGAATGTTTTAAGGTATCTACGTAGTACCAGCAAATACATGCTCACATATAAGAGATCCGATCATTTGGAGGTGATAGTATATTCATATTCGGACTTTATTAGATGTACCGACACTAGGAAGTCAATATCAGGATATATCTTTCTATTATCCGTAAGGGCTATTTTGTAGAGAAGTGCAAAGCAAACGCTGGTCACTCCTTCCACATTTGATGTAGAGTACGCGGCATGTTTTGAAATCACGGGTCACATAATGTGGTTGTGTGATTTCATCTCGGGACTTAGGATCATGGACCAAATCTCTGAGCATCTAAAGACTTACTGCGATAATGATGTAGCGATGCGTTTAGCCCAAAATAAGATTTTCATGCTAAGACCCTACATTAGCCCTTATTTAGGATTTGATTAGGTAAGAATATTAATGTTGTGATTGTAGAAGTAAACGTGTCAATCAAAATATGTGACCGCCATGATTTACTTTGGTAAACTTGCCTAATTACAGATTAAAGAACAGCATAAAAGTCAAATGAATGTTTTTTTTTTCTTCAAAGTGGCGCATTAGTCAAAGTCGTTTCTCAAGTTTTTCAAATTTGAGTCATTTTAACAAATATATTTAAAAAATAATAATTTTGAGAGGTATATGCTTGTGGTCTCATGGACCAAGTGAGAGACTGTTGGAACACATTTTGATGTGGTCCACAGGACCACCAAATGCTCTCTCCCTGTCTCCATGTGAAGACATGTATGAAAGGGCTCTTTGGTTCTCTTTAGACCTGTACCATTCATTGCCATTTAAGAACTCCAAAGGTTCACATCTCTTGATGGAATTAGATACATGTATGAAATAGCATATAAAAGAAGATCATATTGGGTAACTCTTTGCAATTGAGAATATTGGAAAGACACCATCACTTACATTTGTAGAAAGGAAGAAGTAACCGAGAGTTGTAAACCCCACTAGAGGAAGCCATAGATTCTTGAGGTATGATTACTTAGTTATATTATTGTATTATTCAGACTAAATCCAAATATATGTTGATCCTTAGGTTCTTGGAAATAGTTCATATAGGCAACTCCGATTATTGTGTTAGAAGCAAATGAAAGAAAATAAATGGCAGCTAAGGCCTATTGGCCTAAATTTCGTGTTATGAAATTCACATAGTGGGTCCCGTTGATGAGTGTAGATGTGCAAGTAGGGAGGTTATGCAGGCTTAGCAAACTTCTTATTAGAATAATTTATGTTTTTTTATGGAAACATGAATGTATCAATAATATTACGTATTATTCAAGTGATCAGAATATTACATAAGTAGAGCATGATGAGTAAACGAGCCATTCGTACCTATGATGCATGAATACTTCAAAATGGGCAATGTATTGTATCTGATACTTCATTTTTTTATATATAGGATCTCATGTCCATGCTTCATACATGGCGTGTTCCTGTCGTATTTGTGCCACATTTAGGACACACCATAGATTGGTGTGTGTGTCTATATATATATATATAGAGAGAGAGAGAGAGAGAGAGAGAGAGAGAAGCATACGCTGCACATGGCGGCAAATGCGGGTCGATGCACTGTGGATCTCTTTCTTCCCTGTATACAATCAAGATAACTTTTGAGTCAGAGACTGAAATACACACAGAATTCAGGTAGATGGAAAACAATACTTTCTAAGAAAATTAAACAATGACAAGAGGGGAGAATAATATCCAGAATTCCAGATATCATACTTGTGAACTTCACTGTTAACTCTCCTTTTTGTAATATTCCATTGCACTAGCTTTTTACCGGATCCAACTTCAATGCCTGGTTGTGAGATCTCCAAGCCATGTTTCTTGACCATTGTAAGATAACTGGTATGGAATATAAATTCAATTGAGAGCAAGTACTATAGCTGCCATGAAAGTCAACCTCGACTACTGAGATTCTATGTCAGGAAAGGAGGAAGGAAAAACCCCTTACTTTTCTGCATTGAAGTTTTCAACTCCCAGATCTTCATCCCAGATAAATATATAATCATATGCTGCCACTGCATCTGGGTGCAGAAAGCGTTTGGCATACCACCTGGTGAAGTTTACAATTATGTGGCAAATTATTAGCAACTTCACATGGTTTCTTTGGTTCCTTCTTTGAAGGTCAAACAAAAGGCTTTACACTCATATACGAATACACTTCAAAATGGACAACGTATCATATCTGATACTTCGATTCTTATGTGTTAAATCCTTGTCACTGTCGTATCCAAACCGTATCCAGGCATCATAGTTACAGGCTTTACCAAAGTAAACCATCCATCTTTATGAAGAACTGCTAACTGATTACAAGATGCTAACTGATTACTAGATGCAACTTAAGTTCTACTTAAGAAAGTACTAAATGAAATGAGCCAAATAAAAAACTACTCATTTCATTAGTAAACCAAATATATGTTGACAACAATATAGGCTATCAAAAACATGAAAGAATATCATAGAAACATTACCATTTAGTTTGCCCTCTTGCACTGACATGAATTGCACGCTTTGACCACTCAAATTGGTCCCATTCACTTGTTAGGCCATCATAATGAAAGAGCAGGATTGTGAACTCATCAGAAAACTAGTGAGAAAAATAAGGAAATACAGTCAGTATCTCTGGAAAAGGTCAAAAGGGAAAAGAAAAAATAACAAGGTTCATTTGAATCACCTTTTGAATTGCTGCATTGATGTTATTCCTCTGGGAAAAGCCAACAGCGAATGTCACCAGGTACTTTGGTCGAGTTTTCAAATCCTACCATATTTAAGAACCAACGATCAAAACAATAACAATATACAAAATGTGCTACCCACACACTTAAGACTATATGGAAGGGGCTAATAAACAGTGGATCACGTGCGCAATAAATGACAACAGTTAACGAAAACATTCTATTTTCTTCCCCACAGCCAAACTAAGAAAAAAGATTTTTTTATGAAATTAAATGTATTCTTGTGTAACGTAAGGATTCCCCGATAGCGAGGAAAGTTGTTCTAATTTTCCATGCAGCCCACTCTTGCCTCATTTGATTTGATAATTTTTCTATTAGGAAAATTAATAATTTGATTTTCCTACATACATAGGATCTTGACTTCCTAAGGGTAGGAATACAAGATCCTCTATATCATAGAAACGAAAATCCGCAGAATGCGAAACCTTGTAGATACACTAACATACCTTTAGGGCGTGTTTGGATGTACGGTGAGTTGAAGCATCAAATCAAAAGAAAATAAAATATAAGGGGTTATGATAGTGTTTTATTTTTAGTTATTTGATATGGAATCTTTTTTACTTTTTGTATAGGAAAGTGGAGGGTTTTTTTTTTTTTTTTTTTTTTTTCTCAGTGGAGAAAGAATGTTGTTTTTTTTGAGTTTTTTGAAAAATTCGGAAGGAATTTCTGAAATTATATACTTTTGATATAACCTCTTGTCATTTCTTGTCTGAATTCACTTAACTAGTTAATTGTCAAACACGCCCTCTAATTGTTTGCGAGAGGGATAGAAACAAAGTTGATGGAGTGTCAGATGATGTATAAAGATAAAGTGGAGTGGGTTGAAATAAAATGAATAGTAGGTTACTATAGATGCATTTGGATCGTTGGTGTAAAGTAAAATAAGAAAAGGTTAATGGAAAGGATGGAGTAAAAGGCACTTTATTATATATTGTGAGAGTAACTCTAAGTAGGGTGAAGTGAAATAAAAGAGGAATCCATGTGATTATACTTGTTTACTCCACTTATCTCCCTAGGGCCATCCAAGCAATTGAAAAATAAAACAAAATTAGAATTTTTCAAAGTTTAGGCCAAATCCACTCCATTTCACTTCACTCAAGTGCAAAGGAACAGTCCCAAACGATGCTTGTTACCAATGCAGCTTGCCTCATGCCCTCAGCCCATCCCCACTGAATTAAACATACACTGAGAAGTCCAGCAGAAAAAAATATTCAGAAATGCACTAACGTGTCTCTAACTATAATGATTAACATACCTCATTGGGATCACCCCATAATCTGTGCAAATAGAAATCAGTCTCTGACACTACAATCCCCGGGGACAATGACTCTGCACCACGGGGATTTGTTGCAACATGTATCTGGATCAGATATGTAAAGAATAAACAAGTTAAGGTCTCCAAGAAAATTATAAGCATTCATGACCAATATACTGCAAACAATTATTTACTGTACCTACAACAACTGAGAAGATTGAACAAACTTCTTGAATAGTTCTGGTTTGACCTTCACCATTCACACCAAACATGACAATTACACTGATTGAAGAAGAAAAGAAAATGCAAGTATCTTCGGGTCAAATCTTTTATTTTTTCAGTCAGCGTGGATTATATCGTATTTCAGTCCTCTATATCATATCCATTAATAAAACGATGAAGTTTTGGTGTTTTTGTCAGGTCCCGTTTCTTTATTAAAATTTCAGAATTCATGTCTGGGAGAATTTCAAATTCTCCAAAAGTTGTCCTTGTAGGTGGAATTCTAAATCCCTCTTTTTTTTATGGAGGATTTGAAATTCCAACAAATGATATAGAGAGTGGAATTCCAAGAATTCCAAAAGGTCTTTTAGGTGGTTGGAATTTGAAACTCTAATGATGAAAGAAACACAACATTTCAAATGTCAGGGGACAAGATGTCACATTATGTTAAAAAAAAAAAAACCCCAACCTCCTAAATTCTAGTCATAAATCCCAGTAAAGAAATAATTAGTTATACAATAATAAAATATCATGTATTTGATTCCTATTCTTACTGTAAAAACAATTTATTGATGTAGGCCATGCCCAGAGCGGAACTTTCCTTTCTAGACCTTGGACTCAATGAGCCATGAGTCCAACAAGGCAACGACTCGATTGGGCCTCACGATTACAGAAGGCTCAACTAGTTGAGTTTGGGCCTTTTTCTAAGCACAGTTGGGCATGATCCCACTATTGGACCTTTTTAATTTGATTTTGTTGTTTACATGCAGAATAAATTTCACATTAAACACTGATGAGTCATATTGTCCACTTACCAGACAGAGTCCAAGTTAAGCAGCTTCAGTTTATTTAGGGCTCATTTGTTTGGCTCTTCCTAGAAATTCTAGGCAATGCAAAATGGGCCAAAATTAAAAAAGTAAAGACCCAAATGAAAGGAAATGACCCCTAGTCAATTAAAGAAAGTGAGGGACCCATTACATCTCTCCCCACCTTATATCCTTCATTTGTCACCTTATTAAAATTTCCTTCACTGGAACCCACTGTACAATGAATTCATGGGAATTCAACACCTAGCAACCAATTGGGCCCTTAGAATTTAGGGCTGCTCAACAAATCTCAATGTATGTTTATTCTTCTTCTTTTTTTTTACATGATGTTTGGCTCAAATTTTAAGGACTGTCTTGCGAGTTTTTGCAAGTGTTGGTCCTTTGGGTGCAAAATCACAAATGTCAAAGCTTAGGCCTGGGGTTCAATTCAATCCCTTGGTCAAATCCATCTATCCTGCAGCATCACTTAGTAAAAAGAAATAATTAAAACTGTAGCAAAGAGGCAGAATGGAGCCCAAAAATGTAAATACTATTGCCAGCCCTTTCGATGGCATTGACATCTGAATTCACATTATAGGCTACATGCATGAGAAAAATAAAAAGCATCTTCTTCCCATGCCTATAACTCCGACATTTACTCAATTTGTCACTACCTTCTTAGTGAAGAGTCCGGATCCCTTGTTTTGTTGAAATAGAGAGATACTGTATCTTCCAATCAAAACTTGCCAACTGTATAAAATATCATGTCAGCTAATACACCCACTCAATTACTTCCTTTTGAAAGAAAAAAGAAAAGACTTTTGGAATAATTCCCATTTCCCACATTGACGAATGTCCTTTCTTTAAAAATAACTCATGCCATTCTTTACCAAAAAAACAAACCCTGTAGAATTCTTACCTCAAGGGTATCAATAGCCTTTTAATAGTAGCCAACCTTTTAGGGAAGTCAAATTCAATGGACCCCTAGTTACTTGGTTACAGGAGGGACAGTTCTAGAAAAGAAAAATGGCCCTCCACAGACCATTTTCTTAAAAATACGGGTATCCCTTAGACTCTTTCCTAAAAATTATTAGTTGAACTAAGTAGGTACGTAGGTTTCCTTCTTTCTTTAGAGACTTTTCATAAGAGAAAATGTCACTGAGTAGGGATGTTGAAGCTATGCAGTAGAGAGCCAAGATTGACACTGATGCTTAAGAGAGAGAGAGAGAGAGAGAGCAGGATAAATTCCTCCTTTGAATAAGTTAATGGTAGAATCTGGAGAAGGATTCTAATCAAATCATTATTTAACTTATAAAAACTAAAAAACTCAATTAAGGGCCCATATTCTACCACTTAAAGATCAGTGTGTTTCACTTATATTCAAATTTCCAAAGTTATAGAACCTTTGAAGATTATTCATGTTTTATGGGTCTCGATGCTTATTGATGTTTGGGGGTGATCAAAAGAATGAAAATTAATTTGGAAAGTTTTCTAGTTTGAGAATCAGGTTGACAACATATAAGTGCCATTATGGTAGGGCCAAAGTTCTGACTTAGTTTTGGGATATTTCAGAATTATCTGCAAATAGTTGTTGGGTGTTTGATGGTCATTGATCTAGTGTGTGAGGAAATGTGGAACTTGGTCAAGACCAATGTGCTTGATATTGATCCGAAAGATAAAGTTGTAAGATGATTAAAATCGTAGATAGCAAGTGAAACCATTAGAATAGAAACCTTATTAAGGGGAAATAATAAGTTCTACGAGCTACTGTTCCATGTATATTTCTTTTTGTAATAAACTCGTCTCTCACCAATTACCATTCAAAATAAGGTACATAAGTTCTACATATCATCATCATCTTCTTCATCAAGGTCCTGTCCATCTAGTGGTGCATTATCTTTCATTGATACCATTTTCTAATTTTAAAATCTTATATATACATATATATATATATATAGTGGTGCATTATCTTTCATTGATACCATTTTCTAATTTTAAACTCTTATATATATATATATATATATATATTTGGATACCTTGCCTAAGGGGTCTAGACCCCATCAAGACCTTGGGTGAGGTGAAGAGTCCTTAAACGAGGGAAGGTGACATGCCTAGGGTCCATCCTTGGGTGCCAAGTGAGGAACTGACACATCTTACCATTGAGGTAGATATTACTCTAATAGTTAGTACACCTTCCAACTTTGCCTAGTTTATATAAAAATATATATATTAAGCCTATTATAGTTGCTCGATGCGAGTCATCGGACATTGTCTGGGCTTAAAAGGCCTAAAAAAGAATTTGAGATTGTAAACAGAGAAATGAAAAGAAAAAACAGAAAATCAATTTCACTAGCTGTCTTTTTCTTTTTTTTTTTTTTTTTTTTTTTTTTTTTTTTTTTTTTTTTTTTCAAATTCACAACATACTTAATTTAAGAAGTCAAAAGATTTGACCATGACACGCTTCAGACCACAATAGTAAGATCCACCAAGATAAAACATATAGGTTCTTTAATTTGGAAAAGGGATTCAAGCATAACATTCAAGTCATTCTCCATAAAGATTATATTTGAATGATACTTCTCAGATTGCAAATTGTAAGACTTTGGCGGCAATCATCAAGACTATTCATGCTTGTGTGAACCATTAACCACCCCCACAATGGGAAAAGAAAATAGTGAATTCTTTACACTATGTTTGGGAAGGAGGGAAAATGGGGGGGTGGGGGGTGGAAGAAAAAAAATGAGAGGAAAATGGAGGGAATGTGTTAATGGAGGGTGTTTGGGAAGGGCGGAGGGAAAGTGGGGGAGGGGAATGTGGGGGGAAATTTTGTGTGGGGCCCACCAAAAAATTTTTCCCTCAAAAGTGAGGGGAAGATGAGGAGCAAAGAGGGTATTTTTGCTGAAATGACTAAAATACCCCTTCTGAAATGGTAAACTTCCTACTTTTTGACTTTTTGAAATGCTCTTTTTGGTAATTTTCTATCTACCTCACATACAAACAAAATCCTACTTTTTCACTTTTCTTTCCCCTACTTTTTACTATCCAAACAAGAGGAAGTAAAATAAATTTCCCCTCCCCTTCCCTCCCCTTCATTTTCCTTCCCCCTCAAATTTTCCCTTCCCTCCCCTCCTCCCTTCCCAAACATAAGGTTAATGTTATGGGTTTAAGCACCGAGAAATAATATAGAATGTCAAAGAACGGCAACTATCAGCTCAGTGTTTTCTCCAAGTAATTTGGAATTCAAAATGGTAAAGTGTGACATTGTTCTCAACTCTAGTTAACATAGGAAAATAAGACAAAGGATATCATAGAAGCTTATATTGAATTCAATGTTCATGGTATAGTTAAAAAGATTTGGTGGACCAATTACCAGTATCTATGACACCCAGAAACTTGTACAAGGTCAATGTATCTGTAACGGATAAATACGATACTTGTATTGGTACCTGATACTGCAACGATACTTTTAGGGAACAAGTTTACCATATTCTACTTATAAAGTCCTTATTTCATGTAGTTCTTTTGATATTTTTACTTCTTAATTTAAAAAAAATGCTAGAAATGGATAAAAACAACGATGATTTTATTGATTCAAAAGTATTCTAAAGAAAAAAATTAGGACACTCTTATCTGTATCCATATCTTATCCTACATTTTCAAAAGTGAGGGGTCGTAACCCTGATTCATGTATCAATGTCCGTATCTACATCTGTATCTGTATCTGGGCATCATAGACCAATATAAACGAGACAAAACTTTGACAAAATAGAAATGACCAAACATGAAACAAGACAATGGAAAAAAAAAATTGGATTATTACCTTGGAACGACCATCTGATCCAAGGGCATGGGAATATTTGATGTCACTCAAACTAGCAGATATCAAGTCCTGGATAGTTCTATAAGATTCATTGCCAGTAATGATGCCCGCGTCGATGGAAGATGAAAGGCTGGTAGTGGGAAATAAATAATGCTGCAAAGTTTCAATTTTCAAATGCTAACTCTGAAATTAGCCAAAAATGGATGAATGAAAGGCAAGATGAGAACCCTCTTAATCTACCATAAAACAAACAAACAATCAAACAGATGAATATTGATAGGACTCATGTATACCTTGGTGAAGATAACTGTTGCAAATGAAATACCAATCAGGAATCCAAAGAATACTCCCCAAAATAGTGGAAAAATTAAGTTTTGTTCTGACATTTGACTTTTTCATAACACTGCTGCAAACAAACATGAAAACAAATAAAACTTCCACACTTAGGGACTCTCATCATTAGAATGAATGAGTTAGACAAAGAAAATCAATCAATGAGTGCTTGACAGAAAACAAGTAAAAGCAATTCCAGAAAATATGTTAAGCAAGAGAATACAAAAGTTAGGAGACCATTTGCCATAGCTAATGATAGAACATAAGCTTGCAACTCATAAACCTGTAGTGAATGCTCCCCATGCTGTTGTAGCCTCTCAAAGAAGTTGCATCAGAGCATTGAACAAGTGATAGAATGATGTGTTGTCAGGCACGAGAGAGGTTTTGATGCAATAGCAGAATACTCAAAAATGGTGATAGTGATTGTTCCAAGCTATAGCATAAATCTTCCTGGAAATGCAAGCTTGTCCTAAAGAAGAAAATCCATGGTGATGGAGATTTGTTTTTGGGTTTTGGAGGACGAGGACATAGACGAAGAAGAATACTTTCACCTTGAAAAGAGAATTGACTAAATTTACACCCTTCATTAATAAGAGGAAATATGTAGGATTTGATAAGGATCCTCCTCTTGATCTGGAAACTAATTTCTTACTGATACACCCCCTAGATTTAGTTCCAAAGCACCAAAAATAGACTCTCTCTCTCTCCTCGTAACCTCGTAATAAAAACACCCGGGTTGTTGTCACCCGAAAAGCTAGCTTAGTATTTCTATATTTGGCGGGAAAAGATTTGGAAAAGATCCTGTCGTATGTTTATATGTTTTGGCTTTTGTTCCTTTGCAAAGGTTACAGTTTTTATGTGCAAATTTAGAAATGACCCCCTTTCTCCGTTTGTATTAGAATACATGGGACTCATAACATAAAAGGTAGATTTTGAAAAATGAGCATCAAATAATCATTTCTTTTTAGGATGATATAATTGAAAGAAAAAAGGAAATGAATACCCCGCCATCACCTCTAGTAATTCATTTTCGATCTTCCTTTGATTTTATTTGTATAAAAGAAGAAGTTATTTGATGCTAATTGTTTTAGAATTTACCTTTGCTCTTCTTTTTTATTTTTACTGCTTATGATATGATTTCTATGTGTTTAATTCATGTCTTCTAATGCAACATACGGGACTTAAGATTTGAGCTAATCCCGATGAATGGTCTTATGAATTGCTAATATGGAGAATTTCATTCTAAGAGAAGACAACATACATGTATAGTCCCGCTGTATAGCTCACATCTAATCAGTGCAGCTCCATTTACATTGTTATGCACTTGTGGTGTGGCTTTATGGTCAATTTTATACTCATCAAATATTTACTTGTTGAATTTAATCACCCAAAAAACTGATTAAAAGGTCATTAAACTTTAAAAAGGTCGAGTCAAAAGCTAAGATACTATTTTACATGACTCTCGGTAGTAAAATACCTTTCTTTCTTGTTGGGTTATTGTCTTGTATTCTGAATTAACCGGATTAGTTCATTGGTTTAGCCGAGGACCAGGTTCATGGTCAAGGGTGTTTTGGTATTTATATTGGGATTTTCTTGGGGGCCAAAAAAGACTTTCTTAGAAGCCAAGAAGTCGGAGATTATATATATGATGTAATCTGTAGCCCTAAGCTCTCAAAGAGACTAATAAAATAGAAAGTCAGTGAGATCTCTTTCCCCTGTGTGTGTGTTGGCGATTGCCAAACCACGTCGAACTAGATAAGAAAAGTCGAGTTTCTTCTTTCCCGTGGACGTAGGCACAACCTTGCCGAACCATGTAAATATTGTTGTGTTCATGTGTGTGATTGCTTTATGATTTGATTGTATTTGTGCCTATCGTGGTTGACCGTTGATTGCAAGTATCTTTTGTTGCGCCACTTTCCTCAACAAGTGGTATCAGATGCACAATACATCTATCATACCTCCAATAATAGGAATGCGTCCAATTGGGACCATGAGACAACCACATTAGCACAATATGAAATATGATCATAAGTGAAAATCTTTTATTTTACAATAGATTGGCATACTACCAATAAGCTTTTCTTTACCCTTTCTTTTCCCTTTTTCACCTACAACCAAAACTCTAATTTAATTGAAAGGACTTTTTGCGAGTAAGTTACCCCCAAACTCTCAATCAATGGCAAAATAAAGAAAAACTAAGAAACAACTTAAGAAGGAGTCACATAGCCAAAGGGCAGTTCAAAATGACTAAAAGACCCTTATTTATCTAGATATAAAGAGAACCCTAAATACCTCTTGTCTCTCTACTGTTGCCCTTCTACTTTTTGCGACCAAACTCCATCCCTCTATGTCGCTACCCGTCTTTCTTCCTGCAACTAAAGTGGAGAGCTTTTCGCTTATTAGCTCCCTGGTTAGATTTTCTTTCCTTTATAATTCATTTTTCTTGTTGCTTTTTTCTTCTTTCCTTCCTCTTCCTCATTATTCATATTAGTGGAGAGCTTCTTATTTTTTCCATTCTCTTGCTAGAGAGTTTCTTATCACAAGTTTAATAGCGAGTTTTGTAAATTTAAATGTTGCATAAATAAGGTCCATTCCCACAGTTTCTTTTTATGAAAACCCATGGTGGGAGTATTGATTGATCCTTAGTTGTTTCATTTGCTTCGATTTTGTGACAAATCCTAATATGTGGATATGTATCAAAGACATAATCTCGATATCACGAAATCGTCCCTATAGTTCTTTCATTTGCTTTGATCTTATAATTATTAGAGGAAGTAAATGTAAAATGAGTTCAATCTCTATCAAACCCTAGAAAAGAAAAGGAGATAGAAGAAAAACGGAATTGCAAGTGGCTTTTGACACAAAAAGGAGATCACCATATCAATCAAAATAATCTTGTGGGGGGAAAACCTCCGCCGAACACTGGTGCTCACATTATCATAAACTAATACACATAGATGGCCCACCTTATGATCCATCCAAATAAATGATAAAATAGGAAATAGTCATCAATCCAAAGTTCAGCACCCATCCAAATAGACTAAGCTAATGGATCAACTGTACTGTCTTTTGGATGGTGAAAACTTGCAAGGCCATTAATCAAGTGGTTAGGATGATAATTTGAGCCTCCGTTATCATACCTAGGGCCTGAAAGGGAGGTCGAAAAGTCTCATCCCAGGCGAGGGCCCAAGTGGGCCCCATAAGGATCAGTGTTCAGCATAAGGTTAACACCAATGCTCGGTGGAGGGGGACCCAATCTAATGATATCAAAACATGTGGACATTTTTTTTTTTCCAAAAAATTATACTAGGAATCACGAATTTAGGGTTCTTTTATTGGATGTCTTTTATATGAAACTTCTTACAACTTGAATATTTCAGAAAGGAGTTGTTGACTTTAAGTTATTTTGCCAAAGATTTTTAATATGTATTATTACACTTTTCGTTTTGTTATACACACTGCATTTTTAAAGTTTTTGTTTTGTTATAAATCTTATTTTGCTACAATTTAATATTTTGTTGTAAATTCTGCACTAAGGGCAGTTTGTGCAGTTTCCATAAAAATGAAAGATAACGACAGAGCATTTTTGTGCAATAAACTTTTTCCATCATTTATTGGAAAAGCATAAAAAACAACTTGATTTTTTTATTTTTTATTTTGTATTTCCAGATAAAAGCTTCTTCCTAGGTAGGACTTGGGAGAAAGAGTTTTGGAAATGAGGAGCATCCTATGAAATATGAAAAGACCAAAGTTCTCGTACTTTTATTTTCGCGTATTCTACATAAATGTGCCCTAAAAGAGACTTTTTTTTTTTTTTTTTTTTTTAATGTTGGTTGAGCCTCTCCAGTCTCCACTGCTAATATGCTAGCTCATCTGGTCAACTTGCTAATAAGCTAGTTGGGCCACCTGATGATCTATCGAGTGGACCACAAAACACTAAAAGTCACTAGTCCTAGGGTTTGGCACCCATCCAAATAAACTTATAAACCGTTGGATTAATTATACACTCATATTGAAAGGTGAAAATGTGTTTACAGTTGATCAAGGGTTAGGATCATCATCCGAGCTTCTGTCACCATACAAAGGTAGGTCAGGGAGAGATCTTTTGATTCCCCTACCGGGTGGGCCCCACACACAAAAACTGCCTGTGGCTGTGAGCACATGAGAGGCTGCCCCTTCTATGTTATTGCGGCTAAAACTGCTTGTGTTATATCAGGCATTCTCATACTTCTCAATTTCTTATTTTCTAATGGCTTTTGACTTTGATTTCCATCAACTTCTTTGATTTTATTTCTGTAGTCTTCTATATGGACATTGTTCTAGTTATATTATTCACCATAAGTAGCATTTTAAGGGACCTGAGTTCATCACATACCATTCTATTATACTGTCACATCATATTCCGATTTCCAACCTGATCAATGCTTTATTGTTAGGGTAAATTAGCGATAGATCCCTGATTATTGGGCTATGAAGTCTCCAGTACAGAGCATAATTGTTTAAAGCCTAAGGTCCTTGCGCATGAGATTAATTTGGGCGGTGGTCCTTGCGTGACACGTCATAGTTTTTTATGACTGATTTGCCCTTCTAACTGTTTGTATAATTGTCATGCAATCTAATCCTGGTTTATAGCTCGAGTTCATCGTCTTTCCCTGACTACTGACGGATTTAAATATGGTAAGATGAGTTTTGGATCAAATTTCAAATTTTGAATTGGAGGGATTGACGATTGATGGAAGTTGGCATAGAATGTATCAGTTTCTAGAGCAAGTCGTTTGTAGTGCATGAGGATCCATTTTCTCTTCTTCTTCTTCTTGTTCTTCTTGTTCTGACGTTGCTACAAAGCATAGTTTTTCTTAATATTAGTTTATAGATCTGATTCACATTAGAAGATACATGTTAGGTTGTCTAGTAACAGATAAATTTAACATAAACTCTGATAAACCCGACGAAAACTTAGATAAATTTGTCAAAACTCAGATAAATTTATCTGAGTTTTGGCAAACTTACCTAACGAAAACTCAGATAAATTTCTAAAACTCAGATAAATTTATCCGAGTTTTCGACAAACTTACCTGAACATCTGGCAAAACTCAGATAAATTTATCTGAATTTTAAACAGCTATTCTGAGTTTCGAACAAATTTATCTAACTCTCACTTGCTTTTTTTCTTTTGAATTGAGGTTTGTGATAGCCATTGTCCACATAGAGTTGAGCATAAAGAATAGATAAAATCAGAGAAGAACGAAATCAAATTAGGTTTTTAGTTTTTTTTTAGAAGAAATTATCTTATACATCTTCTTTTTAGGAATGGAAGAAGAACTTTTTATAACCAAGTGAAGACGATTCAGATGATAGATGTATTTGATGAGTTGAGTTTGCTTTTAGGTTTTGCAGTTTCTTTCACCTTCGCCTTTTGCTTCTGCGATTCAGAAAAGTCTGGTTTTTTGCTTCTTTGAAATGGTTTGAAGCGGACCATTTTTGCTGACGCGTAGAAGGGCCTTTTCGTCTTTTTCACTGAGTCATTTTCATTAGAGGACTACTGCCGGTACGATAAAATGTTGTGGAGCTTAGACTATAAAAGCAAATGACGAGGGACCTGCGGCCAAAAGCCCCTTATTGTTAATGAAAAAACCCATTATGTTAGGTTTTCAACTTTATTAGTACAGTTGTCAATTGATCATATTCATGCATAAGATGTGTTCACCTTATTTCATGGCACATAAACATATACTAGCAAAATACGCCTGCGCTTATTGCGGTCAATATAATTTATAATATTAAAAAATAACTAATAATTTTCAATAATTAATTTAAAATTAATTATTTAACCATAGATCTATAACCATAGATCTATAATTTATGACTATAGATCTATGCAACGTATATCCTTATAGGTTAGAAAGTAAATTTGGAGATTACATGAGAAATCATCTTTATCTAAAAGTCTAATGTGTAGATAGATGTGTTGAATGTATTGGACTCTATATTTAGATAACTAAAATAAAAAATTTCTTCCAAATCCCTAAAATCTCTCCTCAAATTAAAATTGAAATCAAAATTGAGCTCCAATTTTGCAATCAATTGGGAAATTAGAGCTCAATTTTGAAATCAATACCTACGTCTATAATATATAATAATGGAGGGAGTTTGGATCACCTATCATAGTTGTTATATCTTCACCATGAGTGGACTACTAACAGTCCGCCACGTAATCCAAAAATTTAAGTGATTTTATCATTTGATTTAAGCTTTTTTAAACTTCAAAATCACCTACAAAATCACCTACATTTTTGGATGATGTGGCGGACTGTTATTGGTCCACTCAGGGTGAAGGTATAACCAATGCGATAGATGATCCGGACTCATATGGAGGACAAATGCATCATCATACAGTTTGTTTATAGGTTGGGCCAAGATCAGTTCTGGCTTGACTTTTGGTTGGGCCCATTAAGTTTTTCTCATTTGAGGCCTGGGTCATGACTGTTGAGCCTATTCTCAGAGGGAGGAACAATTGATACTGATAGTTTAGTGGGCACCACATCGATCAATGCCAAATTGCCAATTAGTGGGCACATAGGGAAAGAACTCATGATGATTGAAGTTTGGGAAAGAAAAAGCCCTAAGAGATGATGCTAACCCTTCATTTTAGGGGGCTCCAAGATTAACCACCGTTAACTTTTTTTAAAGGCATAAAATCAAGGGTTAGAATCATCTAAGAAGGCTAATTTTTTAAAGATATGGGTGTTCACCATTTTCTAATCCTCACAACTGATCATAGCATCCTACACCATCCTCAGTAAATCGAAAAATCCAAACCGTTCTTAGTAATTTGAAAAATCTAAACCATTCAAAATAAACGAACCCCACTCTAAACAGAAGAGAAGTGCACATCAGATTGATAACCTATAAAATCTGAATACAATATTACAAAAAGCTCAAGTGTTTTTTAACGATTAATCTGACGATTTAATTACGGACCAAAACAGTATATATTTTGAATGGTTTGGATTTTCATACGTAGGCCCCACTGAGGAGAATTTCTCCCGAGTGGAACCAATAGAATCAACAGTTGGGACCAGTGAGCCATCAGAAATAGGACCCACTCTTTAACGGTCTGGAATCCGGATCATCATTTCTCCTGAAATACGTTTCCAATGTGAGAGAGAGAGAGAGAGAGAGAGAGAGAGAGAACCAAGTAAATGCCAGTGCATTCAACCAAGGAGGATTTTCAGGAGCAGAGAATGGCAACGTGTCACTCTCCCATTAGCTCACATTCATATGACAACAGAACGGCATTCTTCTCATCTCTCTCCTCTTTTGGACCCCAATTAATTACAAGAATAATGACAATTAACATCAAAACCAAAACAACAAGCAGAAGAAGAAGAAGAAGAAGATGAAGAAGATGAAGCAGAAGAAGAACCAATGTGTTTCCCAATCTCTCTCTGTGTCTGTTTCATTTCTCTCCTCCTCACATTAATAGAAATCTGATGCTAACACTTCTCTTCCAATCTCTTCATCCTTCTTCTTCAAACAAAACAATATATAGGGAAGGAACATATTGAGAGAGAAAATGGCATGCATGAAGAAGCTGGGATCCAAATCAGGATCATTCTCACGTGAAGGCCAAACCTGGTACGTATACGTATCCATATAATCATAAGCTTCATTGGGTTCTCTTTGAATTTTAGAAGAATCTCTTTCTTCATTTGATTGTATGTGAATTGCTGTTGGTGGGTTTGTGGAGAAATGGAAAAGTTTGGTATTTGCTAGTATTAATTCTCTGTACAAAAACATATTTGTGTATCTTGTGATCTGTAACTAAATGTATTTTTTTTTATAGAAAACTATACAGGGATGCAGAGTTATGTTTAGAGTCATGGGGTTCAATCTGGGATCACCAATGAAAATCTGTGTTCTGGGTGTGATAATGTATACATTACTTTATGAAGATATGTGTTTGTGTTCTCATCATCATCGCCATGTTTGTGTAGTACTTTTCGTAAATTAGTTAAACTTATACCCGTAATGCATGCATAATTTGATGAAAAAAAAAAAAAACATTTCTTAGATCTTCTTAAACAGAATGCAGGTATAGGTAATGGTTATTAGAGTTGGAATTAACTTAATTGCAGGGAAACCAAGTTCCGCGAATCCAAACGATGCTTTAGGGTTGTATGTTCGTATTATTTATTTAGGGTCACATGGGACAGTCATGTTTGTGTGAGCTAACAGAGGTTTTTATACTTATTTATTTCAATACTAAAAAACAGAATCAAGTCCTAATTTATTCTCTGTGGGTTTCTTTGGGAGTTTTAAGACTATATTTTGTTAGAAGAAGAAGAAGAAGAAGAAGCATATGACACAGAAGAACAATGACAAGAAGCAGACAAGCACATTATCCAACAAGATGATGGAACGCAGCGCCCTAAACTTGTGGCAATTTATAAGCCAACAAAACATTCATCTCTGCATAGACCTCACTTAACAAGTAATCACCAAGAGAAGAGAATAAATGATAGAAAGAGGTCTGGGGCCAATTGTTTAATTGCAATTATCATTAACATGAATCTCTGGAGTTGTTCATAATTCGATTTTGTTTAGTAATTGTATGTATTTTGATCCTGTTGGAGTACACACTGGCCAATTGTTTCATCGCAATTATCATGATCGTGAGTCTCTTAGATATCTTTATGATTCAAGTTTGTTTAGTACTTGAATGTGTTTTGATCCTTTTGGAGTACACACTTGGTTTCTGAACTCTGTAACACTTTTTTTTTTTTCCTTCTTGAGTTCTCGGTCCAGTCTTCTAGTGCTGTACAAATAACAGCGCTACTTCCACAAAAATAACTCAATTATAAACCATATTTCACATCAGCATCTCTCTCTCTATATCACCTTGATGTGTGATAGAAAGATGATTGAAGGTATCTAAGTTACTGGGCAACCATCTTTGCCTTGTCATTCCCTCTTTAACAGAGGGGACTCACAAGTTGCAAGTGGATCAAATCTAAAGTGATAAGTCCAGTCATACATTTGGATTTATTAAGGGTTGCTGGAAAGTGTCACTTCACAGATACGTCTGGATACGATTCCCATCCACAATTTCTTGATGGAACCATGGTTGAAGATTGGCAATAGTCTTGACCTGTGATCTTGTGGACAATGGAAGTGGAGTTACCTCCTCTACTAAAGTGATACTATTTTGAACACATGCTTTTTCAAATCTGAACCAATAATGTTAGCATAGTTCTCACCCACGAAGGAAAGGGGGTAAGCCGAAGAAGACATGGATGGAAGTAGTAAGGCTATATCTAAAGAAGTGCAACCTATCCAAGGATTTGGCTCGGGATAGACTAGAACGGAGAAATAGAATTCTTATACACAACCTCAACATAGTTGGGATAAGGTTTTAATAATAAAAATGATAGAAAAAGAAATGCTAATGAGTACATAAATGAGTTTCTAAGTTTCATTATATTTTTAGATAAAACTCAAACATTCACTTGAGTTAATAGAAACCCGCAAAAACTTGAATATTTGTTAAAACAATCATTCCATTGGACACCTTAATTCCCTGGTCACTGTTTGGACTACTACTGTTGACCTGCTTACACCATTAGTTCGCATTCATTTCAAATGTTGACTAAATCATAAGCACTAAGGATTTTCACTTCAATGTTTTAAGCCTCTAACAATTACTATAAATGATATAATGTTGGTTCTTTAACTGTTAATCAAAGCATTTCTTTCTTGCAGGGTTTGTGGAACAGGACTTCAAAGTGATGTTACTATTGAAGTTGGACAAATGTCCTTTCATCTCCACAAGGTAATATTCATTCTATCGAGTTTGAGCCTTATAGTGTTTTACTGACTATTTTTATTTGATTTTATTTTTCTACATACATTTATGCCCTTAAGCAAAAGAAAAAACATACATTCATGCCAAAGTTAATTAAAACTCCTAAATGGAAAAAAGCTAATAAGGTGGTGGTTTTTTTTTTTTTTCCAAAAGAGTAGGTTTTTTTTTTTTTCATTTTTTTTTTTCAGTGCTAAAGTAAGATTCAGTTTTTGCTTTGCTTTTATCTATGATTCTGTGGCCCTACGGAGCCAAAATTCACATTTCATTTGAGGAGAAATCAGGAAATGACAACCCAAATCTTACATTAAATATTAAATAAAATGGGACAAGGATGATGAACAGATTAAAATACTATTCCAGATTTTGTTTTAAAAAATATGAAGCAAAAAAGTTTTTTTTTTTTTTTATTGATTTGTGCATGTAATCCTTTCACTATATACTAGCCTTCTCTGTATTGTTCCATATCAGATGTCTCCAAAGAGAAGGGTGACATTAATTCATAGGTTTTGTTAAATATGCTTCAAATTCTAAAGGAGTGGCATTGTAAGAGAAGGATGTTAATATGAATTGTCTGTCTATGTCCCTTAGCTCTTATGCATATGCTAGTATTTTTAATTCAATTCATGAACTTGATGTGACATACAATGCTACTCATGTGATGCATGAGACTGCAAAACCTTCAATGTGAAGGGTAGAACAAGGAGGAATGCGCATGCCTGATGGTTGCAATATTCTTGCAGTTTCCATTGTTATCCAGGAGTGGGGTACTGGAAAAACTGATTGGAGATTTCTCCGGTGAGGAAGCAAGCATCTGTGTTATTCAGCTTCATGAAATCCCTGGCGGTTCCAAAGCTTTTGAACTTGTAGCAAAATTCTGCTATGGAGTCAAACTAGAACTTACTGCTCTAAATGTGGTTGTTCTACGTTGTGCTGCTGATTATCTCCAAATGACAGAAGACTATGGAGAGGGGAATCTCATCGCACAGACAGAGGGTTTCCTTAATGAGGTATTCGGTAGCTGGAATGACTCAATAAAGGCTCTCATGACGTGTGAAGAGGTTCTTCTACAAGCAGAAGAACTCCACATTGTCTCAAGATGCATCAACTCTGCAGCAATGAAAGCTTCTGCAGACCCTACTTTGTTTGGTTGGCCTGTATCTGGCTGCAGCTCTAACAAAAGCCCCAATGACAGTGTTCTATGGAATGGAATAGGATCAGGAAGTAACCAAAGAACTGCTAGTGAAGATTGGTGGTATGATGATGTGTCTCTCCTCAGCTTAAATCTATATAAAAGGTTGATTTTATCTGTTGATTCAAGAGGTATGAAACCAGAAAGTATTGCAGGATCTTTAATGTTCTATGCAAGGCGGCATCTTCCAGGACTGATTCGACACTCGAGCTTTCGAGATATTGCATTTCGTGGTGCACCTGGTACTTCTGTTTCAGCACCTTCAGAGAGTGACCAAAGAATTCTCCTTGAAGAGATTGTCAATATGTTGCCAGTTGAGAAGGGTGTCACATTGACCAAGTTCCTTCTTGGATTATTACGCACTGCAATGATTTTACATGCGAGCCCATCATGTAGAGAGAATTTGGAGACTAGAATAGGTGCGCAGTTAGACCAGGCAGATTTGGAAGATCTTCTAATACCAAATATGGGTTACACAGTGGAGACCCTTTACGATATCGACTGTGTTCAACGAATCCTTGATCACTTCATGTTGGACCAATCTGCAGCTGATACTTCTCCTTACATAGTTGAGGAGGGGCAATTGATTGGCTCCCCTTCACTCACACCAATGACTATGGTAGCGAAGCTTGTTGACGGTTACCTTGCAGAAATTGCACCAGATGTCAACTTGAAGTTCCCCAAGTTCCAGTCTCTAGCAGCTGCAATTCCTGATTATGCAAGATCACTGGATGATGGCATCTATCGTGCTATCGACATATACTTGAAGGTAAAAGAATTTCTGTTTTACTATTTGAATATCATTAAATATTCCATGTGTAACATCTCATCCATGAATGTTTCTCAACTTTTTGCAAATTCATGTACACAATCATATACATCTATTTACAAGTACGTGGAGAAGGTTACAAAAATTCATACCATATGGTACATGATTCATTTATTCATATTCATATTCATATACACTATCTGCAGACTAATTTTAGCCTCTTTTTTTTTTTACTCCTATTTGGATATAGTTAGAAGGGATTTGTTCTTCTTTTATTTTATTCTAGTTTTTAGACACAATAAGGGCCCTATATTAGATGGTAATACATTTTCAGTTACGCTACATCCAACCCCAGATCGATTTGATGAGGCTTTAAGATGAATTTATATGTATAGTTGCTTGCATTTTTGGGATATAAAACTATGCATGTCTATATATGTCCATGTGATTCCATTGTCATTAATGTCAAAAAATCCCTGATATGTCTTGACATGCAAAAATATAAAAATCTCTATTATTGTAGATCCCTTCATCAATGTTTTAACGTGTGCATATAGTCATGCATGTACAACGGAATAACGGATACTTATGCAGATGAATATATACATGCCAAAATCCACAGTTCTATGTATGACATACTAGATGAATATGCCCATGAAAGTTTTGTTCTTACCTTAATATTATCATTATCTGATTTTTAGGCACACCCATGGCTCACAGACTCTGAGAGGGAGCAGCTCTGCAGGCTCATGAACTGCCAGAAGCTCTCATTAGAGGCTTGCACCCATGCAGCACAGAACGAGAGGCTTCCCCTCAGAGTAGTAGTCCAAGTTCTCTTCTTCGAACAGCTGCGTTTAAGGACATCGATCGCTGGTTGGTTCTTTGTCTCTGATAACCTCGAGAACGCTCATGCCCCAAATGAGAACCTTTCACTCTCCAAGAACGATGAGTCTAACGAAGCAGGAGCCATGTATGATTTAAAGGAAAACCAAGTCTTCGGCTTTAACGACATGAAACTGCGGGTCTCGGAGCTCGAGCAGGAGTGCTCCAACATGAGGCAAGAAATTGATAAGCTGGGTAAACCAAAGAGTTACTGGAACATCTTCTCCAAAAGGTTTGGGTTTAAGCAAAAATCACAGCCAGGCAATTCCAAAACAGCAACTGCGGGTGGCCAGAATCACAAAAAGACCAAGTTAGATGATTGAACTTGTTTCAGATTAGGATGCTTTTCATCTGTCAAGGTATAACATACACATTGTGCCGCATGTGAATCACTGTATTTGTGTATGATTCTACTTCCATTCTCAGAAAATGTTGAACTGATTAGTTCCTTTTGTTGTTTATGGGTTAGTGGATGACTTTGATCAATGTAATTATGCTTAGAAATTACATTGTAACTTGATTCGTTTGCAGTGAGATCGACTGGTTTCCACCTTTGTAGTAAATGATAGTTACCTCTATCTTGAATAGCATGCCTTCGTGTCTTTAATTGGAGATGGGTGAGGGAATGAATGACCATTTTTACATTTTACTACTCCTTGTGTAAGGGTGACTCCACCTAGTAGTTTATCCCAATTACCATCAACTGTCTGGACCCTTTGATATACCAACAGCTCAAGCTTTTGGTGTTTTTGTTTACTAACTTGGTCGTGTGTTTGAATCCCCATCAACTGTCAGGACCCTTTGATATACCAACAGCTCAAGCTTTTGGTGCTTTTGTTTACTAACTTGGTCGTGTGTTTGAATCCCCGGGTGACACGTTTCTGTCCATGTATGGTCGTTTGGCGTATTTCTGTCTATATGACGAGGGCTGTCAGGACACTATTGACATACATTGTTTTATCATGCACTATTACTAACAACAAATTCAATGTTGATATTCTTAACCTGTATTTTCCTTTGGATTAGATGATTTCAAAGTGTGGAATAAGATGTTTTCTGCACATGCACTCATTATCTCTTACCAAAGTATTGAAGGTTGATAGAAGCTGGGACGTAGCAAATCATATTTGCTGTGCAACAAAATAGTGCGAGTGCGGAAGATTAGCACAGTGGTTATGATGGTATGCAAATAAAATCCTTATCTTGTGATTTGGAAATGAAAATTGTGGTTCCAGAGTTGGATGAAGAATCCGATAGAGGAAGCAAATGAGCAATATGAAAATGTTGAAGTCCAAATTCATCGCTTGAATACATCAGTTAACTTCCACTAATTACAAGCGGTGAGTGAAAAGACATCCCAGCTTTTAATACAGTGGACCCCCTCTGCATCAACAGGAGAGATGAGCTTTCACCTACAGCTTTTTTTGCAGACGCCGGTCGGAGAAAATCTAGCTAGTTCTTAAACAAAATATCAAACACCGATGGAATTAGGGACTGCTCTCCAACCATTGGCTAACAAAGACAACTACCAACTCAGTCCATGCACGAACCTAGGATCATACCATAGACAACCCGCGTTACCTGTATATACAATTTTGTTCTTCACCATGACCAATTACGAGTAAAATGAGTTAAATGCAATCAGACTAATAGGTACTGCAAGCAACTCATTCTAGTATGATTGAAGGTTCAAGTGTTCGGATAACTTGCATTACTTGTAAATTGCTTTATTGTTATTTGCCATGACCAATAACAGGTAAAAAAGAAATGGATGTAATGAAATCAGATTTAAAGGCGAACAAAGCCCTGGGAGATTCGAGTTCAAAGTAACCTATTTCCACAACTATGCAAGTGGATACAAGTTGAGATACTGATCGTACATCAGGTGGCCATGACATTACTGCTTCAAGCTTGCATATCATATACACTGGATGAATACGATCAAGTGGAAAAAATGAGTGCCCCCACTGAACAGGAAAAGCTTCATTCTCAAACCACACAACTCCGTCGAGTGCGACTTAGAAGCATGACCGCAGGCATTGAAGTCTTTCAGGCCAACTTCTACAGCATCCAAAGCACTACTGTGAAGACCAAAATTCAAACAGTGCCCAACTCTGTTTCATAAAATGGCAGTGCCGAAACTTGGATATCACTCCACTCGTGTTGGCACTGCAGTACAACTAATGAGTCACTAAGATTAACCCACTAGACCTGTCTTTCTTATTAAAAAAGAGGGAGAAAGTTTCTTCCCTGTCATATATTAAACAACATTAAATTTTCCCTAAGAATGAAAACTTCATGCAGCAATCTAATAACACTAAGACAGACTCCAAGCTTCATAGGAGCCTTTTGATCGCCCTATATTCTTAACAATTTGTCTGCATGCCAACATGTATCAACCCTCTGAAGTAGAACACTTATTGACTAAGCATAAATAAATAAGAAAGAACAAGAACTCATTTCTAGTTCACAAAGCAGGGTGATGTGAAGACTATTTTCTGATTCCATTCAATGAAATAATGAAAGAATAATCAAAATTTTATTTGAATAGCTGGTATACATCAAAGAATCAAAATCTCTGTATCTCACCAAAAAACAAGAGAGTCCACGAGCTGAAGTGGCAGAAACAGCAGCGGCAGGCCTGATAGTTTTTTCCTCAAAAGATGACAAGAAGATTGCCCAATGGATACAGTACAGAGATGGGTATGCTACACATTTTTCATTTCACTGCTAGGCCTTATAAAAACATGGCTTGGAAGAGGAAAGAGGGATGCCCAAAAGCTAGCTAAAGCAAGCAGTCTTAAGTACATAGCCACGTTTTTGTTTCCGCTTATCTTCAGCAACAAGAATTCTTAAATATGATTCTCCTCCTAAAGCTCATCTATGCCCCCCATACGGTTGATGAGAAGGATAACCACCCATCCCCATCATGGGGTTGTACCCACCGCCTTGCATGCCAGGACCAGGCAGCAAACCTGGGGCAGGCAGCATTTGTGTTCCCTGGCCCATACCATTGTTCATCCCCAAGTGCATCCCCATCCCCACCCCCATGTTCATCCCCATTGTTTGATTCATTCCTCCTCTGTAACCCCCCACTACCATGCCAGAAACATTTCCCATTCCCATTCCCATACCTATGCCACCACCCATGCCCATGCCTGCGCCACCACCCATGCCCATGCCCATGCCCATTCCCATGCCAGAGCCAAACATGGGATTCAGCGAGGGCATAAGAGTAGTTGCACCAGCACGGCCAATCCCAGAACCAGCTCCCATAGCTTTACCCATAGTGATGGTAGATGTAACAGGAGCTGCAGGAGTTTTCTCTTTTCTCTTCTCCTTCCTGTTAATGGAATCAAAGTCAACTCCAATATCCGCCAAGGGATTTGTTTTAGCTGCAAATGAAGAAGATCATTTAGGAAGTGATCATATCAAAGATAAAAGTAGGATCCGATCAAAACCAGTTGTTGTTGATAAAATTGATGCAATGGGCAAAGAGGAAAGATTCAAAGTTGTTGGTTTTTTTTTTTTTTTTTTTTTTTTTTTTTTTTTTTTTTTTTTTTAACCCACAAAACTTGGCCTTTTGGTTGCGAGCATTCTGAGAATTCATGTTCGGGAGAACTTGAAATTCTCCAGATGTTGTCCCCCAAGTGAAATTCTAAATGCTCAAGCCTAATCCAACATTCATAACGCTGAAATTCTGAGAATTCAAAAGGCTAAAAATGGCTTTTCAGGTGGGATGGTAATCAGAATTCTAGTATCAAACAAGTATCAAGCAGAACATTTGGAAATATCAAACTAAATTATGTGGCATGGCTCAAAATATCGGCCATCATAACATATCAACTGATACATTATTTGTATTGGTTGTAGTGATGCTAAGTGCAGGTATAGCAGCAGGACCATGAAATCACATGTTGGTTCATACATCCAATATACACCGGTATAGTGCTGATATGGACTGATACAACAATATGATCCGATATGGACTGACATGGCCAACATGAAAGTTAACATTTTCACTTAAATGAGCTGTGAGGTTGCTTCTTTAATGTGTTTTAAGTTCAAGATCAAGCATTTAAACATGATTACAGGTTCCAATTGTTGGGATCTCTGCATTTTGATTATACTCTTATATACATACTTTTTTTGTTACTTTTGCTCTTTTTAGGCCTTTTTTTCAACTTTTTTTTCCTATGGTATCCAAGTAGTTTAGGTCTCCAATTTCTAGTATGGGTTCATTCTTCACTAATAACTCTATGTTTCCTATTCCTTAGCTCCATATAACGTTTATTTTCTTGCTTCGTTCGATTCAATTTTTGTGCTTTATACTCAAAAGATAATTTCATACTTCAGTATCCATTTGGTATGAGATTATTTCTTAGTTCATGAAAAAAAAAATGAAATAACACATGAATTATGGCCGTTGTAAGTTTTGTTTCTTTAACTTTTAGCTGATAGTGTATACTGTATAGAAATGCAAAACGTCAAAAGGACTTAAAATTGTTTAGGATCAAGCAATGAATATACATGACCTGGATAGCCTGTAGCCCAATACAGACCCATGTAAACCATGCCCTGATGGTATTTTAATGTTTTTTAAATTTTCTGGATTTTCTGAAAAAAAATCACCTTTTTTCAATATTCTGATGTGGATCAATATGGGTGGTAAACCATTAATATATATTCCTTTTCAGGCTAGCAGATATGCCACCTAATTACTGATGCCTTTGTTCTAATAATCATAAACGTTCTATATTTCCAATACTTTTCAACACTAAAAATTCAAAAAGAATGTAAGTATCATCAGGTAAGTGGCAATACTTAAACTACTGATAAAAATATGTTAATACTTACACTAAGGCAGGGAATGTTTTGAAGAACAAAATAATACTTGTACAAAAATAAATAAATTTACTAGCAAGTTTATCAAAGCTTTGTCCCAACTATGTTGGGGTCGAATATATGAATTTTGTTTCTGCATTCCGATCTATCCCAAGTTAAATCCTCAGATAAATTGAACTTTTTCATATCTATCCTTACCACTTCCATCCATGTCCTCTTTGCCTAAGCACATAACTAACTATATATGTCATAAATTTCAAAAAGTACATAGTTTGCCTGTTTCAGCACTGGCACGGTAGCTAGTAAATTCAGAAGAAATAAAATAAACCTTGGCCATGGAGAGGATATTCAGTAAATAAATAAAGAAAAAACAGTAAGCACTTACGTCCAGAGATATTCAAATCAACTAGACCTCGGCTCAGCGTGTCAGCCCAAACTGCTGACTTAGGCTCAAACTTGTTCTTTGATGGCTCATCTTTGACATTTCGTGAAGTTGAAACAGTAAGAGGTGCCTGAGAAACTATTGGACCTGTGGGTCCTGATTGTGGCAGGATGTTTCCAAGACCATCACTTTTTGACTGCTGTGCACTGGGATGCGCTGAGTGCAAAAGCTCTTGGTTTGTAGAAGGAAGTTGAACATTGTTTACACTGGGAGTAGAAGTAATACATTGAAACATGTCCCCAAAATCAAATGCAGGGCCTGTTTCTACATTTGCAGTAGTTGATTGAAGAGTCTCTGAGCCTACACTTGTTGCAGGAGGTTGCAAGGAAGTTCCAGAACCAAAGTTGTGGGGTTGAGCTGCAAGTTTGTCTTCAGAAGGAACAGCTCTGAAAGAAGAATGCATCAGTGGTGTTGCAGGATGCTGACTATTGGTGGTTTGAGCTGTGAAATTGTCTTCAGAATGAACAGCACAGAAAGGAGAATCCGTTGGTGTCCTTGGTGGATGTTGAATATTGGTGGGTTTAGCTGAAAAATTGTTGTGAGAAGGGACAGCACTAAAAGAAGAATGCTTTGGTGTTGTGGGAGGATGTTGAATGTTGGTTGGTTGAGCTGCAGAATTGTCTTCAGAAGGAACAACACCAAATGGAGAATTTGTTGGTGGTGTCGGAGGTTGAATATTAGAGACACCAGGAGGACCAGAACTAATACCACTAAGTGCGTCTCCAAAGTTGTATGCAGGGACTGTTTCCCAATATGCGGTAGACGATTGGAGAGGCTGCAAGCTTACACTCCGAAGAGGCTGTAAGGAAGTTGTGGGAGCAAAATTCTGGGTCTGAGAAATGAAAGTGCCTTGAAAAGGAGTAGCCTCAAAAGGAGAATCCCCAAATGGATTTTCACTAGTCTGCATCAAGTGAGTTAAAGAATGATACATCACAAAAGAAATTGTGCACAAAACATGACACATGAGGAATCATGAGGAATCCCTACTTCACTCACGTAAAACCCATGATTTTGTTGTTCAGACCATTAATGAGGAGATCCCACCACCAATGATGTCCCAAAACTGTCCAAAATTAGATCTGTGTTTCTTCAATGCATATACATGGATAGTTCAAAAAAAAAAAAAAAAAAAAGCCAAGAATGGTGGCTTGAATCTTCCAGATCTCCCAATCAAGAGAATTGGGACACTATTAACAACGATGCCCATGCATGCCCATGCCCTTCACACATCGATAGTCTGGATCAATAAATTATTGCCCCAGCATGAAGTGCACAGTAAATTGTTCTTGTCCTGGACAGATGGACCTTATCTCTCCAAATCTAATACATGTATGTGTTTATCCATTCTTTAGACAAAAGAATTCATTTTTTACATGTGATCAATATGCACAAACACCTTCAAAGCCCTTATCTTGTACCGCAATTTAATAATCTCCAACCATGCAAAAACAGGAATTGACATATCTAAATGTATGGATTTTTCCCTAACATAATCACCAGCAACTAAATGTATGGATTTTTTCCCCAACATCATCACCAGCAAAGCCTTTTCCCATCAATCTCGGTTGGCATCATTGGCACAAATCCAAAATACTTCAACTAACTACCTGGTATGCAAATCTATTGACTGAGAAAACCAATCTAATTTGTTGGAAGCTTCTGGAGAGTTGCTTAGTCATTATTGAAATAGAAGGGGTCCTCCCATTCAGCTTCAAGAAAGCACATCCGCTTCATTTTATTTATTTATGAATTTCTCTAAATGTCCAAGTATTCCTTTTGTCAATTCAAGAAGGTCATAATGCATAATCAATCATACCTGGTTTAGAATAGCGGGAGCTGATGAGGGTACAGGAGTGGACCCAAAATCATAATTTGCAGGATCAGCAGCAGTTGAAACCGCCGGCATGAGAGCAAATGAATTTGAAGCAAATGAATCTGAGAAGGCAGCTAAGAGGTCCAAATCAGCAGCACTTGCAGTGCATGGAGCAACTGATCAAGGAAAAGACACAACCCATTAGTTTTCCCCCTATGGCTTCCTTAGCCAGGTGGCATCAACATATGCATTTACCTATGATTCTATTCAGAAAAAAAAAGTTAGTAGCAGACAAAGGTATTCCTTCAAATTCCAAAAATAATCCCCCATATATTTAGTAGCTCCCAACCAGAGAGGCCCATCTAAACTAAGTTTGGGTTTTTTTCCTAGTGCACCCTCAAGGATAGAAGCTTACAACAGTTTATGTTAAACTCAGACTTATTAAGAGGAATCCCACAACGGTTGCCAAATGCTCAGCTTCTTACCCGAAGAGAAATTTTGTGGAACCAAACAAATTTTGTTCTCCAGCTGGAGGAGAAATGAGTAATAGTAGGAACGTTAAATAAAAATCAACAAATGCTGTGTGTATGTGTATATATCTATGGGAAATCCTGAAGTGAGCACCGAGCACTATCTGGAAGCACCCTCCGGTTCTTTTAACACGTGGGCCCCCTGAGACCAAAACATACTCCCCCCGCCCCACCTCTCCAACTGTTACTCACCGTTAAATTTGAATTTCTAAAATATGATCTTCTAATAAAGACCGTTAAATTTGACAGCCATAAATCAAGGTGTTAGGGTGATCTAACATAATTAACATTTCACACATTTAGGTCTCACCTAGGCCTTTCTCAAATGTAGGTCTCACACATGTTCGGATGATCAAGTTGGTGGGCCCCACAAGGGGGTGTATATGTGAGGAGGCCCCCTATATGTGTGTGTGTGTGTATATATATATATGGGTCTAGCTTTTTTAAGGAGGGTCCACGCGGATGGCCTTATGGGACCCACCAATCATAAGAAAGGTGGGGGATTGGAAGATTTAGAGGCGACCCACCCAAGTTCGAAATTTCAAGCCCATTAGATAATCCTAATACCTTGATCCATGACCATCAAGTTGACCTGTTTTAGAAGACATCAATTCTTTTGATTTCAATCAAACAATCAGTCCGATTTGGATGGGTGTCAAAAACCTTGGGCCAATGACATAATCGTAGGGAGCCCCAGGCGAGGCCCATATTGGATGTTTCATTGCTGACCTGTCCGCAGGAAAGCAATTATATATATATATATATATATATAAATATATATATATATATGGGTTGTGCTCACCTATAGATGTATCTCAAGGACCCTTGGTGTGGACTCCCTTGTGGGGCCCAATAATCATGTGGGAGGTGGGGGGTTGAAAGACATTCAAGACCTACATGTATGTAAAATTTCAACTTCATTAGATCATCCTAACCCCTTGATCTATAACCTCAATTTTAACAGTTGTAGAAGGCAACAGTTTTTTAGGATTTCAACCCATTGGTAAGTAACAGTTGGAAGTGTCAGATTTGGACTTATTCCAATTCAGGTGGGAGTTTTTATTCTTTATTTTTATTTTATATATATAGTGTGTGGTGGGGGTGTGGAGGTGTTTAGTGAGCGTGATCAGGTTGGATAAATCATAGGGGGTCCCAATAGGCATGCATGAAACAAGAGTGGAAACAGTCAGAGGAAAAGGAAGACTGACAGATGAATCAACAATTGAGAATTCAAAACATTGAACGGCCTTTCAACTGATAAGAGTCACTTAGATTTATCGACAATGGCTTGCTTTGAAAGATCAAGCTCAACTAAAGTTAGAAGAAAATGTATAGTGATATCCTAACAGTAGTCATCTTCCTTCTTGACCGACAATAAAAACATATGCAACAAGTATGCCCCATACATGCATGCAGAGAATCTTGCAATATCATGCCACCTTCCTCTCCCGGAACTCCACACATAAATATGGCTCATTTTAGTATTGAAATATTGTACATATTCCAATATGGTATAATACCAGAGGCCCTTACTACAATCATACATACAGACAGAAAAAGTGTAGCACAAAAATATACTCCAGATTATCTAATAGCCAAGGGGCAGATTCCTTACCCGATGTAGAAGCAAGTGGATCAAATCCATTAAATGCATTGGCTTCTTTGTTGGGGGGAGATGCAGCAACATCACCCGTAGTTGTTGTCTGACCTTCACTTGTTTTTTCAGATGGAGAGAGTGCTTTCGGTGATGGTGTGGCTGCTACAGGCCCTCCATCCCTTTCACTGAAAGGAAAGTAAGAAACAAATGAAAGTGATCCAAAGAATGATACATACCATAGGTCAAAACCCATACCTTTTCTCCTGAGGATGGCTTCGAGCATCACTTACTGCTTCTTCATAACTGGGAGGTGCACCACTGTTCTGCTCGGAACGTTTTCGCTCAAGTTGCCTGGTTAAAAATTTTAAAAACAGAAGAAAGGAAAAAACTGTAAGGTTGGAGGTAATTTGATGCCTCAGTTTTAGGTCCAAGTGATGGAGAATTGATATCCAGGAAAACAGTTCCCAAGAGAAGAGATTCCAAAATTTTTATTAGTTCCCCTATCATCAAGACAAGATAATGGCCAGTGATCGGCAGCTGTACCAGCACTTCTACACAAAAAGGCTATTAGAAAACCGGTCTTTAAAAAATGGCAAAATTTTCTTTCAAACACTCTTTAAATCAGGGCACAGAATTTGCAATATCTGATAGAAGCAACCATTAAAACTTTGGGCTCTTTGATTGAGAAAAAGAGGAATTGACACTTCATGGAACACAAGTTTAAGAGTATCCAAGATATTTTTCCACTGCACCAAATGGAAAGAGTAAGGATCATCTGGATCTACGGAACTCAAGCTTCTGGATTTAGTTGCTTGGACCATCAGATTTCAATGGTACAGAGGTCCTTCACTGGCATGGTTTCATGACTTGTTTCACCAAGACCAAAGAGCGAGAGTACAGGACCATGACTACTTAGGATCTCTAGATCCCTGAAATCAGACAGTTCAGACAGTGGAACCCTGTAGCAGAAGTATGAACTCCTGCAACTTGCATTGAGTTCCTCAGATCAAAAGGCCCTAACAAGGACTTAATACACGATCACATCCTGATCAACCATCAAGTGGAACAGCAAGAACTGCAAAAGGCAAAAGGAATCTCTTAGTTGGAAGAGCAAAATTAAGATGTATGTGGGAAGTAGAGGCAATACCGAGAAGAACATTGATCATCATCCTCATAGGGATGGTATTCTCCGCCTCTGTCAGACCTCCGATCTCTTGATGCATGGTGATTGTCACCTTTGCTCCCACTTGCCTTGTGATCATCATCTCTGTAACCATCTTTGCTATAACTGTCATCTGAATCTCTAACATAATGATCTTCACCATGACCATTTGAGCCTCGGCGTCTGCCATGATAATTATCATCCGTTTGGCCCCATTCTCTATCTCTACCATAACCATTCCGGTCATCATCTCTATTTCCATAACGGCTTTCATAACGATCATTGTTATCTCGCTCTCCATTTCCTCCTGAACTTGAGTGGGAACTAGACCTGCACAGGCCATCACTTGCTGATTCACTTCAATGCCCATGGAAGTACAATTTTACTAAAAGAAAAGATATATGGAAAAAAGAAAAAAAAGAAAAAAAAAGAAAAGAAAACAGTCTGCTGCATCTCTGTTTTCTGAAAGCAGACTCACCTGTCCACATTTGCATCAGCTTTCCGTCTAATGTCTCGTACCTTTTCTTTATCATTTACTAGTATGACAAGATTCTGAGCTTTCCTTCTAACATTGTTGCCCTGGTCCCTCCCACCAGAATCAATATATTGAAAATTGGACAAGGTCTGTCACAATGCACATATTTCTATCATGACATAAATCAGATTAATTGGTGACGCATGCTAACTACCAAGTTGAGTGGATAGAAAGTGGTCGAGTTACAAAAGGATAACTGAAATTACCGATATCTGGTGAGCATGTTCCCTAATCTCAACGGTGACACGTTCAGACCCATGCACAACCAGGTACTCTAAAACAGCCAATGCCTGAAGCCATATGGAATCAACTATAAGAACTAAAGAACAAAGTGGACATAACAGTTCTCATTTAACTTGTCACTTGAGTTTTTACAAACAGAAATCATGATAAGATTGATTCCAAGGACAGGATAACAACCCCAAAATAACTTTTTGAGCACAAAATGATATGTATAGCCACCACCAAGGGTAAAACATGATCACAAACTAGAATTGAAATAGAAAAGTAGTAGGACAATACATAGTACCTTGTACACATGCCTCCAGTTCTTGCCAGTATCATTTATCCTCTTCCAGAGAACTGCGATGATAATCTGGTAGTCATTACTGCAGAGGTGCTCCATGCATAAATAACCTTGAGGAGCAAAATAAGGCAGGCAACAACAATAATAAACAGATACAGTCTTACTAGTTTTTGGTAGCATATGCAATCTCAGCTAATTGTGATCCATGAGGACCCCATGGCTCATTACTGGTAGCATCAAGAACCTAATAAATAGAGATATTAGTGTTGGTTCCCAGATCATGAATGACTAGAATTTCAACTAAAATAATAGCTGACAACCATCACCCAAAAAAAAAAAAAAAAAAAAAAGAAACACTAGCACTGCCTACTTGAAGATTCAAATGCCAAAATGGATAACTGGTAGTCTGATACATGCAAAAGGCATTGTAGTATTTTAAAAATGTTGTAGATTAAAGAGGCTTTTACCTTCTGCTCAATTTTAGGGACCTTCAATACCGTCTTGTTCACCTCTCTCTTACTGTGGAAGGTCAATAAACAAAATATTATCATCTGTCAAATGCGACTACACAAGGATTTGGGAACATCATAATTCTATAACTGCAATATATTAGATAGAATGAGATTGCAGAACACTGATTTCATAAAATATTTGAATGCATTTAACAGCTTGTAACTTAATTTCAAAGCAATCACAAGTTTCTGCAAAGAGTGCAGTTTCAGAAACAGATAATGAATTAGACACCCAATTCTTACAGGTCCCTAACAGTCTGACCGATGGCTTTCTTCATGGTCTCAAGATAAAGATTACACTTTCCACAATGCAAGTTCCTTCAAAATCAATCCACATTGATAGCCCAAAACACTTGCAAATCATCACCTGACATCTACAATTAAACAAAACATAAACCATATGAAAATGGGATATAACCAAGTATCATGCACACACAACATTTCACAGAAAACCTATCAAGATGTGGAAATTTGTCTTTGTGCAATCAAAGAGAAGAAAAAAAAATTGAATGCCAGCTACATGTGAAATAAATTCTACAAGAGCGTAAGGTATAAGGTATATGAGTCAAGATCAATCACCAGAATCATAAAAAGATTCACAGAAATCATCTAAAAAAGACTAGATAGAATAGGAATCTACGCTAAACTGCATCTTGATTGATGCAAATTTGAAATCATGAATACAAACGCGACCACATCCCAATCAGACAACTACTTAAAAAAAAAATACAAGCAATCAGCTACAAAGTAATTAAATTTCAGGTCTCTCAACAACAAGATCCAAACAATGCCATAAAAATCAAGATCCATTCCAGATAGAGATTGAGCATTCAAGAACCAAATACAATGCAATCGAATCAAGATTAACATATATCATCAACGACTCACCGAACTCTACAGAATCGTGACTAAATCATTCAATTAAGATCGTGTTCGTTCATCAAAGAACAAAATCAATCAAAAAGAAGATTATCAGATATATATATATATAGAGATATCAGATAAACGTCAAGACCTACTTTTGAAAACAGCATCAGATCAAAGATTGTAGCGGAATGATAGATAGATAGATCGATCAGAATCCGAAACGACAGAGAGACCTGCAAGTGGATGAAAATGAAGAAGAAGAAGGAGAGAGAGAAGGAAAATGGGGTTTTCAGATTCTCTGGCTCTCCGGAATGGCGTTCGTTACAACTGTCAATGTGAGATGGTTAGTTAAAAAGGAAGGAGAAGGGGAGAGAGAGAGAGAGAGAGAGAGAGAGAGAGAGACTACTTTGAAATTTAAAAAGAAATGTATAGAAAGCATGGTTAGTTTAATGGAGATGAGAGCATAAAATCTGAGCCACTCAACTGGTGGGACCCCTTTTCTTTTTTTTTAAAAAAAACCTAACAAGAGGGTTGGGACCCAATTGACAGCCCGTATACGGGCGGAAAAAAAACAGACCACTCAAGTGGAAAAGGAGCCCGCACATCCGAAAATGTAGCTCACACAAGTGGATAGGGACGTGTTACGGTGGCTTATCATGGTTCGAACCTGTACATGTAGGTGAGAAATGCTACTCCTTACGAGCCGTTCTTGATAGGTGGGACCCATGAGAGTGGACAATTGAATGAATGCATAGGATTTCTATCATAAGTGGGTTAAAAATGAAAATCAAATGTGAACTTTTAAAAATCAGACCATCCTTCCTTTTAAGGGAAATAGGGTTGGCATAGAATGAGAAATGAACTACTGACTAGGTTATTTATGTCCATCTTTATTTTAATTTTATTTGCATGAAAGAAAAGGTTATTTGATGTTTTAATCCTATATATTCAAATCATATATACTACACTGCAAATAAATAGGCTTTAACTGACCTACCTAGCTAATGACCTCACTTGAAGAGAAATTGTATATTTGTATTATAGTTGGAAAATAGGGAGGAAAGGAAAACAATTCAAATCTCATCTCAGGTGGGTCCACAAATTGATAATAATAGAGATGAAAAAAAAAAAAAAAAAACCCAAAGATTTTCACCTGACAATAGACCGCACCGCAAAGTAATGTGTTTATAGGAAGTCCAGCTCATGGGCCCACTTTGACGCAAAAACCTCTTGCGTGGGAGTTTTAAACTTATTTTACATATAAGCCTTGTGAGGGGTTTTTTTTTTTTTTTCTTTTTTTCTTCTTTTCATGTTGAAAAGATCTCTTTTCAAACAAAATAAAGGCCGTCGGAAAACGGTCAAATTATATTCCATCCAACGGTGAGTAAAAATTTGATAAGCATAAAATTAAACATGGTGGCGAATGCAAAAATGGACTATAAGGAGTTAGCTTGGATTGAACACGAGATTAATAACTTTTTATAAGAGCCCATGTGTGATTCACTTTTCACAATCCAAAGGCTAGGATGACTCCCCACACATGTAAAAAGAAGATTGATGGATCAGATGTAATAGAAAAAGAGGAAAGTTAGGGTTTCCTCTCTGGGAAGGTGGAACGACCAAGTCAACCCCTTGCTCTCTCCCTCATTTTATTACCATTTTAGCTAAGATTTTGGATCTGAAACCAAATAATTGAGACTTGAGAGGGCTTTTAGGAATGGTGTGCTGGATCTAAAAAGTATACTTATCACCATGAGATTGATTGCCACATCCTTATGACAATCCCATTGAAATCATCATTACTCCTTGATCTCTAGCCCTCAAGTTTAATGGTTTTTTGGAACGTAACAATTGGATGCGTGTCCAAGTTAGAGTTGGTTCAATTCATGGGAGATCATGTATGTGAGGAGGGTAAATTGATCGCAGGTGGGCCTTTTTTTCAAGCCATTGAACCCTAAATTCATCGCACATTTCTGGCACCCAAGAGCACAAGACTAGTTATATCATTAGATTAATCATATGTTCACCATGTAGTTAACTGCACTTTTCTTGTGTCCATGGAGAAAGTAAAATGAAATTAACCATTTGTTAACAATCTAATTGTGGACTTTGTTGAAACTAACTTGAAGATTGGGCTACACTCAATGTGTGGCAAATTTTATGGAACAACATTCCTGCAGAACGGTTTTGAAAAAGTCTTTTTCAAAATAGCATATGCATTCGGATTAACACACAATCTATCCATCGGCCGAGTATATTCGAATTTGACCAAAAGTTGGTGGACACATGCAATTCAAGGGGGTCATGTGTCTAGTCCATTTGGATGGAAAAAGGATGACCAAAGGTGGGCCCCACAAGCGTGAGCTTATAAAATTTTATTCTAAGCTTGCATTTAGGAGAGCCTTGCCCTATATATATTGCTCATGTAAGGACCACAAAAAACTGTTTTAAATTTGCATAAGTATTGTGAAATAAGTTCCTCACCTAAACACAAGAAAACAGCAGATCAGGGAATGTTGACACAAACCATGGCATGAAATCACTCAATTACTCAAATCAATCCTCCTGGAGAGTTGTAAGAACAGAAAATTTAAAATGTGCTTGCAACTTTGATTTCTTTCTATTTAAGTATTTTCTTTCTTTCTTTTTTTTCAAATCTTATCTTAATCCCATTTGAAATCGAATGAAATAACCCAAAATTTATATGGAAAGTTTTTCAAAAAGGTATAAAACTTTTGGCTCATTTTCAAAAAAGTATACAAAATTTTGGCTATTTCAAAATAGTATAAAAGTATTCTTTCAATCAAGTCTTTTCCATAAAAATTCTAAGAAATGACAAAGACCTCTTTCAAAATTTATCTTTAATAAATCATTTGAGAGAAATAATCAAATCCAACCCAAATAACCTAACGGGGTCCATTTTAACTAACTTTATGCATGGATGGTGAGAAAATACTCTTGTGAGGAAAGATGTTGACTAAAAACAAAAACATGTCATATTTTTGCCTTTTCTCCAAAAAAAATTATGGACAGGACTTGATTGAAAAATTTGTATAAAACTTTTTTACATTTCTGAAATATTCAAATCTTTATGTACTTGTTTTAAAACGAGCCAAAACTTTTATACTTCTTTAAAGTTTTCTCTTATTTAAAAAAACAAAAAAAAAAATCCAATTTGAGACCAAATTGTTGCAAACTACGACAATGTTAGATGCAGTCTTCTGTATCAAAAAAAAAAAAAAAAAAAATAGTTTGTATAGTTGTGTACAAGATAGTCATCATAAATGAAGCTTGGGCCATCCACAGCCACTTTCACAACCCAGGGCCCATGTTTATTCTTTAGCAATGAAATGATCATTAAACAGGAGAAGAATCTGAATCACTCATATACCATTGAAGACAGCTCTCTTATTTGATCAAACAATAGTTGTACAAGACAACTGAAAAGCCATGTATAGATCCTGTTAAAAACGGAGTCAGTCTTCTACATCCTTTCAACTAGCTGGTCCCTGTCCTTTCCCTTGATACACAGCTTCTAAACATTCCTTAGCCTTGTGAACCTTTGATTGAAGGTAAAAGCTCCCACTCTTGGCATTCCTCTCAAACAAGGAATCATACTTCTGCATGAATTACAATGAAGGTAGTTTTCAATACAAAACAAAATGTTTTATATAGCACAACAGATAGAGAATCAATAATAAAAGCTAAACGAACTCCTAGAAAACTTGTCAAGCTTTTCTAGTAGGAATGGCAATGGGCTGGGTTTTAACAGGACCCACTCCTATTAGGGCCGGGTTTGGTATTAAGGTGGTCGGGACTTGAAGCAAGTTCAGACCTTGTTTGTGTTTGTCCTGTGCCATCCCGATTTTCTTTAATTCATATAAATATTTCATAAAATCTGTGCAAAAGTTGGGTGGTATTGGGCCATGCTTCCACAAGCTGTGGGTTCGAATCATAGAACTCAAGTGCTATTTTTTTTGTTTTTTTTTTTTTTTTAAAAAAAAAGATCAAATAGGTTCGTATCCAATCCACACATTCACAGGTCATGTTTGGCGTTAAATAAATTCATATTCCAGTTACAGGTCGGACAGGGCGGTTATCAGGTATAGGAGTAGTCAGTCGGGTTCAGCTCAGCCAATATCCAAACCTGAGTGGAGCCATTACCATCCCAATTCTCAAGTTCTCAACCGAGAAATTTTATGAGATTTGAGAATATTTCTTTTTGTTTTAATTTTTCATTTCCAAGAATATCTAACCTCAGATATGGTATAGACTAAGATCAAGGTGCATTGTTTGCATTTAATGATTAGAATAATAGAAAGCATAAATTTCTTGATGCAGTATTTTGCACGTGAACAAAAAAAAAAAAAAAAAAAAAAAAAAAAAAAAAAAAAGAAGGATACCTATTAGAGAAGGCAATTTAATTACTAAAACAGCCTCATAGAATAGCAATCCAAGAAGGAGCCGAAGAATACCTGCGAGACTTCTTCCCAAGAAGAGGATTCAGTGATCCCTAAAATCTGTCGTGCTTCTTGCTCAGTCATGGTTTTGGATGCTCTGCGAACTGCATTTTGTAGTGTTTCTTGAGCAACACCAGATTTTGATGCATCTGCAGTCATATCCAAAAACCGAATGAGAGATGCACATGCCTTTTTCTTTCAATCTTACTTTTAAGTTTCACACAAAGCAAGACTACTTTTTGGCCTCTTCTCCATTCCCATAGTCTAGAAACTAAAACTACAAGGGAATTACACAGTCGAATGCACACTACAAAATTGAATCAGAAGAACCTGATATTATTTAACACTCGGCAGATCAATCATTCTTCTTTCGATTACTGTTCTCTAATATATTTAAACTTCAAAAGTAATTGGATGGCAGCAGGAATGCACTCTTGTGAAACAAGCAGCAATCCATTTCTTGATATCCTTTATGTACAAGTGCCATGGCAGGAAACTTTACATAAATGCATCTATTCTTGATAAAGATCATATTCACTAAGATCACTAAAGTAGTAGATACACTAGATATACTTAATTTAAGGATGACAAAGGACCTCTCTAGAGAAATTTGGGCCCATAGAAATTAGGTGTTCATTTGAGTCCACAATTGAGGACTCATCGACTCGGTCTGGCTCACAGACCAGACAAGTTCATACCCAACAACCAAATATCCTTTAAAGGTTTAAAACTTTAATGATGACACACCTTGGGGTTTCACCCAGAGTGTGCAGAAAAATGATGAGCAAAGACTTTTTTTTTTCCTTTTTTTCCTTAAAAAAGGCCCCTTTTAAGACCTAACCCGGAGAAATCACATGTTCACATTTCTTGGGCCTTACCAGGTTTGTATTTGTGTCCACACAGTCCACACTTATGAGACTCATCAAATATTGGCCCCAGGCTTGAGTGCACCATGGACTATCCATTTACATCCATTCCAAGCCAGCATGTGCAGTCATCTCGAAGGAGGGTCTTCTGACACGTATTCATGGGATTTTATGTAAATGCTGGAAATCGAAAGGAAGACAATCAAGTGATGTTTGGACTTGTACCAATCAAACAACAAAGTCTGTCTGTTTGGTATTTAAAATTTACATCTAAGACTCTAGCTTCTAAGATGGGCCCCACCATGCACACCACTATGGAAGGAGCTTTCATGTCTCTACAGGTGGAGCCCACCTTTTAGACCCCACCATACATACACCCTGGATAGTCCTCATCCATTACATGTCTCTTTGGTTGGGCCCCACAAAGTCTACATCTGTACAACAAGTGGGACGATTGGTCAGTCTCAAAATGCAAATGTGCAGGTCTCTGTGGTTGGGCCCACCAAAGTCTACATGGTGGGATCAGTGGGTCCAAGGGTCGGCCTCAACATGCAAACATGCATCTATGCACGTCTACATGGGTGGACCACACGATGAACATGCTAATGAGGGCCACCATTTGGTCCCAAAATTAACAAATTTATGGTTTCCCTCCAAAAGTTCCCACATGCAGAATCCACAAATGGCCCGGATACGTGGATAAGCCCAAGTATCCATGTCGGACCAATACGACACTTATATTGGTACCTGGTGCTTCACTGATACTTCTAGGGAACAAGCTTAACATATCCTACTTATAAAGTCTTTTATTTCATATAGTTCTTTTAATATTTTTACTTCGCAATATAAAAAATGCTAGAAATAGACGAAAAAAATGATAATTTCATTGATTCAGAAGTGATCTATAAAAAAAAATTAGGACACCCATATCCGTATCTGTATCTTAGATTTTCAAAAGTGAGGAGTTGTGTCCTCGATTCCCGTATCAGTGTCTGTATCCATATCCATATCTGGGCATCATAGCCGTGAATGTGTGTGTCTTGTGGTTATGAATCCCAATTCAAGAATAGAATGGTACATATAATATTTGACAGGTTCATATGCTACCCAAACATAATATTTTCTTGGAAATTTTCAAATTCCACCAAAGAACTCAGCTTTTTCTCCTTTGTTCAATATTTTTTTTTTTTTTTGGTAAAATCCTTTGTTCAATAATTATTAATACACTTAGAGAGAGAGATACTTGCAAGCGCCTGGCGGTATGCTTGAACTAGAGCCCTTGCCATGATTCCAGAGCCCATTATAATTAAGTTGGCGAGTATCTTTGCAGCCTGCATCAACCAGTATAATAAATAAGCAATACAACCAAACAACATTTAGAGGGTATCGCAAGATCCTAGCAGAAGAAAAAAACGTTTAGCAGAGAGCCAACCAAGACAAATGCAACATAAGAATAACAGAATTCCTTTCAACTCTTTGATCATCGGTGGACCATCGCTAATAATGTGATAAATTTAGCATAAATCTGGGGTTTAACTGGCTAAGAGGTGCTAGAGCTAGAAAACTCTGAAACTTGTCCCTAATGTGGCTCCACTGATCACTCCAGAGGGATTGTAAGTAACAACAGGAATTTCCCAAATGTTTCCAAACCATGGAACAGGATGGTGGATCACACAAAGGCCTTGCCCCACGTGCTGAGAACTACCTGTTTTAGGTCCTTTGAATGCCATGATTGTCACGAGTTGCTGGAGGGTTAATCAGCAACTATGAAGCTTCCAATGCCTGGAGTCGAAGGCCATCACCTTCTGATATTTTAAAACTAAAGTTCAATGGCTCTTCCCTTGAAAATCTGTGATGGATCGATCAAGGATATGCAAGCATCAATTACTGAGGCATTCTCAAGCCAAATCAGGATTATACACGGTAAAGACCCAACTCCAGATTTGCATTTTTCATAATATTTTTGCATTCTTGTTTTATTATCATTAATCGCTAATATTACTGATATCTTAATACATATATATATATATATATAAAATTCCTATTAGTATGATGTGTCTAAGTGCATAATAAATTGTGTTTCATACTTTCTTATGCAATTATCATCAGCATTCATAAATAGAATAATTGCATTACCATTTTTACAAAACTGGACATAATATGGAATATTGAACCTTTAATAATTAGAATTAATTAAATATGTTAATTACATGCATGCATGATACAACCATAGCATGCATTTATTATGTCGCACATTCAGTGATTTAAATTGTTTGATTAAATGCATAATTCTGTGCAGCCATTGAATGATGCATGCATTGCATTTAGTTGCATTGTGTGGGACCCAGGGGTGGGGCCCGATAGTGTTGCATGTCCCATGTAGGGGCTGGTTGTGTAAATCCTAGCTTGGCAAGACCTCTCAGTTGCTTTTATAAAGAGTGAATAATTAGCAGTCCTATTTGTGATGGGATTAGGAATTGGAAATAGATGCCTATTGCAACTAAGACAACTCTTCCAAATTAGAAAGAGGAACCCAAGGCTTTTAGGAGACACACTCTAAACTTGCCCTATTTTATTGCATTAGCACATATTAGGAAGTAAGAAACCAAGTGGGAGTGAAATTAGGAAGCTGTGCCAAACTATGAGCGAGTGTTCTCATTATAATAGGAAACAAACCAAACCAAAGCCTACACTCACTCACACACACACACACACTCACACCTAGAGAGAGAAAGATAAGGAAAATGAGAACTAAAACGGGACGGCTAGGGCTTGGCATCTTCTCATTGCATCTTTTTCGTGTGAGTGGATCAAACAGGATTTTAGCATCCATTGTTGAATAGTGACTCTATTTTATGATATATTTTTTTTATCGATCTCCTTTGTTCTAGTTCTAGTTGGCGTATTTGCTCCAATCTTCCAGTTATGCTTGTTTTTATGAAGATCCAACCATTAGGATTTTATGTTAATTTGTTTTCTGCGATATTAAACCTTAGATTGGACGGATCATAGTTGAGACAAGGCTTTGACGACGATGATGATGGTTGGATGGATCATTAGCATTAGTTTCAGATCCAAGATGTTGGTGTGTTTTGTGAAGGATTTGGGACTTGTTTGTGATTTTCTGAAATTCTGGGTTTTTGGACAAATTTTTGACCTGTTCAACTGATGTTTTAAATAGCAAACACTTGCAAATAATTTTGGAAAAATATCAGTTCGATTCCTTATTCGGTTAGCTACAATTTTCATGAACAGCTTGTTTCCAGATTCCAAAAATTGAAGGAGATATGGTCGAATTTCTGAAACTGGTACAAATTGAATGAGACAAAACCTATAAAATTTCTTAAAGTCAAGATCCAGATTAATCTAAAAGGATCTGGGTTTTGGTGTCTTCATTAAAATTGTAGAGTTTCAAGTTTACATTCAGATGCAAGTGGAGTCACATTAAAATGAGTTTTCTAGGATTAATTATGAATTTTCTACTATCTCGTGTCAAATTTGTTTTTCAGTAAATTCTGTTTTTCTGTAAACTTATGTTGTTTTCCTGAATTTCTCAAAAATACTTAAGAGACCTCAGAAAATTCAAGAAAAATTACTGAAGCTTTAATTTTATCAGTCAAGAACCTTGGATAGAAACTTCGAACCAAGATGTTTTCTAGAAAAATCACGAAAATTCCGATGACGGCTGTGCCGCAGATTTCAGTTTTTGCATGCAGAATTTTATGGTTGTTTTCCCTGTTTTATGCACCAATCCCGAGGAACGAACAAGGTCTGGAACCCCTTGTTTATTTTTCTGGGACATCACAGGAATGTCTATTATTTCAGTTTCAAATTTAATCCCTAACTGTGTTATAATGAATTCGTGAAAATTCAGACATCTAGCGTCTCAATTTCCAAAAATTTCTGTATTGTTGATTTATTGTTCTAATGTGTTGGATTATGATGTGAAATTCATCCGTTAAGTCATTTGATGCCTGTTCCACTTGAAACTTGGCGTGATTAGACACTTTGATATATGTCCTTTTTTTTTTTTTACCAAGTTTGACTTGAATATGAAATGTATAGATAGGATTTTTAACAGTATCAGATTTGTGCATCATATACGATTATTTTATGTGTGGGTTGTCTCCAATTCATTTGTGAGATGTTATCATTACTTGGGAACATGTTACATATGGAAGATGGAGGTCTACGGTATGGGACGTAGATCTTTCTGAATGTATGTAACCAATGAGGGGAATTCAATTAAGAGACAAGATGCATGAGGAAGGGGTCTCCGGTATGGGACGTAGACTTAAAATTGTATGATGAGTTTCATAAATAATCATGCTTGTTGTGGTAGGTCTAATGGTTTGGGTTTGGTAGGCCCTACATGTGTTTAGGTGACCTATCCATGATTGATAGATTGTTTAGAACCATCAGCATTTGATTTGTTATGTGACTGTGAATGGAATGCATTAAATACAAGTGAACCATATGATTTTGATTGCACATTGTAAGCTTTGTTGTACGGTATGTCCATGCCTACAGCTCAAGATATCGTTCACTATGTTTTGAGTGGACTTGGCATCCCTTTGGCTCAGGTATGTTCATACTGGGTGGACCATATGTCCCTCCGTCTCAGGTATTCCGTACTCAGATGGACTTTGCTCCCATTGGTTCAGGATGTGATTCGCTATGTTCTGGGTGGACTTTGGTCCCATTGATTCATTGATTGGACTTCGGTTCCTTTGGCACAGATATGGGACACTGTGTCTGGGAGAGCTTTATGCTCCTTCGGCTTATACATAGGAATAGGACACAATGTCTGGGTAGGGCTTTTGCCCCATTGGCTCCACGGAGATGCATTAGATTCTGGTTTACCTGAATCTCATTGTTGGCATATTGCCCATTGTTATGAACCTCAATACGGCAAAAGTAAAACCAGGGTTGGCCATCATCAGAGGCTTCGTATGAAATCACAAGGGGTAAGTCATGTATATGTTCTCTAAACATGTAGGCTATGATGCACAGATACTTCAAAATGGCCAACGTATCGTGTCGTATCATATCCCATACTTCACTTTTTATGTGTAAGATCCGTGTCCCTTTCATGTCTACGACGTGTCCTTGCCGTATCCATAACGTATCTATGAATCATAGCATGTAGGGATCAAAGACTCTAATGAAGCGGAAGTTATGGCAATCTTGGAAGCTCAATGTATTTATCATACCTTATTTCATCATTATCTTATTGTGGAAAGTGATTCAACTAATGCTATATATTGGGTGAAATCGTCGAGGGGACCATGGAAAATGCAATTCCTCTTCAACAAAATTAGTCATCTAATTTTGGCACATTAGTAGATCTGCAAACGGGATGGGCAGATTGTTTAGCTAGGCAATGGGATGGATGGATCATGTAATTTAAGTGTTTCTATTTTGTAGTTTGTGGCTGATACATTTCTTTTGTACCGGTACTACTATGAAAGGTGTTTTTTTAATGTTCTAAGAGGAGTTGTACTTGTTTCTTTCATTAATTAAGTTTTACTATAACCGGTCGAAAAAAAAAAAAGGAACCTCAGTTCCGTAGACTTTGATATTACTATGCTACGATATAAGTTCTTCTTCACGTTGTGACATTGTATCGTGATTCTTATGATTGTGTTTCTCGTTGCTTTTGTTGTATTTGATTGTGCATGGTCATGTTGCATGTTTACATGCTTCAATGTTTAACCTTGCATGTTCTAATTGTGATTTGGTTTACTTGCTTAGCTCCAAGGCTCAACCCCCGGTCTCAGTTTGTGCATGTTAGATGCTGCACGGCTTCGGGACATCAAGAAAGAGTTTTGGATGATCAAGCATTGCTAGAGTCTAGTTTTAAACTTTGAGAGAATTGTACTCTAGATTTCCAATTTGATTTTCAATTGAACATGTAATTGAATATTCAGATTTTAGCAATTAAAAATTGTGTTATTAATAAATTAGATTTATTTAGTTGATGCTGTCTTGTCATGTGTTATGTTCTTTCTTTTTTTTAAAGTGTGAATTCACCCATGCTTACATCACTTCACAGAATTTGAGGAATGTAAGATTTCGGGTCCTGGCACACTCTAAGGAAGCAGAAGTTTGTGCTCTCCAAGCTCTTTTGTTGCCCCATTTAAAGCACTTGTAAATCATTATGGAGACTCCATGAATGCAATGGAACAAGTTACTCCATTTATACTTGGAAACTTTATCAGTATATTGAACTTAATGGCTACAAACTTCATGTAACTTGTGCCATGACTCAGGAATCAGGACTATACACTCCGTATAATTTTTCTCTCGTGTTCTTTCTTTTCTACCATATTTCCCGAGTTCCAATGGAAAGGCAGAAGCTCTTTAATGCATTGGCATCATGTTTATATATTGTAGTCTCTTCTTTGCCCCATGTGTAACCCTTTTATTACTATGTACTACATTTATCTTTCTGATAAAAGTAAATAATCAAAACCACAGAGCCCTTCAAAAACCAAAAGAACTGATGGAACTGACAAACTCGAAAGTGAAAAGCAATTGTCTTCTTATTTTGTATCAAATGAATTAAAATCATTGTTTTGGCTGAAGAAGATTAGAATTTCTTGAGTTCGGCAGAATAATGCATCCCGAGTTAAATTCGTTTGTATCAGATCAACTCAATTATAACAAGATCTGATTCATTGTTTGGCACATTGACCTTTGCATTAAGCACCTAAATTTAGTTGACCTTTTCTTGTCCTGCTTTGATTAGTTTGACTCCTTATGTTCTCATCCTCAAATATTGGCCAGTTATCTAGCATGATATTTTGTCATAATCAACCTTAGATGAAAAGGAATGATGAACATGTGATCAGAAAGATATTACGGTCTCTAAACACCCAAAGTTTGAACACATTGTGGCAGAGATCAACACGAAGGTCTTTCTACTGTTAATAATGGGATCATTACAAGCCCGCAAAAGAAGAATGAAACAAAACAGTACTACAGTGGATACTAGATCAAGCCATGGAAAGAAAGCTGACCATCAAGCAGAATGACAAAAGCAGTAAGGATATGGGGAGGCGAATAAGGATGAGGCCCACATAGAGGTGGATATAGCAATTAAGTTAGTCACAGAAACCAAGGTGGACATGGTGATCATGATGGAATATGGAGGAACATGTGACAAAGGACAAAAATGAAGCGACAGATGATGTGTTATTATGTGATGGGCATTCTTATAGAATTGCAGTTACCAGTTAGACCTGCTTCGGCATAGGGACTAGCTACAAAGAAACAAGAAGAAGCTAAAGCAAATCAGAAAAGATGGACATGCTAAGATAAATGTGTGGGTTTACAAGAAAGGATCGAATTATAGATTAGTAGATTTGAAGAAGCTTACGGATATAGCCTTAATAACAGAAATTAGAAAGGGAAGTCGCTTGAGATAATTTGAGACATGCATAGAATGTCGAATACAGCCCATGTCTGATATATTATTGAGAGGCTACAAGAGTAAGGAACTAATAGAAGGGGGAGATTGATGCATCCCAGGAAGAACTAATAGAAGAGAGAGGCTGATGCAGCCTGGGAAGAGGACCAAACCCACAACAGGGATTTGGCCGAATCCAGATGGATTCAACAGCCAAGAACGCACGCACAGTGAGCAAACCAAAGCAAGAAACAAACCAGAAATCAATTCTTCAATTCAATAATAGAGAGGTGTCGATCGCTAACGGGAATTTTACATATTTAAAGAGAAGATCAAAGGATCTTTCCAATCCTACTAAAATTTTATTACTAAACATTGAATTCCAAAAATAAAGAAACCTATTAATTCGAAAATACTAAATCAATTAGAAAGCTACTAAAGTAAATAGGATAACTTCCCACAACAGTCAGCTAATCCCATTGGATGGGTTGGGCTATTCCAATGGGTTGGGTTTGCTTGACCCGATAGCTCACGGGTTGGATCCATTGGACTTGGGCCTGGCTCGACTTGCACTAGAGACCAACAGAGACATAAATGTAGTAGTGAGGAAAGACCCGTCAGATTGTGGAGTGACAGGTAGCATTAATTTGAATGGGGCCAAATCGAAAAGTTGAACTCATAAAGGTAACTTTGGGACAGCGAAATGCTGACGTGAGGTGAGGTGAGCCCTACCAATCACACGGTCTACACTTGGGGCCCTACCCATCATGGGAACGGAGGGAGATCGAAAGATTCAGATAGGACCAGCTCATATATAAATTTTTGAGTCCATTGAATCATCCTAAGCCCTTGATTTGTGCGGATGTCTTGCATAGAATACCATGCAAACAACCCGATGGGACCCAGCTGGGACCCCACAAATCATGGGGCACTTGGGGGATCGAAAGATTTGGATGTGACCCACCTCTGTGAAAAATTTCAAGTCCATTCAATTATCTGAACCCTTGATCACTGGCCCTCAAATTAACAGTTTTAGAATGCACCATTTTTCTTTTAATTTCAATCCAATGATCAATCCCATTCAAATAGGTGTGAAAAACATGTTCGATTTATCACATGGGCCCCCAGTTGGAACTAACCAGTTGTCTTGCACGGTCCGAGACTTTCGCAATATAGAGGATAAGCTCAATACATGAAAACCAACAACAGACAAAACCTGAGTATTTTGCAAAATGAAATGAAAACCACCATTATTGCACTAGAAAATGCTAATAAAACGAGGAGATATAAGTCTGCAAAGAAGCCTAGCAAGCAAGAGCTCCATATAAGGAGATCAGATATGAGCCTAAGTTAATGAAAGGCAGGAAAAAATTTTGAAAATTCTAAATTAAGGAGGAAATTTGTTTGTATAATTTAGATTATCACTAAAGCTTTTCAGGGATTCTCTAGAAGTTCTTCATCTTGGGTTATTTACAAGGAGATAGGATGCAAACCGTAGTAAATGGTTTGGGTCAAAAGTGCTGAGGCATGAAATAGAATGTCTCAAAGAGATTCACAAAGAGGACTAGTCTTGAAGGAAAGATAAACCCATAAAAAAAAAAATTTATTATAACTCCAAACTGTTTTCCACCTTCTACAATGCTCATAACAAGAAAGCAAACCCTATAATCTAAGACTCCTCAACAAACTAGGAAACCAAATAGAATTAGAAAGCTGATCCTAACTACAACTCATTAGGGAAATAAAATACCATATAAATACTCCTTCTGGTATTAAAAAGCTAATCTTAATCACAACGCATTAGGAAAATAAAATTAAAAAAATTCCAAAACTTCCTTGGTTCTCACATGTCGGTGCATCGGTTCATCGGCTTTGCATCAAGATACTATTTAAAATTGTGTTTTCAGAAGTGTATTTTTTATGTAAATATGGTCAGTGAAAATCCAATATTAACAGTGTCTCTCGAAACTTATTTAGAAGTTACACCTTATAGTTTAAAAATAGAAGGTACAGTAAACGAGGAAAGAAGGAAGCATAGAAAGAAAAGCACATCAGTATTTAGTACTTTTTTTTTTTTAAGAACCTTACTAGTTATTTAATCAAAAGGTTTTTATTGTTATTAGAGTTGGCTTTCCAGAATATCATTCTGTATGGTCATTTGGCTGTACAACTTCATAAAAAAGGTTTATCAGTCTCTAAATTCGTATAAATAAGTTAAACTACGTAATTTAAAAAGAGAGGACAGTAAAAGAGGAAAGAATACAGAGTAAAAAGAAAAGAACATCAGTACTTTTGTTTCGTAAAGGACCCTTAAGGTTTACTTAATCACAAGGTTTACATTGTTATTGGAATCGGTGTTCCAGGAGATAATTATGTATTGTCGATTGGCTCTTCAACTCGATAGCTATCCATTCTCCATTTATTAAAAGAGAATTATATTTTCAATATGTGCTCCAGGAGATAATTATGTATTGTCAATTGGCTGTTCAACTAGATAGCTATCTATTTTCCATTTATTAAAAGATAATTATATTTTCAATATTCTCACATTATTATCACTTATGTTTTTTTTTTTTTTTTTTTTGGAAAATAAGAATGTACATTTCAAAGGAAAGTACATTTCAAAGGCAAGAATAGATACAATCTACAAAAAGAATTCAAAGGAAAGTACATTTCAAAGGAAAGAATAGATACAATCTTAAAAAAGAATTGGGGGAAGCTCCACAGCACTTGAAACTCTGCAGAAAGCTGGGGAAACAAAAAAAAGGGGGAGCTAACCCACTGCCGAGACTGGAGGCAGAACAAAAGAAACCCACAGGCTGGGCCAGCCAAAACAAAGCAACCCACCAGCCACGAATCCTTAAAAAAAAAAACCACCCACATCCCAGGCCAGGCTAGAAACTAGCAAAAGAAGACACGCACATAGGCCAAACGAACAGAGAGGGAGCTAGAGCAGATTATAGACTCAATGAAAGATTGGGTTGTGACCACTCAGGGCAGCAGCTGAGTGAGACCAAGCCAAGGCCTTAGGGTCCAAGTTGCAACCAATTTCCCAGGTACGATTTGACGCAAGGAGGGAGAGCTTCCTTGCTTGAAATCATTTACTTGAAGAAAAGAGTGAATGCACTATCCACTATCCAAGTGACCTTCCAGAAGATATTCCTAGATCTGGTACCCACCATGTCTTAGATGTAACCCTATGAATGGGTCCCAAAGTTAGCAGTTTCCCACCAAATACCTGAGTGTCGGGCTACTGATAAATTCATTCCCAACCACCTCTATCAATGGAGACCTACCCCAATGTGCAATAACCACTTCCTTGGAATCGGGTACTGATCTGGTTATACACACAACTCCCTCAATTAAATGTCTTTCCAGAGCAAGACCTTCAAACCCCCACTAAAAATCTTACTCCTGCAAAACCTTGACAGATCCTACAACTAAAAAAAATGGCATCTCATACCTTTGATCATTAACATTAATCCCAACCTAGAAAACCCTAGCCAATATCTTCTCCCTTCCCTGAATCAACCCATTATTTTCAATCCCCATATTTCCAACTATTGGCTCTCCTCTGTAGAGGCTCTTGCTTCTCTGAAACACGAGCAATTTTCATAGAAACACCTAGTTTCTTTCTCAGACAAGGGAGAATTTCCAGTTATTGAGGGAGGGTACAAAACTACAAAGCAGTCTATAACTATCAAGAGGTTCAAATTTCATAAAACCATGTAGTTTTTTCATGTAATCTTAGACAAAATAAAACAAACCTACCATTATGGATTCCTAATTCAAAACTGGGGGTTTCTTCTGCATCTTTTTTTTTTTTCTTTGGGCAGTTCCTAAAATAATCATCCTAACTTTGTTACTGAATTCTTCGTAGCCTAATAACGTCATTGCTTTAGTTTGTTCTTTGAAACCTAATAACATGAAAGCCTAGGCAATGGAGCCTTTGGCTCTCTTCTCATACTTGCAGTCCACTCTCACAATCCTACATTTCACAATTGTGAGTCATGCAATATTCAGAAGCCCACTCTTTTATTAAAACAGAATTTACCAAAAAACCAATGAGAACTCTGAATTACCATGAAACTTCCAGTTTAGACCTTTGCAAACCCAAGAACATCCTCTCTAACATCTCTTGAAACCACTCCTCCACACCCCCCATCCAACAAATGAAGCAGAATTTAACAGATTCAAATCATTACAAGGATATAAAAAACCATAAACTCAGCTCAAATAGATTCCCACCCACTCAATCACCCAGCTTTGCCGAGACCACGATTCCTATCACCCAATAAGACACCCATTTCTATCATAACCATACACTACCCAAAAACCCATACATCATCAATTCATCCCTAAACAGGGATAATCTTATTCCTACATATCAAACCCTAGAAGAAGAAAAAAACCCATCATTCATCCAAACAATAACAATGGCTTAAAAATTGAAACTTTCCATCAAAAGCAAATAAAGCATTCAGAGGTGAACTAAAATCAAAATCAATCATAACAAGCAACAATTTGAAAAACCCAGAAAGACAAAAGGGGTCCAAAGATAGAATGATAGGAATGCAAGGATTATACATACCATGACTCGATCGAAGGCGTTGGGAAAACAAGAATCTTGACGAGAGAAGGTGAGATTTTGGAGCTATGATATGAGGAATTGGGTTTTCCCTGTCTTGAGAATCCTCAAATGGAGGGAGTTTGGATCTCTCGTTCGTTTCTTTGACGGTGAGGAAAATGGGAGAAGAAGAGAAAGAAGTTTCCAAGAAGAAGATGTTTGTTTGGGGGTTCTGGTTTTTTCCTTTCTTTCGTTTTATAGGTGGGGAAAGTTCGCGAACAAGAGATGGATGATAAAAGGACGATTTTGTCCCTATCTCTAGGCGCAGTTTCTAACGCAAGTGACGAGGGTAGGGATGTAAACTGGTGGTAATGTATATTCGGATTTTAATTCGGATCTGATCTGCATCCAACCTAATTTTTTTTAGGAGCATTCCAACGTTCAACTTTATTGTCTTAGATCTACAATCTTTTTCATAGTGTGATAAGTCCTTTTTTTTTAAATTTGAAGACCTAAAATATCTAATTTACCATTTCTTCAAAATCATATCCCACGATTAGTAAAATATGCCATTAATAATAGTCAACTACCATTTAATTGCCCAAATAAATTTCAAAATATCCAAATAATTTTCAAAAGATCAAAATAAATCTCAAAAAATGTAAATAAATTTCAACAGATCCAAATAAATTTCAAAGAATGTAAATAAATTTCAAAAGACCAAAATAAATTTCAAAAGACGTAAATAAAATAAAAAAAAAGCAAATAAATTCAAAAAAAAATACAAACAAATTTTAAAAAATATAAATAAATTTGAAAGAATGCAAATAAATTTTAAAAATACAATAATTTAAACAAAAAGAAATAAATTTCAAAAGAACGCATAGAAATTTAAAAAGACAAAAATAAATTTGGAAAGATCCAAATAAATTTCAAAAAATATAAATAAATTTCAAAAGATGAAAATCAATTTAAAAAAAATGCAAATAAATTTCAAAAGATCCAAATAAATATTAAAAAACATAAATAAATTTCAAAAGATGAAAATCAATTTTAAAATATCCAAATAAATTTCAAAAAATGTAAATAAATTTCAAAAGACATAAATAAAATTAAAAAACGCAAATAAATTTAAAAAAACAAATACATTTGCCAAAACTAAGATGAACCAATTTTTTAAATTTCAGAAAAATTACCAAAAACTCAAGTATTTTTGCCAAAACTCAGTTAAATTTATTTCAAAAAATGCAAATAAATTTCAAAAGAACAACCTGACTTCAGTTCAAAAATTCCGTTAAAATTTGCCAAATGGAGATAAATCTGTCAGAAACTTAGCTATATTTTTAAAAACTCGTATAAATCTGCCAAAAATTAAGATAGATTTGTCCAGAACTTAGATAAATTTGTTACAGAACTCAGATAAATTAGCCAAAAACTCAAATAGATTTGTCTAGAACTTAGAGAAATTTGTTTCAGAACTCAGATGAATTTACGTAAAATTCACATAAATTTGACAAAAAATGAAAAACTCAGATAAATGTTACAGAAGCTCATATAAATTTGTTAAAACTCAGATAAATTTGAAAAAAAACTTAGATAAATTTCACATAAAATCAGATAAATTTCATAAAAACTCATAGATTTGTCAAAAACAATATAACAGCCATGCTGCCTTCCTTCTTTGGCAATGGCGCAGCACCGTCGACTACATTCGACAACAATCGAAAAACTACAGATTTAAGAGGTTCTTTGTTTGGTGTAGATCTAACGTCGCTGCACAGGTTCTACATTGATGAAGAAATCAGAGGATTCTGAATTGATTGAGGTGGGCCACACATCTCGTTCTGGATCCAGTTCTGAATCGGAGAAGAGGGGTTCAACTGGAGGATAGGATCGGATCGCTGCCCCATTCTTGAACAGTGAAAGAAGAAGAAGCCCGCTACTATCCGTTCCCGGAGAAGACTGCATATTGCGCCTTAGTTCTCTGTTGCAGAGGAGAAAAGACCAAACAGGGCTCTGTTTTGCCCACTTTCTGTGACCAAAGAAGTTGTTGCCAGGACTGGAACGCCTGTGTTGCGCATTGACAGAGAAGCATCGCCACGCCTTGCAGTATTCCCAGGCGCTGCTCAAGCTGCAGAGGAAGAGGGTTTGACTTTCCAAACTGGAAATCGGAGAAATCGCAAGGGCTTCAAGTCGCCATCGCTGGACTCCCTCGCCATTCATTGTCGTCTGTTCCCGGAGAAGACTGCAGACTGCGCCTTAGTTCTCTGTTGCAGAGGAGAAGAGACCAAACAAGGCTCTCTTTTGCCCATTTTCTATGATCGGAGAAGTTATTGCCGAGATCGGAACGCTTGTGCTGCGCATTAACGGAGAAGCATCGCCACGCCGTGCAGTGTTCCCAGGCGCTGCTCGTGCTGTAGAGGAAGAGGATTTGACTTTCCAAACCGGAAATCGGAGAAATTATAGAGGCTTCAAATCGCCATCACCGGACTCCCCACTGAGGAGGAAGAGAGAGGGGTGGGGGGCGTCTTCTCCAATGGAGAACTTGTATTCTCATCACCAACTGGACGATCTTTGAAAGAGGAGCCGGGAACGGAAGATTTAAAATTTTAAATTTTAAAATTTTATGCCAAAAACAGTTGAAAGGGTAAATTCGTCATCAAAATCGTATCTATGGACCTCTCAACCAAATATGTCTAGCTATATGGACTACAGGCCTTAAAGGAAAAGTTGATAAACTGAAGGCCTTACAAGAACTCTATCACCACAGACTTTTCGCTAATTTACTCTTTTTTTAAATCTTTTATCACCACAGAATCTAGCCTCAATCCCATCTGAGTGAAACCCCAAAGGAGTAGCTCAGTTGACCAAGAACCACAATTTGCACTTGGAAGTTGTGGGTTCAAAACTGCACTACTACACTGAGGTTACAAGGGAGTTTACTTGGCTTCCCTCTGGGCCCAGAGAAATTAGTTCAGCCCAAAAGATTGGAAACCCTCCGATAGCAACAAAAGAAAAACCCGATCCAAGCGATGCCCACTGTGTATATTGTTTGATAAATATATATATATATATATATATATATATATATATATATATATGGATGTAAATGGGTCCCTGATTTTTCAATTATTCGGAGATTGCGACCGGTTAAGAATCGAGTTTAGGTCCTTATTTAGGCACTGACAAGTAAATGGATCCGGGTCTGGTTCGACCTTGGTTCGGACCTGTGGACCCGAGACAAGCCCGACATATTACCTAAATTTTTAAAAATCTCTCCTAAAAATCATATTTTTTTTAATATCATTCTCTACCTAAATCTAAACCCTGATCCGAACCCGTCCCATATATAGTTCTGATTCCGAAGTTAAGAAACCGGTTCCAAATCTAATTCCACCTTTTTGATGGTTTCGGGTCCACCATAGATCTGAACTGGAACCGACCTGTTTACAACCCTATATATATATATATATATATATATATATATATATATATATATATATGAAGCCAAGTGAGTCCTCTACAATTATAAAAGTTAGAAGCACAATTAGGCATCTAATTAAGTTCTCATTTGATAAAGTTCGGACTCTTCTCAAGTGAAATCTGACTCAATCAAAGTTCGACGGTTACATCCATCTCGAGGTATGTCAACAATGAGTAAATACATGACCATCTCGTTCTGACTCCTTACCTTCTATCTTCTCTACATGGATAAAAGTAGACTTTACATCCTTCTTTCTCAACCAAAAACACTTCTTTTCTCCATGCTACTTTCCATGTCCTGCTTCTCTCTTGGTGGAACCATAGCAGACATTGGTAAAGCTGAATATTCAATGTATGTCTTCTTCTTCTTCTTTTAAATTTGATTGATTTTGCCACACCATGGGCTTCAATCTGTGGGCATTGTTGTACAAGAGCTTCACATTAAAGAAAATATTTATTAGATAATTCACAGTTGGAGGCTGAAGTTATTTTCTATTCACTATTTTTCTCTATGTAAAATACAATTCTGATACATCATCTTTATGCAGACACTTCTTTTTTTTTTTTTTTTTTTTGGTAAAATTTGAAAGACACTTGTAATCTATAGACATAAAATGGCATTTGCTAAAAATGTACAAGAATCACAAGATCTTCCAAGCTAGCTGTTTGTTATGGGTGATTTTGAAATGTATGACTCAGGCAGGGCCTAGCCAAGGTATGTTTCCTTATATGCATGATTCTCTTCAATTGGAGAATATCTTTTGATATGGCCAATACCTTGATAAGAGTCTTGTGAGTTGGAAAATGGTATAAATGTAGATCTTGTGAGTTGTGTGCGCTGCCTTGGTCAGAATCCTTTGAGCTGGATTCTTCTTTTCATGTTTTAATGATGCTATTAAAGGATCTTACAAGCTAGCTGTTTGTTATGGGTAGTCTTGAAATGTATGACTCAACCAGAGCCTTGCCAAGGTATGTTTCCTTGTCTGCATGATTCTGTTTGACTTGGAGAATATCTTTTGATATGGTCAACACCTTTTATGGATTATCTCTAACTGAATTTACTTTCATAATTCATTTTGAGAGGCCATTACTCCTCTTTTAAAAGGAGCAATTTTGTTTAAATATGGGCGTAAAGGAAAACCCAAATTTTGCCCATTCAGATTTGAAAATGTAAGTAATTTTGGTTGTTATTTTGTCATACAGTATTCTTAATTATTGTTATTTTTTGTACTTTTTATCTTGATTAATCTTTGTCTTACATAGTATCTCTTTATTCATCACTATGGCTGTCATCATCATCTTCAAAGCCTAGTTCCGGCATTGTCATGTACAAGAAACTGACGTATTATGAATGTAATAAATTAAAAATTTAAAAAAAAAAGGAAAATGCGATGAAGATACATTAAAAAAACAAAGCATTCCCTTAGGGCCCGTTTAGTAATTTACTATTAAACTAAAAGTAATGTAAAGCATCAAATCAAGATAGAATAAAATATAAGGGGGTTATGATTGTATTTTCTCTTTAGTGGATTGGTATGAAATCTTTTTTTATTGAGGATTTTACCGGTAAATAACCGGTAGTTAGCCATTGCATGAAAATGGACCTTGTAGTTCATGTTACACAAACGAGGTCCGTTTGCCCCTTTTTTTTTTTTTTTTTTTTTTGCATTTTTTGAATTTTGAGAAGAGTGACTCTCTGACGGAGGCAACGCTAGCATCGCTCGTCACGGCATCTCATACGAGCTGCTGGTCTTTGCCATGACCATCTGCAGGGGCTGCAGTTATCATGAAAGATTTGCCGATGCCATTAGCAGCGATGTGCACCGTGTCTTCTTAATAGAAGACAGAAAGCAAATGGATAATTATTCTCAATTAGGTATCAAAAGTGCAATTAAAAGAGGAAGGATAAACAACTCTAATAGTGATGAAGTTTGTCTTTGAGATGCTATTATCATCTTGAGCTGTGAGACCTTGGACTCGAGATCAAGAGCTTCTTCTTCCATCAAGCAGAGATTTGATACTGACAAAGACAAAGTAGCCAAGTGTGAGAAAGGAGCAAGCCCATCTATTTCTTTGGTTCTGAATCTCTCAATTAAAGAAGTGGAGGAGCCATCATTTGACAATAGGGGCCTACTTATCGAATCTGTGGATGGAAGGTTTGATTTCAATTTGCAGGGCGACCTGTAGAAATGGGAATATATAATCCATGGCAGAGGCAATATCTACTCACAAAATGAAACAAGAAACCAAATCAAAGCAAAACAAAACCACCAAAACTCACCGAGTCTTCTAAAAACAGAGCAAAAGAATCAAACTATTTACTGAAATCGAGTCAGAAACCCTCAGAGAGGGAGAGGGAGAGAGATAAGACGATGAGATGGAAGAAATGATTTAGGGCTCCTCCTCCTCTAAAATGGGTTGGAGTTTTTGCTAACCGAAGAAAATATCAATTATCGATCTTGGTTGCAGCAGGACCCGAGCTCTATGGATTCTGGAGAGAGAGGAGATCAGTCTTGCAATTGCATGCGTCAAAGGTATTTTTGGTTCCGGAGTTACAGAGGAAAAGGCGACCAAAGATTGGACCGACTTCTGCAAATTTCAAGGATCAGAATTCCTCTTTGCATATCGAAAATGTTGCAGGTGACCATAGCGTTGCGTATACTTTATTGAGGCGACGTAGAGCTCAACCAAAAGTACAAAAAAATAATAATAGTGATAGGAGGACTGAAACTGTGCTACCCTGAGTACTGGATCTTTTTTCGTGCAATGTCCGCCAACCGGAAATTTTTCGGTAAAATCTGCTTTTGACGTTTTAGAGTAAAATGAAGTTAAATGGGCCCTAATTGTTTAAAATTTTAAATATACCCTGTGTGGATGAGCCTGGCCAAATAGATGAAGTAATGTTGTCAGTCACATGTATATCCATTTTACTTCAACCCGAAATACTCCAATTACTTTGAATAAAAGTGAATTCTACTCCAAACCTTAACTTCACACCAAGCACCATCTGCTTGGATAAATGAGGAGTAAAGTAAAGTTAAGTAAATTTCACATGAGGAGTGAAGTGGAGAAGCAACCACCAGAGTGGATTATCTCTAAAGGCTTCTTAGCTTGATATTTGGATTTCGTGTATAGCTGTCGGTGAGCTTTTCTGTACTGACAACCTACACACATTGTGTCTTTATGGATTTCTAATTGTGGAAGTCCCTTCATCATAGACTTAGTCATCATTACCTTCAACCAGTTATATCCCACATGCCCCAATCGGGCATGCCATAGATCAACTGTATCATTTTGACAGGTCTTCTTCACATATGCCGATTCGGCCGACATGACATAGACGGAGTCTAGTCTTTGCCCCATCATAATCGGCTTTTCACATGGCTTTACATTGCAATATACATTTACATCATTGGGCCCAAATACTACAAAATTACCATATGAGGTCAATTGTAATACAAATAATACATTCTTCTTCATACTTGGAATATGGAAGATCTGCTGTAAATGGGCCTCATCTTTGTTGAATCTGGGCACACAAATGGCTTCTCCGACATGAGTGATCAGTAACCGCGCATTATTTGTTGTAACCACCACTTTGCCGCCTTTGTACTCAACTAGGCTTGAGAACTTCGACTTGTCGGCTATCATATGATTCGAACATCCCGAGTCCACGATCCAATCTCAATCGTAATTGATGACTTCAAAATTGGAATTTGCAATGAGCGTTGTCCCCTCACAATCATCTCTGGAGCTTAATGGGGTACTGCCACTTGCTGCATAAAAACTCGGCAGTCTGATATCTTCAATGATTGTCGTAGACGCTTGGCATTCTCATTCTTCTTCAGTTTCAGTTTGGTGACTCGTTGTGGTCACCACATTCCTTCACAGGTCTTCTTCGGTAGTCTGCAGTCACGGGCAAAGTGACCCTTCTTGCCACAGTTATAACACTCGAGGCTTCGGGGAGAACTTTCTGGACGATCAGTATTGGTGTCTTGAACTCCCCCTGGCTGGGAACTCTCCCTCCACCAATTAGCTTCAGCGGCCTCCTTCCTTCTTGGCTTCATCGCCGATTTGCCCTTTCGAGTGAAAAGCGCATGTTCCTCGTCTTTCACTGTTACTACAGTCATTTGTTTGGCTAGTGCTTCCTGATTTGCCAAAAGACTTTCTAACTCTACAAGAAACGGTTGAGTTGGCCAGCCCCTGATGGTTGTCATAAACTCGCTATATTTAGGCTTCAATCTCCGTGTAATTATCCATCTCATCCTAGCTTTACTGACCCGCGAGTCCGGATCATGCTGAGAAATCTCTTGACTTTCATAAAATATTAACTAATAGTCATCGTACCTTAAGTGATAGATGCAAGTATTTTCCAAAAACTGAAGCCGCGCATCATTTGTCTTGGAGAACAGTGTAGCCAGCGTATCCCATGCCTTTTTCAGACTGTCAGTAACTCGTATATGCTCTAATAGCTCCTTTTGCATTGTGGTCCTTAAGACGAACATAGACTTCCCAGCTTTAATTCGCCACTTGCGCAGTACCTCCGCATTGTTATTCGCTGATGCTGTAATGTCAGTGCCGCCAATGATCTCCCATTAAGTCTTTGGCCTTGAAGATATGCCTCCACACACATATGCCAATAATCATAATTGTGGTTGTTCAGCTTCTCAATCCCTCCAGTTGCATTTGCGAGATCTGCCATCGTGATTAGTGGGATCTTCGTCAATTTCTACCACCAAGAAGCTTAGTCCACGACTGATTGGCTTCACAGCATCGCCTCGCCTTTAGCTGCTACTTCCAATGGACGGACGGTCCCTGACCTTGCATCTCTCTGATACCACTTGTAGGGAAGCCTAACCTCAACTATGGTGGACTCAAGACTCAAGACACCACACTTATACAAAATATACCCTTGACTATTTATTAATACAAATTATTCAAATGGGTACATGCATAAGCACGTTTTATACTTCACTGCACTATTATAACAAACACAAACACAAGCACAGTACACTACAACTAAGACACTTACTGTTTGCACTCAAGGGAACCAAGTACTCACCACACTTCTCTTGCACTCTTCTCTTGTTGTACTCAAGATATGCATCACTCACTTCTCTGTGTCTTTCTTATGAGGCAGCACCATCTATTTATAGGCATGAGTGAGTCGGTTGGAGAAGTGTGTGTGGCCAACAAGTGGGCCACGTGGCTTTTTTCACTTGCCACACATTAAGTTGGTGAACTCATGTCCCTACCATGGGACATGATGGTCTATTGTATGGTTTGCAGCACTATCAGTGTGCAACTCATTATTACCAGCAGCCAACAACACCAAATGGAACAGATTCTCCAGCGCCAACTCTAACAGGGGATGTTTCCACCTCCATTGCTCAAGTATTACAATAAACATTTTGTCTCCAGCCTCCTTAAGTCACCAATAAAGGACACTTCACAGTGCAGATTCATGTTAGAATGTGTATGATCATCTCTCTTGACCTTTTTTTTTTTTTTTTTTTTTGTTTTGTTTTGTTTTTTAAAGTTAAGCAGATAAAATATAGAAACTTTGATCAGATCTAATGTGGATGGATGTATGTTAAACAAAGACGCATTGACCTTAATTCATTTTTTGGGTGAGCCCTTCTGTGCATGGACTTCAAATTGAACATCGAGTCCCACGGGTTGGATCCGGTCTGAGTTTGTTCCATTCCAAGGTTTGGGTTCGTCAATTAATATGCATGCATGGAGGTTCATCAATGGGAACAACATGCCAAAGCCACTTAAAAAGCAAGTTATGAGCAAGTTTGGTTAACAAATGATTTTCTCACTCTCAAATCTGCATACTTGGTATGAGCACAACACCATGTTTCATGTGATGTAACAATATATATAATGGTAAAAGATCTATTCAATTGGCTATATGTAAGGAGTTGATGCAACTACAACCTACAGTCTACAGACGAAGAAAAGAAACCATAAACTCTAAACCGATATTCCCGTGCCTAAGCCCCATATTTTCAGTAAAAAGGTGTAACCTATTACCCAAACAAACATAAGATCCTCGCAAACAAGGGTTTGCTTCATTATCACAAAAAAAGAAAAAACTACATTACATAGCAAACAAAGAGAAATAAGAAAAAACTTCATTATTGCAAGAGAGAGGGGGAGGGAAGATTACTTGAGATGTAGAGAGCAAGGTTTGGAATTGTAGAGAGGAGAGGAAACAAAGGAAGTTTGGGATAGAATCACCTTTTACTAAGGAAATATGAGTATTTAGGGTTGAAGTTAAATGGATATATATATGTACGCTGACAATAACACTTCATCTGTCGGGCCAGACTCTTCCAAACAGGGTGAAGCTGGAAATTTAAACCTTTATATAGCCCATTCAACATCACTTTACACCATTTTTTATTTTTATTTTTGCCTATCCAAATAAAACAAAACACTAGCTCTAAAATCATTTCTCAAATTATTTAGTTGTATAGTATCTTAATGTTTTGAGTTGAATGGGTGGAAGTATCAAAGAAACTATACAGAACACGGCATTTGAAAGGGGCTCAACCTATGATACACGGATACTTCAAAATGAGCGACGTATCGTGTCGTATCATATCCAATACCTCACTTTTTATGTGTAAAATCCGTGTCCCTTCCGTATCCATGCTGTGTCCCTATTATATCCATACCGTATCTGGACATCATAGGAATCAACTAGTGTGTGTATTCCAAGGATTTCCAACTTTTCACGAATTTGGAGGATTCCAACTAATACCAAGGTTTGGACACCCATCCAAATTCATCTAGTTTCAAGCTTTTGCGCGCACACAGTTATGTCATGCTACATGATTATCATGCTTTCAAGTGTGACCTATCAAGGTCAGTCAAAACATTACAAGCTTAGTGACTGGCCCTTTTGCAAATATAAAGATCTAAAACCCACTATTTCAATTCCACCCAAAAACATCTTTAAAAAGAATGAAGAACAAACATATATAAATGCACCACAATATCCTCACAATTACAAATCTTATACCCCCCTGAAAAAGAACATCTTCTTATATACATCACCAAAAAAGAAATTACAAAAAGAAGAAAGAAGAAAGTTAAAAACCCCTAACCCTTTTTTTTTACCCCCAAAAACAGCTCTCCCAACTTTCCAACTTATTTCATTTACAAGACAGGAATATACCCCACCATGTAAACCTATCAAACCTCCTTTTTCTCTTTCTCCTTTTATCCTCACCCAAATTTTGTTTTAAAAAGAAAGAAAATAGCACCAAGTTGGAAATATAAAAATGGGATTTAGCAATAATGACATGAAGATGCCATTACAATTATTACCTCGGCTGAGGTTGTGCCCGGAATGATCGGGCTGGCTGAACTGGTGGAGGGGCCACAGGGACAGTCATGTGTGACCGTGCAAGCATGTCAGCCATGGATGGTGTCTGGTACGCATGCAATAGGCTGGCGCTCTCAGTTGAGTCCCCGCGGGCAGTTGCTCTCTGCCAGGAGTGTGAGCTGAGGCCTGAGAGCACATATGCCCGACCGGATGCCTCATACACACGCCGACTGGCCATTCTTTCCTGCATCTCCTTCAGCTCTGCATCCAGCGCAGCACAGAGCTGGTCACCAGCCCTTGCTGCTGCAGAATCTGACAATTGCCTCCGGCAGGTTTCAAGGACAGTAACTGCACTGCCCAGATCACCCCGCTCAGCTGAGGCTCGAGCTTCTGCCATTGCCATGGCTGCTTGAAGGCGATTTCTCTGCCTGTCCACCTCAACTGACACCGAATGCACACCAACATTTACAGGTCTCTGAATCCTGACTTCCTGGCCTTCCAAATTCACCTTTTCTTTCGATATTGGGTCTTTGTAAGAACACCCAACCTTCATTAAACTTGTTACATCAGCATCACCGGCAGGTACATTGACAGACACTAGAAAATCTCTCTCTTCATCCGCATACAAATCCCCAGCGTCAATATATCCTGTCCGCCCATCACTGGACACCCGGCTTTTGTAACTGCCTGCTTTAATGGAATCAATGCGTATGCTGGGTCGCAAACTCTCTATCCCCACATGCAGTTCCTGCACAACGACACTCAGAAGTCCACCGATACACTGTGCAAAAGCATCCTGGATCACACCCTCAGCCTCAATGAATGAAAAGGTACCACCAGAGGTCTCTGAGATTGAGTGCATCGAGGCAGCATCATGGTCCATTCCAAAGCCAAATGCATGGACTGGAACCTGACCACCCATACCACCACGGATGGATAATGGAAGAAGGGACTGGTAATCAGGTTGTGGGTTAGCCCCACCAGTGCCAGAAACTGTGTAAGTGTCCTGTCCATCAGAGAGCAATATGATGCTGCAAACAGGGTTCTTCTCCCTACGATCTTCAATAACCTTGGCACCCTTTCTCAGGCCTTCAGCAATGTTGGTTCCACCGCTTGCAATCAGAGAATTCACAGCTTGCAAGGCCTGCTGTCTCCCAATCTCTGACATCCGGCGAAGGTGGAAGAGCCGTCGTGCAGTTGATGAGAAGGCAATCACAGAGAGCCTATCAGAAGGCCCAAGATTCTGTATCACAAACCCCATTGCCCGTTTTAGCAATGCAAGCTTGGTGCCCGCCATACTACCACTGACGTCAAGCACTGTGACAAGATCCACAGGCGCTCGAGAAGTTTGATGTGTTATGGGTGATGCAGCATTGTTCCTGCCAAAATTATGTTTTGAAGTTGTGAATGGAGCCTTGAGATGGATCAAAACAGTGAAGTTTTCGTGGGAGCTAGAACGTGAAATGGCAGAAAATTCTGGGTATGTTTTTATCTCCACTACTTTAGCTTGGCTGGTTTCAGCAACCAAAGTTGGAGTTGCTTTCTCTGGCAATTCAGTCTGGAGGTCCAACTGTTCATCATCATTGAAAATACTTGGCTCAGATGCATGAAAGAGAGATGACATCTGTCTATTGGAATTTGACCGAGGAGGTAGTCGACGTAATATAGTCATCCAAGCATCATCCTGAGGCCAATCCACAGGGTTGATTCTCGCTCTTAGATTAATATCAGAAAGGGGGCCCTGGAAGGGGATCTCCTTCCATTTTGCTCTGCAAACGGGGCATATCTGGTTGCCATGTTTGACACTTGATGCAATGCAGTGGAAATGGAAAGTGTGGGAGCATTCTGCTGTAAAAAGAGCATGGCCATGTCCAGGCTTCATGGTGGCCAAGCATATAGCACAGGTCTTCTGAAAATTGGAGAACATAGAAAAAAGGAAAAATAAGATGACAGAAACTATTGTATCTTGATATGTTGGAAGAAAAAACATAAGATGATAGAAACTATTGTATCATGATATGTTGGAAGAATATTTATTATATCCAAGATCACAAAAGGCTACAATCAACATCAAAGAAGAAGAAGAATATGGACTCGTCGGAGTTGCATGGGACTTAGTCCCTCACCAAGTTGCTTGGGTACAGCAAATTTCATAATTAACTAGGTGACCACCACATTGGTAACTAATTACATCAAATGTTTTTTTTTTTTTTGGGGTAAATGACATCAAATGTTATCTAAATATATATGACCCTATCATCAGCATAAAATCTATCATTTATGAGCTCCAAGAATTACCAAAGATGATTGCAAATTGGTGCAAGTGGGAAAACAAACAAATTGTATTGCCTATACAATCAAGCCAATTCAGATAATAAAACTGACAGTTATTGGACAATGAAACAAAACATATTGCTACCTTATTGGCTATCTTCTGGAAAAGGATTTTGCAGAAGGATACTGTTATTGGATCAACATAGAGAGAAGAACTGAAGGAGGAAAATATAAGATGCGATGTATTCAAAAGCTGGATAACTACATATATTTAATGATTTCTTAGTTCATCTTGTCTTGCAAATGGATTCTGATCTCACAGTTTACAGTAAGCCAAACCAGCCAAATCAGTTTCTTCTGTCCTTTATCAATAGTTTATATCTTGGACAATGATGTAAGAATGAACTAATTCAAAACTAGGTAAAAACTAGTGATAGAATGGAAGATTCGAGCTGCCTGACCTGTCTACTATTGAGAGAAGCAGAACATATCAAATTGGACATCAACGAGCACATGGGCTGGAAACATGGGCACAAGAGTCAGAGTTTTAGTTGGGTGTAGGAACAAGAGTTTGACTAGGCAAGGCGACCCCAAATAATTTCTTATGATCGATGTGATAAGATATGAAGGTGTATAAAAAAGCACTACTATGAAGCATACAATATAGAGTAGTTTATCTACAGAAAATTTGACTATTGAAGAGTGTATTAGGAGGGCACAAGTACTCTGTAAATAATGCTAACTGTAAGAAAATAAAAGTAATATGGTTGACAATAAGATTTAAAAAAAAAAAAAAAAATTCATCTTCTTTTCTCCATACTATTGGCCAGATCAACTGGAACAAAAGAACATTTTCTTGAACATTGAAGCGCCCTTTGTTAAAGATTGAAGTGCCCTTCAATAAACTATGGTCATCAAACAAAATCTGCTAGGCAGCACTGACTAAGAAAGACATAGTTCCAATGCAGTTTATTTATAACAGGAGCAACTATTCTGTTTCAACCTCAGATTCTCGGTAGGTTCCAGGAGAGACCTATGATCTAGCAAACCCAATAAAGAAATGTTAAGAGAGCCCAAAGCTAGTCTCTAAAGAGGCATGGGCGCATGGCCACATAAATTATCTCGTTTGCAATTTATATAACACGCTCCAGTGAAATAGTATGATAAACCAGATTCTAGTCAATAACTACGCAAAAAGATCCCAATATTATGACAGTCTCACTAAGATGACAGACATAAAAATGAGGAAGTCAGACTTTAATAAAAGAAGTAATTAAGAAAATGTAATGTCACAACCCAGAAGAGACTATCACTTTTCATGGATGTTGATAGATGTGTTAAAGATGACATTATGGTCCCCAAATGCAGAGGTTTGATATACCATCAGCAATTAAAATTTTGAATCCATTCACCTGTCTGTGTTGGGGTATATCAAATATCAATATGCATACTTATCATTATGCATGTTATGCATGCCAAATGTGCATCTTTCCATGCTTGTAACTCAACTAAGATTTGGTGAGGCTGTGAGGTCCTCAGAGTTTGAGATCATTCACTAAGTTGAGTATTCGATCCAATTTCAAAACACTCAGTATCCGACAATTTAATTAGATTAAACTAGGTGGCTACCGATGAACCAGATGTGGTGGCCCCACTCCAAAGGATTACTATTAAGCAACCTCTTACTTTTCCAAGACTACATCTACACAACCTCCAAAGCCAGACACAACAAGCCCGTCAGCATAATCCCTTCCTGGCCCCCTTTGGCAATCAGATACGGAAGGCACAAGTTATGGATAAATAATCAGAAATCCAGTCGTGTAGAAAACCCCACATTACAGTATTCAACTATATTATGGCATCATAGACCAGGTCATACCCATGGTGGAACCACCTAATGGACGGCTGAGTCTCATCCACATTTCCTGTTCACGCATGATTCAAATAAGAGTTGAACAGGTCACACGTGCACCTCAAATAAGACTTCAATACGTCAAACATGTGCTTCCAATAAGAGTTGAATAGGCCTAAATCATAAATATTCAAAAGCATACATTTCTCCTTTCAGGCCGAAGGTTACCAAGTAATGTACGCCTCACACAAATGTCAATGATGCAAAAATTAAAAGTCAATGATAAAAGCTTGCCCTAATTTTACCCCAATAAAAGAAGGGTGAATTCAATAATTACTGTTAGCTTTTACACCCCTTTTCCTTTCAAGACACTTACTTTTGGAAAGCTTGCAGTTAATGGCCAACATAATTCTAAAAAAAAATGCTTATGGAGGGTGAAGTTGCTGACCAGTGCAGCTACTTTCCCTTCAAGGGAAGGGAAAAAGAAAAGGTTTCTGTAGTTTTCCTTTTCTAATAAGCCAAATAATTCTGTTCCAGAAAGGACCACTCTACTTTATCCACCCACAAGAAAAAGAACACCAAAAAGAAAAAAAATTTAAAACATGACAGCAACATCCAAAAGTCCATAATTTCATCTAACTGTTCCAAGATATAGGAAGTAAAACCCCACCAAAAAAACACAGGCCAAACAATCATTACATTGGTCCTTAATATCTTTTTTAACATGAAGCACAAATCACAATATCTAAAAAAGCAAGAGGCAAGTCCTAAATTAAAGATGTTGGGCACTCCATCATTGTACCAATCGATGGAAATGGCGGGATCCACTTTCTTTACCCAAGGGAAACATCAATACACATGGTCCCATCTTTCCACCAATACTAGCAGGATGTAGTAGCCAACTCAATACAAGATAATTAAGCAGAATTTACAAAGGGGTAAAAATCTAAAACCATGGTCAAAGAAAAAAGAACAGGCAAACCACTAATAAAGGGCTAGAATGCTCTGTCCACCCATCTTCCTTATCACATACACAGTAGCTGTGATGTGATGTATATGGATGCCAGTCGAGATAACAAAAAAAATTGCAGGCTCCTATGTGGTGGACCATGGCCAGAAAAAGCAATCTGATTCGATAATCCTAACAATACTACCTTTTTCCATCACCAATAAAATTTCCAATGTGCAAAATTAGATAGCTAGGACTGCATAATCAATGCAATTTTGAGACTCAGTCCATCTGCAACAGGGCCCACAGGTTGCATGGCTGTGATTTACGTCCATAAACATTCTAGTCTTAAGCAAAAGCTCAGATAGAAAGGGGTGAAAAAAAATTATAAAAAAAAAAAAGGATCCCATTTGATTTTCAGAGAGAAAAAAATGACCCCATTCTAATCCATGGAGTTGGCCTGCCTATGATCAATCCAGACCCTCTAATACACACCAAAGACTCATGAATTCACGGTAATACGATTTTAACACTGATCCAATCATTATCCATGGATAAATCAAGTCATAGCAACAAAAGATGAATAAAATTGTAAAAGTATTGAACTTTTGAAGCCCTAAAAATATCCAATGGTTAGAATCATCTGATAAACCCTAATCCATGCCATTTCACTGTGATTTCCATGCATCAAATACAAGTGAACCACATACAAACAACTGAATCCTTTAAAAAAAAAAAAAAAAAAAACCCATTTTTTTTAACTAGTCCCCTGGCAATCTATTCTCAAAGCAAAAGAACATAAGATTGGAGCAACAACAGCCAGAAAAACAACTAGAAGAACACAGTAACCAAAAAAAAAACACACAAACTTAAAATCTCCAAGCAATCAACAAATCAACAAAAATGGAGAACAAGAACTCTATACCTTAGACGCTCTGCTCCCGCTCTTCGACAACCTTAATCCAGAACTCGACGGCGTCGGCGTAGTCGGCATCTTCGGCGGCGGACCCAACTCTCCGCTCGCCGCCATAGAAGAATCCGACAATCTTGAAGCTGAATCAGCCACAGATGGCGCTGCATCATCACTAGATCCAGGAACATAGACGCAGAGATTCATACCTAGAGCAATCTTCGCTTTCCTCCATTTGCTCCCCATTTCTCCTCCAAAAGGAAACCAAAAAAAAAAATCTCTTCTTTCCACTCAAAACAGATTCAGATTCTAACCAAATCCGATGCCGTTTTCTTCCGTTCTTTTCGCAAGACTGAATCTTTTCGTTGCAGATTTCAGATAGAGAGAGATGAGATCTGAGAGGGTTTTTATTGGGGTTTAAGGAGCGTCAAAGAGAGGAAAGGGTCTATTAGAGCGGCCAAGAGAGAGAGAGAGAGGGGTGTGTTAGGTTTTGACCTTTGGATGGACTGCTTCTTCTGCTGTAGCAGCAGCCTTTGCTTCTTTCTTTTTTTCTATCTTTCGATGTGTTTTGGTAAGAGAGAAAGAGAAGGAGGGAAACGTTGTTGTTGCTTCTGCTGCTGTTGTAAATGTTTTTGCTTTGGTTGAATTAGTGCAGCTTTGGGGTTTTATAAGTTGGAGGAATTCCCAACATATGCCTGCTTTTCATTGCATTGGTGAGATTGGTCTCAAATGCCAGCAATTATAATAGAGAGAGAGAGATGGAGGGGAGGAGAACAGTAAAAAGGGACTATAAGTATTGCTCTGCAATGTGGGGCCCACCTGCTCCTCCCTCTCCCCTTTTAAAATCTGTGTCTCAGTCTCTCATCCCAATTTTGGAATATAAGAGCTAAAGAGTTTTGAAAGAACGCATATAGATTTTTAGAAATTCTCAAAAGGCTCCTGTATTTTATGTTTTTTATAAGAAGGCCATTGGTTTGACGGTACGATATGGGACTTTTAGGTCACGTTTGGGAATCAAATTTTCAGGAAAAAGATTTTTGGTTTTCATGAAGTTGTGGTAAATCCATGTTTGACAATTGTAGATTTTTGAGGATTTAGACGAATGGAAATTTTTATTTGTTAAGATTTTTAAATCCGACCGCCCCTCAAAATCCTCACTTAAGTAGATTTGCACACTAAACTATATTTTTCTCAAATATATGCATCAATACACACCAATATTAACATGAAATCATCAACTACGCAAATTCCCGGCGAAGAATCATTGTTGTAGCGGTAGTGAATAATCATTAAATCTATGGACTCATTGCCTGTTACTAAACATAGTCTTAGTTTTTTTATTAGATTAGTGAATCTCAGGAATTCAAATTGCTTTTAGCGGGGCCCACCTAAATGTATGATGACCAACGAAGGCATGGAGATAGGAAGGCATAGATGTAGATTAGGAAAGTAGGTAACATTGAGACATTGGAATGGTCCTATTTTTCAGTTTTAGGTCTACTAAGTTTAAGGGGCAGGATTATGTTTTAATCTTCTAATTCAAGAGAGAAAATAGCTACTTACCTCACCTGTCAGTCCAAGATTCGAACCCTAAGTACATCACATCTTTCCACTTATATCTTGATTCCCAACCCCCTTATTTGGGTTACCAAACAAACCCTCAAGCGATAAATCATTTGTGTTTTTCTTAGAATAGATTGGTCAAAGAAAAGGGATGTTGTCCAAAGTACTCTTTTTAAAGTTGGACTATTAGGCAAAGGAGGTGCTTTTAGTGTATGTGAATATATATATATATATATATATATATATATATATATATATCAGCTGCTCTCCTCACATGCCTGCAGCTGAGGATAATGAGGACTGCAGCTGAGGAGAGCAGCCCTCATATATATGTATATATATATGGACACTGTTATGAGGTTTTATAAAAGTATAGGGGCCTTTTTGTAAAAGAAAAATCATCTAAATTAATCATGCATGGAAGCGCTCAGGACCGACTTGAAACACTGACTTTGGGAAGAGTCCACAAAATCATACCCGCCTGCAAATTAGAAGAATAATAATGAAAGAGAGGAATTTATCAAATCCAACCTCAGCAGAAATGGGTTGGATAACTATCTGGCTGAGTCAAGTTGGACACTCACATTGACCCAAACTGAGTCAAAAGTTCAAATTTTAGTTTGATAATGTGTATGTATATATTTAATAATAAAATAGAAGAAAATTGCAATAGGTTGATAAGAAAAGGTTTTTTTCAATATGAATTCTCCTTTTTGACTAGGGCTCACAGTACTGTGTGGTAAACTGAGTTTGTTTAGAACTCATTAAAGAGAGGTTTAGAAATTTGCCCTTTTTCCATGGGTTTATGCCATGACTGGACCTAGACCTTACTAAAACCTTTACGTTTGGTAGGAATGACTACTTGAAGAAATTTAATATGGTATTATAGTTAATTAATCGCAAGTTCGAATCTAAGGAGGAACGACTCTTCCCGAAAAAAATATGTGCCACCAAAAATGTGTCGACCGAGTTACACCTGAGGAGGAGTATTAAAAAGTATTTATATTGCTTCTGCTAACGCATCGAAGTTTTGGTATGGATGGTTAGCTAAAGGAATTTAAAATTTAATTTATATACAATGTATTCCATTATTATATAAAAAAATATTTATTTAGTGTATTTCTACATATTTATAAGTATATATTGAAGATCATATAATCATATATATATCATCTTTACTTATGAGTTATGCACAGGTGTCTTTTGGTATTTAGGTCCAGGCCTAACTGAACTTCATTATAAATCAAACCAAAAAATACGGACTCAAACCTGATTATCAATAGGGATTAAAAAAACAAAGAAGGTACTCTATACCAAAGGTTGTGGGGCTTTCTCCTTCTTGTAATCAGGCAATTAGAGGTCCATTGACATTTCTAATTGAGATGGTTCAATCAAGCTCCAATGCCTCCATTGTGGTAACCTACTTTGATTTTCTCCACAATATTATTACGACAGAGTGAGCCGAGACAAAGCTTGTTCAAACTCAGCTCGTCTACTTATCAACAGGGGCTGACCCAAGTGTTAATACATAGATACGGTCGCACCCGCGTGATTTGAGAAACCCCTTAAATAATATCTTATAAGATTTAATTCTATTATTTAACGCCTTCACTTGGCCATATACAGAACCACCCAAATTAAAATCCTGGGTCCACTATTGCTAATCAAGCGTGACATTTAGGATCAAATCTATAGCCGATGGGCTTGAGAATTAAGAGTAGGACTGGCCTATTTCCGCAATGTTTAACCCATTATGCTTAATATCTCAGTCTGATTCAAGTATTTAGTTAGTCATACAAAAGCTTAGTCCAGGCCATGTAATAATCAGATAAAAAAAAATAAAAAAATCCTATAACTCTTATTAATTAGATTAGAATTTTCAATTGCGGCTACTAAGTCAAAGCTTCTAGCAATCCGGACCCTTGTAGTGGACCACTAGCCCACTATTTTGAGATCACGAAGTAAGCACGAAGTTTGATAAGGCCAACGCACAATTTCAAATTTTCAATGAACAAATAAATGCATGAGGTCGGCGGTAGCCTAGCTGTGTAAATGGTACGTGGTGCATGTATCATGTAAGTGCATTGGCCCCCTCTTTAAGAAGGTGAAAAGATGGGTGCATCTAGAGAGCACATACAACCCTTCTCTAAGTGCATTGGCCCCCTCTTTAAGAAGGTGAAAAGATGGGTGCATCTAGAGAGCACATACAACCCTTCTCTCTCTCTCTCTCTCTCCAACTCTATACCTAACTAAGTATTGATAATTCCTCTTACTAAACCTGATTAAATAAAGAACGGTTCCTTATTCGAGTGGTAATGAGCATCACTTCTTGCCTTACTATCTTGAGTTCGAGCCTCTTATACATCATATCTTTCTATTTATATGAGCTTTCTTATCACTTAAGTGAGCTGTTTTCACGTGTGTATGCAAGCTCTCTTTTGGGTCCCAACTCATTGGCTGGAATACCAAAAAAAAAAAAGCTGATTAAGTAATTTAGAGTTAGAGTTGCAGGGCTGAAACTCTGGCAACACACCTACAACCATAAAGATTAACTTGCTAATCAAGATTTGGTCCCATTGTTGGTAGACAATGGTCAGCAGTTTCTAGTTGATTCTGCTTGGCCTAATTTTACTTGATAATAAATTGTTTCATTAGGCTTTCAAAGTTTTGGAACTTTGAGAGTTCCATTATAAGAGTGCTCTGTAGGTGTATGCCAGTACACAACTACAAGCCTACTATTCTGTCCTTTATTGTGTCCTATCATCCTCTTGAAATTGACTTTCAATATTTTTGACCAATACACCATGCAGATACATTGTCTAACTCAAGCTATATATATATGAAACGTCAAAACAAACGGCTGCCGACCTTGGCCTTAAATAGCCCACGAGCGGCGAGAGTAGACTTGCGTTAACCTTTTGAAATAAGTTCAATTCATATCATAAAAATTGAGTCCGATTCACCTATCACAATCACATTTATCCTACCTTCACCAGTAAATGACAATACTAACAACCCGCCACGTAATTCAAAAACTTAGATGATTTTATCATCTGATTTGAGCTTTTATAAATTTTAAAATAAGCTAAATGTTTGGGTGATGTAACAGACTGTTATTCGTTCACTCACGGTTAATATATAATAAATGTGATAGATGATTCAGACTCCATAAAATTACGAGAATATTATGAAAACCTAGATGTCTGGTTGACCACAACATCCCTCTTGGTTCCTCTCTGACCGTAAAGGCCCTTATTTGAGTCTCTCTAAGCCATTTATCGCAGCACCTCTCCTCCCTTGATTGCAAAATTCATTTCTCATTTGTTCAACGAATCCAAATACATAAATCATTACATGTGAAGAAAATGTGTCATAGCTTCCTTCCGATCATGGAAAAAAAAAAACCCCTTCTTCTGGCTTAGTTGAAGAACAAATAGATGACTGACAACAAGAACAACAACATAGCTGATTTTTATGATAGAGCCATTGGATTTTGCATCTTCAGGCTATAACTTTTTGCATGTCACTCATCTTTTTTTTTTTTTGTTTGAATTATTGATCTTAAGTGTGGCCCAATGACCACACGCCCATGTGGGTCTCCCCTCGGTCGATAGGGTCCCCTCTTCCATTGAGGATTTGGAGGGTGTGAAATCGCAATCCATGTCTTCGATCAGAGATAGAATGGGGAGATGGAGAGAGGGAGAATGAGATGAAGGAAGAAGAGGAAGATGAAGATATGAGTTACGATATTGCACAAACAAAACTGAATATTGGTAAGAGGGTCTATAGTGTTACAGAGGAGCTATGAGGCTTTTTTGGTGCACCGGACATCTAATGTGATCTTTTCTTGTAAATAAGGGAGATTTGTTGGCAGAATTGACTTTATTTTGCAATTGATCTCAATTTTGAACGAGTTACCAAATTAGAGTATCTAACTTTTCCAAACAAATGAGCGGTTGACCGTTTCATATCTAATCTATCCTCATTTTTATAATCAATCAATATCCCCTCATTTCCTCATGTATTAGGTCTCTTTCCTATGTCAAATACTCCTAATGAGGAAAGTCTGGGGCCCACACGTTGCTCCAAGCATTCTCATTTTCTTCTTTTCACATCTTCCTTCTTTTTATTTAATCACGGATTTTTAGAAATACAAATCACCTCTTCCACATGTGAAGCATCGGATTTAAGGTAATTCTTTTAAGGGGCTTTTGGCCGCAGGTCTCTCGTCATTTGCTTTTATAGCCTAAGCTCTACAACATTTTATCGTACCGGCAGCAGTCCTCTAATGAAAATGACTCAGTGAAAAAGACAAAAAGGCCCTCTACACGTCAGCAAAAATGGTCCGCTTCAAACCATTTCAAAGAAGCAAAAAACCAGACTTTTTTGAATCATAGAAGCAAAAGGCGAAGGTGAAAAAAACTGCAAAACCTAAAAGCAAACTCAACTCATCGAATACATCCATCATCTGAATTGTCTTCACTTGGTTATAAAAAGTACTTCTTCCATTCCTAGAAAGAAGATGTATAAGATAATTTCTTCTAAAAAAAAAACTAAAAACCTAATTTGATTTCGTTCTTCTCTGATTTTATCTATTTTTTATGCTCAACTCTATATGGACAATGGCTATAACAAACCTCAATTCAAAAGAAAAAAAGCAAGTGAGAGTTAGATAAATTTGTTCGGAACTCAGATAAATTTGTTCGAAACTCAGAATGGCTGTTCAAAACTTAGATAAATTTATCTGAGTTTTGTCAGAAGTTCAGATAAGTTGGCCGAAAACTCAGATAAATTTATCTGAGTTTTGAAAATTTATCTGAGTTTTCGTCAGGTAAGTTTGCCAAAACTCAGATAAATTTATCTGAGTTTTGGCAAATTTATCTAAGTTTTCGTCGGGTTTATCAGAGTTTCTGTTAAATTTATCTGTCACCAGACAACCTAACATGTATCTTCTAATGTGAATCAGATCTATAAACTCATATTAAGAAAAACTATGCTTTGTAGCAACGTTAGAAGAAGAAGAAGAAGAAGAAGAAAAGAAAATGGATCCTCACGCACTACAAACGATTTGCTCTAGAAACTGATACATTCTATGCCAACTTCCATCAATCGTCAATCCCTCCAATTCAAAATTTGAAATTTGATCCAAAACTCATCTTACGATATTTAAATCCGTCAGTAGTCAGGGAAAGACGATGAACTCGAGCTATAAACCAAGATTAGATTGCATGACAACTATACAAACAGTTAGAAGGGCAAATCAGTCATAAAAAAGTATGACGTGTCACACAAGGACCACCGCCCAAATTAATTCCATGCGCAAGGACCTTAGGCTTTAAACAATTACGTTCTGTACTGGAGACTTCATAGCCTAATAATCAGAGATCTATCGCTAATTTACCCTTCTTTTAAGTACTCCATTGATTTGTTTCCCATTCTCAGATCAATGGTGATCTATTCATAGCACCATAAAATATACTAGCAAGACAGGCATGTGCTAAGCTCGGGCCCAAAAATAAAACTATATCCAATTTGGGGCTATTTTTGGATATATTAATTGATGAGAATAAAGTAAATTAAAATCAAAGAATATTTCATTTATCGGTTTGTAGATACTATATATCAAAGTTTATTTAAAAGGAGAATGTATAGTAATAATCTCCAAATCAAATTTGAATTGAGTATTGAAATTTGAACTTTTTAAAGATTCAAAGTCTAAGAGACTTTGGATGGATGAATTATAAATTGATAAGATAAGATCCAAGACAGAGTCCAAAATAATTCAAATTTCAATAAAAATCTAAAATATTAAAGTTTCTCTCTAAATTGAAATCAGATCAAATAAATTGCAAAATCAAGCTCCAATTTCACAATCAATTGCGAATTCGGACAAAATCAAGCTCCGATTTCTCAATCAATTGTAAAATTAAAACTCAACTTCGAAATTGAATCATACGTCTATAATATATAATAACTAGCAAAGCTTGCCCGTGCTAAGGCCCAGATATAAAAACACGTCCAATTTGTGGCTATTTTATGAGATATTAATTAATGAGAAAATAAATATAAAAAAATATAAATATACCATTTATTACGGTTCAAAGTATGGACCAGCCCTACATTTATACAAAGTAAATATTATTTTTTATATAAATGAGTATGAAACTTCAAGTCTTATGTAAATTAACATGAATGTTTATGTATTTATTTTAGTAATTTCAGTTTTATTTCAAGTTGAAAACCCTAAAAGCCCATAAAGTCTCTTTTAATTTATATAAGTAAATTTAAAAATAAAAGATTAGGATGGGCATGTGGGCCAGCTCGTGGGTGGCACTGCCTGGCCTAATTGGGGTACAGCAGGGCACGGTTGTGCCGATCTGAAAGTGGGCCATGTTTTTTTGACAAAAGTTCAAATCTTATTTTTATTTGAGAATTACCGGAGGTCTTTATATCTTCATGTAAGAATCCATTTTGTTTTTATATTTTCTTAAAAATAACTTTGAAACATTTTACTTTCAGCGGAATGGGCCAAAATCCCATTTAGACATATAATTTGGTTGGATAGAGTTATTGAGCAATGTTAATTTTTTCATCTGGACTATTTAATCACATATCCATAATAGATATATATTAAAATTTGAATTCACATAAAGAAGCTTAAAAAAAGTGGACTCTGAATTAATTGATAGAGCTTATCTCTTGAAATTGATTTGAGATCTAATTTCTTAAATTAATTTGAGATTAGAGTCCAATTTTGCAATCGATTAGCAAATTGGACTCCAATTTCGAAATCGATGTCTACGTCTATAATATATATTAACTAGTGAGAAAGGCCCGTGCTAATCCCAGGCCCTAAAATAAAATAATAATTAAACTAAGTACGACAAATTGATTTGAGATTAGAGTCCAATTTTTTATGGACCGGAGTAGATAAGAGTATGAAGAGATGGACAAGGAGATTATCCTGGGCTTGAGATAAAGAGGAGATTTAAGTGAGAAGATATAGAACGAAACATGTAAGCGAGATTTTATGGGAAGATTAATAAGAATTTTTCGATAGATACCTTTTATTGTGGTAAGTGTTTTAGCATTTTTGGTAACAATAAAAATTAAAATTGAAATTGATTTGAGATTTAATTTCTCAAATTGATTTGAGATTAAAGTCCAATTTTGCAATCGATTAGCAAATTGGACTCCAATTTCGAAATCAAATCCTATGTCTATAATAATATAATAATTGTAGGCTCTATAAAATAAAAATAGATTTTGAACAAGTATCCTTACGATAAATCTTATTTTTGGAAAACATTACACAACATAAATAAAATTATTTCATGCGGTTTTAAATTGATATATCATGTGATAAAATTTACAATATATTTACAACTTTATCTACCAAAATCTCAATACCTATCGAAACTTACTTTTATTAGTTATTTTTATGCATGTACATGTCCATGATTAAAGCATAGGTCGTCAAGCTGGTATCACCTTACAATAAATCTTATTTTTGGAAAACATTATACAACATAAATAAAATTATGTCATGTTGTTATAAATTGATATATCATGTAATAAAATTTACAATATATTTACAACTTTGTCTACCAAAATCTCAATAACTAGCAAAACTTACTTTTATTAGTTTTTTTTTTATGCATGTACATGTCTGTAATTAAAGCACAGGTGGTCAAGCTAGTATCACCATATTATTGGAATAAAATTGTAAATGGTAAGAGTTTAGAACATATATTTAAGAGTTCTTCTTTATTTTCATCTTTATATTTTATTCATGGTAACTTTACTAAGAAAAACTCCTTAGAATCAAACTTTTCAAAATGACGAGAGAGGACATCCACCAAATTTGTAATTTTATTTGGTTTTTTTACACTTGGAATTTAACATTCCACCATATCATTGGAATAGCATAATATTGGAATTACAGGATATCATGGAATAAAATATATTCCATGATAATGTACAATGAGTGTTAAAAAGTAAAAGAAAAAAAAAATTAAAAACTCAGTGAGAGATCCTTTTTCATCATTTTGAAGAGTTTGCCTTCTCATCATTTTATATGATTTTAAGGAGATTTTGTCATAAAAACCCACAAAAAGTTATTTTTTGGTTCAGAAATCAAATTTATTTTGCCCCAAGAGAATCCCAAGTTTTGAAATATCTCGACTTTTTCTCAAGACGATTTATTCCAACAATATTTTTATAAACTTCATTGCACTAACTAAACTTCACACACTATCCATATACAGCAGTCTTCCCAAACATGGCTTAGGGAATTTAGGGAGGGTCGTGTGTTTCAATGGACCAAGGGTGAGCCCTACAAACTTAAACTTACGAAATTTTATTATAAGCTTTAACTTATGAGAGTCTTGCCCTATATATATATATATATATATATATATATATATATATATATATATATATGGGGAATATTCAATTGCATCTATCCCTCACCATAGGGTGAGAGATACTCCCATCTTTTGGAAGTTTCAAGTACAAAAGCACTTTTATACTTTTTGAAAAGATTCTCTTTTATACTTAGAAACTTTTCAAAAAGAGAGTGTCTCTCGCCCTTTGGTAAAGGATAAATGCACTTGAATATTTCTATATATATATATATATATATATATTCCCAAAAAGAAAAGTGTCTCTCACCAGTTGGATACACTTGAATATTTCCCTATACATATATATTATTGTTGGATCTATGAAGCCTCAAATTTGAGGTGAGTTCTAAGGAGATCTTAAAAAAAAAAAGTCCACGGTAGATGTATGTCTCTCAATTGTTCTTTTTAAATAAATTATATTTCTAATCACTTTGAAATTAAATATCAAGTCCATAACTTTATCAAGTGACATCCATCCTCAAAGATAAATGAAGAGACAAATCAGCAGACAGCTTTTAGTACTATATTATCAGCGGATTACATCATGATCCCTTTCTCATGGCATTATTATTTATCATGAAACTAATCACCCATGAGTGCTCATATGACTTTAATTGAATGGATGGTATGGCTTTGGCACCCTCATGACCGTGATGTATGATGATGGGACAGTGGCGTGGGATTAGTTCATGCCTCTTATTTTATGAATCTGGATCCTGCGGGAGCTAATCCTATTGAAAATCCAAACTGTTCAAAATCACAAGACCTATCCAAATTTCATTCCAAACGAAGTTCGACTACTTGTGCATGATGAATAACACGATTAAAATGATGTTAATTGTAATCATAAGTCACATTATTAGTCGGGTGCTCAATCCTATTGTGGAGCCGGCTCCTAATTGAGTAAAGATTATGAAAATCCACACTTGGATTTTCAATTGGTGGGACCTAGCGTGGGCTAGGGTTTCTCTCAGTTAAGAGTCATTTTAGGGAATCCGGAATCTTATTTTTTGTTTTAGTGACGCAGAGGAGAGACTATGCATCCATCTTTAATCCGAAATCTTATTTTATACGGCTAAGGAGATAAGTAGATCACAAGTGCACACATCATCCAAGTGCCATGTGGGACCCACTATGAAATAGCTCGAATGCGACTGACGTGGATTCGAATGTTGTAGCATGACTTATTTTGGCCGTGGATCTTGCTGATATCAGATTCCGCTCACAGATCCAACGGCGTGTGTTTCATCTCGCGTCGCCTGTCCGTTTCAATCGCACTACTAAGCATTTCTAAAGTTGGGTCTTATCCAACTCTCATGTGTGTAACAAAAAGTGGTTAAATTTCTGTGGATTTTGGAGCCACTCGCCAGTCACTACGATAAGACCGTATCAAAAGACGGTTTCGGACTTTATGTCAAGTCCATGTGCCGATACAGCAGTTTTCTTCATTTGATTTCGACTTCCGATAGGATGCAACCATCCGCAATACACTACACACTGCACTGCACATATTTCTAACGAGCAAAGATAATGATATAATAATTGTCTTTAATATGCATTGAACTTTTTTCCAAGAAAAAGATTTCATTTAAGAAAAAGACATAATAGAACGTAACACAAAATAGATAACAGCACCTCACCAATTCTTAGAGAAAATCATCCTAATAAAAACTCTTACCAAGTCTAAAACGGGACTTAGCCAAAATGTGAGCAGCCTTATCAAGAGTTTTAGAAACCAAAAAAAAAAAAAAAAAAAAAAAAAAAAAAAAAAAAAAAAAAAAAAAAACCCTTAGTAAAAAAGAAAAAACAATGACAATGTCGAAGAATATCCGAAAAGATAGAATTAATGGCCCAGTCCTATTTTCCATTAATACTATCGGTCACTTCCTTTGCATCCAAAATTGATTTAGTGAATGAGGCTCCGTTTATCACCGGCCCCACTTGATCCACGTCTAACAAGTTCTCACCGTCCAAAACAAGTACTGCACACTCGATCCAATTACGTTCCCATTCGTTAGAATGAGTGTCAAACCTTAAGACCCATGACTATCAGGATCGGGCTCTTGTCTTTATGATCAACTACGATGGATCAAAACGTGGGCCCTACCATGTGTACCAGAGCACCGACGCTCGGTTGAGGGATTTTCTAATAGAAGATCTTTTATTATCCACATAACTTAGATCATTTTGCTAATATAAGTCTAAAAATAAAGGGTGAAATACATTGGCCTTTCAAGATCCCACTTGTATATTTAATAGATCTATATCAAGAACCCTTGATTTTATTGTACTCATGGATGTTCCACATTTTCTCTTGGACCCCATATTTTCAGATTTTTAAGATGCAATGCGTATGGTCAGTATCAAGTTTGAATTTCTAGACATCCATCATATAAGAATTGAATTAATATCCCACAGACGCCATGGTTTTGTCTCGTTCTAACTCATTTAAATAAAAAATATGACCTTATAATCCTCGATTTTATTTCTCATTTGCAAAAGCTAGGAAAGCTCTAAACAAGATGTGCAACATATACAAAATAACAGTTCAAAGTTCACTGAGAAAAAGAAAAAGAAAAAAATTGTTTGAGGAGGTCTAAAAGGGACTGTGATCAAAATATTAAATATCCATTTTGTGGGTCCACTTGATAGAACAATTTGATGATGTTGGTGTCCATGCTCCCTGCACTTGAATATTTTTTTATAATTATTGATGTCCATTTGTGATTTTTCACTTCTATTTTTCCAATTTAAACAACTTGATAGAAATACATCTTTTTCGTGTATGGGTATTCCCAAAATTTACCTCAATAGAAATTGGTCCGATGGAGAATTGGTTTTAAATTATGAATTTTAAATCGTAGAAAGCTTATTTGAGATGGTTCAAGCTTGGTTCCGAAAAGTTTTGATTGAAATTATTTTAAAGTTTTAGGAATATTATTTTCTACTTGGTTTCTGCACATCCATTGTTGCTGACATTTTCCTGGTTATTAATTAGCTATTTCTGATTGGACCTTTCAGCAATCCGATTGTGTCAAATCAAGACGGTGTCATGGTCCCACAGTAAGATTGAAAATTTTAATTAAACAAAATGATCCATGAATATTCATAACATTGTGTTAATCTAGCAGTCAATCTCAACTCCAATTGGAGTGCGATTTGGAGATGTCATATACACTTGAAGAGGACTCATTTTGAGTGACTCGAATTTTTAATAGGATGAATAGCACTGTGGGTTTCACTCCTTCAACTCAAGATTTCCCTTGCGCGAGAGCCTCAAAGGATCTGAATTCCCCTTAACAAGCCCTTTCATGGGGGGGTCTACCATTTATTGAGGACCTACTTTAAAAAGCCAGTCTGTTGTACTCATAAGTGGAGCTAGCTAGCACACCATGATGAAGCAGACCTGGTTCCTGGTGAGGATATGATGAATATTGGTCAATCAGATGAGTGCCCACATTATGTTTGGTCAATGCTGACCCTCCACCAATTGTCCCTACACCAGTAGTGATTACAGTGATTTGATCTCACCCACCCAAGTGGAGCTCCACAGCCAACTTTGCAGCTGGGGTAGAATAGTTGACAACAGTCAGCAAAGAGATGAAAAGGTTAAATTCTATGATTGGTGCATGGATAGATTAAAATGAATTCCATCAAAATCAAAATAATCTTACATTCACCTTTCCACCCATCTTTTATTACTTGGATTAATTATGATATCACTATTTTTAGAATTTCTGAGATGAAATTCCAAATGTCAACATATTAATAACCTTTAATGATTTTTCTCCATCATTCTCTTACTAAAGAGGAATTAATTCACTACAAAAAAAAAAAAAAAACGTGACTTTTAGTGCCGGAAATTATTTTCCACCCCTAAAAGTGCCACTTTTGCCTTTATACACACCGTCTAAGGATTTCTACTGGTCTTACTGTTTAACTAGCGGAAATAATTTCCGCCGCTAAAAATCATTTATAGTTAACTTTCGGCTGTAGAAAAAAAAATGCCTGCAGATTTTTCCGCCGCTGAAAGTCATATTTTTTTTTATAGTGGCCCTAATAATAAACCCTAAGACTAGAGCCCACGAGCATCATGCATGTAAACATTAGGTTTCATCTGCTTAACATGACCGCAAATGAGAGTTGGGCCTACAGCTTCCATCACTATGGATAAAGATGCTTGACATGCTTGCTTTTAGGGCTTAATTTTATCTTTTAATGAAAGATATGATATAAGATTTTGACCTCGAACTTTTGTACTACAGAATAATTAAGGGTAGACCATCCACAAAAGCGTGTTCAATGAAATCCATTTCAGATATGGCAGTGACAAGTTCTCTTCTTTACAGTTAAAAAACAAAAAAAGGCACAAAACCATCTTTAGGAGATATTAGGACATTGTTAAGAGATACTCTTGGAGCTGATATTATAGAAAATTTCACTGAAAAGTAAAAATTAACTAATCACTACAAAAGTAGCACTTATGTTACATAATATAAATATATATTGCAATCCACTCTATTGGCCACACTTGCATCCATGTGAATAGTTAAAATCATTTGTTTCTGATCTCATTATTGCAGAATTATTGATTAGGGGAGATATGGGGAGATATCAGGATATTTTCAATTGGCCATTGCCTCGGGTAATTGCAAGAAATGTGATTTTTAGTAGCATAAAAAATAGCTTTTAGCAGCAAGTTTTTTTTTTTTTTTTTTTTTTTTTTTTTTTTTTTTTTTTTTTTTTTGACGCTGCTAAAAGTAACTTTTAGTAGTGAATTTTTTTTTTTTTTTTGCTACTAAAAACGCCTTTTTTACCTCCCAAAGCATCGTCTAAGCTTTTGGGGCACTTTTAGCTGTAAAAGAAATTTTGGGCATTAAAAATGACTTTTAGTGGCGGGGAAAAATTGCCGCTATAAGGAAGACTTTTCACTGCTAAAAGTCACATTTTTTGAAGTATATATTAGCAGGAAAATGTCATGAGAAATAATTAGTCAGTTTCTTATGAAATTAAAATACCAAACAAAAACTATATTAATATATATATATATTAATTTTTTTCAATTCTTTTATCCAAGAATAGTGTTATGGTCTCTTCATTGTTTTTATGTTCCCTATAGTTTAGAAATATCACAATATTAATAGGAAATGAAGTTTTCTAATAACATTCAAAATATTTTTGTAATATCAATGATATTTTGTGACACACTAATCACTGTGGGCTGTTCCCTTGTGAGTTTTATCGTGATGGCTTCTATGATTGTTGTTTTAATAAAATCATGAGACATTCAAAATGCCTAATATAAAGAGGCTTCTATAAGATTATAACATCGCAATTATCGGCTGATATAGCATTGGCATTGTTACATTGGATGTTTTGATAACATTTTCTTATGGTGAATTCTCAATGTTGGGGGATTACGAATTATTGTAGAAATTGTTACTGAATTTATTTGATTGGAAGAACATTGACAGTAAAATCTTGAGCTACAATGAAATCATTGTTTAATCCTTAGAAATTCTCTAAATTCCAACACTTAGAAAATATTAATGAGGGGTTGCTCGGTTGGAAACCCCGCCTCTCACTTGGATGACCAGGATTCCCTACTGGTCTTTTTCCTACTCTTTTAACTTGCGAGTTCTCATGACTCCCTAGTTGTTTTCCCCACATGTGTGAGTCTCCCTCCTTACTTTTGCAGGTATTCTTATAGGTTCGAATTAGGGATGTAAATGGGTACCCGATTTTTCAATTACCTGGAGGTTCTTAACGGTTAAAAACCGGGTCTGAGTCCTTATTTAAGCCCTGATGAGTCAATGGGTGTGGGTTCGGTTCCACCTTGATTCAGACTCGTGGACCTGAGACTCAATATATTACCTCAAATTTCAAAAATCTCTCATAAAAATCATGTTTTTTTTTATTATTATTATCATTCTCTATCTAAATCCGGACTCGGATCTAGACCCGTCCCATATATGGTTCTGGTTCTGGTTCCGTAGCCAAAAGACCGGTTCCAAAACGGTTTTGGGTCCAGATCCAGTTTCACCTTTTCATTAATGATTCTGGTCAAAAGATGGACCCGGACCGGAACCGACAAATTTACAACCCTAGTTCAAACCCTCTTATATCTCGTATAACGAAATGAAATAAATAAAAAGAGAATCTAAAACTTGTAACGTTCTTAGGAGAACTCTAAAGAGAAGAATTCGAAAACAACATTTGGGAGTTATGGGATTCAATGGATCCTTCCTATCAAAGTTGCCCAACAACAATTATATCGAGAAGAAGTCTAAAGTCTAAAGATAAGTATAGGGTTTTGTGTGGGGAAATGAGTTTCCCAAAGACTATTGTTTCTATGTTTCCATTAAAACGCGCCCGACATTGACAATTGATTGTTCTTAAGAACATGGTCAATGTTTAAATTGAGCGTGCTAACACATGTGCATGTACCATGTCAACTATCACTTTTGACGAATCAGTGCATGTCCTCACCCATTAAAAGGGATGAATAGTATATTAGCAGTAAAATTTAATATTAAGGGTTACAGTATCGAATCATCTGGTTTTAGTTTGCCTCCCTTGATTGTAGCCTATTCACCTAAAAAGAAGGTTATAAAAAGGACCACACCACATTGATCAATGCCAATATCCCCCACTATGCAAGGTCACTGTTACCAGGAGAGGCTCCCATAAAAAAGCCTGCCTCATTCATGAACCCTTTTTATGTTGACTTGCCCTAGAAAGTCTGGCAAGCCAAAGGGTGGAAAAGGATATAGCCCCAGTTCCCTACAAAGAAGCCCATGGGATTCCTTTGTTAGATGGTTCTCCACCCAATATGATGAGTCCTTCTTCCCTCACCCATACCACCATGGGGAACAAGTTGTGGGCATATGTGCTCTCAAAAGGAGGAGTGAAATGAAAAAAAAAAAAGGGTCATTGTCTTGGTCCCTTGTACATGTTCTCTTGTGGGGGGAATAACTTTCCATCTAAAAGATAGAGCCTCTTCTTTTAAAAAGGGGAGCTTTATGGAGTAAATTAAGTAGGAAAAGAGACCTCCACTCAAATGTCAGTTTGTGTGGAGAGTGCATCATCTCCAAGTTGAGTGATTTTAGTCTTCTCATTCCTCAGTTGGGAACAGTGTTGTGAGAGAGGCATTATTCAATGCCCATTGTCCCCACCAAATTGAGTGGGAGGGAAAAAAAGGCTCCACCTCTCAAAGCAAGGTTTTTGAGATGGGGGGTTTCAAGCAGTTTCAACCCCCATACACCTGCGTACATGATATAAATCAACCATTCTGCCAAATATTCATTTGGATTCCATCATGGGATACACTTAAAGCAACTTTGAAACCTTAAAAAAGCTTTAACCTTGTTTTATTAAATTGTTATGCTTCTACAATTTCTGTATAACACATTTACTAACACAACCACCCACGCTCAGCAATGTCACATTATAAATTAAAAGTTCTTACATTAGAAAGGTTCTGCAGAGTACCTTTTTTCATCCATTAAATAAGTTGCATAAATGGAAAAAAAAAAAAAACAGGACATAAAGGGAGTAGAAGAGATGAAGTGGAGCAAGAGACTTAAAAAACAAAATGAAGAAGTGAAGTTAAAGTAGAGAGTAATGGGTGGTTTGATGATATAAGGATATGAGTAGTTATTATATGGAGAGAATGTCAAATATTTTAATGAAGATGGTTAACTGCGGGTCAAAATTAGATCCAAAACCTTCCAGCTTAATATACTATAATGGACTTTCTTCAATGAATGTCTTTAATATTACAAGTGACAATGAGAGGAAAGAATAATCTTCTCTAGAGAATTGCTGAATGGTGCATCATGTTGATGGATCTTGACCTACCAATAGGTAGAGCATAGCTTGGATTTGATGCAGCCAAAAAATCATGTTGATTGTAGATCCTATCATAACCATCATGAAGATCTAGGTCATAATGTTTTAAAGAGAGAGAGAGAGAGAGAACCAATTTATATTGGGTTATTACTAGCAAAACATGGCTGTTTTCATAAAAATAAAATTTCATAAAATTAGAAAAATGATGAGATTTTGTATTAATTATATTGAGACGGTCAAAATTGCAATCAAGATAAACTTTTATCAAAAACGTGTCAATGGTAAAATTCAAAGTTGTCATAATGTGATCTTCATATTGCTTATAAGTTTGATGCCATTTGGCTTATGATATATGTTCTCTAAACTAAAGCTATAAACACCATGTGTACGTCAACATAGAGAAAATCTGCACCCAAAGAGAGAGAGAGAGAGAGAACCAATTTCTATTGGGTTTAGTCTAAAAACTAAATGAGTACTAGCAAAGCATGCTTGTGTTCATAATCTTAAAGTTTTCTAACGATAATATATTATATTAAATCTATTGAGACGGTCAAAATTGCAATCAAAATCTATAAAAAAAAGGATAATGAATTTTTTGGTTAATTCCTACTAAACTTGGATTTTAAGAGATAATGACAAAAAAAGCCTAAAATGATAGCAAAGTCGCTTGACTTTGGTCCTTTTTTTTTTCTTTTTGCCCAAAATCCCATGATATGATGGTTTTTTCTTGAAGAACTTATAAATTAAGAAAAGTCATGTGTTTATAGCTCCGACTGAATGATTGCCAAGTGTGGATTCTTTTTCCTCAAAATCAAAATACCATAAAAGAAAAAAATGCATTTTCCTTGCTGTTCTCAGTAACTATAGTTTTCAAAAATTAATAAATCCCATAATATCACTAAATGATTATCAAATGCATATTTTATTTTTCAAAATAAAATTATGGTGAAAGATAAAAATGAATTTTCTTTACTGCTCTCCGTTGCTATGTAGTTCCCCAAAATTAATAACTCCCATGATATATATATTTATATCATGGTATATTGTGAATTTTTTGTAGAACTTTTAAAAGAAAATCTACAGTTATATAGCTTCCATTGAATGATTACTAGATGTGGATTTCATTTTTCAATACTCGATATATAGTGAAAGAAAAAAATTGTAACAAAAGAAATTGGAACAAAACCCCATGATATAATGGGTTTTGGGCAAAATCATCAAATTTTTTTTTTTTTTTTTTCTGGAGTCAAATGACTTTACTTTCATTTTGAGATCTTTTATCATCATCTCATGGAACCCAAATTTAGAGATATTAAATTGTAAGAATTCCAAAAATATATATGTAGTTAATTTCAAAATTGTGATAACGTGATCATCATATTGTTTGTAATGTTATCTAAATATCCCAAATATACATATATATGTATATATATATATATATATATGTAAACGATTTCAAAATATATATAGGTTACCTAAACTGGACCTATTTACATCATTCTTTTTTGGTTTGTTGTAATATTAACATCATGTGTTCTTCTACCAAAGAAAAAAAATGTTGAAATAGAGAAAATCTGCATATCCACAGAGAGAGAGAGAATTCCATGAGTTTGATTAGAAATAAAATGCAAGTAGTTAGGCATGGTTGGTTGTCCTCCCACACTTTGAGAAATAAAATGCACTGCCGACCACTAAAAACCATTGAAAGCATGAATTTTCTAAAGCGGCTTGAAAGGGACTCTCCTTTCTTCCTCATTTAAACATGAGTTATTACTTTGATTGGTTAAGAAGTTGGTCAAAGAAAAATATCCCAGCCCATGAATACCTTTCCCAAGAAAAATATTCCAGCCCATGAATACCTTTCCCATTGTAGAATATCCCCATCCTAAACCCTTCCCTTCTGGGTGCCATCAAAATAGCACTCTGAAATTGTATAGGTTGAATTTAGTAGGTTGCACGTGGCCTTGACCACAAAGCCAAACACAAGATGCTCTTTGGCCTTTGTAACATTGCACTTCTCTTCTCTCTTATTTTGTCATTTATGATTTACCCATATGGGCAGCTCCTTGTATTGACTTTTGACCCATCTACCTAAACTCTACATATTTTAATTTTATCAACATTCGTCTTTCTGTGTGGATCAATGGGTGTCTTAAGAATAGTTTATAGATGAAAAATTCAAAGCCTGTATTTTAAATTAGCATGACAGTTGCCTTTGTTTGACAGGACCTTGTTTGGTACATGGTGGTATGTGCCAAATGGCTTGGTTAGTTCAAATTAAATCCTCTTTCCATGTCTGTAATTCCTGGACGTTTGGGGTGTAATTGGTAGGTACAATGCCATGAATCCGGTTAATTTATTGGGCCCACCTTTCTTTTGGACTTTGAGAATTTTTTTGTTGGGGATATACACTCTCGCAAAAAAGTTTTTCAGCATTATTCATAAATGCTCAATTACAATCCAACTCTTAAAAAAAAAAAAAGAATAATGGACGTACGACTGCCGTTATACCCGACAATTATTCCAAAACGGTTCAAAATACATAATTTTCATAAAGTTTTTCGTAAAAGAAAAGATTATCTAAAAGTAACGATTTTACCTTGAAACTTGCGATATTCTAGGATTATAGGATATCACTTGGTGTGATATCCTAGATCATGTACCATGTGATATCCTACAGTCGTAGCATATCGCGCACAATCTTCCCTTCCTACCCATATCTAAAGCACATATTCACCACGAATTTAGATTTCTATTTTATTTTTATCGGTTGCTACTTGTGGATTCCTGAGTTAGGACTCTTATTATGCTTTTCTATCATCTAGAGTCCATCCATTTCAGTCATCACAAGAGGTATGCAAGCCCTATCTTCTCTAAAACTCCAAGCCACTGAAGATCACGGAAGATAACTAGCTTTTCTGTAAAAGAAGTTGCAAAGAATGAAGAAGGAAATTGGACCGGAAGGATGTCTTCCTGCCATATCAGAAGCAAGATGGTAAAGATAAAAAAAGAGGGAAAACCATATGAAAATCAAAGAAAATGAATCTCAATGAAAAGGGTTTTTAGCACAATTATTTCTTTATTTATCGAAAAGCAACAAGCTTTTCGGTGTGAGATATCTTACAACCATAGGATACCACACAAAATTAAGAGTAAAATAATAACTTTCAAAGCATCATTTCTCTGTACGAACAGAGTGCTCTGTGAGAATTATGTTATTTTCGACTGTTTTGGGGCAATTGTAGGATATAAGGGCAGTCGGTTATAATCCCAAATAAATAAATAAATAAATAAAAAGAGCACAACCCAACTCCTGGAGATGAAATTTGGAGAATTTCTAAAGCCAAAAGTGACAATTCAGAGGCCTGGATTTTTGGAATCTCACTATTTAAATAGGGAATCCCAAATGGTTTGGGGACACCCACTAACATTGGTGTAGAAATTACAAGCACATGCATGAAGCTCCTATAACAAATTTCTATAAACAAATTGGCCATAAATTCAGGACACCTTTACTCCCTTTTCTTGCCAAAAAAAAAAAAAGATTCAACCCCTTCGGTCTCCTGTGTAACACATAATCAATCTGATGACATGCCCAACTCTGTGGGACGAGTATTTAGCCAAGGATAATACGTGAAAGAGAGTTTGATTGAAGTAGTGCCAAGCTCTTTCATGACATAATAACACAAAATATCATATATTAATAATGATCCTGTGAAGTTGTCCGTGGTATAGCAGCAAGAAAATAGTCCGGATCCCTTGTCTTAGTTGTAATACATGCCGGAAACTCTATCATAAGGCCCGCAGAGAGAATTTTTGGATCATTCAAGATTAATTCCGTCCCCTATGACAACATTCCTAATCTGATCCAGTAAATTCAGAGTATAGGTAGACCCTTTTTTATTATTTCGGATTGGGTTTAGATTGACATTGCAAAGCGGGTTGGGCTTCGTTGAGCATATTCTTGATATTTAGCCTGCCAGCCCAACCCAATTAATTGCTCTATAACGTGTCAAGCCAACTCAAACTGGACATGTTAATAAATGGTTTGCGTAGAACCCGACAAAGGGTTTCAGGTTGGATTTGAGTTGAAATTTTCAACCCGATTAATAAATGAGTTGTGTTTGGGTTGAGCCCATCCACTTTACTCACAATTTTCATCTCTACTTGAATTGACTAGAGCTGCATATTGCCAGCCCTATCTGCAACAACAAGCATCTTCTTGGAACTTGACACTCTATAAAGAATCTAACCTCTGAGAGTTTCTCTGGATTTAGTTGCAAGTTATACTCAAAATATACAAATAGTTTCATGTGCAATAAGAAAGTAAAACAGTTCGTTGTCAGTTAATAAAGCCCACTCCAAAACCATTTCATTTGGATGTGGAGATTCCAATTTCTTTGCAATTAAATCAAGGCTTAGTTCTTATCTTTGAATGTTGAGTTTTATCATGTGCATCGGTCAGGGAATGGCATATGGCAGATTCTTTGACTAAGTTGGGGGTAGAAAGAGGCAGCTTTGCATGCTCCTTTGTAATTTATTATTTTTGTGGGGGTATTTAGCTCAAATACTTGTGTAGGTTTTTTTCTTTCCATCTGCTTTGTTGTAAATTTCTTAAGGCTTTAATATATTTTACCGTTACCGATAAAAAGAAAATAAAATAAAAAGCATCAATAAAAAAGAAACTGATATGGTTTGATTCATATACAATAGATCATCCAAGAAATAGAAAAGCCACCACTGGGCATATAGATCAAATTAAACTGCCAAACAGATCAACATTCAAATGGAAAACAATGATGGAGAAAGAAACAGCTAAGTCTTTTATGTTTGAAAGTTTAAAGCACTTACAAATCTAGAAGTAATTAGGCAAGCTAAGATAATTATGCATGGGTGTATTCAAAAACATAATTTTGATGAAGATCTTGCATTGGAAGTCCCTGCACAAGAAATTCATATTTATGTATGTTTGTTGTATGACCCTGTTAAGGTAGCTTGCATCGATCCTTGACTGTGGCTTTGGCCGTTCGAACGGTCACTCAGTGTTTCTCTTAACATAATGATTTAAACAATCCCTCAATGATCACCATGGTTTGCATCTCCTCCCAACATATGCATTTGCAAGCTTAAATATTCCATACATTCCCCATTCTTGCCACTTCACTTGCAAACGCGGCGCATTAAGCCCCCATAGCCTTGTGGAGGAGTGGGCTCCACTAATGGGAGGTTATTAAAAAAAATTTTATGCCGCCTCTACTAATGTCTCGAGATTTTGGTAGTAATAGTTAGCCGAAAAACACTTAATATGACATCAGAACCAACCGGTTGTGAGTTCGAATCTTAAGAGGAACGACTCTTTGCTAAAAAAACATGTTACCAAAAAGTACGATGACCCAATTCCACTTAGGTGGAGTGTTGACGAGTAGGCTCTACCTAATGGGGCATATTAAGAAGTAATTATATATGCTGGCTCTATTAATGCCTTGTGGTTTTGGTAGAAATTATTAGGTAAAAAAACTTCATAAGCCTATCAAGTAATCTAGGTAATATAGGAAGTACTTACTTTAAATGGGCTTGTTTGGTTTCATGGAATTCAAAAACATAAGAATTTATGGTCAAATGGGCCCTTTATTTGCATGGTGTTAGAAAACTCATTGTCAAATAAGCATGTTTGTTAGCTTTGAATTGGAAATCAATTGTCAAACGGGCTATTTGTTCGCATGGAATTGGATAAATTGTAAAATGGGTCTTTCCAATGCATGCTAGGAATGACATTGTCAAGGCAAAACTTCTCTATACATGTGTATTAAGGAAAATGGGTACGCTAAAGAGAACGTGGATGAAAATAGTGATGATATTTCTAAAAAATTGCAACTTATGTAGGATTTTACTTAGGATAAATTGAAATGGAGAAATAAAATTTCTACAGCAGTCTCCAACATAGTTGGGACAAAACTGTGATGGTGATCACAATGAGGTCAAATGGGCCGGTCTCTTTGCATCGAGTTAAATGCTTATGTAGATGAAAGCAAAGTTGAAAAACATATTAAATGTAAAAGGTGGAAAAATTGGGTAGTTCAGTAATTATATAATATTTTATTTTAACAACGACGACGACAACGACGATAATAATAATAATAATAATAGAGGCTGAGCCTAGTATATATATTATCCTTGCCCAGCAGTCAAATTGCAAGGCCTACAAAGATTTTGTCCTATCCTACCCTAGGGTTTCTTGAGATAAAGAAAAGCCTTCATTTTATGGGCTTTGGCTTCCATGTATAAGGGCCCAATTGACAGCCCTACTCCACACCATACGGATCACAGCACAGGGTCACTTTTCACTTTCATAAATAGTAAACCCAACCTCAGCCCATTTATTTATTGGGTAAGAGTGAAGCTAAGGCCCAGAACAGAGCCTAAAAAAGTTAGCCCCAATTTAACCTGAAGCACACCAGATTCAGACTGATGAAGCCCATTATTTAACAATTGGATTGACAACACAACAATGACAGAGAGAGAGGGGACTGCTTTATCTGTCACTTATTAATCTACATTTCTAAACTGCTTTATTATTATTTTATCTAATAAATATTTTCTCTTTTCAAAAAGCCAATTTATATTTTTTTTTCTTTTTTTAATTTTTCCATGTTATTTATTTCTGTGCATTGCGAGTCCCAAACCCGAAAAAAGGAGGTGGCAAATATTCAGTGTTTGATGGTAATGTAGAAAAAAAATTAAAATTTTTGTTTTTCACCCTTAGTCCGTGTGCTAACCCCAACTCCCGTGTATACAATAAGGGCCTATGTAGTGCAGGCCCTTGAGGATTTTAACCCACCCTGATCTTGGGCCTGCATGTATTGAGTCTTGGGTAAGGATATATGATGCACAGATACTTTAAAATAAGTAACGTATCATGTCATATTGTATCTGATACTTTACTTTTTATATATAAAATCCGTGTTTTTGAAGCGTCTATGGTATGTCCTTGCCGTATCCAACCCATATCTAGGCATCATAAGTAAGGGTTAACCCTAGCTCGGCCTGGCCATTTGACAGCCCTAAATTACCAATGGCAGCTAACGACCTTATTTATATTTGTGGCCCAGTTTATTATAATCCAACCTCCGTGTGTCTCGTTTAAGCCTGAGTTTTACTTGCTGCCCCATGGTTTTGATTAGGGGTGTTCATGGGCCGGACCAGCCCGAGCCTGATCTGGGCCTAGCCCACTTTGGGCCGGTCCTGGATATGAAATGAGGGCCCGATTAATAATTGGACTGGCTGGCCCGGCCCAGCTTGTGTAAGAAATACGTGTAATTTAATTTAATGAGTACTCTAATTCCCACAAAAGTGATGAAAAGTCCGGTTCGGCCCTACCCGATTGATTAAATGGGCTGGCTCAGGCCTAACTTTTATGGCCCGTATCAGGCTTGTCCGGGCCTGGCCGGTGTTTCTAAAGCCAGACTGAGCCTGGATATGCCTTAGCCCGGCCCATGAACACCCCTAGTTTGGATCTGAATCCTCAATATTGGGCCTGACAATTGGATGGACTGAGCTTGCACTAGCTTTGGCCCAGCACTGCCTGGCCTGGACATGCATAGCCAGCCCTCTACCAAATGGTTTGCTATGATGGTAATTGCTATACTATAGGTTGTGATGACAGGCCTGGCCACCATTTAAATCTAGGTCAACTGTCGAATAGGATAGGCCCAAGTTCAATAGCTTGACTCGCTTAGACTCGGAAGAACATCGAGTTGAACTCACCCAAATTATTCGACCTGATGCCCCTCCAATTCGAGTCGGTTGGGCGAGTTGAGATGCAAGCCATCACTGGATTGCTGGTTGGCCTTGGTAGGATGAAAGTGGGGACCCAAATTCTGTCTGTTTGGGGGCTTTACTAATAGAGTTGAGTGAAGTAAATATTATTTTGAAGAAAGAATAAAATATTAGTGAGTTATGATGATATTTTATTTTTAGTTGTTTGTTATGGAATCTTTTTTTACTTTTTATATAAAAAAGGGGAGGTTTTTTGTCTTTTAGTCGAGAAAGAATGTTGATTTTTGACTTTTTAAAAAAAAAAAATAATGGCGGGAGAATTGAATTAAAGTGCTTTTGATGTAACGTTTTTTTAAGAAATTGGGGATATACTTTACTTGACTCTATTAGGTTTTTATTTTTATTTTTATTTTATATAACATATTTGACTCTATTAGTAGAGTTGCCAAACAAGCCTGCGATACAAAAGGTTATGGATCCGTTTTTTAATCCGGGTTAGGGTTTTGGTCCACTTTATGGACCTGAGTAAAATTCAGCTCATGGTCCATCGGATTGATAGATAAGTGGTGCAAATATCATTTCGTTAAAATAATGATCGAGGTAATATTTCCATAAAATATCTCTTAGATTTTAAGTTTAGGAAAGAGTGCTTGTCCTTCGTATGTTTTATGACTGAATGCTTCAAACATCTTTGTTTTGGGGGAACGTCATTCATGTCATGTTTCTTCACAAGAATTTGAAAGTTCCAGCCACCAAAAATGTTTCAAATGACCTTTGGAATAATTCCAAACTCTTCCATATTTTTTTAGTGGAAATTTTGGGTACTCAAGGACGGGGGAGGACTCAAGAATTCCACTATGTCTAAGAATTCAAAAGTTCTTTGGACCGAAGTTCCTTGAACCCCAATAAAGAAACATGCCCTTAAGAACGAAAATGCCTTATAATTTTCCTATTATATGAAATGTGATTAGATTAGACTGCAATTTTCCCACATTGGAAAAGAGGATTTTCTATTGAGAAACCTTCAATGCATTTCCCACATGGGATATATAAATATATATATATATATATTTTGGATGTGAAGTTTTTATGGATTTTGAGAACTTTTCTCATATGGGAAGAACCCTTTAGTTAAACTGTCTATTTGGATAGGTACAGGTTTAGGTCTAGCCAGGGGATCCATGATTCGATCCGTTCACACACCAATCTAGATTTCAAGTTTCTTGCCCACTAATGGTGGGACCATCCTAGCAGATGAATGGTCTCTGTCATTGGAAGTTGATTTCCCTCATCCCCAATTTCTTAAAAAGGACTAGGATTGTAACCCCAAGTATCTCTAGCTCAGTTGCTCTAGGATCACAGTTTGTACTCGGAGGTTGTAGGTTCGAAACTGCATTACCATACTGGGGCTACAGGGAGTTTACCCGGCTTCACTCTGGGCCCGGAGGAATTAGTACACCCCAAAGGATTGGGAACTCCGATAGGAAAAAAAAAAAAAAAAAAAGAGAGGTTAGGTATTGTCCTAAACTCGAATCCGACCATAAGTAGAGATCGGCCAACATGAACAAGAATGGGACCTAGCCAATACCCAATTTAAGTTCTCTAAGCTGTCTTGACCCAAGTTGCATTCCCACTTTTTATTGCATTTTAAAAATATCAATTGGGATCAACTGGACCTGAACTGATCTTATTCATTCCAAACCACCCCACCAAAATCCAAATCCAGCTCATAAAATTAATGCCTAGCCCTATCTGAACCCAAAAATACTCAACCTGAGTTGACTCGAATCTAGAATTATCCAACCTTGATTGTTTGTGTTTTGGTTGGGTTAGCATTGGTTAGATTCAGGTTGACTGCAACTCAAGTTGCTCTATTTAATTATTTTTTACTCAGTCAAGGGGGTTGGAACCCAAGAGAGCCCACATGCACGGGAAAAAGCTTACATGGTGGGAATAAGAGCCTATACAGAAGTGGGAAGTTACAATAGTTTAAATACTCAAACTTGACTCAACTTGAAAAAGGTCTCCCAGCCAAGTAACTTGAGGAAAGTGTAGTGATCTACTAGGTTAGACTCGGCCGCACTCATTTGACTTTCTTGACTCACCGAGTAGAGTGACTAGGTTGATTCAGCACAACTGCATGAGTAGTGGCAATATGCACTCAAAACCCTTGGTCATTAACATATTTTGGTATGGGAAAAATCCTCTTTTTAGGCATGGGACAATCGCTTTTTCAAAAGGGTAGCTCAGTTGTCCTACGACTACGGTTTGCATTCGGAGGCTGTAAGTTTGAAATTGCACTGGGGTTGCAAAGGAGTTTATATGGCTTCCCTCTACGCCCGGAAGGATTAGTTCAGCCCAAAGGACTGGGAACCCTACGATAGCGAAAAAAAAAAAAGACCTCCTATATATGAAACATTATGCCTTAAATATGCAAAATAAAAGCACTACGCATAAATTTCATGAAGTCTTTTGGCATAAACCCATAACATAGTTATAAGATATTTTCAAAATAATATCACTAATGTATATATTGTTGTAATAATTTTAATTTATCAGCTTTTATGCTGTCAATGTTCTTGTCAATTTTCATTCACACTTTAGTGAGATTACAATTTTATGTAATGTAGCCATATATCATAAAAGAGTCTGTATTAATGAGTTCTGAGTACAGTTGGAGTAGCAAGGTCTAAGCTCCTTTGAGGCCGAATGGACCTGCAGGAGATTGAATGAAGTGGACTCTTTTAAAAGAGAAACATCGAGAGCTGTGCAAAGTCATGATCTAGAAACTAGAATCCACAAGTCTTCTGCATTGATCTTGGACTGAGCTTCAAGTCTTCCAAAGTACTCTATATGGTATTATACAAAGCTGAAGGTAGTACCAGATTTCCTCCTTTCAGAAAAGATCAACCCATCAAAAGAAGCATCCCCTATCCTCCTCTATTTATAGGGAGTGATCAAAGGGAGGGCCTGGCTGGGCTAGGGTCCTCTACTGCCTTGCCAGAGACGACCTATATAAAAGTTCCAAGTCAACTTCTAAAATCCACATGAAAATCGTGGGGCCACCACCAACACCAAATGAAAATTCGGGGTTTGGCCCCAAAATCGAACTACCTGTTTGTGCTCTTCCCCTCTCAAACGAAAATCTTAGGTCCGCCACTAATAGCATTTGACACCCAGAGGCTAGTGCCTAGTGCCTCAAACGGCCCAAGGTCAAGCATTACTATGTTCCGAGCTATTGGACTTTATTATGAGAGTGAGCCCAGACGACTACACACCCAGAACTCAAGCCCAACTTCAAATAACCAAGTCATATGAAGGTTTTTCTTATTGTTTCCATATATCTTTTAGGGCCTGTTTGTTTGCATTAAAATGCATAGGAATTGAATATATATAGATTTATGTGATAAGTGGTTAAAAATGAAGATCAAAGGTAGATTTTAAAAAATTATTCATTTCCCACCCTCCTTAGATTCTGTTTCTACAAAAGGAAAGATTATTTGAAGCTCATTTCTGAAAATTGACTTATAGCCTTCATTTTTAACTACTTATGACATTCATACTATGTATTTTAATTGAAACAAACAGGCCGATTAGAAATGTTTTCTTATTAAAGAAAGTGTTAATCTATCATGATTCTTATTAGCTAAAACACCATCCATTCCCACTCCCTATCAAAAGAAAGATTCTATCATGGAAATGCAATAGTTAGAGAAGTCCATTATATAGGAATTAAGTTTAAGTGTAGTAAATCCCCAATCAAAGGGAGCTATGCTACCAAAGGAGTCAGGTATGTGTTTCACATTGAAATTATATGCTTGTGTTAATTTTTGTAGATCCGATTTATGCTTGTTGATCCTTAGATTAACGTCAGCAGCTCCCAAGGCCGAGCACCCTACCGCCCAGAGCCCGAGCCCAAAGCCCAGCACCTTCATTTGGATCAAAGCCTCAAATGCCCAGCATCCTGTTGCTCTTTCTTCTTCCCTTTTCCTTTGTATTTTTCATTCATACACAGCTATATATACCTAAATTCCACCACCACCATGTATTACATACGTATCTGAATACATGTAACCGTATATATTAGTGCGTAAGCATTCGGGCCCCAATCTGGGTCATGGCCTTGTCCTCAGTTCGGGTCAGGCTCCACTATTTTTTTTTTCCTGGGTGAAAGGGTCCTGTAACATTTTTTGTATGGCTGCATATTCCTGCATGCTGGGTCTGTGTTGGATCTGGATCTGAGTCCAAGTACACCATATACCCCACCTGAACCCTTTTCTTTGGCCTTGCCACTGAAACAGAGAATATATGATATGGTGTAAAGCCAGACAGTGGATTTGTTCTCAGTCAATCAGGACCTTGAGCATAAGTGGACCTGAAAATGATGTGATTTCCATATAAAGGTTGGTGGTTGGTGAATGGATATGCTTATGGACTGATAGTGCCCCCCACTACAAAGAAACTAGAGTAGTCATTTCATATAGTGGTAATTGCACTTCTCATATCATATCAGCCTGATAAGGTTTTTACGGCCCTGAATAGAATTGAATATATAGGACTTCATCATTATATGGGCTCCAACAAAGGAGTATTAATAGGTGAGAGAATGAAGAATGTAAGGTGGGAATGTAGATGAGATCTTGACTTTGGTTGGATTTGAATAATTGGATATTCATTTATCCTCCCACTCGATTAATTTTCTACTGAAGCAAAGATTGTTTGATGGTCGTTTTTGGATATTTTTCTTTATTTGCCTACCTGCGAGTTGTTGGAGCGGTATTAGGTAGGCATGGGCTTGCTCCGCATAGCTTTTGTTTGAATCCCACCCTAGGTTTACCCGGTAGGTGTTTGTATGGGTTTAGCATACGCCACTCGGGGGATTAAATTACATGATGGCCCTTTATCCCTAATAATCAAGTTGTTAAATTGAAATTAAGGGCCATTTGTTTCATGTAATTGAATTTCTAGGAATACTAAGGGTATGCTAAACCCATACAAATGGCCCTTAATTTCAATTTAACAACTTGATTATTAGGACCTATTTGTTGGCAAGTGGGCCCTTTAAATTGAGAAAACTAAAGCGAAGATACATAAACAACTATCAAATAATCTCCCCTTCAATGAAAAATTAATTAATGGAAGATAGAAACTGAAAATTCGGCCACATCATCCTTGTAAATCAAATGCTAGGAAAGTTAGGTCTTATCTAAGTCTCCACTTTGTACCCTTTATCCCTCCCCAACTTAATTAATTCTTTGAGGGAACCCTTTAACCTTTAGTTTATAGAAATTCAATTTCATGAAAAAGAAAAATGGGCCCCCTTTATTAATTCTTCGAGGGAACCCTTTTACCTTTAGTTTATAGAAATTCAATTTCATGAAAAAAAATGGGCCCTTCATTCATCTTAAAAACTTCAAAAAGTAGCATTTTAAACACCTATTTTAAAATTGATCAAACTATTTTTAAAATCTAAACATTTTTTTTTACTTTTTAGATATATTATTGAATTGAAAAAAAAAAACTATATATTGTAATGATGTTTGATCAATCTAAACATTTTTTTCTTACTTTTTAGATATATTATTGAATTGAAAAAAAAAAAAAAAAAAACACCACGTATTGTAATGATGATAGTTGATGTCATGATCGACCAAAAAATAAATAAATAAATAAACCTTGGATGGATTGCTTTCAACCCAATCTTATAGATTCATATTTTGGGGTGCGGGAAGGTAGGGATGTTCATGGGCCGGGCTAAGGCATACAGAGGCCCAACTCAACTTTAGAAACACTGGTCCAGGCCCGGCCTAAGCCCGACACGGGCCATAAAAGTTAAGCTTGAGCCTGCCCATTTAATCAATCGGGTCGAGCTGAACGTGGCTTTTCATCATTTTTGTGGGCATTAGAGCACTAATTAAATTAAATTACACGCATTTCTTGCACAAGCCGGGCCGGGCTATGGGCTTTCCATCACTCAATCCAAGCCCGGTCCAATTATTAATCAAGCCCTAATTACAAAACACCCGGAGGGGTAGGGTAAAGAGATTGCATCAAACAGCACAACAAAGAAGGAAGAGACCACAATAAGAGAATCAACACTCAAACCACTCAAAATTCGCCTTGTTTGCAAAGCTAAATTTAGCGAGCTGTGGGCCAACTCATTGAAGACCCCAGGATTGTTGCTGAAATTAATATTCTCAGACAATTGAAGACTCAGCAATGTCTATAACCACATGCTTAATTGCCCAATTCGCTTGTCCCTTAATCACTTTGATTACTTCATTTGCATGTGACAAACAATGAATCTTGGCAAGAAGGGCAAGCCCTTCTCCTCAGCTTTGCTTATTGCTAGCAGGATCATTATTGATTCTCTTTCTTCAGGAAAGACTAAATTTGGTGCTTTAAATGCAACTTGGCCCATACAGAACCTAGCATTATCATCTTTGATGCACGGATACTTCAAAATGGATAACGTATCGTGTTATATCGTATCCGATACTTCACTTTTAACATGTAAAATCCGTGTCCATGACATGTCTATGGCGTGTCCATGCCATATCCTACTGTATCTGGTGGGGGCGACTCCAGGAATTCAAATCAGTGGGGTCAAAAAATAATTATCTTCCGCAACCCTGCAATTAGAACTATGACCCAGGCCAGGCCGAGGTTAAGCTCTTATCCTACCCTCTCATTTGCAAACCAGACTTAAATGAGCAAAAACCTTCGACTTTCACACGGGGGCTGTAATTTTTAGGCCCTTACCCTACCTTCAAATATTTTATTATTAGAAAAATGAGAGAAAAAGGATAAAAATAAAATGACCTTAGATAAAAATACTATTTGAGCTTCCTATGAGTTAAGGTATGTCCATTTAAATGTGTAAGCCATTCAAAATTATTGGGCTACACATGACACAAAAGTACACAGTTTATCTTAATTGGATGTTACAAAATGGTTAAAAATTTATAAGTCATTTTCTCTCCTTCAGGTCAAACTCTTAAATTAAGTTGGTTTAAAATCTTGCCATAAGATTGTTTTTAGATTTCAGTGGGGGTCAAAACTACCCATAAATGTTTTCTTCTTTTTTTTTTTTTTTTAGATCTCAGTGGGTCAAAAGCTTTCTACTCATAAGTTTGCAAAAATTTTATGAATATATTCTGAGATCTCAGTGGGGTCAGTCCACATGGCGCTGCCCATGGTATCTGGGCATCATGGATTATCATAATTAATACCAAAAGCTGATTTACCACAAGATGTTTTGAAAGCAGCATCCTTAAACATAAATCTCAATTCCAACAGCTTTTGCTCTTTGCTCAATCTAGCAGCACTTGCCAAAGTGACGAGCTATACAAGGACAAGAAGAACCTGGTATTTGTATATAAATCTCCCTTCTTCTGTTTCAAACAACTTAATTTGACCCTATATCATTTACTCTTGTAACTATATGTATTTGATGACTGTCTATCAATATAAGGAAGGACTCAAGTGGCTAATCCATGATGGACCATGGTAGGTTGAGTCTTCAAACCCAACTCATGTTGGGCAACCAAGTTCAAGAACAACATGTGGCCACACATCCAATGTTATTTGGACTCCAAGGGGGTTCTCAAAACAACTTCTCAAGAAAACTAGTACCAAATCATGTGAGATGTATGACTCATGGAGACCTCATATTTCCAAGGAAAGTCCTAAAACTAAGAAAAATGTGCCATGACAAGATTCTTAATTTAAAAACAAGTGACTGTGTGTAATATTAAGTTCCCAAATCTGTCTCCTATTAATCTTTTACTTTTTAAAACCAGTGATCTCTTACTTTTGAGAAAACATATAACAGTACATAAAAATACTCTTGAGCTTTTTCTTCAATCTCTATGTAAGTTATTGTTTTATGTTTTACAGTGAAGATCTTGTTATTGGAATACCTACTCCATCCTCTCACACACACACACATATATATATATATATATATATATATATATATATATATGAGACCACATCTTGGGCAGTCTGAACTCTGAATTGAAGAGAGAGCAAGCTATCATAATCATTTGTGAGGATCACGACCGCTGTCCTTTATAATAACCAAGACTACCCCCATCCAACATAAGCAGTAAGGAAAGGATTTTTTAAATATAGCAACTTGGCTTCTTTAATAATAACACAAAACTACTATTATTTTTAAATTTTTTTCATATAACCATTTATATTCCCTAACTATATTATTGGTTCTCATATCATAATTCCTTTTAGGACCCATTTGTTTAGAAGAATTCTGAGAATTCTTAATGCTGTCCCAAAAGTAGAATTCTAAATACTCAACCCCCCCTCTGACATTTGGAATACATGAATTTAGAGAAATCACAAGGCATTTGGTTTGGAATTATGAATTCTTGCAACGAAAAGAGCTTTTGAAATGTCCAGGGGAGAAGATGTCACATCATGTCATAAATCCCCAACAAGCCCGATCTATTGTCAGAAATAACTCTAACCGAACAGGCCCTTATTAGCATTTTTGGCCAGTCACCTTGATTGATAGCATAAGTTGAATTTAGTCGGCAGATAAAATAAGATGGGACAATAATTTTGAACAGTTTGAACCTCAAAGGTGACCCCACTAAATGAATTATAGCGGTGGACCCACAAAGTCCTCTGACTCCTACCCTTGTTGAGGACCTAGAGTGGTGGAAAGGCTAAGAAGATAAGAACAATGTTTTTATGGGGTGTGTATTGCATAGTTTCATGGGTGGGTTGGTGGTGTGAGAGAGGATTCAAAGAACATGTAAAAACCTGCCTACTACTCCATTTCAAAAGGTTTCTTAACCAATAGGCCAGTTGGTGGCGCACCACATGACCCCATATCTACCAACCTTCCAATTTCTCATCTTCTAATATTCTCATCTCGCGAGAATTCAACATATCTTTCTCACATGATATGGGTCATGCCCGACTCGGCTCAGAAACCAGAAATAACTCAATGTTACTACTCGGAAAACTCATTGGACTGAGTCGATTTAGAATCACAGTCGACTCTTGACTTGACCGAATCAAAACGCTGAAACTCAGTGCTAATATTATAAGAGACGAAATAGGAACAATATCTTTTAATTATCCTTGAATTTTAACCAAGTGAACTGAGTCTTGACCGATTTAACCCGGCTTGACCTTCTTCGACCAATTTGAATGACTCGGCTGAGCTTCACTGAGTCAAATGGGGGCCATGACTAAAATTTTACATTCCAAATTCTCAATATTTTGTGAGATGTGAGGAAAACTCACTTGCAAGGCTATTTCCTACCTACCTCCCAAGGGTAGGTGGTGAGGATGACTAGCATTTAGCTCAACAACATTTAGACCTCATCTTAATGATTTTTATTCTTTTGACCTTTATATGTGTTGTCAAAAGTCTTGTGTGAAGCTTCACCTACAACAACCACTGTTTCTTTGGTCAAAAAAAGGGGTCACCCTCACAAATACCTCATCCCGCTGTAAGCCCTACTTTTCCATGGCCAAGTACAAACTAATGGCAAATACAGTACTGCAGGGATTTTCTAATTTGGAAAAATGATGATAACAAAATGGGGGATTTGACAAATCAATCCCCCTTAAAACCCGCATCCTTAATTTCAAGACATGTCACAAGAGTCAAACAACTCTGACCATGATAACATGAGAATTTAAAAACCCATAATATCATGGAATCCAAATGTTAAAAGTTGCAAAGCCCGCACATTAAAAAGTCTAGAACGTCATCTTATTTGGACCTAGATCCCATCATAACATGGGAATTTAAACACCCATGATATCATGGGATCCAGGGCAGAAAAGTAAAAAATAATTGTGGACCAGTGTCAAACGACTTTGGTGACATTAATAAATTTTTAGTCATGAAATTGAGAGAACAGGATTTAAGGAGAATTAACTTGATGTTATCACAATATTTCTATAAAATATCTCATTTTATATATTTATAAATAACAACATCAATTTGAGAATCTCGATGAATCGCCTTGTCCTATGATCAATCATCGATTTTTCATCATTGGACAAAATTCACCTTCCCTATCATAAAAAGGATAATAAATTCCTTGTATCCAGCCTCATTTCGGATAACATCTTGGGGTGATCACACAAAAATATCAGGTCTCATTAATTAATAAATAGTAGTGCTCACTATAGGTGATTGGGAGAGGGTGGCCCTTTAAATAAATAAATATAATATTATAAATAAAAGGTACTATATGTATTATTTTATTATATAAAATACCCAACATGTTAAACATGGCAAATCAGATGGCATCCCAACTCTGATTATGATAAGATTTAGCCATAGTTAGACATTGTTTTGTGTTGGTATTTAGCTCTAATACCTACGTAGGTTTTTTTCTTTTTATCTTCTTTATTGCACCTTTCTTAAGTCTTAAATATATTTTACTGGTACCAATAAAAAATAAAAAAAAGAGGTGAGCCTCACCGATGGATTTATAAGGTTGGCGATGAATCTGAATTTGCTAATCATATTTGTATTTTTTTTAACATGATGTTAGGTTTTTCCTTTTTTCATTTTAATTTATCTAGATTTCAATTCTCAATTTTACCTTAAGAATTATAATCTAAATAAATTAAAATGGTACTTTAGCCAATCACATAACAATGTTAAATAGCACTTGAAATGTTAGAATTGATTATTGGATCTATGGTGAGGAACAAGTACTTACCCGTCATTGCACTTGATTTATGCTAATGGTACACGATATTTAGAAAATAAGATGACTATAAGGAAAATTCTTGTCTTCAAGCATCTCGGCAGCATCATGGCTTCACGGTTTCTAGTTTGTGGGGCCCATTTAGATGTGTATATATAAGTGGAAGTAGGATATAGAAAGGTCACTTTTTGGCTAAGGACCATGCAAAAAAAAATTAGCCCCATCAAATCGCCCGAGCCCTTGATTTAAACAACTTTAAAGTTTAATGGTCATTTAATCATAGATTTTTCTGATTTTCATTCTAGAGCTTTGATTTAAATAATTTTAAATTTAATGGTCTTTTAATCAAATTCTTATGCGTCTCAATCGAATGGTAAGTGTTAGGTTGCATGGCTTAGTAGAAGTAATAAATCTAGTAAACCAGGACCTTGCATTGTTCATATTCTACTGTGATTAAAAGTAGGTATATTATTGTAGGTCTACTGTGATTAGAAGTAGTGTTTGTGTGTAACAAGGTTTTGGAGTTGATATTATAAATAAAGGCTAAGAGTCTCTATGATATACACCTCTCTTCTGATTGCATAATGAATTCTTCCGTCTTCCCGTGGACGTAGGTCAAAAGTCGAACCACGTAAATCTCTTTGTTCTCTTGTGCGTGATTGATCTCTTTTCGTAAGCCCTAGATCGCAACAGTAAGTAGATGTTCGATGAGCAAAACTACGCATGGTGACAGATCAGGAGGAGATTAGAGCGTAAAAGAAGTTGCATTGATCAATGGTGGGCCATGTGCATGGATAAAAGGTGGGCCATGTAGAGTTGGTCTGTATATGCAGTCGGCTCATTGGAAAAGAATTTCTCTGGTCATATAATAGTATCGACCGTCCAACTGATTTGTGCTTTTGATGATCTTATAAATCACAATTATCTTAAATAATATGAAACACGTTTAGTGTTTCGTGGGGCTAACATGGGCCAGCTTGGGCCTCTCTAAGCCCATCCTTGACATGGTCTTAAACTTGCAAGGTAGAATTAACCACAATGGGTAGTTCAGTTGGTCTAAGACCACGGTTTGCACCCGAAAATTATAGGTTCAAAACTGCACTACCACACTGGACTTGCAAGGGAATTTGCCTGGCTTCTCTTTGGGCTCGAAGGGATTAGTCAAGCCCAAAGAGTTGGAAACCCTCCAATAGCAAAAAATTAAAAATAAAAATTTGCAGGGTAGAATTCAGGTCTAGATTTCAATTTAAGATAGAGCATATGGTTGCCTTAATTATAAGATTGGAGTTGACAGTTAATGATTTGTAGTTTGACATTCACATTGGATATTGAATTATGAAAACCTGGATCCTGATCTAAGAATATCAAGTTTTCTAATCCTTTTTATCCAAAAAAAGAAAGTTTTCTAATCATTTGAGGAATCAAGTTTTTTTTTTTTTTTTTTTTTTCTTGGGTTTGGGTAAAGGAGGAATTGAGTTAAAACCAAATGCAGCATATTATAACCCATAGAAAATCGACCCATGATCTAATTGGTTGTGATGTAGATCTCATATACCTTTTTTTAATGAAGCTCTTTCTTCAAGGCCTAGTGTGACTCACTGACCATATGAGTTTGATCCATGTGGAATAAATAACATGTGACAAACACCATATTCATATTTTAAGATTGCATATTGGTGAACCATTTTCAATGAAGCTCCTTTCCCAAGTCCTAATGTGACTGACCCTGTGAGTGTGATCCACCCGAAGGGTCCAACCATATGTGACAAACAAACACTGAGCAGGTAACCACTTTCAAAAGCTCTTTTCCCTAGTCCTATTTTGACTTCCTCAATCTATAGTGTGATGCACATGAATGAAATGCACATGCTAATTAAATATGACAGACACACATAAATGTGACAGACACCATACATGATGCACATGGGGTTCCTGAGTCCTGTTCAGCTGGTTGAGTAGAGTGGGGAACCAATTCTGTTGAAGGGCTCTTCAAAAAACTTTCACCATTACTTTGGTGACCCATGTGGTAATTTGATGAGCCACTTTTTGTGATGCACTCCCAGGGACTTTTCAAACTTCTTCTTCTCTTTTTTTTTTTAATTATCTTTTTGACATTTCTATTTTTTCTAATTTGAACAAATTTTGAGTTTCTTTTACCTATTATGTCAATATATGACAGTTTGAACAACAATAAATTTACAGGTAAAATGGTTGCATTTATTAAAAAAAAAAAAAAATCGAAGAAAGATTATTTTATTGTTTTGTTGGGTTATAATTAAAATTTATTCTTTTGTTGATCTGGGGTTATTCTTTAAAAATTAAAATGGTTATGAATAAAAAAAAATTATAGGCAACAATTATAAAAATTTTGTATGATCCTTTTTTTTTTCTTTTACCTATTATGCCAATGTTTTATGGCCGTTTGAACTCAAATTTTAAGTTTTCTTCTCTTTTCTTTATAAGCTCTACTACTCCATCCCTCATTCTCACACACAACTCCATAATCTCAAATTCATTTTTCTTCTTCTCCATGGTGGAAAAGCTTTTGGATGGAGATGCTTCTTGACAACTTCGACTCGGACGATGAATTGGAGATGTTCGCCCTAGCTTTTCTACAAGAATAACAATTTTGTTGTGATCTAGGGCCTACGATAAGAGATCAAGCACGCACAAAAGAATGCAGAGATTTACGTGGTTCGGCTTTTGGCCTACCTCCACGGGGAAGACGGGAAAAATCACTATGCAATCCGAAGAGGTGTACATCCTAAAAACTCTAGGTCTCTATTTATAATATTAGCCTCAAAACTTTATTACACCCAAACACTACTTCTTAATCACACTAGACCTATAACAGGCCTACTTCTAATCATAGTACAATTTGGGCAATCCAGGGGCCCGATTAACCAAGATTTATTCACTTCTATTGAGCCACACCAATTAACAAATTTGATACAGAGACAAGAATGAGACCACGTCGTAGTTCCATTCAAGGTCACGCAACCATCTGGTGTGACCAACTTCAAGGCCACGACAAACTCTACAAAGACTATTCTGCCGAAAACCCTATGTGCCCTCCTATTCAATTTCGGAGGAGGTTTCAAATGAACCAGTCTATTTTTCTTCGAATTCAATTTACAATGAATGCTCATGACCAGTACTTTGTCCAAAAATGAGATGCTACTGGAGTCATTGGTTTGTCATATATTCAAAATGTCATTATTGCAGCGATGATGCTAGTTTATATAGTAGTAGCGGATTCTGTGGATGATTATGTGAGGATTGCTGAAAACACTTCAATTGAAGGCGGTGGTTGAAGTCTTTGGTGATTGAGCAAGGAATTGCGATGGTTGATTCACGATTTGAGAGAATGTAGTTGATTGATTCGGAAATTGCATAGGAATTTGAGGAGTATAAAAGTTATCTTAAAGACGGTTTTGAGAATTCATGTTGAGATTTTAAAAAAAATACTAGAACAACAAGGAGAAGTGTTGAGATTTTGAGATTGCAAAATGTTTCTTTTTGTCATTTAACACCTTTAATTTGACCCCACTTTCTTTTATTTGCTCGTATTCTAATCTTTTTCTTCACTTCATTGTATAAGTAAATTATCCAAATAGGATTCATGTTATGTTTGTTTCATCTAACTTGTTTGGTGGGGTTGAGGTTTGGCAGCATCACAATTAACAAAAAGTCTATATGAACGAACTTTTTGGCCAGAATTTTGAATAAATCCCTAAATATCCCTTGAATATCACTATAAAAAGTCTACATGTAGCAGGACTCCACAATTAATTGGGCTCATTTTTGCATGTGAGGTACAAAATGGTGGGTAAACAAGGTTATTTTGGCACATAAGTAGCTGTGAAACTCACTTTCACATCAGGCACCGGTACCGTCTCCAGCATGACAACATTTTCTTTAAAAAAATAAATAAATAAAGTGCAACATATAGTTATGTAACTAGTCACTAGTTCAAATCCCATCAACCACTCTCTTTTTTTAAAATTCCTATATGAGCCCCATATTCGTGATCCAAGCTATTCAATTTATTTATCAAACTAATTAAAACTTTTACTCTAATTATTTAAAATCTTCATCAATTCTGAATAATTTGTGATAAACATTAAAAAAATCCAATCTATAAATCTGACTTTCTGCACTTTAGAGGCCCCTAATTCATGATTCAAACAACTCAACATTCTCGTATTAATGATAATCATCAACATGATTAGTTTCATAAATTAAATCTTTGATGAGTTTTTAGAAATTTGTAAAAAAACACCTAATTCATATACTTAAATCTATGGATTTTGAGAAATTTGTGAAAGCATCCAAACACATAAAAACGATTGGATATCCTCATTTACTCATGTGGAAATGGCGATTTTGACAAATATGGTAATGTATTGCACATGTATAGCATTTACATATGTGAAAACCATCTTTCTATCCCATATGTAAAAAGAAGATGACCGCCTAGGGCACCTTTGTGTGACACTATGGAAAACCGATTCTACGGGCAACTTGTTCTACTTTTTGCAGAAAATTGATTCTAAGACTACCCATCATAAAAGATTTTCCATGAAATTGCAAAAGCTTTAGTTCACGTTCCTGCTTTTTCTCTCAAAAAAGGATGCAACAAATGTGAATTTTTTTCGCTACAAAAAAGCATTTTCCCTTTCCCTTTTTTTTTTTTTTTTTTGTTTTGTGTGTGCAGAAAAGTAGTTGTACAAATATGCCCTTACCGGTTTTTCCTAATTAAACATTAAATAATCCATCGATGCACATGATGCATGTCACATCAACTACAGTTTGGATCAATTTCAAGATGAAGTATGCTGAGTGATTTGAAAATTTTTGATCAAGCAAATATGAGCCCAACTCAGGTTAAATTTAGTGTTACTGTCATTAGCACGGGCAATAGGATTCATAAAAATTATAAATTTATTTTAAGAAATAAATAAAAAGTGATTTTGATATATATTTATATTATATAAAATCTAAAACAAAAATATTTCTAAAAAAAAACCTTATAGGCTTAAATTATAATTACAGATAGGAAGGATGCTATGTCCTATGTCTCAATCACAAAACATAGAATAATCGGCTTTCTTAAAAGTCACACAATTAAAATTTTAAATAAATAACTGATATAAAAACTTTAAGTTTTATACGAAACTTAAAATATGATACTTTTGTATAAATTTTATTCAGATGGAAGGAATTTATTAAAAAAAAATTAAAATATGATAATCTCCAATTAGAGGAGATTATCATATTAAAAATATATTAAGACTTTACCTCTTCCTTTTTAAAGAGACCAACATGATCAAGAAAGAAAGAAAAATAATGCATTTAAAAAATATTTTAATACAGAATTAGCCAATGCAAATTAAGATGCAAAACAAAACATTGATTTTATTCAAATAAGAAATCACACATCATTGTTTTATTACATTACCATATTCTAACTTAATCAAATTATAATCCCTATAAATATGTTTAATGCACCTCAACATATTAATTGACAAGATCATGTGGATTATCATAAAAAAGAATAAAAAATTTGGATTTTTTTTGCGTGTTGGTCCCATCAAGATCATGTAAATTGGCAAAAAAGAATGAAAGTGTATCATGTAATGAGAAAAAAAAAAGTCTATCATATAATTAGAGAAGCAAAATCTATGCACATGATGTAAAATACCACTTTCCGTTATTTCTTTCTCTTTTTTTTTTTTTTTTTTTTTTTTTTTTTTTTTTTTTTTTTTTGAATGTTTACAAGTAGACTGTTTTTTCAGAATTTTCTAAGCAATTTTTATGGGTTTCCCAAATGAAGCAACATATTAGACACTCCTAAGACCTCTTGATCTATTCATACCCATTTCTCAATGTTTATTCTATTGTATTTTTCCTGTCATTTATTATAAATCTGAACCCACCACACAGAAGCATTGGTTTTTATAATTTTCAGATTATAAAAGGAAAAAATGATGTATTGTGAATATTGAATTTAGGCATATTCCCCCAATATAATTGCATTTGGATACATCTTGAACAAAGACCGCCCTCAACATTACCTAAAAGAAATAACCTTGCATATAGGTAATAAAAAAGCAACCAATTCTCGTTACAAACCTCATTCTCTTATTCCCTATTCATTCTGTGTCTCATCATTGGATTGATCAAAACATGCTGAAGTAGGGCTCACACGTACAAAAACAAAGTGGTTGGATCAGAATAATCTAGCATACAAGGTGCAGGTTGGTTCTATTAGAAATGAGTAGAAACCAGGATCTCTAGATATTGCATATAAATCGCTGTGGAAATAACTTTAAACGAATATGATGAAATTATACCTGCGAGGTCTCTCTCTGATTTGATCTCGAACTTGCAGTGACTTGAAAACCTCAAGATCTTCTACTGTATTCCTATATGCTCGAACTCGCACCAGGGAGTGGGCCTCTTCTGCGAATTCTCTTCTACTCTCTAAAACCGAGATTTCTCTCTTATTATAATCTTGTATGTTAACCTAGAGAGCAATAGCGCATATTTATAGACTACAATAGGGACCTTAAGAAAGGAATAAAGATAGGCTCCTTTTGGAAATAGGAAACCCTAATTCGACCCAAATTAGAATACTAATTCCATAAATTACAATTCAGTCCACTAAAGAATTGTAATTGCACTCCTGTTCTTATTCTCAAAATAATATTTCGAGCTTCTTGCTATTAAATGCTTATTAATCCCCCCACATTAAGATTTCAGATATCTATCGATTAAATAATTACTGATATTCATATTTAATCGATATCTTTATAATTCCTTGAGACCTTACACTTAACTTATTTAATATGTCGGACACAAAGTCTACCTGTAGGGTTTGACATAATCAAAACTTAAAAGCTTCCTCAAGGGGGTATCATCAATCCCTATTACGGGACGTGGATTTCGTCAATAAATTGATATCCACCATACATGTAGTGTAGTCATCCAATTCACTGAGATTATTGACCCATAAAGATCTCACTCCTTCATAAATCAAAATACCAAATACTAAATGTATGTGTCTATTATTTATGTCGGGATTAAGAGTACAAGCATTCATAATAACCATTTGGGTGTTCATCATCTTATATAGTCAGTATAAAAACAATAAACTCAAAAACACGGTCATGTTCAATACACACATAGTGTACTAGCATAATGAGTCGAAACTATACCGTTTCTCTCAACCAAGACAAGCCTGCTGAAACATCATGCTACAATCGTACCAATGGTGTGTCCAAATCCATCTAGATTGTGAACAACAACTTATATTCTATAAGAACTGACAAATAAGTCTTCCGTGTATAAGTAAAACTCTAGACACCAACTTGTCTACTTTATAGAATAAAAGACACTTACATGCATAATAATTAATAATGCAACCATTTGCCTATATAAAATCTCAGTTAGATGAGAAAACAAAATATATTAAAAATGAATCAGTCATAGACAAATACATAAAGTATGTTTTTAGTATAAATTTCCAACATGTTCCACATTTTTCTTGAGGAATGCTATGATTCAAACAACTAACTATGAATATCCTTCTACACCATCTCCTCTAAACATACTTTACTGCTGATAAAGAAGGAAAATGATTTTTGTGAAAAAAATGTCCTACTTCCCTTTTTCATTTCCATAGAAAAACAGTTACACAAATATGCCCTAGTTTGCGAGTTAACAAGAGCCTCATGATGGAATTAGAGTTGGGATAAAAAAATCAACCTTATCTGATATTCATATGCCCTAATTTTATACATTCGGATCTTAAGGATTACTACATAAAATTTGGAGTTTTAACCAAGGGTGAATGTTGGTGGAATGATTTCCAAAATGAGATTAGTCCCCATTCATGAGGAGCACGGATAGGGAGTTATATATACCAGGTCCACAAAGCTGGACCACATACAAAAACAATGCTGCCTCATGTCTGCTCTTTATATATGAATATTTGGAGGTCCAGTCCAGGTTTTAAAAATGGCAGGCCCCTTGTTCTTTAAATTGGAAATAAATCTTGGGGGCTACACACAGTAGATTAGATCTGTGGAATGTAAGTACTCTTCAATACAAAGGAAAATTATCCTATTTTTAAAACAAAAGTTTTCAATTTCAATTGCTCTCTTCAATGCAATTAGAAATTTATGTGAAAGTGCTAAATCTTTTTATTGCACAAATACACCCTAATTGATGGTCATTGTATAATGTACGGCTATTAGACAACCTAAGCCATTGGATCTGTGTCCCACTAAAAGAGAACAACATCAATGGTTTAGGATTCAACAATACCATAACTAGATGATGAAAGTCATCAAAGAAGGTCAATGAATGGGACCCACTTGATAGATGGTCAGAATTATCCATTCTACTAGTGGGCCACGCCAATCGGGGCATGAAAATCGAGTCGGCTGTGGACAGTGATGCAGTGTATCTATTCTCTCCACCAACCACCAATTTGCCTTTGGCGACTGTATAAAAATCAAATCTACATTCTCTACAGCTTGGACTCATGAAAATCTGTGAGGCTCCCAATACACATATACATATATACAATTAGATTAGTCACATGTCCGATAATATATGCACATTTTATATTACAATATTTCACACCTGATCGATCTAACAATAAACCCTGAGTCTTCATGATCATTATCAAAGTCTTCGAACAATTATGTAGGGGTCCGCTACATGAATCATGTTTCTCCATTTTGATTTATTATTATCAAAATCTTCAAATAAATTATACATTTTCAGATTTACTTGTAGTACTTTCATTCAATATCTCTTCGACCAATCTCTTGATGGATTTTTTTTTAAAATGTTTTGGGAGGGTTCTCAACCCTTTGGGTTGGACTAATCCCTCCGAGTCCAGAAGAAAACCGGGTAAACTCTTCTTAGTTCCATTGTGGTAGTACAGTTTCGAACCTACAACCTCCTAGTGCAAACCGTGGTCTCGAGCCAACTGAGCTACCTTGGGGGATCATTAGTCCGATAAAAATGATTTTCTTCAAATAAATCCGTTTCTGACATGTGTTGGACATGCCTAATTCTAATTATATTAAGTGAGATTTGCCTAGGTCCCACATAAAAGAGGGACTTTCGTCTTTAGTGGAGGTTGGTGAGCCTCATGAATATCTAATGAGGCCGAGCCTTAGAGAATCCAGACTCATAATACTAAATACACAATAAGTTTTGGGACTTTATTTTTCTGCTTCACCAGAATGAAAGCCACGTGTTTTGAAAAAGGACCGTCGGGTGCCATGAGGATCGAACGGTTGGAAACGCTTCTCAACTAACTCGCGTTGCTTGGTGTTTGGTGAGGCCTCTATTTAAAGATCAATAGGCAGGTAAACCAAACTCAGGAAATTCTCAATCATCACCTGAAATTTCCTTCCTCCCCCCACAGCTTCCAAAAACCTCTCCATTCACATTGCATCTCTCTCTCTCTGCTTCTCTTTTTTTGAAAAAGAAAAAAAAAAAAAATCCAACCTTCAATCTTCATCCAAACCAAATCTTTGAGCTTTTTCTCATCTGGGTCATCTTGAATTTCTCCCCTGTTCTTAGACACCCTGCTTAACATCTCAAAACTACAAAGTTACAGGGTACTTACCTTGAATCTGATTGCTTTCTTCATATAATCATCTGTTTTTCCTTACTGGGTTGTGTTGTTTTTCACATATATATATAGCTCCACTTCTTCTCATTATTCAGTTGTTTTGACCATAGACCATGGAAACCACACAAGAGACTGGAAATGGCCTCCAGAGCTTCTGCTTAAAGGATCCTTTGAATTGGGAGATGGCAGCAGAGTCTTTAAAGGGAAGCCATCTCGACGAAGTGAAGCGCATGGTCGACGAGTTCCGGAAGCCTCTGATCCAGCTAGAAGGAGCCACCCTGACCATATCTCAGGTGGCCGCCATCGCCCGTGAGCCCGATGTGAAGGTCGAGTTGGCTGACTCGGCACGAGCCCGAGTCAAGGCCAGCAGTGACTGGGTCATGGACAGCATGAACAAGGGAACAGACAGCTATGGGGTCACCACTGGATTTGGTGCAACCTCACACAGGAGAACCAAACAAGGAGGAGCCCTTCAGAAGGAACTTATAAGGTAATAAGATCGAGCTTAATCAAACTGATTAGAGACCTTAATCTTTCTTAGTTCTTACAAAGTTTTTAGATGGTAGTAGAGATGTAGTAGGTATTGTGTTAGGTATATATATATATTTTTTCATATGATACATGTGATGGGTGAAGAATTATTTTCATTCTTCTTGTCGTTCCAGTAATTACTCTTTTCAACGTTTGAGATATCGATCCAATCTGCATGTCAAGTATTTTAATTCATGATAAGATATGTCAGAAACTTTTATTGGAGAACTACTTTCTTCATAAAATGCATGTGGAAAGTTGAGAACATGTTTCTACTTTTTCTAAGCTTTACACTGTAGTGATTTGATGTTAAATCTGTTTAAGATTGGCAGTTAAGCTAATCAAAAGATTTTTGATACACTGTGCTTTGACCCAGTGGGTCAACTCGAAACCGGCCGAGTCGACTCAACCTGACCGTATACTGAGTAACTGGGTTGGGTTTAACCAGGTTTGGATGAATTGTTGAAATCCGGCTAAACTACTGCTAAATAGGTAGAGATCAGTATCATCCTAAGTAACTATAATTATATGAAGAATTTTCAAAACACTCCCTGATATTATATTAAAAGGGTTCAATGAATTGAATATATTAAAAAGGCCCCTCCCCCAAGTTTTTGAGGTGGCTAATGATATACCTATTTGATAGAGAACGGATGGTTGGGGTTGGCCGGTTGGGTGCCTTTGGTGTTGACTTTTTGAAAAGCAAAAATCCCATTTATGTGGCCATGAATTTAAAAGTTCTTCACCTAATACCATTCCTAACAACTTTAGTGCAAGCTAAAGGAAAGGACCTATTTGAAAGATATCTCAATAACTTGGGGACTTTTTATAAATTATCAACTCAGTGAACCCTTTTTTGATATTAGGATAAATCCTAGGGACAATTTTGAGATTCACCCTAATTATATAATAGTGACATGTACCTGGTAACCACCCTATGAAAGAAAGAATAAGTTTACCTCAGATAGACAATACAAAATATAACCTACTATATACAGTGTGAAGATCCCTGCTCACATTAATTCTAATCATAATCATGGAAATCCAATCTCTATATCTAGGCTCTAAAACAATGATAAAAGTAATATTCATTTTGCAATAAGGGATCAGACATTACTGTTTTTAATTTAAAAATTAAGCTCTTTGGACCTTTTGGGAGTGATCAATTTCATTCATATAGAAAGAAATTGAGAAAGAAAAAGGAAAGTTTTAAGCTAATACTGGAAGGTGACAGATTCTACTATAGTCAATCTTCAAGCATTCAATGAAGTAGTTTCTGACCAACCTACCCATAGCTATTCTATTGAGCCCCCCCATACCAAAATTAATAGCATTTTTTCTTGGTGCCTGTCTCTGTACTAGATCAGCTGATCTGTCTTATTGATGAAAATGATGGGACCCACCAATAGCCTTCAGTTGTGAGCACAAGCAATTCAATGGTGGGCCTCATTCTTCTCCAATAAAAACCCTACTTACTGTTTTGTGTGGATCTAAAAATTAATTGTGGTTGCCTTCCATGTACCTGAAAACATCATTTGCATATGAGTTACATGTAACTCAGGTTATCCAAACAGATGAATCATTGTTTTCGCGAAAATTGAATTATTATAAGAATGAAAGAACTGTAGACAGAACTGTAGACTTCTCTATAATTTGGGTCATCAAATGCAAGAACTGCACATCCAAATTGGCCCTTTAGACACATTGGTGGCACAGTGCATTCCATTACTTTCTGCCATATGATATGTGTGACCTTCGTTTGCATTGACAATTATTTCTTAACATGGATTGAGTACTGATTTGTTTGCTTTTGTAATAATATCCTGATAACAGATTTCTCAATGCTGGTGTCTTTGGTGGTGCTGGAGAATCTGGCCACACATTGCCACCCTCTGCCACCAGGGCTGCAATGCTGGTGAGAATAAACACTCTCATGCAAGGCTACTCTGGAATTCGATTCGAAATCTTGGAAGCCATTACAAGTCTGCTCAACCACAGCATCACCCCTTGTTTGCCCCTCAGGGGAACGATCACCGCATCGGGTGATCTAGTCCCCTTATCCTACATTGCAGGCATGTTGACCGGCCGGCCTAATAGCAAGGCGACAGCCGCAGACGGGAGAGTGATCGATGCGGTTGAGGCCTTTCAACTTGCTGGAATCACCGACGGATTCTTCGAATTGCAGCCAAAAGAGGGACTTGCGCTTGTTAATGGCACCGCGGTGGGGTCAGGGCTAGCTTCAATGGTGTTGTTTGAAGCAAATGTTCTTTCAGTCCTGTCTGAAGTCATCTCTGCTATCTTCTGTGAGGTAATGCAAGGGAAGCCAGAGTATACAGACCATCTTACTCACAAATTGAAGCACCACCCAGGCCAAATTGAGGCTGCTGCAATCATGGAACACATCTTAGATGGGAGCTCTTACATGAAAGTAGCAAAGAAGCTTCATGATCTGGACCCCCTCCAGAAGCCCAAGCAGGATCGCTACGCCCTCCGAACTTCCCCTCAATGGCTTGGTCCCCAGATAGAGGTGATAAGGAACTCGACTCGCTCAATTGAGCGTGAAATCAACTCTGTCAACGACAACCCATTGATCGATGTCTCGAGGAACAAGGCGCTCCATGGAGGCAACTTCCAGGGGACCCCAATTGGAGTGTCCATGGACAACACCCGCTTGGCAATTGCTGCCATTGGGAAGCTCATGTTCGCACAGTTCTCTGAACTTGTTAATGACTTTTACAACAATGGGCTGCCTTCAAATCTATCCGGGGGACGCAACCCGAGCTTGGATTATGGGTTCAAGGGGGCTGAGATTGCGATGGCGGCCTACTGCTCAGAGCTCCAATTCCTCGCAAATCCAGTGACTAACCATGTGCAAAGCGCAGAGCAACACAACCAAGATGTCAACTCATTGGGGCTCATCTCTTCAAGGAAGACAGCTGAAGCTGTTGATATCTTGAAGCTCATGTCAGCTACTTATTTAGTTGGCCTTTGCCAAGCAATTGACTTGAGGCATTTGGAGGAGAACCTCAAGAGCACTGTCAAGAACACAGTGAGTCAAGTGGCCAAGAGGGTCCTAACCATTGGTGTCAATGGAGAGCTCCACCCCTCGAGGTTCTGTGAGAAGGACTTGATCAAGGTTGTCGACAGGGAATATTTGTTTGCTTACATCGACGACCCCTGCAGTTCCACATACCCCCTGATGCAGAAGCTAAGGCAAGTGCTGGTCGAGCACGCGTTGAACAATGAGGAGAAAGAGAAGGACTTTAACACCTCCATCTTCCAAAAGATTGCTGCATTTGAGGAGGAACTCAAGATCCATCTCCCAAAAGAAGTAGAGAATGCAAGGGCAGAGTGGGAGAGCGGTAATCCGACAATTGCGAATCGGATCAAGGAATGTAGATCCTATCCTCTGTATAAGTTTGTGAGGGAGGAGCTGAAGACAAGCCTTCTTACAGGAGAGAAAGTCCGGTCCCCCGGTGAGGAATTTGACAAGGTGTTTGCAGCAATCTGTGAAGGGAAGGTGATTGATCCTCTTCTTGAGTGTCTGAGAGAGTGGAATGGTGCTCCTCTGCCCATATGTTAGGGAGACTTAAAAGAGGACTACACCAACAGTTTGTTTTTTTTTCTTTTATGCTCGTTTCTACAGTTGTTTTGCCTCATTTCCTTCATGTCTTTGTATCCGGAAGGAACTCCGGAAATGTAAGTGACTTCTTAATAAATACACAAGCATGTTGCCCCATCTTCTCTCCTCTTGGAATTTTTCATCTTCTTTGCTGCTTCTGTACATTGGAACATGACCAAGCCTTACATGAGGACTTAGCATTGAGCAAAAAGATACTGGTGTAAATGTGAAGCTTTTAAAACTCTTGGGTTCCATCCATATAGTCGGCTAAGACAAATGAAATTGTAATGGTCCCATTGGTCTTATAGAATGTGTAGGCTTCTCTGGTCTACTATAAATCAGCCTCATTGAGACAAATCATATAGATGCTAAAATTCTTATTTTGTTCAAGTTTGACCTTCAATTTTTAGTAGCTTTGGATAGCCAAATAATGTCAAGTGGAGCTGATCATATGTCAATGGACCTCACCAAACACCCTTACCAACTTTTTCCTTTTATAATGTTGATGTACAAAGCTATCCTACTTTTCTCCCCTTGAAAGTGTTATTGGCCGATAACACCTTGTTCTAACCAAGGCTCGAAACTATAGCCATCTTTCTTTGTGTTGATGCCTTAAGTAGTAGGAGAGGGGGAGGGAGACCGAAGAGAAGTTGGAAAGAAACTATTAAATATGACCTTGCCTACATGAATCTAACGGAAAACATGGCCCTAAACAAATTTGATTGGTATCGTCAAATCCATATAGCCAACCCCACTTAGTGGAAAAAGACTTGGTTTGGTTTGGTGAATATAACTTAATGATATTATGGGTAATTTAAAAAAGACCCCCTAAATTTTATTTTATTTTTAAGAGAATCCTATGACTCAAGAATGTCAAAATCACCATTAAGTTTCCCCTTACAAATTCAATTTGGTCCTCTTTCAAACTTGACTTAAAAGGCATTAGTTTTCATGGATTTCATTTTCATTTGAAGTGACGACACTGTCACCTCCTTAACCTTAACCTACCCCTCACTTCAACCACAAGCTTCCCCCCTCTCTCTCTCTCTCTTCATCATTCAACCAATCACGTGAATCGTGATCTCACGTTTTTCATCCTTTCTTCTTTCCACGTGTGGAGGTAATTTTCCACGTTGTGGAAGATAATTTTCCTATCCGGACGAATATGTCATCTTCGGTGAAAAAGTATTGTTGTGAAAAATTGCCCAAAATCTTTGACTTCAACAGGAAATAGGAGTTCAACTTCCTAGCTTTTTCCTTCCTAAATCCATTTCCACGGTAGAAGAAATCCCACTAACCACTTTAGACAAACAAATCACCCAATTGACAATTTCAACTTTAAGATAAAAGGACAATTTCCGAGTACGAGAACTCCACTATAGGACCCACCTATTAGTAATTCCACCAATTCAGAAGGAACAAATGCTCATACTTTACACCAATAATAGTTCTTCTCGATCATCATATGATTGAGTACATGAAAGATATTGTAATTAATGCATATGATTAATAATGCCTAACATTGTGCTAAACATGTTATCGGTCCGTTGCTAAATCAAAAGGTGGACGAACCCCTTTTAAAGTAAAATTTGAATATCTATCCAGGAGATGATGGAGATTCACACATCCTATCCTATTCAACGAAGCGTGTGGGAGACTGCTCGACAAATCCCCATATCGGCAGCGTCTGGGTAACAACTTTGAAAAAGTTATATAATACATCTGAAAGGAATCCACCACTCATTTTTTATCTCCTCTTTTGTCCTAGCATCACTGATGACTATCAACCTTGAAGTTAGGAGTTTGGAAATCATGAAATACTGTTATATATAATATACAACTCTCTGAGAATTAATTCAATGGGTTATTATAATATTGCATACACACACAACAAAAAAAAAAAAAAAAAAAAAAAAACACATATAATATTTGGGAAATTTTAAAATAAGTCCTTAAATTTTTTTTCTTATTTCAAAAAAGGACACAAATTTTAAAACTTTTTAAATTAGTCCCTAAGTTTTCCACAAAATTTTCAATTAAGGACATTCATCCAATTAAAGCTATTTGATAAGGCTGCTAAAATCATGGCATGGCTTTAAATGAAGGTATTCTTGGTATTTTTAAAAAAATTGAGAGAAAATGTCATAAAAAAATACCCTTTAAATTACCAGATGTCCTTTATTGAAGTTCTTTTGAAAAACTTAGAGACTAATTTGAAAAGTTTTGAAACTTGTGTCCTTTTTTTAAATAAGGTAAAAACATAAGGCCTTATTTGAAAACTCCCATTATATTTTAAATGACCATATTTTTAACACTATATATACTTTTATCAATGATCTTTAAGGCCTTAAATCCACATCTCTTGATATCCAATTAAGTTGTTTTTAGGCTATTTCTCATCCATGCATAGCAATGCTCCAATGGTTAACCCCACTTAGTGGGTGCCCCAATGGTGATCATATAAATAGTGCCAACGATATTTGATAATGTTTGGGTATCACTTGGATGGAGCATCAAACTTGATAGGCATTATCAAGCCACACTTAAGCCTTACTTTACTTCAAATGATTTCTGATTGGGCCTAAGTTCGCAATAAGCTCAATTCAGTACTATCAGCCTAGCTTGACATTAGGCATGTTAAACGGGCCAAGCCGGGCCGGCACGGCCTGCTCCAACCTCGGCCCCTCCCATGCAACGAGCTGGGCAGGCTTGGCCAGCCCGCCATGGGGGGGGGTGGGGGTGGGGACCTCGGCCCCTCCCATGCAACGAGCTGGGCAGGCTTGGCCAGCCCGCCATGGGGGGGGGGGGGGGGCGGGCGCTGGAGCGGGCCGGGCGTGCCTCATTCATTTTTTTTTTATCAATATTAAAAATAAAAATGAGAACACAAGTATAGAGAATGACAAAAATATTTAAGTGGCTTGATCAAACTCGACCTGCTTCACTGAGAAGAGAAAACCATTTGGATCTTAACTTCTTGAAGGTTTCTAAATATGATCACCTTTAAAACCTTACAATCTTTATAGAAAATAAAAAAAAAAAAAAAAAGAATGAAAAACTTATATATTTACAAATTACAATGAAGGAAAAAGTAAAAAATCAGATGCATAGTACACTAATGTATTCTGCTAAATTATAATCTTCCATTGATGTCAACTCTTGCTTCCTCTTAGCTGTCAAATACCAGTCTCGTAGGCAAACACAACACTCCACAGTTTCTTCAGTTAAATTTATTCTGTCATCCACCACACATCCACCTACACTAAAAGCATGTTCTGATGCTACAAAAGACATTGGAATAGTCAATAGGTCACGAGCCATGGCGGCCAACACCGGATAAATACTTTCTAATTGCTTCCACCAGGCTAAAAGGTCAAAACTAGATGCATCTTGCACCCGTATTACACCGACGTCAAGATACGATGATAACTCCGTCACAGTGTTACTTGAGCTTGAACTGGATGTCATGCCCGTAGACAGGGAAGAATACCACATATCCCACTCACCAACACCTGTTTGCTGGACTTTTGAATGGCCCATACTAAGTCCAGTTGTACCCATTTGCTTACAATAAAATTGAAAAAATGCTTGTAAATTTGCCCTTATATTTGAAAAAATATTTAAATCTATATAATTCATATTTTAATTATTCCATCAATAAAAAAACTGTACACCACTTAATTTTAACTTAGGATCAAATACAGCAGCTAAAGAATATATCATTGAAGCCTCTTTCCAATACTTATTAATTTTTTTTTTCATGTTTCCAATAGTGTTACTCAGTAAAAAATAATCTCTAAAACTACTCAATTGTAAAGTAATATTAAAAAGCTTCATTAAAGCTTCATTAGATGTTGGATAATATATTCCGAAAAAAAATAATGTTGAAGTATAAAAAACTTCTAATAAATCTCTTATATAGGCACATAACTCTCAATGTTCATCACTAATCATCAAATCTTGTGCATGAAAAGCACAAAATAAATTCAAAACAGTTTTCCGGTCAAGTGCCTTGTTTAATAAATCATACATAGAATTTCATCTATATTCTACCTCTTTAGGCATTTTAATAGCTGATACACCTTGCCTCACACATATTTGGGCATACAATTGTTTTTTATGTACAGAGGAGAAAATAAATCTAGCAATGACTTTAATAGCATATGTGTAAATTACAATATGCTTTAAACCAACCTTTGCAATGAGATTAAGAAGTGACATACACATCTATTTTGAAAGATAGAGCTATCTATCAAAATTGCAAGTGGCATCTGCATTCTCATTAATTCAATAGCCACTATATTATTACTTACATTATCTAAAGTTATAGATAAAACTTTTTCTTTAATATTATATTCATCTAGTTTTTCCAAAATAAATATACTTATTATAGTGCCATTGTGTGGCCATTCAAGACAGCTAAAACTAATTATACGTTTATTAAAAATCCAGTTTGCATTTATGTTATGTGCAGTAATACAAGAAAAAACTATCACCCCCCTTTAGAAGTCCACATATCTGTGGTTATAGCTATTCTACCAGCAATTTTTGCAATGTAATTTTTAATATTTATTTTCTTTTCCTGCCAGAGTCTAATAGTATCATCTCTGGCTGTATTTCTTGAAATACTGTGAAATTGTGGTTGACAGTATTTCTGAACCCATTTTTCAAAAAACTCATTTTCAACAAAAGAAAATGGTAATTCGGATAACACAATCATTTTAATAAGAATTTGTCTGGCACTTTGTGCATTGAAAGAAAAAAGACCCAAACTGCTACTACTACTACCACCACCAGTAGTAGGAATTTTGGTCTGTGAACCAAGCCTCCATGTCCCTACATCCGCCGGCTTATGTAAGGCTAAACATTTTTGCCTATGTCTTATCAAATGGCCGGTACCCGATTTTGACTCGGCACCATAAATCTTACTACAAAATTTGCATTTTGCATTTTCAACTTTCTTTCCATTTTCAATAACATCAAACCTTGTAAATATCTCTCAAACTACTGAAATTCTATTCCTCTTGGTTGGTTTACAGGAATTCTAAGAAAATGAGGGTGGTAAATCACCTACTTCATTTTGTAATTCAATAAAATTTTCTTCTACCTCTAAATTAAAGGAAGAAGATTCTTTGGGAAATCTTCTAGCCATATTTCAAAAAATAAAATTTATAAATAATAACAGTAATAGGCTCTAATAGCCTTCTTTTGTGATAATTAATATAAGAAATGAGAGAAAATGAGAGTTAATATAATATAATATAAACTTATATATATGGAATCTCAAATTTAAATAATATAAATACCTTTAAATCTTTAAAGGCCCCTTTAATCTTGTCTCTTGATTATTTGATCTTTGGCCCTCCAAAAACTTCTTAGAGAGAGTAAAAGAGTTGAATGCTTTGAAAGAGAGCTAGATGACGTATAAAGAGTGAGAGAGTTGTGTAAATTGGTGAGGAATGAGAATGAGAGGGTTATGGTATTTATAAACTTTGTAAAATGAAAAATGACACAAAATACCTTGTATATGACCATTTTATAGCTGTTGATGGTAAAATGGAGGCACTTGGCCGTTGGGCGGGCTGGCAGGCCGATCCTGGCGGGCCTGATGAGCCAAGCAATGGGCCCAGGCGCCTCGGCCCAGCACGGCCCATGTCACTGGCCGTGCCTTGTGGGCCATGCCGTTGACCGGGCCCGGCCCATTTGACATGCCTACCTGACATGATTAAGCCAAACAAAAGCTAAGACCCATGTACCAACCACAAAGCCTACAAAACTCAATCCAAATCCACCCTGCTGCAGATCCAGCTCATGACAATATTCAATCTTACACACCCATGACACTAGTAGCCGTATGTTATATACAAAGGGTTGGAATGGCCATAATAGATGAGCATACCAGATTATGAGCTAGTCTGGTCAGCTGAACACTAGAAATGAACTCATATTGCTGATTACCACATGGGAGTTCTCCATGCCATCAGCTTCTTACGATAAACACATATGTTTCAGCCATTCATATCACATGTCAAATAAAGAAATAAGAAAAAAAAAAATTTAAAAGAATGTCATTTTTAATAGGGGAAATTCAGTGCGCAGACCCTAGGGATAGAGGACATTAAAAGTCCCCTGTATTGATGATGAACTTTTTTAAATTTAGGGCATCTTTTAGGACACATTTGTATACACACCCTTTTCACAGAAAAAGAAAATTGTCAGATCGGCTAAGTCCATGGAAATGAATGCCATGAAAAAAGAGTTACGCAGATATATCAAAGTTCATGTTTGGTGATGAATTGATGTTTAATATTGTTTGGTGCAACTACGGATTGCTCAATGAAAACTTTCTTTGTTTTTGTTTGGTGCAACAATTTCCCATGGGAAAAAATATTTTTTTATAAAAGTTGATTCTTAGAAAAGAAGTTGATTCTTAAATAATTTGAAGGGCCTTTATGATTACTTGGTGTTAAATTCTAGGCATCCATAGAAAAGTTCAGTGAGCCATTCATATCACATGTCAAATAAATAAATAAAATAAGGAATGAAGTTACACTACTTTGATTACTCAATGTATGCGGCCTCTGGGCTGGGTCATGCGAGCAGCTCGCATTTCTTCAACCACACTGTATATGTGTATAATAGAAAGCAGAGGGCTCACTAACAACTACAAGAAAGTAAAAATTGAGTCATGTAGACATGTAGTGTCTGCAGAGAGAACGATTCAATCTAATAAATCTCAAAAGACACATGCCTCGTAAATTTGACACTTCAAATGAAAGATTCTATTGATAAATTTCTTTTGTCGACAACTCCTGTCTTTTAATCTACAACTGCCTTAAACATCAAACTTACAGGAAAAAAAAAAAAAAAACGAAGAAGAAACATTCACCGAAATCGGAGAAGACTATTCTGATATATATATATATATATATGAGAGATGCTCCTATGAGAGATATCTCTCACCTTATATGAGAGATACGGGTGGGCGCCCTCACATTTAAGTTGTTGGCATTGGATATGGATGTGAGGGCCCCCACCCAATCTCTCATATAAGGTGAGATCTCTCTCTCTCTCTCTCTCTCTCTCTCTCTCTCTCTCTCTCTCTCTCTCTCTCTCTCTCTCTATATATATATATATATATATATATATACAAACTATAAGAGAAAATCCAATACATCAACACGTGCAGTCAATTATATGAAGGAACATCCACCAAAGTCGGCCAATCTGACATAAATACATACCATAAGAGAAAATCCAGCACGTCCGATAGAATCTGTAATGAGATGAGAGGAAGAAGACGACAATATTGGCGAGAAAACTCAATGATCAATGGATCATCGACTGTTCTATTTTATAATCAATTGTTTCCTTAATCAAGCCACTAAGTATGTTAAGATTACAAATTAGAATAAATGAAAGAATGGAAAGAATCAATCCTAGTCTATACAAGGAAAACATTAAGAGATAAATCAGCTAATCAATGAGAGAATATATCCTAGACTATACAAGGAAAGAAGGCTGTACACATTAGATGTAAATCTACACCATATCCCACGTGTGGGATTTTTACATGGGCCTATGAGCTGGGCCTTCTTAAGGCTTGTTATCTTCTACACTCCCCCTCAAATTGATGTGGTAAGGCAGAAAACATCAATTTGCTAGTTAGATCATGATGACGCATTTTGGGAAGGGCCTTGGTGAAGATATCAGCCAATTGGTTAAAAGAAGAGACATGAGGCAGAGTGATCTTCTCAGTAACGACATGTTGACGGATGAAGTGACAGTCGATCTCAATGTGCTTTGTTCTTTCATGAAAGACCGGGTTGTTGGCAATTCTGGTAGCACTAGTATTGTCCCCATGGAGATGTGTGGAACTACCAACAAGAACACCCAATTCACACAGAAGGCGGCGGAGCCAGATAATTTCAGCACAGGCGGAAGACATCGCACGATATTCTGCCTCAACAGAAGACTTTGAGACAGTGGTTTGCTTCTTGCACTTCCATGAAATCAGAGATTTTCCAAGAAACATACACCATCCAGTGGTCGACCTCCGAGAGTCCGGACAGCCAGCCCAGTCAGCATCTGCATAAGCTGATAATTGTAGAGAAGTATCAGAAGGGAAGAAGAGACCATGATGAAGAGTGCCTTTAACATAGCGGAGGATGCGTAACGCAGCAGCAAGGTGCGGTTTGTGGGGATTGCTAACAAACTGACTGACTGTATGAATAGCACGAGAAATATCCGGCCGAGTCATAGTTAAGTAGAGCAAACTACCAACTATCCGTCGGAAAACAGATGGATCATCTAAGGGAGTGCCATCATCGGAACTGATTTTTCCATTCAATTCCAGAGGCGTATCAAAAGTGTGAGCATCATCAAGCCTGGCTGACGTGATCAAATCTGTCGCATATTTGCGCTGAAGGACCCTAATGCCTGATTTGTTGCGCACAAACTCAAGCCCCAGAAAGTAGGTGAGAGGACCAAGATCCTTCATTCTGAAGTGGCGAGTAAGATGGTGTTTGAGATCCGTAATGCCGGTAGTATCATTTCCACTGATAATCATATCATCAACATAGACCAAGAGGAATGTGTAGCCCTTCGGTGTCCATCTTAGAAAGAGGGAACTATCAGAGTGACTCTGACGAAATCCGGCTTGAAGGATTGCTGCCCGAAACTTATCGAACCAAGCCCTGGGAGCTTGTTTAAGTCCATAAAGAGTTTTCCGCAATTTGCACACATGCTTTGGAGGACAAGCATATCCTGGTGGAGGTTTTAAATAAACAGTCTCTCGCAAGTCCCCATGGAGAAAAGCATTTTTGACATCCATTTGCCATAAAGGCCAGTTGCGGGCTGCCGCGACACAAAGAAGAGTACGAACGGTGGTCATTTTCGCCACTGGTGCAAATGTTTCCTCATAGTCAATTCCATATTCCTGCTTATAACCTTGTGCAACCAATCTGGCTTTGTAGCGATCAAGACTCCCATCAGAGTGTACTTTGACGGAGTATATCCATTTGCTGCCAATCACAGAGGCTCCAGCCGGGGCCGGTACCAATTCCCATGTGTGGTTTGCTTCAAGAGCAACCAATTCCTCAGTCATAGCATCCTGCCAGTAAGCAATCTTTGAGGCCTATGAATATGAGGTGGGTATAGGAGTACTATCCAAGGAAGTAAGAAGAGTAGGAAATCCATAGCGATTAGGGGCAACAGAAGGACGACTAGAGCGTCGCAGAGAAATGGTGTTATCAGAAGAAGTATTATTACCTGGAGATTCAGTAGGCGGCGCTGGGAGATGATCAGGAGAGGGAGCCGCCAGAGGAGGTACCTTGTTCCGCCGGACATAGACTTTGGAAAAAGGTGATGGAGAAGTAGACTCCGAGAATTGTGGCAAATAGGATACAGCAATAGGATGACTATCCAAACGTAAAGAAAAGAAGGGAATATGTTCCAAGAAAATCACATTCCGAGAGATGCGCATGCGTTTTTCGAATTGATCATAACACAAAAACCCTTTGTGTTCATTACTGTAACCCAAAAAGATGCATTTAGCAGCCTGTGGAGATAACTTAGTGCGCTCAGTAGGAGAAAGATGAACAAAACACAAACAACCAAAAACACGCAAGTGAGAGTATGAAGGGGTGTGACCAAAGAGAACTCTGTAGGGAGTAGTCTTGCCTAGAATAGTGCTAGGAAGACGGTTAATAAGATACACAGCAGTCTGTGCAGCATCGCACCAAAATTTGGGAGGGACTAAAGACGCAATCAATAGAGTACGAACAGTTTCAAGAATATGTCTGTTCTTTCTTTCCGCAATCCCATTTTGCTGAGGAGTATGCGGACAAGATTTTTGGTGAAAAATTCCTTTATCAGACAGGAAGGCAGAGAATTCATGAGACATGTATTCGCCACCGGAATCTGATCGTAGAATTTTGATTGCTTTCTGAAATTGGGTTTGGACCATGTTATAAAATTTTTGAAAAATGGAGAAGACTTCAGATTTCATGCGCATAAAGTAAATCCAAGTATGACGAGAATGGTCATCAATAAAGGTCACATAGTATTTAAAGCCTGTCCTACTCAAGGTAGGAGCAATACCCCAAACATCTGAATGAATAATGTCAAATGATGCCACAGCACGAGCATTATGAACAGGAAAAGGCAAAATGTGACTTTTACTTAAGCAACAAGTTTCACACTTTGATTGAGATAAAGAAGACATCATTTTATTATCAAAAGTAGAATCTAAACAACCAAATTTAAACAAGGAAAGCAAATGTGCATTGTTCACATGACCAAGACGTTTATGCCAAACATCCCACAATTTATTGAAAGCAGAAGAAGAAGCAAAAAAAGAATGATGTCCAATGTCCAGCAAAAACAGGCGCCCATGTTTACTCCCCGTCGCGATCACCTTCCCAGTTTGTCGCCCCTGTATAACACAACCAGAGGAAGAAAAGTGAACAAGATAGCCATCATCAATAAGTTGTCCTACAGAGAGAAGATTGGCTGATAATTTGGGAACAAAGTAAACATTGGGAAGGGTGATGGACTGCCCAGAAACACTAGATAAAGTAATGGTACCAACTCCCTAAATGAGGAGTTGATCACCATTAGCAGTGGTTATTTTCTCTTTTCCAAGGTAAGGGTGAGAATCTGTAAAGCTATGTTCTACAGATGTCATGTGATTGGAGGCACCTGAATCTAAAAACCATGTGGATGAGGTAATAGGAGAAGAAAGAGATGCAGAAGAATGAAAGGCAGGAGATGCTATGTGAGAATTAGGTTGATACCGACCACCAGAGAAGCCCATAGACACATATGCAGATGTGACTGTGCTCTGAATCAGTTCTTGAATCTGAGCAGGAGTCATGGATATAGCCCCAGAGGAAGTGCTGCCTGTATCTGATACTGGGGCTTGAGCCTGAAATGTGGATGGAACATTCTGTCGTGGCATATTGGAGGGAGGCTTCTTAGGCTGTGTCTCATTCCGTCGCTGCAGGCTTCGACAGTCATCAATCACATGACCGGTCCGTTTGCAATATCAGCAAACCAATTTCTTGCGATAATTTTTGGCAATATGTCCGAAGCCTTTGCATTCATAACATTGTGTCTGCTTAGGAGTTGCCAAAAGAGCCGAGTCAGCAGGAAGAGGCGCAATGAAGGCTTTGGGTGCTTCGGGTGCTTCCAGAATAGTGCGCTGTGAAGTGAGACGAAGTTCTTCACGAAGAACTTCTTAGAAGCAAGTATCAAGATTAGCAGTATTCTCCCTATTCATGAGCGCAGACCGAACAGATTCAAATTCAGGTCGTAGATTCATAAGAAACTGGCTGATATGAGTTTCTTCTTGTAACTGGAGAGCCTCAAACAGAAATCCAGAAGAGACCGTTTGGATCAGCATAGAATCCCTTTCAGTCCACAAGGTGAGGAAACCATTAAAGTATTCCTGCACAGTTCTGTCCCCTTGATTATATTTGGCAATTTCACTATCCAAATGAAATTTCCAGGCTTTATTGGTTTGATGGTAGACTTTCTTCAGATGAGCCCACATATCAACTGCAGTAGTGTAGGCTTGAAGAGCCACCGCAAGAGAAGGATCAATAGAGTTAAGGATCCAAGTTATGACCTTAGCATTTTCTTTGGACCAGGTGGCTAGGCCTTTGGAGTAAGTAGTACTTGTAATCTGAGGCCTAGGTATTAATCCATCAAGATAACCATAAAGGCCCTGTCCTTCTACAAAGTTCCTTAAGTGGAAGGACCAGGACATATAGTTTTACCCATTGAATTTAATTGGGATGACGTCGTACTTGTCCATTTGCAAGAAGAAGAAGAAGAAGAGCAAAGCAGCAGAAGAAGAAAGAGAGCAGCACACAAAACAACCAAAAAGGTATTCTGATCTGCTATAAAAGGGCGAAGATGGCAGTATTTATACCAACAGTGCACTAAGAGAGCAGTAACCAGCACTGATCGGTATTTAATCAGTCTTAATCAGTCATAAACAGCATCAACAGCATACAGCAGCAATAGTAGAAGAGATCAGATCAGTAGCTAAAGACCAATAATGCACGAAAGGTGCAGTTTTTCCACCAGACAGTACTAACAGTAGTAATCAGCACTAACAGTAGCACTAACAGTAGCAATCAGCACTAACCAGAAGCACTAGCAGTACAAGACTGAGAGGCTGATGAAGCAGCCAACTTGAAACAGTACTCAACACAGTGCAGTAAAAAAAATAGAGCCAGACGAACTGGACTTGTGAGGCTAGATCTGTGTGTGGGACCCACAGAGTGGTCTAATCACAGATCAAGGCTGAGCAGCTTGAAGAAGATCAAGTGTACTTCCTCCAGTCCAAGTTTGATGAGCAACGGGTACAGATCCACAAATCTGGACGGTTGTGATGAAAACTATCTGACACTTAATAATGAAAAACGACAGGGGAAGAGAAGCCTTAAACCAACCTTAAATGGTGAAGAAAAAATCCAGAAAAATCCTTAAAAAGATCCTTGAGGCCTGTCGATCAGAACTGTGGGAGTTGCTGGTGGGCCACTGTTTGATCAGTGGTGGGCCACTTTTGATCAGGGGGTAATCAGCAATGATAGAAGAAGATTCTCACCAGAAAGGATTGATCAATAAGAGGACTAATCATAACCTAAGCTCTGATACCATGATAGAATCTGTAATGAGATGAGAGGAAGAAGAAGAAGACAATATTGGCGAGAAAACTCAATGATCAATGGATCATCGACTGTTCTATTTTATAATCAATTGTTTCCTTAATCAAGCCACTAAGTATGTTAAGATTACAAATTAGAATAAATGAAAGAATGGAAAGAATCAATCCTAATCAGTCCTAGTCTATACAAGGAAAACATTAAGAGATAAATCAGCTAATCAATGAGAGAATATATCCTAGACTATACAAGGAAAGAAGGCTGTACACATTAGATGTAAATCTACACCATATCCCACGTGTGGGATTTTTACATGGGCCTATGAGCTGGGCCTTCTTAAGGCTTGTTATCTTCTACAGTCAACACGCGCATGCAATTATATGAAGATAATGAGAATTTTATGATAGCTACTATATACTTATTGTTCTAGTAATGTTATTTCCCTAAGTAGAAAGAATCAATGTACATATCAAAACGAAGAAAGAATGAAAGCAGACAGAACGGGCCCCTGTTTGCTGAAATTCAAATTTAGAGAAGCATGCAACACGCTCGAGATTTTGTCCCAGATGCGGGTCAATGTTATCCATTATAGTGACCAATAAGGACAATTTACATTCTCAAGGCAGCATAAATGACTAGGAGTCTGGGTAAGAGAACATCTACCACCCAAATATCCAGCAGGAAGATTATCAAAGATGCAGTTCTGTTTTAAACCATGGCTAGAACCGAAATTCAATTTACAGTCATAGAGACAAATAAAACACTACTGATTCTAAAACAGAAAAAGAAAATTTCTTTCAATGAGTTTCTCAGAAACAAACATCCAAACTAACAGGCTATGGTTATATACTGTTCCATCTCATCAAAATTGAAAAATAATTAAAGTAAAAATACCAGACTTACAGGCTATGGTAAAATAGTAAAAGCATCCAAATGACTAGTTGCAAGATTTCAGAGTATCAATTTGTCTTTTCCCCATCAAATAAATACGATACCAACAATTCTTTTCATGAAAAGACTTGGAAAATAAAAATCTATTTCATGACTTGCTTATACAACACTTATCAGTGAATATCTTGTTCAGAAATTTAATATAGTTATAACCTTTCATATCATAAAAATATTAAAAGGAGTTTGGGACAATATAATAGACATTCAGAACAGATGACAAAAGATAATTGTACCTTTCCTTGCATTGATGAACAAACTGTGGATGCAAGTTGAATGCCTGCTCCCAACCCCACAACATTGAAAAGAGTTGAGATGGCTTCCCCTTTTGCAAATAGATCACTGAGATTGCCCTCTTTGGCAAAAGAAGAATATATTGGCAGCCTTGTTGCTCTAGCCGCAACAACTGCCATTCCCTGTCAAATCCAAACATCAAAACAGTGCACATTCAATATAAAGGTGTACCTCTGCAGTATAAATTATGATATCTACAAAATGACACTGAATAATTTCACTTGAAATATAACTATAGGAAAGGTATATAACTACTGTTGTTATCTTTTAAATTTTTTTTTAAGGAAGAAAATGAGATAGAAGATCTTAATATTTGATTATACTCCATTGATATTACATGAAACTCGACACCTTTACTATAAGGAACACTCATAACCAGTCACAAGTAACATACCTTTGCAAAATTGCCTAAGCCAGCCATTTCAAGAAACAGATATGGGCATAATGGAGAGACAACTTCCAAGCCAGTACCAATATCATAGAGCACATCCGCTGCAGACCAAGAGAAAAAAGTGTTTTTACATGAATAGAACCATTTCTTAGGAGCAACAAGATGTTGCCAGATCACTACGATATCAATATACAATGAAAGTACACAGCAATAACTCTAGTTTGGCACTTTACTAACATAGTAAAAGTCAAGTAAAGCCTCCATTTTTCAAACAAGATGTCATATCAAAAGCACTTTAATTCAAAACTCCCTCCATCTTTTTTAAAAAAAAAGTCAGAAAGCAACCACCTTTATCCACTAAAATACAAAAAAACTCCACTTTCTCATACAAAAAGTCAAAAATATTCCATAACAAACAACTAAAAACAAAATACCATCACAACCCACTTATATTTTATTCTTTCTTCTAAATCAACTTTACTTCACTTGACTCTATTAGTAGAGTTGCCAAACTAGCCCAGTAAAAGCACTGGAGGAGGGAGCTTATGGGAATTGAGAAACATGAAAATAACTAGTTCAACTTTCAACCCAATACAGACCCAGTATCCTCCAACTCTTTGGCTCTGAATCCATTCTTGCACCCATATTGCTACATATGAGCTTTCCCACATGCTGCATCCCATCCCTCAAAATCTGCAAGCAATGGAGTGAACCGTGAGAAGTTTCACACAAAATGTCACATCAATGACCCTTTCTGATGAATTATCATTTCTTACCCAGCTCACAACTGTTGCTTGGGCGGGGGTTGGTCGTAAGCCTGCAGCAAATAGTAGCGACTGAATAGGAATAAGAATGTGGAAAAGAAATAGTCATAAGTTAGTTTTTATTTCAAATGAAAGCTAGAAAACAACAGAGATAAAGCAACATGCCCAGAAAATGACTACTGCAATTTCACAATTGGGCTCTCAGAATCCTAACCTCGACATGGACATATGCAACACATGTTGCTAAATTCTCTTTCTTGAGAGTTTAAATTTTAAAATTGACATGGAATTAACAATAAAAGATAGAAGGTTATGGTCCAACCATAATCTTTAATATTGTTGCAAAGATGCCTTCTGAGAATTGAAGACAACCTGGGTTGACAACACAGATAGTGCAGCGCTGGAGAAATGTTGCAATGCTCGGAACTGACTGTATGTAAGGTAACCCTCATTCACACTGCACAACCAGTAACACACCAATCTAAAAGGTTCAGTTCACACTTCTACCTTCATACATTAGTTATCATGCTTAAGCAGAATATTTTGTGCATGTGAAAAAGACTTGAAAATGGATAATTACCTGTAAGGATATCCTGATGGGAAAAACTTACTCAGGAAGGATTCAACCATCCTACGGACAACTGGCCTGGAGTCATTGACAATCTTCACCTACATATAGAAGTCACTGGTCCAGTCAGAGGATCCCAAGAAAGATGGAATAGTTTAAAATTTGGATTTTCCATGAACAAGAAAATCAATATCCCAGATCACCAAGAAGGGACGTATCAACACCCAAAGAGCCTCTTTGTTTGCATAGAATACATAGGAATTCGTGCCATAAGTGGTTAAAAATGAAGACCAAAGGTGAATCTATAAAAATGACCATCAAATAACCTCCCCAAATTAATTGGGCGTGTTTGTTTGCAGGGGGGGAGTAGTGGAGTAAAATAAAAGGTCAAATCAAAAGAAAATGTAAGAGGGTGTATGGGGAGTAAAAGTCACTGAATGAAAAAAAAATACTCTTTAAAGGCACTAAATGACAAAAGGCTACAATTTGTGGAGGAGTAATTTTTTGTCATTTAGTGCCTATTACTTCAACCCCCTCATCTTTCTTTTATTCTTGATTTGACCTTTTATTTTACTCCACTACTCCCCTCATGCAAACAAGCATATATGGAAATTGAATCAAGGGAAGATGGAAAATAATTACCCAGTCATCACCCTGGTAATTCAAATCCTAAGAAAGTCAAGGACCCATCTACATCACTACCCCATATCTTTCACCCCTCACTTGATATCATTCACACCTCACCTCTTTAATAATTCTCCGGCGGAGGTCATTTGATCATGAATATACGCATGTATTCAATTACTGTCACAGTACCATGAGAGTTACTCTCACAAGAGCATCTCACAAATATATATATATATATATATATATATTAAGAAGAAGGTGTACATTTCTAACTTGCATTGATTACACAAATAAATTTTTATTCATATCATCACCATCATCAATGCCTTGTCCAAGCCATGCTGTGGTCACCTACATGAATTTTTTTTTCCCATTCAATCTATCCTAGTTCAAATCATCAGATGGATTCCACCCTCTTCAGATTTATCTTTTCTACTTTCATCCATATCCTCTTTAGCCTATCCCTTCTACTTGAGAAACCATCAACATACATGGAAAAACTTCTCCTCACTAGCATCATTGTCAGCCTGCATTGAACAAGTCCAAACCATCTTAAATGAGTCTCTCTTAGATGGCACTTCTAAATGCTCTGGAATGCACACATTTCTAATGCTATCTTACTACATCCATCTCAACATTCTCTTCTCTGCTACACTCATTTTTTACGTGTTGTTTCCTTATTGCCCAACATTGCTCTATAGGTCATTATTGGTCTAACCATTATCCTTTAAAAATTTTCCTTCGATCTTGTTTGGTATGTGCCGATCACAAAGCATTCCAGAAGTAAATCTCCACTTCAAACCTACAACTCTTATCCTAGGTACATCCTCCTCCTCAATCTCTCATTCTTACTAATTACAAAGGCAAAGGATCGGAAGAAATCTTTGTGGTATCGCTTGAGCTTCAATTCTCACATGAGTTATATTTCTTTGCACATCCCCACTGAAGTTCCAATTAATATATTTCGTCTTTTTAATACTTATTTTAAAGTGTTTTCTAAATAAATAAATAAATAAAACTTATTTTAGCCCTTGGATTCTAAAGCCTTCATCATCTCTCAAATTTCACATCCACGCCATTAGTTCATCCACCAATGCTATATCATCTACAAACAACACACCAAGGTACCTCTTCTTGAATATGAGTAATTAATTTGCCCATAATTAGTGGAAAAAAGATAAGGACTTAAAGTTGACCCTTGCTGTCTTTGTGGTCCCTAAAACTCATCTCTCTCTCCAAAGGTAGCTTTCACAATATTTACTGCTCCCTCATATACATCTTTAATGATGTCAATATAACCTCTTCGGGCACTCCTTTTATCTAAAGTCCACCTAGTCAAATCTCTGAGTAACATGTCATAGTCTAGATTGATGAAGACCGTATAAAGATTTTTCCTCCTCTCAATATTTTTTCCATTAATTAACTAAGCAAGAAGATAGCTACCATAGTTGATCTCCCTAACATGAAACCAAATTAATTTTCAAATATCTTGGTCTTTTGTCAAAGTCTTAGCTCCATTATTCTCTCCCATAGTTTCTTTTTTTTTCCTTTTTTCTTTGTTTGGCAAGACTCATAGTTTCATAGTTAATTCATAAGTTTAATCCCACAATAACTGGTACAACTTTGAATATCTCCTTTGTTCTTTTATATAGGCATTACAACATTTCTTCTCCATTGATCTTGCATTTTCTTTTTCTTTTTTCTTTTTTTTTGTCTTTAATATATTGCCCAAGAACCTAGTCAACCAAACTCATTTAATTTCTTCTTGGTAATTTCAAGTTTCTGTCTTCATTCTTGCCAACGCGTTTTCTACTGCTACTAGCTCAATTCTGCAGTATTAGGTATGTTTTGTTCAAATATAAAGTCATATAAAACCTTTGTTCTGTTATGGTTTTCTGATGCTGTCAAGGGCATGAAGGACTGACTGCAAATTGACAAACTATGTCCCAAGTAAACTCAAACCTAGCAAAAGATGCAGCCTTATATTGCATAAACTTGAAAACATCCAGATGCGTCCCTTTCAAACATTTATTTTTTATTTTTTTATTTTTTTATTTTTGCATGGATTAGGCTTCCACGCATATTCAACTTTTTGTTGCACTTTCAACCATGGAGACAAGGCATGCCCCTTAAAAACTGCGCAAAGCAAACCAAAGCAAATCTGGGTTCAAAAAAAGAAATCACCATAAGCAAATCTGGTTTGAGGACAGTGACAACCCCCAGCAGGTTCAAAATGTTAAAGAACAAAATGCTAATGGGGAAACTTGGAATGTAGTCAAAGGGAAAAACATAGCTAGTCATTCTAGCTCTCCTACAGCTGATATGAGAAGGTCAAAACTAATAGGAAGCCCTAAGGGCAAATCTGTTACTGAGAAATCCATTCAAAATTGATTTTCAAGTCTTTCAAATTTAGATGGAGATGCAAAAGCAACAGTGGAAGAAATTGCAACCACTTCAGATTTGGTTTTGGAGAGTGGGAAGTCAATTTAGAGCGGGTTAATGCAGTTATGCAAGTCCAACAAAAGAATCTCTCTTCTATTAAGCAATTAGATAAAAATTATACTGCCTAAATTGGCTGGTAAACAACCAACAAGTGGTAGCTCAGTTGGTTAAGGACTTTGCACCTCTGGAAGCAGAGAGGTCTTAGGTTCGACACCTACTTTCGTTGGCCACCTCCCATAGTTTTACCCGGTGCATGTGGATAGGAGGGTTTGCATGTGCCACTGGAGATTAGTTCTTGGCTGTCCAGAATCGAGTGTCCCTCGGGCTAAGGGCCAAAGGCTCCTGGGCTGGGCTGGGCTGGAGATACCCTGGATTATCAGAAAAAAAAAAAAAAAAAAAAAAAAAAAAAAGCCTGGTAAACAAAAACTAGCTTCAAGTGGTATAGCTATCAAGGAGAAGCCAATCCATAAAAATCAATCTTCGGGACAATATTTATGTGGAATGTTAAGGGTCTAAATCGACACTCTATGCAATTAGAAATTCGGAATAAAATTCAGAACTTGAAGATTTCTCTAGTGGTTCTTTTGGAGACAAAAACTAAATCATCATCTATTTGCTATGTCAAAAATTCGATTTTGCCAAATGGATGAATGGAATGTTCAAATTTTAATGCTTGCTCTACAACTAGGATTTGGATCCTATGGAATCCTAAGGTGGTTAATATGCAACTCTCTTATATGAATGCTCAAGTTATTCATTGTAAAGTTAAGTTATTCATTGCCGTGGACTACCTTATGTTGAATTGTAAAATGGTTCAGTCTGTTTGGAGGTCAGTGGTGGGGTGGTTTGACTGGTGTTTGGTCTTTCCCAAGTCCCTTCAAGAGCTCTTCCAGGCTTGGAAGGATCCAACCGGGGTATCTAGAGGTAAAGAGTTGTGGAGATTGACATTTCTGGCGGTGCTCTGGATGATATGGAAGGAAAGGAATCCAAGGTGCTTTGAAGGGAAAGTTTCTAGCGATAGTTGTATGGTGGAGAGAACTAAGTTTATAGTTGCTCTTTGGGTATCCATTAACCCAGCTTTTGGAGATTATACAATAGATCAAATAATGTCCCATTGGAAGGAGTTGGTTTTCTCAAGATCGAAGTAGTAGTCAGGTTGTTCTTGGGCTTTCTTCCTTCTTTTGTTTCCCTATATCCTGCTTTAGACTGTCAATAATCATCTCTTGTACTGTCTTCTTTTTATTTTAATGAAAGTAACCGTTCAAAAAAAAAAGTCAAGTATAAGAATGTGTTCTTTAATTTCTCCGCGTGCTATGGTTTTAACAATTATATACAGCATCGAGTGACGCAGCCTGGATCTGCTAGCGGTGATTAAACGGGTGTAGACAAACCCTTCGAGAGAGTTTGCCGAATCCTGGACGGATTGCAGTGAAAACCAACTCCACATATGGGAATTAACCGAGATTCCTCTCCAAACTCAATAACATTCTTCCATTGAAGAGAAAGAACAAACCAAACAAAACCAATCTTTATTATTGAATAATATTGAACTACTCTCCTAATGAAGGGATTATTTATTTATAGGAAGGGTTGGACATCCCCTTTCCTAATAGGACTTTGATTTCCTAAACAATAAAGGAAATTAAACTTGGTTACAATCCAAATAAAATAAACTCCTAATTAAAACTAAATAACAACTCTCTAAATAAGGCTCTTAACTAATTAAAACTCTAACTAAATGGATGTCCTATTGGGCTTGTGGACAGGGCCCAATTAGTTGGCAGCCCATGGGTCTGGCCTGCATCAGTTTCTCCCCGCCTTGGAGAGAACTCGACCTGGAGTTCTGTAAATATCCACCTTGGTCAAAAATCAAACGCAAAAACTTTCGAAGCTCTTGATCTTCATATTCTTCACATAGCTTGGGAACTCGACTTGATTTCTTCCTCTAGTTAGAAGCAGATTGGAGGTGTCGCTTCTTTGGAGGTTTGGAATTTTCTTGGATATGTGATCGGACCATTAGATGCTTCAATTGTTGCATGTGTACCCACATATCATGATCTTTAAATATCCATCGTTGATTCCCGAAGATGAAGTCAATGTGTGGGACTTCAACAATTTGTTTTGCTATTGATATCTCCTGGACAACTGTTAGATCCACTGAATAATTAGGCTTGTTGCTTATTAGATCTATGTCTTCAACACGCGCTTGACCTTCTTCATTAGCAACGATTTTAGTCCCTGGGTTTTCTTGCTCTTTTAAAATATGCTCCATAGCAAAAACTTTGCATGCTATTTCATCTGACAGTGTCGCGACAACATTAGTTTCTTGATCTTGCTGTTCAATGTCATCCTTGATGTCTTTTATCATGGTTTGTAACTCTTGTGGCACAATCACGACTATTGTTTCTTCCTTCTGCTCACTCTTTGATTCTTCAATTGGAGGTGAAGGTGTAGATGGAGAAGGTGTTTGTGATGGCAATGGAATGAGCTCGATCCATTGTCCTTTCAAAAGAAAAGAATGTATGTTATTCTCTTCGTCAATATGCACATTCATATCTAAAAGCCATGGTCTTCCTAGAAGAATATGAGTGACATTCATATTGATAACATCACACCAAATATTATCTTCATAATTGCCAATCTTGAAAAATACCAAACATCGATGAGGTACTGAAATGATTACATCATTGGCCCATGTAACTCTATATGGCTTTAGGAGTTTCTCAGTTGGCCAGTGAAGCTTGTCAATCACTTCTTGCACAATGAAGTTTAGCGCTGGCACAATCAATAACCAGATTAGCTAACTTGCCTTCACGCCTCACTCGTGTTTGGAATTTTGTATGTTGTCTCCATTCTTCTTCTTCCTTCTCATTTGTGGTGACAAGTGAGAAGTCCGCGTATGACAAGCTTGGGAGTTTGCTCTCTTGAAAAAAGTGTTTCAACAATATGAGCTCTTCTTCTTTGTTAAGACCTTCTTTCTTCAGGTTTGCATTGTTGTATGTGAGATTGTCGAAGCATGTGATCGACGCTGATAGCTTCTTTGTATGCTTCTTGAACAGTTTGACAAAATCTCATTTTCTCCTCTATATCTGGGTTTAAACCTCTCATAAAACGAGTGACATCATGTGACTCACTTTCATTCAATGCACATAGATGTTGCAGTTTTCGAAATCGGAGAGTATATTCATCTACTGACAACTCCTTTTGCTTCAAATTGAGGAATTCATGAAAGTAAAACTTATTCTGAAAATACAACTTCATCCGAGGGACCAATATTTCTCATACTGATTTTGATGCAAGATGAACATAAAATTTTAATGCTTTGAAAGAATAGGCTGACCTTCTGTATAGATTTTATTTTCAGAAGTATGTTATTGAGCTCAGATATCGTTGATCACGGATCAATGGCTGAAATTGAGCTCTGCTAATGTCAAGACTTCGGCAGCAATTGGGCTGGGCTTTGGACATTCTGAATGAGTTGGATTGGAAGTGGGCTCACCTGACTCAGGCTACAAATTTCTGCACTTCAGGCTGCAGATTTCTGCACATTTTTTTCTTTCAATCCTGCTGCTAGTGGCCTGGTCTCAGATCAGACCTGAACTCGGGTCAGGCCCAATCAGATTGCTGGGCTTGGTCAAGACTGGGGACAGCACGTGTAAGAGGAAGGAGCTCCTGTTTCTGCTTTGGGTTTCGTGCCGGAAGAATTAAAAAAAAAAAAAAAAAAAAACAGAATTTGGCCTCTTACCTTCTGGACTTGGAGAACAAAAATGAAAAGCAAGGGGGAGTGTTGCTGCTGTCCGTTGCAGTGGAGTTGAAGATCCTCTCAAGAAGACGACGGTGCCAGGTATGTCTTTCTTTCTTTTCTCTGCTGACTCTTTCTTCTTCTTTTTCTTCTTTCTTTTTGTCTGCTACTGCCGCTTCACCTTTTTTTTTTTTTTTACTTGTTTCTGCTTACTTCTGTTTTCTCTGTTTTTTTTTTTCTGCTGGGGGTTTTCAAGGAGCCTGGGGTTTGGATGGAAATAGGTAAAAGGTGGAGATATGGTGTTCGGAATGTGAGGAATTGGGTTTGGGTGTGGTGGGGTTTTGGGTCTCAGGGTTAGGGACGACCGGAATGGTTTTCAATAGGGGCGGGCTGCAGGGAGTCCGGGACAGTGTGGAGGATGGTGGGGGAATGTAATTTGGTTAATGAGGTTTGGATTAGGGCTTCAGGATTTGGGTTTCGTGAGGATCGGGTGCTCAGTTAAGACAAGGAGATGGGTTTGGTTGGTGGTCGGGTATGGCAGGGATGTGAGATGGGTTTAGGGTGTTTGAGGAAGGGTTTCGGTGGACTGATTGAGGCTGGAGACAGCTCTGGTTTGGGCTGGGATTTCGTTCGTGAGTGGCTGTTGTGGGGATTGGATTCGGAGTATTAGGGATAGAAGGTTGGATGGGCAGGCAGTGCCGCAGTGGGCATCGACCGGACGGACCGGGTGTGGAGGGGTTTAGGGTTCGGCAGTGAGGTTCAGGTTGAGGAAGGGAGGATGAGGATGACAGATTATGAAGGGCAGTGATAATAATAGGTGGACCGAAGGGCATCATCGAGAATTATGGCAACCCATTGTTAAGAAGTCCAATACTATCACTTCTCCATGGATGGTTGAAGGAGATTTTAATACTATTAGAGGGTCCCATGAGAGAACAGATGGATCGACACCAATGGCTATTGAGCTGGTTAAATTTAATGACTGCATGCAAGAGGCGGGGTTGATGGGTTTTAAATTGAATGGCCCTCAATCTACTAGGTCCAATTCTAGTGTTGGAGATTCAAGAATTGAATGTAAATTGGATAGGGTGTTGGTTAATGCAACTTTTATGCACTCTAATCTATTTACAAGTGATGTGCTTCTCCCAAGTATCTCGGATCATTCTCCGATATTTCTATCACTTCATAATAGAGCCCATATAAAAGTACCATTCCGATGCTATAATTATTGGGCCAAGATGCCGGGTTTCTTTCAAGTTGTTAGGGATGCTTGGAACATTGATGTTCATGGAACTCCTTTATACAAGGTTTATGAAACTCAAAAATGTGAAGAACAAGCTCATTGATTGGAAAAAAGCTCGACATCTTTTATCTTCTAAATTAGGGGAGACCCGCTTTTCAGTTAGAAGAAATCCAAAAGGCTTTGATTGATAATGCAAGAAGTGTGGAGTACTGGAGTTACAAGAAGAAGAGCGACTGGCTAGATATCAACTTGAACATTTGTTCAATGCTGAGGAAAGCATGTATAAGCAACGATCTCGTGATCTAGCTGTTAATTTTGGGGATGGCAATACCAAGTACTTTTTATAATCTCATAAGAAAAAGACAGGCTCACTCCTATATTTCTCAAATTGAAGATAAAGAGGGTAACACTTTTCATAAACCTGCTGGAATTGCTGCAGTTTTTGTTTCTTACTTTACAGATATCCTTGCTCCACCCATTGAGATGCAACATCCTGATCTTTCACATGTTATTCCTCATGGGCATGTTACTGAGGATGATGCTGATATTCTCTCTATGCCAGTCACCATAACTGAAATTGAAGATGTTATAAAGGCCGCCAACCCAAATAAGGCCCCTGGGCCTGATGTGTTTAATGCTCATTTCTATAAAATCTATTGGTCGATAATAGGTAATGATGTGTGTGAAGGTATTATGGATTTTCTCAAGCATGGATCTATGTTGAAGCAGCTTAAAGCCACTTTTATAGTGCTGATTCCCAAAGGCGACAATGCCTCCTCTCCTGATAAGTTTCAGCCTATATCTTTAACTAAAAAATAAGACCGATCAGACATGCATAACAATGCAATCATGTGGGTACTCAATAGCACGACATCTAAATACTACCCTATTCTTGAATGTTCAAAAAATGAAGGGAGATCCTATTGCAACATTCAGAACACTAATTTCAAAGAATTAAAATATTCAACATTTCAACTCCCCACAAAACATTACATCCTCAACTATGATAGGCTTTCTCCTTGCAATGCTGGTGCAGGGTAGGCCAAGTGCTAATTTCTTACAAAAGTAGACTCAACTGCCTGTTTGACACCAACCCTCCTTGCATTCCAATCTTAGGACTGATATAAGCCAATGTATGCCATATGTCCAATGAATTAACCCTCAAGGAATAATAGAATGGGGCAACAAAAATGAGGCAATCTACGCGCCCAAAATACTAAACAACCCACTAGGAAAAGGGTCCATTGTAGGAGACACTATCTCTCCAAATAAAACAGCAACATCATCAAAGGATCAAAACCAAGCATTGCATTATGAACACTCCCCTGTTCAGATTTTTTTTTTAACACACCTCCTCTATCATCAAATCCCTGTCTAGCAGATTAAAACGCAATGCATACTAGAATTTCACAATAAGAAAGACGCAGGTAAAAACAAAATCATCGCCGCAAATCTTCATTTCTCCTTCACAATTCATAAGGAAATGCTCGAATTCGCATACACATATGAAACAAATATGAACTTAGGGTTTTGAGAAGAGAAGCTGTCAATGAGAAACCCTAGAAACAGAAATCAAAGAGACTGAGAGAGAGAGAGAGAGAGAGAGAGAGAGATGAAGTTACAGAGAGACGGCCTTGGGCGTCGAAGTGAAACTCGCGAGAGACGGAATCGGAGGTTTCGATCCAGAAATCAGGAATCTGCCGTTCTCTGTCTGGTTCCTTCTTCTTCTGCAGCAGCTTCATCTTTTCCTGGAAATTGGATTCCACGAAAAAGAGAGTTTTCAAGGAAAAAGGAGGAGCAGGAGATTTTCAAATTTCAATTGCGCAAGTAGAGAGAGAAGGGGCGTGTTTTGTAATTTTACGTTTCTGACAGTCACTTACGAGTAAATCCATGGAAGCTGTTGCTTGGCTTTGGGAAAACTCGGAACTCGAGACAGCAGAAGAAACGCCACAAGAGAAGAAAAGGGTTTTGCCTTTTCCTCAAAAATGGATGACTTGGGAATTTGCAATAGTTTCGGATCCAGGTCTGGATCTGCAAAAGCCCGGACCTGTGAAAAGGAGGGAAATTTTTTACAACGGAGCCAGCGCTCCCGTAATTATTGTTTGCATTAGAATACATAGAAACTGGATATATATAGTGATTAAAAATGAAGATTAAAAGTGAGTTTCTAAAAATTAACATCAAATTATAACATTCCAAATAAGGAGAAGATGTTATAATTTTATTTTTTACAACGTAGGTATCTCCCACCCAGTCCAGTCCAGGAGCCTTTGGCCCTAAGCTCGAAGGACATTCAAAGGACATTCGATTATAGACAGCTGAGAATTGCTCCCTAAGGTCACGTTTGGCAACTAAATCTTTTAGGAAAAAGATTTTCAGTTTCTCTAAGGTCATGTTTGGCAACCAAATCTTTAGGAAAAAGATTTTCAATTTCCCTAAATATATGGTAAATCCATATTTGGCAATTGTAAATTCTTCATTTGTTAGGATTTTCAAATCCGACCATCTCCTATAAGATTGAAAATCATCACTTAAGTGGATTTATACACTAAACCTTATTTTTCTCAGTTATATGCATCGATACACACTAATATCAATGTAAAACCCTCAACTATACAATTCTCCAGTAAGAAATCTTTGTTCCAGTGGTGGTGAAGAATCTTCATATCTATAGATTCCTCGCGTGTTACCAAACATGCTCTAGGGTTCAATGCAAATTCTCCTAACCACATGCACCAGGTAAAACTATGTATTCAATTCACATCTCATCTTCATTTTTAATTAACTTATGTATTCAATTCCTATGTATTTTAATACAAATAATAATAATAATAATAATAACAAGTTCCTGGTGTGAAAGCCACCATAGCTTGAAGCGGTTTAGACTTTAGAGTGCACCTGATAACTCTTGCATATGTTATATCTTTTCCATTCATTAACACTTAAACAAACATCCAACAATCATATTAAGATGGTCTTTCCTGTTTTATTTTAGAAAGTGCTCTAGTTAAATTGGTTATAGATGTGGCATGGGGGGCAGCTGAAATTCAAATCCACCTCAACTAAATTAGTTCCAAATATATAGGTGTGGGTCTGGACAGGGCACATGTTTGACTTGATCCATTGCTATCTCTAATGTCTAACTATTCCCTTTTAATCCCCACCATCCATTGATTGTCATACACATAATATAGACTTTGGGTGTCAATTGTGGCTTCCATGGGAGTGAGAGGTTTTTCCATGGTTTAGGGGTTGAGCACAGGGAAAATCATTGTAGAAGGCAGTTGGGTTCAGACTAGTTCAATTGCTTAGTTTAACACAAGTAAACTGTCATGTAAACAATAATAAAATAAAAGTATTTTAAGATAAGTAATGTTGGCCCACCCTGTTCAACTAGCAGCTTTGATCAACTTTTCTACAATGCATGGGCTTCAATCAGCCAATTTGTTGAAAACACAAATTTCCCTTAAACCTAATTGACCAGCCAATCTGTTCTAATTTTATGTTTTTTTTTTTAATCGATAACAATTAAACTACAAAAGCCTTAGATTTTTTTTTTCTAACAAAGTTTAGTTATTTATAAGCAAAAGATACAAAAGATACAAAAGTTGGCGATATGGACCATCAGGGTCAATACGACAAAAAACAGATTATGTGCAAAAGTACAAAGATTTGAACCCAACAAGAAGAGTGGACCGTAACTTTAGGAATTTTATTGTGTTTGCTAATTCATAGGTTGGACAAAACTCTGGGTCCAGTGAATTGTAATTTTTCATTTCTTTTAGACTGGATAGTGGTTGTGTCACTAGAAGACTTAAAGCGATGATTGAAGTGCTTTTTAGCAAAGAAAGTCGAGTTCCAAAACATAGTCTTGCTATAGTGAGGATTCAGCTCGCTAGAGCAAATATGCATGGAGAGTCCAGGACAAACTAGGGGATCGCTATAGTGAACTTGGGAAAGTAGCCCAGTTTGAGCCGAATTGCTATTTAGAGTTTGAATTTACTTGTTATTTTGATTGGATTAAGATTATAAAACTCTTGCACGAGTTTTGGGCTATATAGAAGGGTATTTATCTCAACTCTAAGTATGGAATTAAGTTATCCTCTCATTGTTTTTAGGTAGAAAAATTCAGAGAGAGATTCTTTTATCTCTATAGCTATCATTGAAAGGTTGTGTTTAAAATTTGCTCTAGATTGTTTGCTGCTTCTACCTTCTCGTAGAATGTTTATTCATCATGATTCTCAAGGCGTTGCTGAGTCAAGTGCGGGAAACAGCGCGCTACGGAAAAGTCATGGCAACAGGAGAAGTTGTACAAGAACAACTATAATCCTTAGATCGAGGGATTGACTGGAAAAATGAAACTGTAAGTATATCTTGTAACTGTTCAATAGTGTTTGATTTCGAATCGTAAGTTTTCTCCTTCGATAGAATTTCCACGTAAAATATTGTGTTTGCCTTCTTGTGGTGTGTGATTGTTATATTTATTTACTAGTTTGCTTTATTTTATTTCCACTACATTGATTATTGGACTAGCCCCCATTTTAGTAGAGAAAAGACACTTTCAATAACAGAGTAGTATGCATAGAGGCCCTCTACAGTAACTGGTAGAAACTAGAGTCCCTTGCTGCACATTGAAAGTGGTCTTCCTCAGCATTCTTGACTTACTGGGCATGTCATCTCTCATGAAGATAAATGTCCTCTAATTCCCCTCTATAGTCCCTTACAAAGCCTTAAATTGATAGCTATAGTTACCAAATTACAAATATATAGAATGTGTCATGAGCACCTTTACAAAGGTTCATTAAGTAGGTCCCAATAATTAGTTACTTGAGAACCCTTGGTGGAAAATTATTTCAAATCATGTAACACTTTCTAGAGTCAATAGATATCATGACTGCCAAAATGGATAGATGCACATCTACATGAAGGAATCAAAAGACTATAAGAATCTAGGATTGTCTTGAATTATAGAAAAATGCAGGGGTGTTATTATAAATTGTGTAAGTAGGTGGAATGTTCTTGAATAGAGCCAATAAGTTCAAGAATATGATAGAAGTTACTAGAGAAGGGTTTGGAAGAACTATAAATAAGTCTGTAGATTCATTTGCAACTAGGCAAGGTTGTAGTGAAGCAAATAGTTTCTTTACATGGGTGTGCTAAGTGTGAGTTTCACGTTAGTTTAATTTTTGAATTGTTCCCATTGAATTTTGGAACAATTCTAAACCGTTTCAGAAATGGTTGTTTCTAATTTGTCCTAATTATACTTTTTAATTTTGAAACAGTTTGGGAATGGTTTTAAATTGATCCTAATTTTAAGAAAATTTTAAAAACACGGTTAAAAATGTAAAAGGTGAAAAATATGAAATCGTGTAGAACATATAACAACATTCAATGAATCAACAAGAGATGCATTTGCATTAGAAAAATGTCATTCAAAGTTTAACGATTTCAAATAGGAGTTACAAATATTATAGCCCAAACAACAAATGATCAAAGGTTTAATAAGATTTTCTTAACAAGACTAATCTGTGAATGTGGTGAAATTCATCGGCCATGCTATAAATAAATCCATTCCCAACTTTGCTTAAAGTTGAATGATAACCCATCTAGATAAGGCAGTTTGACATCTTTGTCAATGACATCAACCATAATCTTGTATATACTATTTGGAAGAAATTTACAATGAAACTGTTGGGGCCAATATAAGCTCTTCCATGAGAGATGATCTCTTGATACCAAGACGATAGTCTACATGACCGCAGCGGATTCTGGCATCTTTGATGGAATCGATGCACTTGCTTGGGATCCTAAAAGCATACACTATCGTAATAAAAGTTTAGAAAAAAAGTCTAATATTATTTTTAGATTAAAAATATATAAAAATCCTAATAGAGATCTACCTCGATCAAATGTTTTATGCCCCGGCCTCAAGTTTCTCAATTAGGTAGTTTACTTGGGACTCCAAATTTTTAATTGAGGTCAACTGCTTAGTTAGTTTCCTTTCCTTGAGAGCAAATTTGTTTGGAGTTAAATTGGACGATACAAGTTGACTCTTTAGAAAAACGTCACAAAACAAAATTCAAACGTATGCGCTACTGTGGCTTGAGGTAATCATCTTCTTGCCTCTAATTCTCATTTATCTATTTTGGCTTACATGGTAGAATATAATCCATTACAATCTAGTAGCAAAAGGAAAATTAGTAGACAATATATTATCAAAATCCCACAGGGGATTTATCCAGCTCCTTCTGGGCTTGTAGGGATTATTCTAGCTCAAAGGGCTGAAACACCCTCCATTATAAAATCATATATACATGATCAAAATCAAATCATTCGCTTAGTAAAAGCAAATCAAAACAAGGGGTAGCTCAGTTGACCTACGATCACGGTTTACACCTGGAGGTTGTAGGTTCGAAACGACACTACCATACTGGGGCTCCCTTTCGATAGAAAAAGAAAAAGTACATAAAAAAACTACATTTACCTGAGACTGAGTCACAACATTCTTGGACGAGCGCCACCCTTGAAGAAAAATGACACATTTATCAACATCCTAACCTCCTACAAATGCCTAAAACATAATTTTTTTTTTTCCTTTCCACTATTTTTCTATAAGGTAATTTGGGTCATCTTTAATTCTTCAAAGACTCACATTTTGTTCAAAATTAAAATTTGTTTTCATAATCATTGATGACAGAGGCTCTCATCTGCCATGATCCAGGGCAATTCATGGATTGAAAACTCATTTGTCCCAGCTTACAGGGCTAGCTAGATCTAATGAAAGGGAGCATGAAGAACACATATTCCCTGGCTCATTTTATTTTGATAAAAGGACAATAGAAAAGGGGAACAATGTGGGTTTCAAGATTAGGGCTTTTCAAAACAAGCCCTACCTTATCCTCGGGTTTTAGGATAAAAAAAGAAGGCCTTAAGGACTTTTGCAGGCCAAGCCGGGCTGGGCCCCCTCGTCAGAGGCCTGGATTGATAATAGGGTTACAAATGGGTAACTGATTCTCCGAAAGTTTCGACCCAAAAAAAAAAAAAAAAAAAAACACTAGGTCTTGAACCTATTTTAGGATTCGATTCATAAACGGGTCTGAGTCCGGAACCTAATTTAACTTCCGATTCATAAACGGGTTCGGGTCCGGTTCCATATAAGTTCCTACCATTAGACCCGGTATATGAGTCTTTGATATTGCAAACTGTACTTCAAAATAAACTTTTTTTGGGCATTTTTATATATAATGCTGGAGTTAGTAGACTTGATGTAGTGTTATAAATTAAATAATATACTTATTTTAAGAAAGAAATGAAAAAAAAATGAAGAGAAGTTAGAATCATTTTTTAAACTAGATTGAGTTCTCCTGGTGGATTCGGGTCTCGAATCAACAAAACAGGTTACGAGTTAAAACCGGATCCAGGTATAGGTTCGCGTCCAGTATGGTTTAGTCTAGTAACAGTTCCTTTCGCAACCCTAATTGTCAGCCCTATATATCTTATATATGCCGCCTATACAAGCGTATATTGGGAGTAGTAGACGGCGTATAAGAAAAGACGTACCTCTGTATATGTACGAGTATCGCTCAAATCAAACGTTCGAAACATTTCCCAAATCGCGTCTCCATGTTCGAAACACCCGAAATTCAAACCTTTTAGAACAAAAAAACCCTTCCATCGTACGTGTGTTTTTCCTTCCAAGCCCTAGAAAATCGTTTCTTCCCTCCAAATCTCGAGTTTTTTTCTTTTGACTTCCTCCACCGAAACCACCTTCGAAAACCCTAACTTTATACGGAAACATAGCTCGATATTCGTCTGAGGTACGTATTCAATTTCATTCTTCTATCCCTCGTATTTGGATCTTTTTTTGATTGGTTTAGATGAAGTTGCAGTGGTTTTGGACGTCATGAGAATTCTATTACGACTTAGAACGCAGCATTCTTGATGGGATTTGATTAATAAGCCTAACTGCTGCTTGTTTTGCTTTGGTTTTATGTTTGAGTTGTTGTTTTTTGCCCATTTTTGTGTTTGGATTAGGGTTTGATTGGAGTTTGTGTGATGAACTGAGAAGTATTGGAATACTACTCGTAGTTCGATAAGTGACATATTTGTTCCCTTTTTTTTTTGTTAACGTTTGCTTATCTGCTTTCTTTGAATTTTTGATTGGGTTAGAACTTGGAACATCATTTGTGACACTCAATTTTGCTAGCATTATTCATTTTTCTGATAACGCGAAGGAAGCGATGGAAGTTGGAACCATCTCTCTCCCTCTCTCCCCCTCTCTAAATGTTACTGGGGCTTTGGTTGTTTTTCTTTTGATTGTTGGAATTCTCTCTCTCTTTATATATTGCTAATGGTGTTTATAATGGTTTTTGGTCTGTTGTATGTGTTGGAAGCATTGGTTAAAGATTCAGAGATATCATTATAAATGCATTTTTGTAAAATTGTTGACGGTTTACGGTTAATATTTTTTTTTAATTGTAGAGGAATTCAATATGTTACATTGTTTTCGCAATCTTGTTTTACTAGTGATCTAGTGTACCTGTGTCCTTTTGCGATGGTCCGGGTCGTTCCCACCAGATTGTGGGGGAAGAGAGAGGGAACGCAGGCACAGGTAGTGACACATGTGATGGCGGGTGAGTGCTTAGGGTCCCCTGCTGCTCGCTCTCTGGATTTCTGATTAGGTGTGGGGAATGGGGATGGTTTATACTTTTAGTTGAACTGGTTCTTTAACTGGAAGTTGGAAAGGACATTGAAGACTGTGTGCTCTGTTGCTCTTTTTCTCTTGAAAATGGAAATAGACCCATATTGGAGGTTGATGAGCTTCTGTTAGAACAACTTTTTCCTCGCAGCTTCAGTTGGCTTAATTTTTCCCTCATTAAAAAATCAGTTATGAACGATCTGATTATTCTTATCAATCTGAAAGATCCTTTAGAGAGGACATTTATGTTTGTTGCAAAGCCTTCCCTTAGAGCTAAGTGCCTAGAGCGCGGAGCGGGGGCAGGAGCGCCGAAACGCTAAATTTTAAAATAATTATATGTCCGGAGCGCCTATACAACATAATGCTTGTGGGTTTATAAACAATTAACTAATGGGCACAAATATATCTTATCTATATATTCAAGTATAAAAAATAAAGAAAAAAAATTAAATTTTGCAATTTGATCACATAAAATAGACAAGAATTAATAAGTTAGAAGAAATTTATTCATTCAAAAGATAAATGTCAAGCTTACAGAAAAAAATACACAAAAAACCAAAAATTATGCACGGTTCGCTCCATATCCGGTCGAACCACACTCTGAGGACAGATCCGCTCTGAAAACGCGGATCGGTGTTATCGGAGCAGGATCAAGAAGGTTGAGAGGAGGTTCCGGGCACTAAGCCTCAGAGGTCTTTCAGTTGAGTTTTTTTTTTTTTTTTTTTAAGCTATTGCTGCATTTTCCTCTCTAAATATTGAACAGTTGTATAATTATGTTGTCTCTCTCTTGGCGATTTTTATGATAAAAAATATTCAAAATGGCAACTCTTCCTTTATTGAAGAATATTGAAATGAATTAAAAAAAGGAAACTGTGCATCAAACAACAGAGCATCTCGATTACTTCCATATCTGGCTAATCTATTTGCATTCTCATTGGCTTCTCTATAAACGTGAGAAGAAGTGAACTGCAATTTGGTTATTGAAGCTTAGATTTCTTCCATCAAATCTGTGGTCCTCTGCGTGGAGGGAAAAAAGAAACCCTTCAAGAGGATGCTCATTGAATAACACAGGATTAATCACCCTCAACAATTGCTCCAGTATATTACTCAAATGCTTTAATTACGCCCTATCAACATAGCCATTACTTTTGCTTCATTAGAATTGGACCTATGCAAAGGCTTGTAATAATTCCGGATCTGGATTCCTTTAGAATCTTTATATCCATTCCAAATGTTGTTCTCATATTCTCCATTGAGGCACTACCTTCAGTTCAGTTTCCAACTGCTATCTGCAGAGACCTAGAAGTTGCTGGTCAGTGAGCACCACTGTTGCCTAAAGTTCACTTTCACGCCTTCAAAGTTCAAACTCCTTTCCAGAAGGAGCACCAGAAACAACACTTAGTCATATTAGTCATTAGCATTACTATTCACTGATAGTGACTTATTGCTAGACCTCAGCTATTCCTTTCAGGCAGCAGGGACCACAGAATGACACTGACAAATCCACGCCCATGCTGTGAACAATAATTGAAATACCAAGCATTAAAACCCCTTCAAAGTTTCTGGCATGGCCCATTTAATCTTAAATAGGGTTAAAATATTGCAACAAACAATTGCAGCGATAGAAAGGTGAATTATTAAGTGATGGACGCTTCACCTCCCTAAGACACAAATTACATGCATTCACGATGAAGTCTTGACAACTAATAATGTGATCCTCAATAAGAATTTTTTCATGGCACCACAGTGCTCCATCCAGCAAAAATCATGGACTTGAAGGCAGGGCATGAATAAGCCAAAGTTAAGAGAAACTGCCTATTTGCTCTCATTGTGTGCTGAAGCTCTGATGCTAACTGACCCAGCCCATACTCAAATGGGTTGGAGCATGGACAAGGGAAGAAGCTTTATCATCCTTTGGAGTGCACTTGTATGTTCCTTCACTACTGAAACAATGATCCAATTGGAATTAGCAAAGGGAAATTGGGGAAATCAAGTATATAACTTCATATCAATGCTTAGCAATCGATTATGAAGCACATGCCAAATCAAATTATGGGAACACATACCAAGGATTTTCTTCACCCGACGCACGGTTCCCGCGCACGGTTCTCATGGAAACCGTTGTCAGGTGGGTCAACGAGGTGGGGCCCACCCGGACTGACAAACCTGATGCACAGTTGGAAACCGTGACAGGAGAATATTTTCCCCCTCATACCAAATGAGTCTATATGTGAATAAATAGGTAGCAACGCAGAGCAGGTTGGATGAATGTAATCCCTAAAAATGTCATCTGGGCTGTATGTGAAAGTCTATTATATAGCTATGTGTGTTTTTTCTTTTTTTCTTTTTAAATCTTAGCCCTACGGTCCTTAATTAAAAGCGAGAGTACTAAAATACCTTCATTACTTAAGTTGTCGCGGGCGTGTCTTTGTGTGTTATAGGTCCTCTAGGGTAACATAAGTTTTATACTTTTTCATGATCTTTATTTTCCATTTTGTTCGCCATTCATAATTGTGGTTGATGAATCTTAATCCATCTTTTTTTTTTTTTTTTTGTAGGAATCTGAAGGAACTCTTGGAATCATGGGACTCAAGATTCTTTTAAATATTTGTATTGAAGTGTAGTTACAGAAGGAATGCATGTACTCAGCTCATCATCTGCTTTCTTAGTAAATGCAGAGGTGGATTCCATGGGAGGAGTCATTGATGGTGGAGCAGGTGTAGATAGTAAAACATCTTGTCGTGCATCCATCGAAAAGGCTCGAGCGGAGCTTCGGTAACATTGGCATCATCTTTATTTGTGTAGTTATTTGGTTACCATGTAGAAAAGCTTCAACTTGTTACGTTGTTGATTGCAGGCAGGAATTTGATGTACGCGAGGAACGGAGGAGGGAACTTGAATTTCTTGAGAAGGTAAGGCTATGGTGCTTATTTGCTCTTACTCATCATGTGCAAAATAATTTCGACTTCATATCCTGGTGCTTTAATACTTACTTTTCTTGCAGGGTGGCAACCCATTGGATTTCAAACTTGGGCCTGCAACCTCAATTAGTGTTCAATCTACTTCAGCTACAGATCAGCACACTGAACAGTATGTTAATAGAAATTATCATAAAACTGTATATAAACAAGAATTTCTTCTTGTTGCCTGACATATCTGTTGGTGTTGCAGTGAAGCTAAGGATAGCTTTGCATTGACCCCCTCACCCCATGGAGATTCTGTCGACAGTAGTGTGAGACCTCCGGGAAGAGAACCAACTACTGCTGATAATCTTTTGCTTTTTGATGGTGGAAAGGATATGCTTCATGGGGATGGGAATGCTACATATCCCAGTAGAAGGGGTCATATCGCTTCATCAGAAGAGTTTTCCCAGCCAGGTAGAAGTCATAAGGGAAAGGAATCCGAGGATACTGCAATGTTCCCCGTAGGGGTGAGAAGTCAAGCATATGCTCGCCGGAATAGGTCTAGATCAAGTCGTGATAGTGCTCATGCCTGTTCAACCAATTTAGTTCCATCGAGTCATAGTAACCGATCATCTATTTTACCCTCTTCTTGCCATAATTCAAGGAATGTAAAGGGTTCACTATGTGAAACACATTTGGACGAAGGTCACATTAATTCATCTATTTGCAACTCAAAAACAGCAAGTCCAAATGCCAATGTGGTTTCCAAGACCACAGTATCTAATAATAAGATGGACATGGAATTGGGTGCTGAGCAGGGTAGTGAGGCAGTTGAACAAAAAAAGGCTGGACTGTCTGGGGTGGCGGAAATTAAGGAGGGAAGACACAATCAACTTTCTCAAATGGCTGTGGAGCAAGACCATAAGGCTTTGTCAACTCGTTCAGTGGGAGAAGGGGAACAGGAACTGGAAGGGTGTATGCCCTGTGTAGCTCCAGAAAATGAGGGAAACTTCATCACTGCTGGTCAGCTTAATGGGATTAGTTCAAATGTGGAAGAGAATGATTTGAAAAATGAAGGTCAAAATACCAGAAATTGTTTTTCTGCTCCTGTTGCTACAGAAGGTTTAGATTCAGACCTCTCATGTAAGAAGATCAGCCATAGTTTAGATGAAAATATTGCCAGCAATGAGTTTTTGATCTCGAAGAAGGTAAACGGTAGTTCAAATGAAAATGCAAAAGAGCAGAAAACAGTATTTGAAGTGACCCCTCCCATGCCAGATCCTGATTTTGTTGAAGAGACAGAGTCCAGATGTGTAGATGTGCAAGCTACTGCTAGTGATTCTCTTCCATCAGTTCGAAAGAACACCAGTGTCTCTGACGCAGAGGTCAAAATTGAGGAAATTTGCTATGGCAGGTCTGATTTGCAAAATGAGGCGGAACCTGTTACCAGTGTTGTGGGGGCACAACTGATTCAATTGGGTGATGCTAATAATTCCAAGAAGACAAGTGTATGCTCTGAAGCTAGACTTCCATGCACTTCGGTTTCCTTCAATAGTGAACGTTTGGAAGTGATTTCACCTGTGAAGGGTTCTTCTGCTGCTGCTACAACAGAGCTTCAAAGTGGCACGGGAAACCACTTGCAATTAGCAAAGGAGCATGAAGATGCTATTTTGGAAAGGGCACGAACTATAGAGGTTAAGCATGTTTTTTTATACTAGTTTTAATTTGTTCAATCAATGCTGGTATACCTTTTTGCTGGAAAGAGCCTGACTATTATTTGAATGAACAGGCTAGCAGTAAGAGGATTAGTCAGCTATCCTTGGGTGATTCTCATTCAGTGAAACGTCGGAAGTGTCACTGGGATTTTGTCCTTGAGGAAATGGCATGGTTGTCAAATGACTTCATGCAGGTCTGCCATCCCCACCATCTAATTTTTTTCAAAATTTATTTTTGTTATATGTCTGATGCAAAATTCATGTCCATTCTTATTAGAAAATTGATTTTGATAATTTGTTGTATATGTACAATTTGAGATTTAGCTAATGACTAAATATAAATATTGCCTATTCTGGTTGAGGATGCAGCTTAACCGTTGCTCTGCCTTCTTGCTCTTACCTTTTCTTTTGATTGGGTGAATAGGAACGGATTTGGAAGATAACTGCTGCAGCACATGTATCTCATTGTGCTGCGTTTACTGGTCGAACGAAGTTCAGTGTTGAAACTCTGCATGGGAAGCAAAAAGAAGTGGCTTATACCTTGGCACAGGCTATCATGCAATTCTGGCATTCGTTTGAGGTGCTTCAAGATAGAGAAAATCCAAGTAGTGAGTTGCGCGATCACAGTTCAGCTTTACTTGTATTTGGGAAGGCTAATGGGGTGGAATCTGTTAAGGACACAGAAGAACCTATTGTTTCACAGGTCTTTTTCCACACTTCTCGTGCTGCAGTGTCTGTTCTTTATATGTTTTATATTTTTCTGTCATGTAGGATTTCATAGTATGTGTTATCATTTTGTTTCTATCTTGGTGGATATTTTTTGGTTTTTGTGTATGGCTAGGTGTTATAGATGGATGATGAGCTAAGGAAATGGTGTTAGTTACATAAGCTATTGCAGATTATTGCTTCATATATAAACTGTATGTTTGCAACATTTGCAATGATGAATAGAGTTTGATTTTTTGGTATATATATATATATATATATATATATATATAGAGAGAGAGAGAGAGAGAGAGAGAGAGAGAGAGAGAGAGAGAGATGCAATAGCACCAATATTTCATTGGAGACAGACTCTTGGGCCACATATGGGACCCAAGGGAATCTAGAGATTTTCTTATTTTGTTAGTTTCTAATTTTAATTAAAGAGTTGAGTTAATGGAATTTTTCTTTTCTTCTTCTTTTTTTTTTTTTTTTGAGAAGGGAGTTGGTGGAATTTTTCCCTCATGGGATTTATCGTTGAGAGTGTTCTTCATTGCGATATTGTTTCTGTGGAAGCCATCATTGTGCTGCGGCACCTACAATCCAAATCCTAAGCCTAGGATTTGCATCAATTGGTATCAGAACCGAACGATCCCTTGACCCCAACTCCCATCACAGAACCCTAAATCCAACCACTAGAGACCCATTCCCATTCTTTCACTGCCAAATCCCAAAACCCATTCCCGTCGAACCTACCCCCATCTTCCCGCTGCCCTACCACAATGATCCCAAAAACCTAAAACCCTAACCTTCGTTCCCACTCCACCCCATATCCGGTAATCCCACCACTCAATAATTGTCCCTCCAAAAAATAAATAAAAATTTAAATCTTTCCAGCAAGACCAATCGTCCTCCCTGTCGCCTAAATTCCTGAAACATATTTTTCAAACTTGACGCCCCATCTCCACCAACCCTCTGAAAGCCCCAATCTACCAAACCCTTTCCCATCATTGCTCTCGTAACACCCAAATCCCCAATCATACCTGTCCTGATATTCAGATAAAAAAAAGAAAAGAAAAGAAAAGTAGAGAAGGGCAAAGGAGGAAGAAGACGTACTTGGCACCTGAGCTCCAGCCTCCGCCGCTGTCACTAACGCCATCAGATCTCGCTGTCTACATTGTTGTGCCGGTCACTACTAGCTCTAGCTTTTGGTGGGGGGGTGGGGTGTTGACATACATTGTTGTGCTGTTCACTACTGGCTCGAGCTTTTGGTGTTACTGGTTATTAACAGTCTTCACCTCCAAAGGCAAGAAGATCCACTCATCTCTCATCTCTCATCTTCGACAGGGCAGAAGATATCGAAAGGTCAGGGACCTTTTGCTTTTCTTTTTTTGCTGCACAGAGCACGAGGTAGAGAAACCACATGTGTTCTCTCTATTACATGTGTCAGGGCTGATTTTCACATTCGTGTCAAGTTAGGTTCCGGACTAGGTCAGTTCCGACCCGAGTGCAACAAGACCCATTGTTTCCAGCAGCTTCATAGGCTGGCATCGTCAGTGACATCAACATAATTGATAAAAAGGGCATATTTTCTTTCAATCAAAGGTCCAGATTTCTCTGCTTGATTTCAAGCTCATCAAAAGTTGGATTTTGAATTTGTTTTCTCCACTATATTCGTGGAGAGCAAATCTGCACATCAGGTCAGTAATTTTTTATTGCACAAAAGCCAATAAAAGACATATATAATTGTGGTTCATAGGAATAAGGCAGAAGTGGAGTCTTCCTACACGGCCATGGAGGACTTGACTGGAACCGTTGTGGAGTTATCAGAAAATGTTACTTAACTATTTGCAACTATTGCTTAACTACAAGAAACTCTTGAAAGGATGGATATCAAAATAACAAATTTGGAAAATAATCGACATATGGATGATAACCAAGATGATAGAGGAAATATTCGGAATCAATGAGATCAATTAGCAAGCAATGTTGATCAAGATTTAAGAATTAAACTCTTGATTCACGAATATGATGGAAAGTCGAAGCCGGATGAATTTATGGATTGGTCAGTGTGCGTCGAATATATTTTCACACATAAGCCAATGACTAAGGGCCATAAAGTCACTCGGGTAGCAACTCGATTTCACAATTATGCTGCAGTATGTGGGCCAAATTGCAAAAGAAGAGAATGAACCACAACATTTATCCTTGTTGAGACATGGATTGAGATGAAAAATCTTTTGAAGCAAAAGTTCCTTCATGTCAACTACTAAAGAGATCTACGTTCAAGCTTTAAGACTTGAAATAATGATCCAGAACAGTTGTTGAGTACTCTGAAGAATTCATGACAATGTAAGCTCGTTGTGGCTTAAATGAGGTCAAAGATGTGATAGTTGACATATATTTTCATGGGTTGAGAATTGACATACAACATATCCTTGCATTCAAAATTTTTGATAATGTTGATGAGATCATCCAACATACCAAGGCCGAGGATATTGCAAATAATCAAGCCCGAAAATTTAGCGCATCTAAATGGACTGCATAAAAGACCCCATTAATGCAAGATTCTAAATCAAGTGGGTCATTGGAAAAAGTTTTCACCAAACCTGAAGGCCAGAGTAGGATCACGTGCTTTCATTATAAACAACATGGGGATCGCATAATGGAATGTCCAAAACGCTTACACCTCATTGAAGATTATTGCTGGGCCTTTTCATGGTTTGATTGTTGCTTGGTTCTGCAGGATTCTCTGAAGGCTTCCTTTCAGGCCTGGTCTATGCGAGTTGGTTCTGCTAGAGGCAAGATAATGTGGAAAACATCTTTTCTGGCTGTCATTTGGACCCTTTGGAAAGAAAGAAACTCAAGGTGTTTTAAAGGGGTTTCCTCCTCCAAAGAAACCATGGCTTTCAAGGTTAAATACCTCGTCACTTCTTGGGTCTCTGTCCTTCCTAATTTTCGAGGATACTCTATAGATGATATCAGCAGGTGTTGAAAAGAGGTGGTGTTCACATATCACATTCTTCCCCAGGTCTGCCATACCTGGAAGCTCCCCCACTAGGTACCTTGAAGCTTAATTTCGATGGGAGTGCTATTGGTAAACTGGGCCAATTAGGTATTGGGGTTTTTTTCAGAGATAGTGCTGGCGTTAAGCTTATCTCTTTTTGGGGTCCTTCAGGTTTTAAAACAGTAAATGAGGTTGAGATGATTGCCCTTCGGACAGGTCTTCAAGAAGCTGACAAAAGGGGTTTAGAAAATTCATTGTGGAGGGGACTCTTTATGTGCCATAAGATGGGCCTTTGGTTCTTCCAATCTGCCCCGGCGCCTAGCGGATTTGTGTGATGAGGTGATAGTATTGGTGTCCAAGCTTTAAGTTTCCTTTAATCACATTAAGCAGTCTACAAACGGGCGGCTGGCGCTCTAGCAAAATTGAGTGTCAGGAGCGATAATCTTGTAATTGATAATTGTATTTCGCTTGCTGAGTTAGCAACGACTTTGGGGTTTGGATTTCTTTTTCCTTTTGCTTCCCTTTCTTGCTTCTTAGTATATGTCTCTTATGCTGTTTTGCTTCTAATAAATTTGCATTACCATTAAAAAAAAAAAAAGATGTAGGTGATGTGAACGATACTTCAGATGATCCTATAGGGGTAATGACACAGAGGAAGTGGAGGATTTAGGTCCCGTGGAGGGTCTTGAAACTCTAATGGTCCTAAAAAAGACTAAATCATCTGTTGAGAAGAAATGGTTGTGGAATAATATTTTTCGCTCAAAAGATATAGTCAATGGACAAACATGCATAGTAGTGATTGATGGTTGTAGTTGTGAAAACATTATATCTCAAGCTCTTATGGATCATTTGAAGCTGAAGGTTCTAAGCATTTTCATCCATATTTTGCTAGATGGCTAATGACGGGCGATGAAGTGCAAATGTGATATGCATGTCCAGTTACTTTTTCAATTGGTGAGGACTAGAAAGATATAGTTTGGTGCAATATGCTACCAATGGACAGTGGTATATGCTACCAATGGACAGTAGTGATATCTTATTGGGTCGCCCATGGATGTATGACAAAAATGGCACTCATGGTATGCGTGACAACACATACACATTCATGCACAATGGAAAGCAAGTCAGATTCCATCCATTGAAATCAGAACCGCCAAAGAAAGGATCAAGAGCACATCTCATCAAGGAAGCACTTCAAGTACATAATGGTTATAGAAACAATGCCAAGAATTAACCGGTTCAAGGTCAAACTCTTTTCCAACTTGGGGGGAATGATGCAACAACATCAATATTTCATTGGAGACAGACTTGTGGGCCACATGTGGGACCCAATGGAATCTAGAGAGTTTCTTATTTTATTAGTTTCTAATTTTAATTGAAGAGTTGAGTTAATAGAACACTTCCCTCTGGGATTTATCGTTGGGGAGTGTTGTTCATTGTGATATTGTTTTTGCGGAAACCATCATTGTACTGCGGCAACTACAATCCAAATCCTAAGCCTAGGATTTGCATCAGAGAGAGAGAGAGAGAGAGAGAGAGAGAGAGAGAGCTTTGATATGAATATGTGATGCAGGAGCAGTTGGCCCGGATTTTGTGGATACTATATTTGATTAGGCCCTTGATTATCTGGATCGATTTGATTGATCAAAGGGCCTTTTGATCGATCTCATATGGAGCCCAATCAAGCATGAGGACTCAAATATAAAATTGAATGGGATTAACTGTTTTGCTCTATCATTTTACAGTTTGGCGACTGGTTACTTGTAATCTCATATGGAGCCCAATCAAGCATGAGGACTCAAATATAAAATTGAATGGGATTAACTGTTTTGCTCTATCATTTAAGTTTACAGTTTGGCGACTGGTGACTTGTATAGCATATCATGTCAGTTCTGCCTTCACTGATTGGCAGCAGGGCACTTAACATTCTCTTAATAGTTTTGTGCATGATCAAGTATAAAGTACAAACTACTAGTTTATACTGCTCAAGAAATCCTTGAGTAGAGTTGTATGGCCATCACATGCATGCCATCTTTCACAGATTATTAGTGTAACTCTAGTTGTATGGTGAACAGATTTAGGGAACCATCAAAGTTGAGCTTGAGACATCCATGTGGTGGGGCACCCACCAGCCTTGGCAGGATCCTGCATGCAGAAACTAGAAGAAATATTGTGTCTGTTAGGTTCCACTCTGTTGTGGCCTTGTTGGCTTTCGATATGACCAGTCTAAGAAAGATGGGACACTGGTTGAAAATGTAATCATTTTGGAGTTTCCAATGTACCACGAGATTGTAGTCCTAAGATAATGATTGTTAGTGTGTGCCTTGTGCTAGAACAAATGGGCAAAGGAGTTAGATTGTGTAAGTTTACATATGTATGAAGGAAGCTGTGTCCAGATTCTCTTAGGGCACATTTGTGTAGAGGCAACTTCCATGGAAAGATGAAATTGCCACATCAACAAATTCTATAGTTTCTAAATACCTCAGAAAAGGTTTTCTGAGGAAGTTATTAATTCATGTTTGGTGTAAAAAGTTTTTCCTCGATGAATTGGTGTTAATGTTGTTTGGTGCAGCTGCAGATTTCTTTAGTGAAAACTACTGGGTGGGTGGGTCGGTATGTGCGTGGGGTGGGCGAGTGGGTGGGTGGGGTTGGGAGGGGAAGGAGAAGAAAGAGGGTGGCTGGGTGGAGTGGGGGTGCGAGTGAGGAAATGGGGGGTTAGTTTTCTATGGAAATGAACTTCCATAGCCCCCCATAGGAAGTCCATTTCCATGCCTAGGAAGGAAAAATCTGATGTGGCGAAAAAGTAGTTTCGCGGAAAACTGCCGCACCAAACACATGAAAAAGGAGTTTTCCGCAGAAAACCACATCCTTTTCCATGGAAATGGGCTACACAAACGTGCCTGTAGTGATTGGGCATGTTTTCCTGGTCTTTTTGACATATAACACATGAGGGAGAGATTTCAAGAAATATCTTGGCCAAAAGGGTCCTGGTTGTTAGTCTACCATGTACAACCCGCCATAGTCTGCCTTGTGAAACCCTCCCAAGCAAAAGAAGCTAAGTTTTGGTGGGATGACCATTTTCCAGAGTTGTTTCCATGGAAGGTTGGGACCTTATTTTTTGGAATGTAAGAATTTATTCAGTGCTTTTATTGTGCATGTCCTGGTTGGCTCCTTGCCCCAACACCCTAGATCTCGTCTTTCCAAAGGTAGGCATGTTATCAAGTCCACAATTTGACTATCTTATGAAGTCTGTAACAGAGGTTCATTCCATTTGATTCCTCCTTCATCCTGTTCAGTTAAGCTGCAGCTGTCTCTAAAGTTCTCATCAATCATCATATTGGTCTCCTGAGGTTTAGTCAGGTGGTCCTTCAATTTGCCTAGAACAGGAACCCAACAGTCGTGGAAGATCCTAACATTCTTTCCATCGGCCACCACCCACCGTTGGATTTGGAGGATGGCATCTCAATGTTTGATCATGGTCTTCGAAATTGGAGTCTGTCAATTAATTGTATATGATTTGAAGGTATAGTTTCTTAGGTTTTTTCTTCGCAGCGACCTTGCCTGTAGAGTTTGTGGTGATTGCAAAAACGGAAAAACCTCCAAACGAGATGGGCAACAGGCACTATATTGAGGGTTTGGATATTTCTGAGCATAAGCCACCCTCTAAATGTGAGTAAGCATTCACCAGACAATTGGCATACAACCTTTTTTAGACCTACCACCTTGCCATAGGAACCTTGAACTGATAGAATTGAACTGCTGTTGGCTGTTCCAACTAATTTTCTGATGGGTCTCTCACTATGTCACGACCCAAAACCGAATTACTGCAGTTATCAGATCTCAGGGTGTAAATTAATTATTCATTAAAATAAGAATAGTTCTCCTCAGGATCCACACGTGTGAGAATGAGAAAATCTCATCACAACATGAATATTTCCGCGGAAGCTTACGTGGCCTTGCAGCTTGAAGTCCATGGCCCTCGGATTCCGTGTCGCAATCCAACGCTTAACACAAGCATACTAAGATATCGTACATCCTCGAACTGGAAAATCATAAACCATAATATACAAAGCATGACAGGGAACAAGATATTTCATTACCCAGATATTGAAGTTACAATATAAAAGTGCATTAATTACAACCCAGAAATGAAAGGCCAGTAAAACATAAATAAAATGAACACAAAAGATACCCCCAATGTTACGGTAACTCAAAACAAGATTGGATGTCTAATTGACACCATCAACCCAACTCTCAACTAAGCATTGTGGCTCCACAGCTGCCTCCGCAAGCACTTCCTACAAACCTGGGGGTAAACCTACAACACCAAGTGTAGCTTGGTTATGAAAACTTGGCAAGCAATTCAAAATAAATAACAATGTATGTATATCAAAGAAGATAAATGACAGATGCAGGTTAGCAGAATTGCAATATAAATAAACTAGGCAGATCATGCTTGATTGGTAAACAATTGCATAAAGGATCAATTTAAAGATAGTATAACACCATATACAGGAAACATAATAAGCTGGTAACATAGCAAGATGGCAACCCCAGCTAAATTCTCACAACTGCACGAAAGATACAGGAGTGCCGAGGAGAGAGCTCGCAGGAAAAGGGCCAACTCACGCAACTGCGTGGCAGAACCATGGGGAGACAAAAGCCCAACTCACGCGGCGGATACAGGAGTGCCGATAATGAGGTGGAAACAGGAAACTAATTGTAGTAGTAAATAAACAGGCTAAATCCCGAGACAGTTGGGGCCAACTATCAGGGGACCGAAGCTCGGTGGTGCCGACTCTGGGGTCAAATAACTGGACTATTAATATCAGGTCATGTCTGGTTAGGGAACTATTCCACAGGCTAGCATATCAGGGTAGGATACTTGTGACTTGGAGGAGTAGCCCTCGTGTATCATGTACTAGTAGGACAGACTTGTAAACAGGGTAAACTGCCTAACCCTAAACTGGCAAGGCTAGTTATATACAAGACATCATAAAAGATGAACTTAACTAAACTGGTCAAGCAAGTTCGATTCAGGGTAGAAAAGGGTAAGGGTTTGGGCGCAGTTGGACAGCATTTTGGCATGAAATGGTCCAACCTGAATGGGTAAAAGAGTAAAGGTTGGATCCGAGTGACTGGACAGGGCAGGGCGATTGAATGCTCCTATGCTGAACCAAAACACTCCAACAAGGACCCGGTCATTAGGGAGAAGCAGAGCAAAGAATGTGCGCTGACTCCCGGACATGACCCACATATGCCAATTTGCTATTCAAGTGACAAGTAAAAAGAATATAAGTGAAAGTGCACACTCCAAGAATATGTGTAAAAGTAATGGATCAGCCATAATAGATTATAAGCATTCAAGGAAACTATTACAATCACCAGCCTAGGTCTTGGATCACCATTCACATGCCAACACAATGCTAACGGGCACAAGTTTGACACATTTCAAAGTTTCGGGGAAAAGTCAATGTTTGGCCAAACTACCTTGATTTATGATGAATTTGGAATTTTGAAGGGTTTCAGGGCTCCGAATGAATTGAAGTTGAATACGAAAGTTGTCCGGAATGATGACCCCAATCTAAAGAGCTGAAAAACACAATTTTCAGAATTTACTAATAACCCCCCGAACTTTCCCAAGACTGTAAATACGTCCTCTAAGGCATCAAACTAGGTTCAAAGGCTCTCAAAACTTCCCAAAGCTATGAAAAAGCTATTCTAACCCTCAAACCAAGATAATTAGCCTATAATCCCACTTAGTGAACTAACCACACTTAATTAGCACTAATCACAAAGATTTGGGGTCGGGGTCTTACACACTAACTACTTCACAATTGTTGAAGTTTTGGATTGTATCAGAGTTCTATGACCTGTTGGGGACAACCTTACTCCTTTCCATAGGGACGTCTTCTTTCCAATCTTTGCTATCATGTTTTTGATCTTCGAGGCCTTTGGAGGTTTGAATTAAAACTACCCTGATGGAGTCGTCTTCTTGGTTAATGGTTAAATGATGCAGGCCACATCCATGATTGGCCAGCCCACTGGGTCCAAGCCCATAAAAAGATCTTCAAATTGTGCAAGAGTCCTTGTTTTAGTAGTATCTGAATTTAAGGGATAATTATGAGATTAATTAGAAAGTTTATCTTATTTTATTTAGAGCTTATTTTAATTAGAATTGTTTCCAAGAATAAATTAGAGTTAGAGTCTTTATAAAGAGATGTAATTCCTCTCATTCAAAATGCACTGATTAATAGAGTTTATATTGTGTGAGACGAAGACAGTTTTGGATCCCTAAGCCTTTGGCTTGGAGATTAGCCCGTTGGCTATTCTCCCTTTCCCGCGTTGCGTCATCAAAGCTGTTTTGATGCTTCTTTTGATGTCCAAGGGAGTTCCTTTGCTGACGACCACAGTTGATCTTATGTGATTAATCAATTTTCCCATTCTTCCCCATATTTTCCTAAAATCTTGGCGAGACCTCTTTTGATTGAAAGAAGATCAAGAGATCTTCTACATATTGAAGGTGCCCTATTCGGTCTCCTTTCGAGGCTTGGGATGGGAGTATGATGTTATGGGATCCGCCAAGCTATAAAAAGCTCGAGCGAGGGCATCCCCACAGATCAAGTAGAGGCATGGGTAAGAGGATCTCCTTGACGTAATCCTCTAGTGGGGACAGAAGGACTAGTGAGATGTCCATTGATGAGGATTCTATTGGTGGCTGTCATGACACAATGCATTATTGATGCAGCAGGACAATGCAAGGCTATCTAAAAAAATGATGATAAGATCCAAACAACACTTTTAACACAAATAACTTCCAAACACAAAATAAAGTTCAGACCACATTATTATTTGGAATTTCAAAATTAAAGATTATGAATGATTCCAACCTTGCAACAATCCCGCAATACTAGTCCCTCGGATTCCCAAATTGAGGTCCTAACGGCAGGAAATTCCTTCCACTAGCTTAGGGTTCAACCTAATTGCAACGGTTTGTTGTCCCCTTTGAGGATTTGTTGAATAAGGCTTAATTCAAAGGGTTTCAACAATGAAATGAGGCCTGCAGTGAGTCCACTAAGGATCTGCTGGGCTGGGCCCTGCCTGGGCTGACCTGGATGGAAATGGGTCAATTTTGGACTGCTGGACTTGGTTGGGCTGGAGCCAACTCAGTTGGGCCGGATCCCTTAAAGTCCCACTAGGGTTTGGGCCCAAGTAAGGTGGCTGTTTGGTGCTGCAAGTGCTGTACGCCAGACTGTTTGGCTGTTTTGGGAGGATTTGGAAAGGAAAGTAGGAGATGGATAGGGTTTAGGTAATGTGGGTTGTAGAAGAAGGGATCTTGGGGAAGATGATGGGAGGGGTTTTTGGATGGTGTCTTGTGGGAAAAGAATGGATTGGGGAAGAAGAAGAAAGAGAAACAATAAAAGAATCTTACAAAGAAAGAAAGAAGATTACCTGTAGAGAAGATTCTTTGATCGTATTCACGTAATTTTTTTGGCATCACACCATCCCAATCTCAAGGAGTAAGAAGAAGAGGGCTGCTCTCCATCGAAAATTTCTTTTCTTTTCTTATTCATTCATCATCTCTAATGTTTTACAAAAGAAAGCCTTAAATACTAGGATACAAACTGCGAGAACTTGGTTTGGGCAGCACCCTTAACCATGGGGCATAATGTGTCAACCACGGGCTTCCAACGGTGAGTCTCCGCTATTCCAGTATCAGAAATATCCAAGTCCTGACCATGAGCATATAAGTCAAACCCCGTATTAACTCAACATGATGCGTTTTAAAGCCGTGCGGTCCCGGATCCCATGAGAACTCTGGAGTTAAGCGTGCTCGCGCGGGAGCAGTACCGAAATGGGTGACTGCCTGGAAAGTCCTCACGAGCGCATGTGGGCCAAGGCAGACAATATCATGCTGAGTTGGGCGGGGCTGTGACAATTGGTGCCAAAGCCGAGGACGACTCTATTTCCGGTGGGGAAGAGTGTGAGAACTTGGCGACACCGTTAACTATGGGTCGTAGCATGTTAATCAAAGGCTTCCAACAATGAGTCTCTGCTATTCCCGCATCGGAAATATCCAAGTCCTGACCCTAGGCGCTTATAAGTCAAACCTCGTATTAACTCAACATGACGCTTTTAAAGCCGTGCGATCTCGGATCCCATGAGAACTCTAGAGTTAAGCGTGCTCGCGCGGGAGCAATATCGGGATGGGTGACCGCTTGCGAAGTCCTCGCGCGCACGTGGACCAAAGCGGGCAATATCATGATGAGTTGGGCGGGGTTGTGACACAAATCCTGTTTAATCCTAACCGTCAAAACACAATGAATGGCCAAGATTAAAAGGCCTCTCAACTAAGTAAAACAAAACACAACCGACCCACATAAAATAAAACAAAAACCGACCGAACACAAAATAAATAAATAAAAGGAGAGGTGGTTGATGTGGAACAAAGCGGATAATATCATGCTGAGTTGGGCGGGGCTGTGACACAAACCCTGCTTAATCTTAACCATCAAAACACAATGAATGGCCAAGATTAAAATGGCCTCTCAACTAAGTAAAACAAAACACAACCGAACCACATAAAATAAAATTAAAACTGACCGAACACAAAATAAATAGAAGGAGAGGTGGTTGGTCGTGCACGCTATATGGGCTCCCTTTCACTAACTTGCAATGCCATTGCCATTTGAACTTCCCTGCATCTTCCCAATGGTGGGGCCTTAACAACATTATGCAAGCCGGCTTCTTGACTGCAATAAACCTAGTGAGGGCTCTTTAACAAGCCAATGTCATGACCATCATGATCTAGCAGCTGGATCTTCACCAACTCACAATCCGACGGTGGATCTTCACCATCCTCGCAATTGGTGATAAGAAAATACCCATCCATCCATAGGGAAGGTTGTAATTGGGCCTCCATCCCTTTCTTCCTTTGATATGTTTTAAATGCTTGAGGCCCGATGTCCACATCAATTATCCAAGCTAGTACCGCATTGTAGAAAACAGCCTCCTGTTTGTAGAGAAGGGAAGGAGGGGGAGGGGGGGTTATATACATTGTTATACCGTTCACTAATAGTTCAAGCTTTTGGTGTTACTGGTTATTACCAGAAACAACTCGTTTGGCATCAGGTTGTTTCTGTGGTTCTTTGTCCTAGCATGAATGTGCCTTGAGTTGAGACTTTGGTATACAATTCTCCAGGAGAGGCCTTTCTCTGTTGATGGGAATTTTTGTGATTATTTTATATTGAATATGGAACAGGTTAATTGGTCAAAAATTGGAGAGCTGAGAAGCTACTTTTTTGGGGAGGAGCGCAACTGTTGTATGGTTAATACCCCCTTCTAATTGGTTTAGCTATTAAGAACTCTTAGACGAAGTAGATTACTTCACTCTTAATGGTTCCCCAAGAGTTTTGGAAGGTGGCATTGTGCCCATCTTGTCCCAGGCCCTTATTTTTTCCAATGTGAAACACTACTCGATAGATCTCTTCCTCTGTTGGAATGTGAAGAATCAGCTCATTAGCCACCTTGGAGAAAACCTTAGCTAAAAGTTTGGGGATGTCACAATAATTAGATTGGCTTGTCTAAGTAGTGAATAACTTGTTGGAAAAGTCCCAGCAAAGTTGATTGATATCTGCTATCTAGTGATATTCTTTGCCCTTCGAGTCCTTTAGAAAGTGAACATGGTGCTGTCGGTATATTTTTTCGCTAGATGAGTGAGTGGTACATAATGTGTGAGACAACCTACCTGGCCAAGAATCAATCCCTAGGCAGCTGTGTGAGATGAGACAACCTTGCCACTGGGGAGTCTTGAGTCTCCCATGCTGTCGGTGATTTGATTTTCTCATTTTATGAAAGAAGCTTGTGTGATAATCACCATTTTGGATAAAGTCACCTGGAGACGTCGTCCCCTAAGTCTCTTCCTGGCAAATTTCTAGTGAGTGCTAGTGTTGAAGCTCCTGTTCTAGCTCTTGAAGGAACCAGGAAAAGGGGTTCCTTGGGTGTTTTTGAACGACCACGATTTGATAAGGACTATCGCTCTTCTGAATTGATCAAATGTTTGAGTGTGCCATTGGGAGAGGAAACCAGCTAAGACATGCAGTTTTTGTCTCTGAGTTTTCCCCAGCTAAGTCCTCCTACAGCTAAATTTGTTACATTTACTCTATATAATTTTTTCTCAATGTGATTTGTCACTTCCTTATTTGAATCAATGCTGGCTCTTTATGAAACTTTTTTCATTTAGTTGAATGTTGCATGCATTTGTGCATTGGATTATCAAACTGTTAATTACCTGTGCTGACTCCAGCTTTTTCTTTGGCATTTTCAGGAAACTAGCAAGGATATTGATGGCAACAAATCTAAGCAAAATCTTCGACTTCCTATCCAGAGATATGCATTAAGATTCTTGAGATATAGAAAATCTTCTGATTGTTCTGTTCAAGCTCAAGCAGCAATGACACCTGACCGGAAATCCAACGCACTGATCTCGCAATTGGCTTGTGAAGATCAGTATTCAGAAGTATGGGCTAGGTCTTTTTCCACTTCAGATTAGATTTCATGGTTGTACTTATTTTTGGTGATGGCTTGTTGAAAGAGTAAACTCTTTTATTTTTAAACACCTTAAATGTGATTTTCTTTCTTGATTTTATAATGTCATACTTGACTGGTACTCATATTTCTAGGTGGTGTTCTGTGTGTAACATTTGTTGTTCTTTTGCTTTTGGATGCCTAAGAGCATTAATTGCCATGATTTTTCCTTGGCAGAAAAACCTTTTCTATGCAGTCCCCTTTGGTGCAATGGAAGAGTACAGAAATTCTGTCAGTTCTCATTGGGCACAAAATGAGGTGAGCATATGCTTGCATATTGTTCTTCATGCGTCTGAGAAAAATGATAAATAGAACATATTAATCTTAGTCTTATTATGATCTCTAATGCTTTGACTTTTGTGAGTAGAGGAATAATCTAGTGAGAGATGGCCTTTATACCAATGACTAATGAGGTCCTCATTGTGTGACTACCTGAATTGTTGTTTGATGATTGGACACTAAGCGCCTGCAGTGGCTTCCATCTGGCCAAATCACCCTGATTGGATGATAAACTTTTACAGTTGAGTGCCTGTTCGAAAGATGGTTATGACTTATGACAACTGCTCCAACCTTGTATTTTGTAGGCCCTTGATTAAGTGGCAATGATCCCAGATCCAATCATGATTTTTTAGGCCACATACAGTATAAAGGGGTCTCTTCTGTCCAACCATCCATGAAAATCCAGTTAACCTCATGTGGGCCTCCCTAGGTGTCATTAAAATATTATGAAGCCGTTCCTCATATAAAATCCCCTTTATGCCAGTGTTAGATGAAGTGTTATTCTTGACATACTTGTTAAAACCCGGTGTTAGAGCTATTTAAGTATTATATGGACATGACAATGATGATCCTCTAATTCAATTGGGGTGGCCGATGGATCCATTGGCCTTAGACTACCAGGCCCATAGCCTATATGGTCCTGAGTTACGTAGGAAGGCCCATTGGAGCAGGTACATGGCCACCCCTCCCCCTTGGTGGGAGCTGGGCATGAGCAAAGTCCCACATTTTAGGTGATTTATCTTTGTACATGTCAATTATGTTGTGGGGTCCATTTGGTTGCTAATTCATAAAATCCCAGACTTAAGTCTTATTTCTATTGAGTGATCTATTTCTTGTTGAAAGAGCCTTGGTTTATTTCTATTTTTATATTTTGGGTAAGGGATGATATATAATTAATTTTAGTTCAAAAGGACAACTCCAAAAATTCCCGCGGTTCATGCTACCATCAACTTACAATTTATGGTTTCTCCATCATGTTGAATGTTGTAAATGTGCAAGTTTATTCTCAAGTGCTGACACCCAGATTTAATCAAGCTTCGTCTTTGGTTTTAACTTTTAACTATTGGGACTAAATCCAACAGATTGGCACAGTCCATTGTAAGTGTAGGAGATTGATAGAATGGAAGTGAAAAGGTTGGAATAATGTTGTGTATCCCCTTAGGGTCGACTGAATCTGTTTATATAATGTGTTTAATGGGTTTAATGACCAAATCAACATATACAAGTAAGGAAGGATCCTCAGACCAAGTCCACAATCTAAGGTCTTATTACAGGATACAAGTAAGGAATGATCCTTAGACCAGATCCACAATCTAGTGTCTAATTACAGGAGACTACATTAATATACACATGTGTAATTGAATAAAATACAACTAGGAAAAACGTGTGGAAATCTGTGGGACCCATTATGTGTGGGTCTTATTTTCTGTACACTCCCCCTCAAATTGACGTGGATTAGGCAAGAGCAACAATTTGGAAGATGAGTAATCATGGCTAGACTTAGGCATGGCTTTGGGAAACAAATCTGCCAGCTGATGTTCAGAAGAGACATGAGGAAGCTGAATTGTTCCTTTGACAACACGTTGGCGAATAAAGTGACATTCTACTTCAATATGCTTAGTGCGCTCATGAAAAATTGTGTTCTTCGCAATACCGATGGCACTAGTGTTATCAGCATGTAGAGGAGTGGGACCATTAAGAAACGCACCAAATTCTCTAAGTAAACGCCAAAGCCAAATGATTTCGTTGCTTGCAGATGACATAGATCTATACTCAGCTTCAGTGGAGGACTTGGAAACTGTAGTTTGCTTCTTACTTTTCCTAGAAATAGGGGAGGTGCCAATAAACATGGACCAACTAGTGGTAGATCTATGAGTGTCAGGACAAGCCGCCCAGTCAGCATCAGCATATGCTGTTAGTTCCAATGTAGAGGAGGAGGAATAGAACAACCTTTTATCAAGAGTTCCCCGAATATATCGAAGGATACGATAAACAGCCGCAAGATGAGGTTTGTGGGGGTTGCTCACAAATTGACTACTTTTATGAACAACATAAGAGATATCGGGCCTCGTCATAGTGAGATACAATAGACTACCAACTAGTTGCCGGAATAAGGACAGGTCAGAAAGAGGAGATCCATCTTTTCAGCAGAGTTTGACATTAAGCTCCAGCGGAGTACCCCAATTTCTAGCATTAGTGAGCCGAGCCGAGGCAAGGAGATCTTCTGCATATTTCCTTTGTTCGAGATATTTCTAGGCCTAAGAAGTATGTTTGAGGACCCAGATCCTTCATCTTGAATGTGCGCATAAGATGAGTCTTGAGTTCTTTGATGCCAATGGCATCATTTCCACTGAGGATCATGTCATCCACATACAACAGTAATATGGTACAACCACGTGCAGTCCGTCGAATGAAGAGTGAGCTATCATTTGGGCTTTGATAGAAGTTTGCACTTAGAATGACATGTCGAAACTTGTCAAACCAAGCACGTGGGGCTTGTTTTAGTCCATGCAAGGATTTGTTTAAGCGACAAACATGCTTTGGGGGGCATGCATAACCTAGAGGCGGATGCATGTATACTGTCTCTTGAACATCACCATGCAAAAATGCATTTTTGACATCCATCTGCCGAAGGGGCCGGTAACGAACTGCAGCCACTCCCAATAAAAGCCCGTACAGAATTCATTTTAGCAATTGGAGAAAAAGTCTCGTCATAGTCAATTCCATATTCCTGTTTAAAACCTTGTGCAACCAACCATGTTTTATATCTATCAATATTGCCATCAGATTTCTCCATGATGGAATAGATCCACTTACTACGAATAACAGAGGCATCAGCAGGAAGAGGAACAAGGTCCCAAGTCTGATTAGCTTCAAGAGCAATTAACCCATCTGTCATTGCATCATGCCAACAAGGTACTTGGTCGGCCTGAGAAAAAGAGGTAGGAATAGAAACAGGTTCTAGGGAAGTGCTTAACACAGAAAAACCAAATTTGTCAGGCTTTTTAATAAGACGAGTAGAACGTCTTAAAGGAAGAGGTTATGGAGGGAGGTTACCTTCTGGAGCAGGAGGAGGAGCCGGCGAGGGTAAGTGATCATCAAGGACAGGTGTTGTAGAAGGAAGGGTATGCGATCTGCGAACATAGACCTGGGTGGGTGCATTGGGTGGAGGAATTTGTGAATTAGGAAAAAGAGGAAGATAAGATATATTAGTGGGCTTTGTATTAGGGCGCTGAGAATAATAGGGAATATTTTCAAGAAAACAACATTTCGTGAAATACGAATACGACGAGTGGTGGGGTCATACTAGTTGACTCCTTTGTGTTCATCACTATATCCTACAAAGATGTACTTTATAGCTTGAGGAGAAAGTTTGGATCAATCATTTGAAGGCAAATGAACAAAACAAAGACACCCAAAAACCCGGAGATGGGAGTAAGTTGGTGGATGAGAAAAAAGACATTGGAAAAGAGAGATGTTGCCTATGATGGTTGTAGGGAGCCTGTTGATTAAGTAGACAGAAGTATGAGCTGCTTCACACCAAAAAGTACGAGGGACAGAAGACTCCACAAGAAGAGCATGAACAGTCTCAAGAATGCGTCGATGTTTCATTTCTACGATCCCATTTTGTTGTGGTGTATGAGGACATGACTTCTCTTGAATAATTCCATTTTCAGATAAAAAGGTGGAAAATTCACTAGATGTATATTCTCTCCGAGTCAGACCGAATGCTTTTGATAGATTTTCCAAACTGTGTGTGAACCATGTAAAATTTTTGGAAGGTACTAAAAACTTCAGATTTAGAACACAGGAAGTAAATCCACACGTAACAACAGTGATCATCAATGAAAGTAACATACTATTTAAATCCTAGTCTGCTTAAAATAGGGGCAATTCTCCACACATCAGTATGTATTAAATCAAAAGATGCAGCAGCTCTAGTATAATGCACGGGAAAGGGTAAAATCTGACTTTTGCTTAAACAGCAGGATTCACACTTAGATTCTTTAAAATGAGAAATCTTATCATTAGTAAATGAAGAGTCCAAACAACCATGCTGAAACAAAAAAGAATTCTATTCTTATTTAAATGGCCCAGCCGCCTATGCCAAAGAGGCCATAGTTTATTCAAGGCATTGGAAGAGGAGGTAGACAGAGATGCTTGTCCATTGTCCAATAGAAAAAGCAGTCCAATTTTACTCCCTGTCCCAATCACCTTCCCAGTCTGCCGTTCTTATATCACACAACCAGAAGATGAAAATTGCACCACTATAAACCAATTGGCCAACTGAAATAAGGTTTGCAGAGAGATTTGGAACAAAATAAACATTGGAAAGTTTAAGAGAACATTGCTGTGGAGTGGTGAATTCCAAAGACCCAATGCCGGAAATGGGTAAATGGTGGCCATTGGCAGCTGTAATGTGTTCGTTTCCATCATAAGGTTTGGTATGAGTGAAATTTTGTGCAATGGAAGTCATATGGTTAGAAGAACCAGAATCTAAAACCCATGCTGAAGAAGTAATAGATGCAGGAAAGGTAGAAGACGACTGAAGTGCAGAAAAGGTAGAAATAGACCGACCAAACATACCCATGGAAGTAAATGCAGAAGTAAGAGATGCATTAATCAGCTCTTTTATCTGCTCGGGAGACATCGTCATTGCTTGAGAAGATGAGCTTTCAGAGGTAGCTGGTTGTGAGTAAGCTTGGAGGGCAGTTTGTTGGTTGTGAAGCTTTGGCTGAGATTGCTCATTCCGTCGAGGTGGTCTCCTGGACCTTGGTGCACTATGAGATAATGTGCCCTGTCCTCCTGTAATAATTCCAAAAAAAAAATTTCAGTAGTCCTTGGCTATATGGCCATAGCCCTTACATTCGTAACATTGGGTTTTCTATCCAGTAGATGTGAGAAGTGCAGTGTTTCCAGATGTTGGAGCGACAAAGGCCTATGGTTCATTGGTCATACTGTGCTGCAACTGGAGCCTGATTTCTTCACGAAGAACTTCTTGCACACAAGTATCAAGATCAGGAGAGATTTCCCAATTCATCAGAGCACCCCAAACAGATTCAAACTCAGGACGCAGGTTCATTAAGAATTGACTGACATGAGATTCTTCTTGTAGCTTCAGGACATGAGTGAGGAAATTGGAAGGCACGGTATTAAGAAGCATGAAGTCCTTCTCGGTCCATAGTGCAAGGAAACCATTGTAGTAGTCCTGGACATTTTTATCCCCTTGACAATATTTGGCCAGTTCAGTGTCCAGATAGAATTTCCGTGCTTTATTGGTTTGGTGATACAGTTTCCTCAAGTGGTTCCACATTTCAGAAGCTTTGGTGTAGGCTTGTAATGATAGAGAGATAGATGGATCAATTGAGTTAAGAATCCATGTTACAACTTTGCATTATTTTGTCTCCAAGTTGTAATTACTTTTTCAACAGCAGTTTTATATGCAGTGCGCACACTGTCTGATGCAATAGGCAGTGGATCTGACCCATCCAGAATTCCCAACATACCTTGTCCTTCCATGTAGTTCTTAAGGTGGAGGGACCAATTCATATAATTTTTACCAGCTAATTTGACTGGAATAATTTCTCCCTTGTCCATTATAATGTCAAAACTTTCAACAGATATCAATTTAAAGTCAAAGAGGGAGACATCACGGACAATAGAGGAATCTGGGACAAATCAATTTAAAGTCAAAGAGGGAGACCACACAGACAATAGAGGAAGCTGGGAAAAACAAATGGCCTGGATGACCAATTTTCTTGGAGCAGAATTTCCAAAAACCAATATTCAGAAACCACAGTGCTAATACAACTTCCAGGTTATGATAAGCATCCTTTTATGCAGCTAAACCCCATATTTTAAGCAGATCCAACGGTTAAAAGGCAGAGATAAATGAAGAAGAAGAAAATTGTTCTTCAAAACTGGCGCCAGAGGTTTAGAACCTAACCTTTAGTTGCTCAAAAAAATGAAGAAAATGCCTGATAATTCCCAGAATAAATAGGCGATCCTGATGATGGCTTCCTTCCACTATTTGGATCACAGATGGTGGGGCCCACTTTGTGATCAGACGGTCAGATGCACCTTTCTGCTAACCAGAATGTGATGAAGGAACCACCACTCTGCTTCCTTGATGCAACCGATGGGAGGAGACAAAGTTTCCCTTTGTTGTTGAAGCCAAAAGACTCTAATTGGGCTCTGATACCATGTGTCGGACATTGATAGAATGGAAAAGGTTGGAATAATGTTGTGTATCCCGTTATGGTCGACTGAATCTGTTTATATAATGTGTTTAATGGGGTTTAATGACCCACTCAACATATACAAGGAAGGATCCTCAGACCAGACCCACAATCTAAGGTCTAATTACAGGATACAAGTAAGCAAGGATCCTCAGACCAGATCCACAATCTAAGGTCTAATTACAGGAGACTACATTAATATACACATGTGTAATTGAATAAGATACAACTAGGAAAAATGTGTGGAAATCTGTGGGACCCATTATGTGTCAGTCTTATTTTCTCTACATCCATAGCTTCCAGAACTTGCATTAATACCACACCACCTTGCTGTACAGCCAGTTGACATCAACCCTTACTGCTGCAACTCAAGTCTCTCATGATCTTGCTTTGATACCAAGTTTTTAAATAGGTTTATCAGAAAGAGAGATAATGAACCTGAAAGGAGAAAAGAGAGGAAGATAAAAAAAGGGGAAGGGAAGAAAGTGAAAGTGGAAAGAGTAGTTGTGCTGGAGCATTCATGCCCATGCCGAACTCTCCTTTTTCATTAAATAGTAATGATATCCTAAATAATTAAGGGCCCCTTATAAGCTACCATAGTTAACAATATAAAAGTAAAGTCACCATAACTATAATAACCACTTAGATATTAATGCTAATGCCTATATCATCTTCCTACCTGCAATAAACATTTCGGTAGTTTTAAATATCTGAGAGCATATAAATTTACTTGTAACCAGTTATCAGTTGAGGTAACTATGGCTGTAAATTTTGGTTAGTCAACTCCTTTAGTGGCATATATTGTAATCTTGTTAGCAATATTTATTTATTTATTTTGATCTTGATGATGAACCTCTTTTTCTGGGATGATGTTGCTGCCTGAGAATGAGAAGGATAACTTTTACTTTATCACTTTATTTTACTTGTCAATAATGGAGGAAAAGCGAGTTGCTCTTCTTTCTTGTAGGTGATCTTCTCGACATCACACCAAGAGAGGGCTCTGATGAGTCATGACATCACTCTATCCAAGATCAAAGAGCGACCAAAGTTTCTCACTAAAATTAACAGTGTCTTTTATTGCTCATTATTAGATACGATTTTTAAGGATTTTAGAACTGATCATATGAAACTAGTATTTTGAATCCCTTTTTACATGTTAATCAACCACTTCGATTCCTTAAAAACAAGACTTATATAGTTACCAATTAAAACTCTTTAAATGACTGCCAGATAGGACTCTTGACCTATTAAGTCTTGAAATCTACTCTGTTATTGCCTTGTTGGACTAAGTAATAGAAAATTTGCAAACTATAGGGAAACCGGAAACCTGACTTTCAGAAGAATTTTTTTAATGATTGGAGCAAAAGAAATCTGAAGGGGTTTATGTGCACAATGGATGGGGCCCATAGGCTACCCATGGTCCCCTTTGAAGGCTTCCAAGCTACTAAACTGCATCAGTCAAGCAGCCTGATGAAACATGAATGTTTATAAATACACATAATTTTTAATTGTTGCTTCCATAGATTTGAATGTTGAGGTTGAGCCTTGAATATATGCTCAGTGCCCTTATGAGTGGTTTCATGGTTTTTAGATTGCCAGAATCTATCATTTATCTCTGTTATTTACGAAGTACTTTATGGTGAAATTGTCAAATGAATATTATCTCCTTTGGAGCTGAGCTTGTGCAAACATTCTTCCTGATAGTGAAATGATTTTTTTTAGTTCGTTTATGGTACTATTTGTAGTATCTATATTATTGAATTAATGTTCTTTTCAGAGAACTGGCAACACCATGTTCCAAGACGAGGTCGAGACATCTTTGTTTGATTCTGTAGCAGGTATTGGTTAGGACTGGTATGAATTTTTTCTTTGCCTGTCGATTGACTAACCTTGTGTTCCTGATACCCTTTTATGTGGTTTCAGAGTTTGGATCTCGTGAGAATGTGGATGAAGAGGATGAAGTAGAGGCGGGCATCTACTATTTGCCTAGAGCTTTTGAAGGTACTAATCCATCAAAATATGTTCAAAGAACAAAGAAAAGTGGGCAGAAGCCGAATGGTGCAAGATCTTTTGAATTGGGGTCTGATTTGCCTTATGGGCATTGCCAAGAAAGCAAACCAGGAAGTCATTCTTTGCTATTATCAGTGAAAAGGCCTTCCAGTAACCTACATCTTGGTTCGATTCCGACAAAGCGTGTACGTACAGCTAAAAGGCAAAGAGCTGTAAGTCCATTTGGTGTTGGAGTTGCTGGTGGTGGACAACTGGAAAGCAAGACTGAGGCTTCAAGTGGAGATACTACATCTTTCTATGAAGACCAAACTTCAGTACATGGTGGATCACAGACTAGGAAAATCTCAGAAGTTGAGTCCACAGGGGATTTTGCAAAGCAGTTACCTTTTGACACTACAGGCAAATCAACAAAACCGAAAAAGAAGAAGGCCAAGCATTTGGGATTTAGAAACACATTGAGTTCAAATGACTCGGCTGGATTTATGGGTTCAGTGAAAGTACGGTTGTCTCTTCTCAAGTACTCATTTTTTACAACTGACTTCTAGAGGTGTCTAACTAATATGATGGTACAGGGATCTGGCACTTTTGAACAACGATGGCAACTGGATTCCATGGCTCAACATGAACAGGTGATTTTTCTGCTGTTAAAGTTGCTTGATATCGGATGTATCGGATCTAACACATAGGATCTGCTTCAGTCCTAGATACATTATGGTTCCATCCTGGACCCAATTTGTTTACTTCCCTACCCTGAATGATCCCCAGAGTGGACCCCACGCCACCCATATTTAGTTGCTTGGATGATTCCATTGAATATACTTATATGCGAGCATTTCTTATGCTATAGTTATGTTCATGTTATGGTGATTATATTTTCTGTTGGATCATCAAGTTCTACATTTCGGGTTTTGGTCAATTTGGGGAGTGCGTGGCTTGTATTGTTTTATGCAGTAATCATTAAACTCTTCATGGATACTTTTGAACTGCAGAACGATAATTTGAGAAAGAGACTGGAAAGTCACCAGTTGGAATCAAACGGAAACACTGGTAAAGTTCATCAAGTTGAATTTCTATTATGTATCAATTTGACAATTGCAGTGTACTTTACTTCTTTCTTGTTATAATATTGTGTCAATGAATTTTGAAGATTCTATTTTGTGAAAATGATTTTCAAATTTTCTGTCTTAAGGCATGTATGGGCACCCCGGTGCAAAGAAGCCTAGGGCCTCGAAGCAATTGCCAAATGCTTCTCTGGAAACTATGACTCCTATGTCAGGATCAATTCCTTCACCAGTTGCTTCACAAATGAGTAACATGTCAAATTCAAATAAACTTATAAAAGTGATTGCCGGTCGAGATCGAGACAGGAAAGCTAAAGCAATCAAGGTGATTTCCCAGCTAATGTTTTTCTCTGAGTTTTCTTTTCTTTTTTTTAGTTGATGTATGGAGCACACAGATTGTTTAGAACTCAAGCCACCACTGTTGTCATATGCTATGTATATAATTTTTGTCTTTTTAAACAAAGATCTCTGATGTCATGGCATCTGATCTTTTCACTGCTGTTTTAGTGTTTGATACTTCTTTTTTTGCTTGGGATTTCTGTGAAATTTTATTATACTTTGTTTCACATCGAATTCTATGAACTCTTTTCTGACTTTTGTTGGACACTGCATGTCTTTCTTTTATAAAAAAAAATAAAAAATGGAGGAATGAATTATTTATTTATGTTTCGTACAATTTTCTTCCTTTGTTTGAATCTAATTGAGTTTTGCTCCAATTCTGTGTATTCAATTAAATGCATTCTGTTTATTTTCTTACTGTTTTTGTTTTTGTGGGGATCTGTGATGCAGGAGCATATCACTTGGATTTAGTGGATCATGTGGAAAATCAGGCCCTAAAATCTTTAGATCAAGTTGATTGATCAAATAGGGTCTTTATCCACTTTTATGAGGGCCTAATCAAAAGGAATGATTCAAGTTGTATGTTGGATGGTCATGACGGGTCTAAAATAAATCCCCAATCTATACTGAAGATGCTAGCGTTAAAAAAAAAAGAAGGTTTAAATCAAGCCTTTTGTTGAAATTGATGGCCAGTTTAGAAGGAAAGTTATGAAGGATTAAGATGCTAACACTTAATGGCTGCATGTGGGACCAAGTTTCTAAAATGAGTTCCACGGACAAATCACCAAAGAAGACACGACTTTGGATTGATTTCTTTCCTATTAAATTGATATTATGAGTCCTTTATTGAGAAGCCTCTTGTGTTAAGGACTGAATTAAGGGGATGACCTCAATACAAACTCTTATTTATTAGGTTTTTTTTTTTTGTTGGATATTTATTAGGTTAGTTGATGACTCGTTATTTGGTAAAACATACCAATAAAGGTGGAGGTGAAATAGCTGGCTTATCAATGATAATCTTTAATCTCCACAACTGTGCAAGAGGGTCCAAACGACAATGCATGATTCTGGTAGCAAGAACAACAGGATATCTCTATGCAACCAGCAAGTGGGGTCCACAACCCTTAGGAATTTCTAACTCCCAATTCCCTCTTAATTTCTTTCCATGCTTGAATGTAATTAGGATCTCTTTTTAATAGGGTTTCTATCATCATTAGGATTATGATTAATGGTTGTGGTTTAATCATAGGTTTAGGACTTCTTTGTTGGCATAGCATATATACTAGATCATTGTGTGGGACGAAGGCAGTCTTGCAATATTATACAAAAATTAATTAAAGTTGCATGTGTGCACTTCTATCTATTTTCCTTCTCCTGGGTTTGAGTATCTCCCATTGGATCAAAGGCATTGACAATGGATTTTCGCGATCAACGGTTAGCGAATCTCTATCTTACTCCTTGTGTGTGGATATTTTTTTCTGATTGAAGATCGAGGCTTGTTGGGTTCACCATCAATCAGGGTTTGTGCTTCCCTGATTTCATCAGTTGGTATCAGAGAAAATTGGTCCATACGATTTGTAGGTTCATTCCGTATAATGCTTCTTCGGTGAGGACAGTCGCATGCATTTGGTTGAGTGTGACGTTGAAAACCCATATTGCCCACAAGATCTGGAAATCCAAAATCTGCAAAGGCAAGTTGATACCCTTTCTCGGCGTTTGGATCAAATTGAACATCGAGATCAGCTATTTGATGAGCCAGCCTATGAAAGTGACGGCGATTTTTCGGTTTACGGTGGTAGATCGGATGATGATGATGGTGATTTTGAAGATCCGATTTATGATCATGAATCGGATGAAGATCATGATGATGTATTTAATACATCGATCTGGGATGTATATGAAGATGATAACGATATCCTTGATTAGATATTTGATATATCGTAAGATTGTGATTTTGATGATAGAATAATCTTTGATCAGTGTCAAGATTATGAAGAAGACGCTCCAATTGTCAATGATGAGCAGATTGACATATTAGACGGTGTAGATTTGACTGAAGTTATTTCGGAGGATGTTGTTAAGACTGATGACAAATTGAAGGGTGGAGATGTGATAGATTATTCAGGAAACAAGAATCATAATTTGCAGTTAGTATATATGCCAGCTAGTTGTTATTTAGATCCTTTCGTGGAAGGCATCCAGCGGTGAGATCTGTTGCGGATCGAATTGCGTGCCTAGATGGAATACACAAATCAATTCTTCCATGACAAATCTTCATATTTTCAAGTGTCACACACCAAAAGATAAGAATCAGATGCAAAAATGGAAGATAAAGCAGAATAGAAAAAGGCAAAAGGTGGATGTTGACTCGAGGTCGAGTCTTTTTCAAGCAGGGGAGTCGGATGCAGGAGCATGTCACTTGGATTGAGTGGATCATGTGGTAAATCAGGCCCTAAAATCAGATTGAGTTGATTGATCAAATAGGGTCTTATTCCACTTTTATGAGGGCCCAATCAAAAGGAATGATTCAAGTTGTATGTCGGATGGTCATGATGGGTCTAAAATAAATCCCCAATCTATAGTGAAGATGCTAGTATTTAAAAAAAAAAACAAATTAAATCAAGCCTTTGCTTGAAATTGATGGGCTGTTTAGAAGAAAAAAGCTATGAAGGATTGAGATGCTAACACTTAATGGCTGCATGTGGAACCAAGTTTCTAAAATGATTTCCACGTGCAAATCACCAAAGAAGACACGACTATGGATTGATTTCTTTTCTATTAAAGTGATATTAGGAGTGTTTTGAGAATGCTCCTGTTAAGGAGGGAATTAAGGGGCTGACTTCAATACAAACTCCTATTTATTGAATCCAGATGAAATAGGGAAACACTGTTTCACTCGATCCACATTCGCCACCTGTACAAAATGCATTCATTTCTTGTTTTGTGTTTTGTGCTATGATGTTTGAAATTAGGAATTTTATACACGTGCCGAATGTGGATTGACTGAAACAGTGTTTCCCTATTTCAACAAATTGGGGAATCCGGACTCCTATTTATTAGGTTAGTTGATGACTTTTTTTATTTTTTATTTGGATCAAATTGAACATCGAGATCAGCTATTTGATGAGCCAGCCTATGAAGGTGACAGCGATTTTTCGGTTTACGGTGGTAGACCAGATGATGATGATGGTGATTTTGAAGATCCGATTAACGATCATGAATCGGATGAAGATCATGATGATGTATTTAATACATCGATCTGGGATGTATATGAAGATGATAATGATATCCTTGATCAAATATTTGATATATCGTAAGATCGTGATTTTGATGATAGAATAATCTTTGATTAGTGTCAAGATTATGAAGAAGACGCTCCAATTGTCAATGATGAGCAGATTGACATATTAGACGGTGTAGATTTGACTGAAGTTATTTCGGAGGATGTTGTTAAGACTGATGACAAATTGAAGGGTGGAGATGTGATAGATTATTCAGGAAACAAGAATCATAATTTGCAGTTAGTGTATATGCCAGCTTGTTGTTATTTAGATCCTTTCGTGGAAGGCATCCAGCGGTGAGATCTGTTGCGGATCGAATTGCGTGCCTAGATGGAATACACAAATCAATTCTTCCATGACAAATCTTCATATTTTCAAGTGTCACACACCAAAAGATAAGAATCAGATGCAAAAATGGAAGATAAAGCAGAATAGAAAAAGGCAAAAGGTGGATGTTGACTCGAGGTCGAGTCTTTTTCAAGCAGGGGAGTCGGATGCAGGAGCATGTCACTTGGATTGAGTGGATCATGTGGTAAATCAGGCCCTAAAATCAGATTGAGTTGATTGATCAAATAGGGTCTTATTCCACTTTTATGAGGGCCCAATCAAAAGGAATGATTCAAGTTGTATGTCGGATGGTCATGATGGGTCTAAAATAAATCCCCAATCTATAGTGAAGATGCTAGTATTTAAAAAAAACAAATTAAATCAAGCCTTTGCTTGAAATTGATGGGCTGTTTAGAAGAAAAGCTATGAAGGATTGAGATGCTAACACTTAATGGCTGCATGTGGAACCAAGTTTCTAAAATGGGTTCCACGTACAAATCACCCAAGAAGACACGACTTTGGATTGATTTCTTTTCTATTAAAGTGATATTACGAGTCCTTTATTGAAAAGGCTCTTTTGTTAAGGAAGGAATTAAGGGGCTGACTTCAATACAAACTCCTATTTATTGAATTTGGATCCCCTATTTCGTTGAAACAGGGAAACTCTATTTTAGTCAATCCACATTCGCCACCTGTACAAAATGCATTCATTTCTTATTTTGTATTTTGTGTTATGATGTATGAAATTAGGAATTTTATACAGGTTCTGAATGTGGATTGGCTGAAGCAGTGTTTCCCTATTTCAACGAAAGAGGGGATCCAGACTCCTATATATTACGTTAGTTGATGATGTTGGTAAAAGGAAAGCCCCACATCCCACATCGCCTAAGTAATGCCTTTGGCAAGGCTTCATATATACCTATTTGGGCCTTCCACCTATGATCTTAAGCTTTTAGGTTGGTATATGGGTTATTACATGGTATCAGAGAGGGTTCCGATCCCGTCGTTCTTGTGTAGCCCACGTGGTAGGCCCGTCCATGAAATCTGTTTGGCCTGCACATGAAGGAGAGTGTTGGTAAAAGTAAAGCCTCACATCCCACATCGCCTAAGTAATGCCTTTGGCATGGCTTCATATATACCTGTTTAGGCCTTCCACCTATGAGCTTAAGCTTTTAGGTTGGTATATGGTTTATTAGAGATGACTCATTATTTGGTAAAACTTACCAATAAAGGAGGAGAAATATCTGGCTTTTCAATGATAACCTTTAATCTCCCCAAATGTGCAGGAGGGTCCAAACGACTATGCATGATTCTAGAAGCAAGAACAACAGGGTATCTCTATGCACCCAACAAGTGGGGTCCACAACCCGTTGGAATTACTAACACCCAATTCCCTCTTTGATCTTTTCTTAATTTCTTTCCATGCTTGAATGTAATTAGGATCTCTTTTTAATAGGGTTTCTATTATCATTAGGATTATGATTAATGGTTGTGGTTTAATCATAGGTTTAGGACTTCTTTGTTGGCATAGCATTTATACTAGCCCATTGTATGGGACGAAGGCAGTCTTGCAATATTATATGAAAATTAATTAAAGTTGCATGAGTGCACTTCTATCTATTTTCCTTCTTGGTTTGAGTATCTCCCATTGGATCCAAGGCATTGACGATGAATTTTTGCCTATCTTACTCCTTGTGTGTGGAATTTTTTTTTCCCTGATTGAAGATCGAGGCTTGTTGGGTTCACTATCAATCGGTGTTTGTGCTTCCCTAACTGCGTCAATCTGTTAAGTTTCCTTTAGGAACTATAATGAAATCTAGTTGTTTTCACCTTTTTGGTATAGAATATGCCCACTTCGGATCCCACTCTGTTCCTTGAAGATTTATTTTTACTATGTCAAATATAATCAGCAGCTTGTCTTTCTCTCTTTTCAGATGTCTGCTGGACAGTCAGCATTTGGAAACCCATGGTCAGACTATGAAGACCAGGTTAGTATCTGTTCAGGATGTTGTCATTGGGATTGTTGTGAAGATAATGAAAAGTTCTCTGAATATTGAATTTTTTTTTTTAACTCAGGCACTTGTCGTTCTTGTGCATGACATGGGTCCGAATTGGGAGCTAGTCAGTGATGCTCTTAACAGCTCCCTGCAATTCAAGGTGATGATGCGTGCAGTTTGTTGCTATGCTTAGGATTTTTAGGGAAATTCCAAGCAAATCTTGCTCTGGTTTTTTTTTTTTTTTTTAATTTGTAACTATCTTTTTTAAATGGAAAAATAACTGAAAAGTTTAGTCGACTAAATAAGAATACAAATACCAACGGGTGCAACCCTTATTCTCTCCTGCTCTTAAAAACACCGAAAAACTAGAATCCCAAGAGTTCTGGAAGTTGCCCGCCAAATTGCTTGAGCTCAACCTCTGCTTGCAACCGGATTCTCAGTTCTAATTTTGATCTGGTCTGTAGAGGTTTTTTGGGTTTTTTTTTTCTTTCAAAAACCTTTTATGGATATACAAAGATTGTTCACCTGAGTTATAAATACACAGTTCAGAAAGCAAAAATAAATAAATTTGAAGAGATGCATGCACATACATACGCATATATGTACACATATTCAGGATAGTGTTAGTTAAGGAGGTCTGGGGCAATTGGTCCAAAAGAGGATGTGGGATGGAAAGAAAACCTGGACAGGGGTGATTCAAGGTTGACCCATATCCTATCTCTGTGATGTCATTCATGACCTGGGCTCTTGAAAAACCAAGATGGATATGAAACTTGACCTATTCTCTGTACAGCTGTACTCAAAAGTCCCTTCACATCCACTACCTCCATTATCTGCACCAGTCCAGGTGTGCCCCACAGTGCCCAACATGCCAGATATTGGGGAGAGGTGTCAACTATTTTGGGTGCGAGGGTCTTGTGAGGAGTGCATATAGATTTGGACCCCAAGTGATAAATTCATACACTCCTACATACACGCGCAAATAGGATATTATCAGTCAAGGTGGTGCAGTGAAGTTGTGTGGGGTCTACTTGGGGCAGTGGATCCATAAGAGGTTGGTGGAGGGAAAGGAGACCACAAGAATTGGGGTGACTCAAGTTTCACTGCTATCCTATATCCATATGGTCATGATCTGGGGTGTTGATAAGGTGAAGATTTAAAATACTATTGATTTTCAAGTGTGCTTATGTCTCACCCTTGGGATGTTTCAGGATCAAACTTGACCCCATCCCCTGTACACAAGGTTGAAGGTGTGGGGGTGTTGGGTTATTGGGAGTACATATAGACTGGGGTAGACCGAAAGTGGTCTGAATAAAATCTTATTCGCCCTTGATTTAGTCGCCCTAAAGTGTCTGCCCTTGATGAAGTGCATTTCGTTTTTGAATCCAGTGCTTTCTATCAATCTGATGTGTCAAATTGGTTTAGTACCTTTAGTGGGAGGTAGGGGCAATGGTTTGTAATCATCATAGGCAGGCTCGTTTTGATTTTTTTGAAAAAAAAAATAATGAATCCTTGAAGATTATATAGATATATAATAACATATAATATATGTAGGCATTTGCTTATGTGACTCTAGGAACATCTCTAATGGAGGGGATCCGCGAGAACTTCCAGTGGGTCCACCTTATGATTCATGTTCATTCACACACACGGGATCCACTTGATAATCACCGAACCTCTGGGGTTGCACCCACCGAATGTACTGCACCATTCGATCGAGGGTCAGTTTTTTTCTTTTTCCTTTAAAATATTAAGCTGTTAAACTTGTGGGCCATGGATCAAGGGGTTACGAGCATTGAATTGATCCCAAATTTGATATTTGGGGCCTACCCAGATGGAGCTTTCATCACCCCTTGTCCTGTGATCAGTGGGGCTCCAAGTGGGCCCCATCCGGCTACCTCTCATGGTTATCATGTGAGAGATGTTCTCACATGAGCAAGGCCCACACACACACACACACACAACACGTGTATATATGTATGTATGTATGTATGTATGTATGTATATTTTAACCATTTTTATTTCTTGGTGACTAAAATATTGATGCTGTTTTTTACCTGTCTAACACTTACAGCGTATCTTCCGTAAGCCTAAAGAATGCAAGGAGCGCCACAAGGAGTTAATGGACAGCAACGCTGGTGATGGGGCTGATAGTGCTGAGGATTCAGGATCTTCTCAACATTACCATTCAACTTTACCTGGCATTCCGAAGGCATGGTCATTTTGAACTTTTAGATCTTCTCTCTTTTGTTTTGTTTTCAATTTTTTCCTTACCTGATATATATATATATATATATATATTATGAATGAATGAGCACCTGTGAAGAAAATATTTACCTGCATAGTTTGAAAGACAGCAAATGATTCTTTCATTTACCCTAATCTTTGATGCTGGTATCTACACCAGGGCAGTGCCAGACAGTTGCTTCAGCATTTGCAAGGACCGATGGAAGAGGATACTCTAAAGGATCATTTTGAGAAAATCATTCGGCTTGGGCAGCAGCTGCATTCTCGCAGGAGCCAGGTTTGTCACTTGAATTTTTGAATGTACTGTGGTGAACTTTAAGTACATTTTACTTTCGGTGTGCAGGTCCGTGTATCTTTTTCATTGAATATTTTGAAATGGTTGCTTCTTCTTCTTCTTCTTCTTTTTCTTTTTTTTTTTCACATGCTGGTAAATACTTGCTCAGCCACACACACACAACCCATGTCCCTCACCAATACTACAAATGGGGATTGATCCTGGTTGTTATCTATGGAGGGGTGGATGCATAACAAATTGCTTGTTGTTACCCTCAAATTATACCTATTTCACATGTAATATTCTTGTGTGTGAAACATTTTGAGATCCGGTAGTTCTTCATTTGGGACCCACTGTTTTTGTTCTCTGGGCGAAAACTGAGATTGGTCTGCTCATCTGGTGAAAGAGGAGAGTTACAAGGAGGCCAACAACTCATTAGTGTAGATTTGTAGACCACTCACTGAGAGGGGCAACCTAATTTGGGCAATCAAGTATGCCTGATTAACAGTATATAGTTTGATTCCTTTACTACCCACTGATGTGCAATATTTGTACATGCATGCCAAATCCCCTAGGTGAGTGTGGATGTGTGTGTGGTAGTCATCCAGTGCGCGACTCAATGAGGGGTCCACATGGGGCCCCGCCTAGGATCGGGATTTGTGTGGGTGTGGGTGTGTGTGTGTGTGTGTGCGGGGGGGGGGTGGGGGGGGGGGGGTGTGGGGGGGTGTGGGTGGGTTGCGTGGGGCTCCTCTCTTCAAAAAATAAGGCCCAACCCATCATCCTCATCCGGGGCACACAAATTTAACAGTGTACAAACCAGTTGGATTGGTGTATAGTCGATCCAACGATCTTCTCCATTCGGATATGTGAAAAGTCAAGGGATGCTTGAAATTTAAGAGGGGGGTATCAAATGGGCCCCACTATGGGTGTGCACTTTGCACACAGTGCGCATCGGATAATTTCTCTGTGTGTGTGTGTGTGTATATGTATGGGAAATATTCATACGCATACGTCCCTCACCGTATTACGATGAGGGCTACATAGTGGGGCCGACTTTTTGATCCATCCGAACCATCCACACGCACAAGACCCCCTGAATTACCCTGGATCCATTGAGTTTTCACCAATCCAAATCGAGTGGACCGATTGAGGGTCAAATATTTTTTTTCTTTAATATAAAGTCATTAAACTTATGGGCCACAAATGAAGGGGTTAGAGGCATGAGATTGACCCCAAACTTGTCTTGATATTTGGGCCCATCTAAGGTGTCTCTTTCCATCCCTCCCACCCCCCCTTTCCCGTGATCAGTGGAGCCCTAGGTGGGCCCCATTAAGTTGTCCATCACCATAATACGGTGAGGGCCGCATGCATATGAAGGAGCACCGCTTGCCTAAATACCTAGTGGGGCCCACCTTAAGATCTGTCTGAGTGAACCACAAACGGATTTTTTCTACATTGTCAATTTTTTTCCTCTCTTACTAGCCATTTGTACTTCATTTAACCAATAGCTAGTATTTTCCAGATATTTTTTTTAATTGCAGCATAACCCTACATTGATGATTGGATGGTTTTGATCTTATTTGCCTCTGAAATGTGTATGTTTTTGACATGGAGCTAATGCATGGGGTGCAAGTTTTGCTCTAGATGGCAATGGATCCAATCTGAGTTTGCATCTGTAGATTAGGCGATTTTTATTTCTATCTTTTCTGCTGTTATACCATGCTGCTTCTCATAATTATAATTCATTACTGTTTTTCCATGTTAAAGTGTGCTTATGAATATATTTGGCATTCTGTAAAGAATGATATTCAGGAAGTGAAACAATTCACGACAGCCCACAGTTCTCATACTCTTGCGCTCTCTGATGTCTGCCCAAATAACTCGAATGGAGGCTTTCTAACGTAAGTTCTGTTCAATGTATTTATTGAATGATGTGATTTTGCTGTGTTCATCTATTTCTTTTCTCTGAAATAATGCCCTGCTAACACTTCGTATTCTCTTTAATATTTTATATGGTCACTTTTCTGATGTGGATCTAACAGTAAGTTGGTATTATATTTTGCAATCAAGGCCGCTTGATCTTTGTGAGGCGTCTACATCAAGTCCAGATGTCCTTTCCCCTGGACGCCAAGGGCTGCATTTTAGTGGTTTAGCGGTTACAAATCATCAGGGTTCTGCGGCCCCAGTGCTACCTGCTTCTGGTACAAATCCCTTGCTACAAGTATCATCTGGTATGGTCCTAGGAAATGGCTTGCCATCACCTTCCGCTACCCTGAATGGACCTGTTAGGTATTGTGGAATTTCAGATAATTACAGATGTTTGTGTATATATTTGTCCATTTTAATTGCTGATAATTTATAGTAACATGGTGGATGGTTTCTGATAGGGATATGCAAAGATATAGTATGTCCAGGCCATCACCTTTACCTGTTGATGAACAACAAAGAATGCAACATTCTAGTCAAATGCTTCCCAGTAGAAACATTAAGCACTCAAGTGTTGCTGTTTCTGGGGCTTTACCAACTGGAAATGATCATGGGGTTCATATGCCATCTGGGGCAAATGGTTTGGGCATGATGTGTGGGATGAAGAGGGGCATGGCAATGCCTCGACCTGCATTTCAGGGAATTGTCTCTCCGTCTATGATTAACATGGTTCCACCCGCCAATGGGGTTGGAATGGCAAGCCCTGTTAACATCCACAATGGTTCAGTTTCAGGTCAAGGAAACCCCATCATGAGACCCCGTGAAGCTTTGCAGATGCTGAGGGTGAGTTTATATTTAACACATTAAATGTATTTGCATTCTTCTTATATTCATGTATTTTCTTCTGCATTATTAATGGAGCAAATGTTATTTAGGAAACAGAGAAAAGAATATGATTAGCTGTTTTATGGAAAACCCTATCTTGACCTATTTTCTTTGTGCATGAATGCATGATGTTCTGTGAGCATCCTCTAGAAATTATGCAAGGCTTTTGGAGAGGTTTGACTATATCTTCTGAGTCCTTTATCATCAATCTTGTGCCATGACTGAATCACTTTGGAGACAACTCAGCCAAGTCACACTAAAGAGTTTGGAAATCCGATTTTTAGGTAGGGGGGAGAGGCAAAGGGTGACTGGGTGATGGAGGTGAGGCCTGAGACAGAGGTTGGGGTTAGGGTTTGAGCTGGGGTTGTGTTTAGGTGATGGAAGAGAGGAATTGGTCAAGGGCTGAGTTTGTTCTTTGAATCGCTATTGTGCTTGGCTTTTCACTCATAATGAAGATTTTGTAGATCAGTGAGCTTCAAAGGGTGATGGAGGTGAGGCTGTAAGGGATGTTAGGTTTGGGCTTGAGGTTGGGGTTGAGTTTGGGTGATGGAGGAGAGAAATGAGTAGACATCATTAGGTTTGGGTTAGAGTGAGGGAGGTTGATGCAGGACGACATGAGATCTAACCTAACATGAGTTGATGAGATCAAGATAAGAGTTAATAATCAATGAAATTTATAAATACGCTATCCATAATGCATAACGTTGAAAATCAATTAAACAACAAAGCATAGGTCCAGGGCAATCTCTCAAATCCTGCAGTAAACACCCCTCTAGTATGAGAGGATAAGATCCCAATGGAAGATAGAACTTCCAAATGCTTAGGGCTGGTTGGATGATTGAGATTTTATGGACTGGATGAAGGGATCAGGTGGCTGATAGTCTAGATCTAATGGTTAGGCGTTGTTCAATCATCAATGGTGGGAATGGTGGAGATCTAAGGTGTAGAAGTCTAGGGTTGGGTTTGGGTTTTAGAAAGGGGTATGGGTATGGGATGGAGTGGCTGATAGTTTAGATCTAATGGTTAGGGTTGTTCAATGGTGGAAATGGTGGAGATCTAGGGTGTAGAAATCGAGGATTGGGTTTTTGGTTTGAGGTAAAGGGAGCTCTTAGGAAAGAAAATGAAAGAGGGAGGAAGATACCTTTTATTGGGCTCTCACCAAACTCCGATCCGGAGGCGTTACGTTCCCATGAGCCAGGTAGAACTCAAGAGACTCAAGAGGAAGAAGAAAGCTTTTATTCTTTCATTCATAAAATTTCATAACAGAGCATAAAAGAAAAGAAGAAGACAATACAACGTCTCTTAATACTAACAACCCTAAGGTGATGACATCATCACACTTAAAAAAAAATAACAAAAGAAAAAAAAGGAACAAAAAGAAAAAAAAGGAAGAGAGGGAGGTGAAGCACGCACGTCCTCAGGATTCGTGCGCAAGGGGATATGCGCATGAATCCCAAGACCTCCTTTCCCTGTCCCTTCCATTCCCTTCTTTTATTCCTTCTTTAAAGAAAACAACCCTTTTTCTATTCTACTTTTCTTTAAATGACTTGAGCCCCTCTCAACTTTTAAAACTCTTTTATTTCAACCCATGTGGCACTACCCAAAGTGGGGCCTTCAAGATGATTGCACGCACGGGGCCTTCTCTCCTTCAAAAAGTAGATCTAGCAAGATCTAACCGTCGGATGTCATCGTGATGGTAATCCTGTGGTGGATTTGTGAAATCTTGACGATCAAAGTCAGGGTGCACGTCATCCATCCATAACATATCTTGATTTGCAACCCTACGCATCCTCCTTTGGTAGATTTTGTGGAGTGGGGGAATTGAGCATGATGTCCCCATCAGAGGTGAAGCCATGAAGGAGATGGAGCTGGAGGTGGAGAGAGGAGGGGGTAGTAGTGGAGTCGACAGTTCAAAGAAAACCCGAAAAAAAATGACAAAAAGGGGCAATTTGAAGGAGTCGTACATGAGTCCAGGTTGGATAGGTTATAGCACACAGCTAGGCATTAGTTCACAGGTTATAGTGCACAGCTAGGTAGTTCATAGGTTTTAGCACACAGCTAGGCAGTGATTGTAGTTCACAGGTGTCAGCCAAAAAAAAAAAATATAGTAGAGGAAAGTGTAGCTCACCGGTTGCTTGTTAGTTCACAGGTGGTACACATACCATCATCAGAACCATGTGAATAAATAAAAAAGAGAAGTGAGGACTTGGCCCTGAGTCACGACTCTGACTCAATCTACCGAGTCAAGGGCCAAGTTTGTTCTTTGAATCACTGTTGTGCTTGGTTTTTCACTCAGAATGAAGATTTTGTAGATCAGTAAGCTTCACAGGAAGATTCTAATGACTGAAGGACTTGTTAGCATGGCAGAGAAGAGAGCCGCAATTGGATCTGATACCTTGCAGAGTTGATGGCCTGTTTGAAACTGAGACAAAAATGCCTGCTTGGACAACTGAGACTGACGAAGGGAGCGCGAAAGTTTTCTCTGCAGAATGATTAGATCTGAGAAACCTGGCTCTAATACCATATAAAAAAAAAAAAAAGGCAACTTGAAAAGGCGTTCTAGGTCCTTCAGTGATACCCTTCAACTGACTGTATTTATAGCAGATTACAGAATTTATCTTTGGAAATACTTAAAGAATACATAGTGGCAATCAATCTATATGAGATTACAGTCATATCCCTAATTTAAGCTAACTAATCTTAGCTAATAATATGGTATACTGCAGGATCATATGAAACTTTGATCCTTGGTCTGGCTTTCAGTAGTGTGTAGGTGCGTTTTATCCTGTATCTCTACAATATTATACTTTTATTAAAAAAGATAATAAAAGAACTCAAAATATATGAAAATAAATAAAAGTTTGCTCAAATCATATTGATCTTACCATTGTTAGTATTAGAATTATAAATAAAAGATATATAGTAAAATACAAAATAAACGAAGTCGTTAGTCATTACCGTGACCATCATCTACCTGGGATCTCCTTAGTAGGCTATACTTTATAACTCAAATTAGAAAATTAATAAAAATGATAAGAATAAGAATACCAAAAATTAAATCCTAAAAATTAAATAAAAAAAAATATAAAAAAAAAACAACATTCCAAAGAGAGAAATCTGAAGTGTATTTCTGTGTACAGTATATATCTTGGCTTAACATGTGGAAAGAATGTATTACTTTTGTGGAAAGAGGAAGAAAACAGAAAACATTTGAAAAAAAAAAAAACCTAAAGAAAGAAGGGAAGAAATGATCAAATGAGATCAATATGAGGTTTTGTGCTATCTAAAGTGTAGATCTATGCTGCTCTACATGCCAAAAAAAAAAAAAAAGTTTTTTTGAGGACACATGGAAGAAATTTCACAACAAAAAATCTTTTTTAAAGGAAATGAATTTACATGGGGTCAGGCTATCGAATTATTGGCCATGCCAGCACATAAGAATTAATTATTGTAACCAGGTGGTCTGATAATTGATAATTGATAAATGTCAGCCTTAAGTACGTATTACCCATTAATTTTAACCGTGGTAGTGATATTGATCGTTCCTGAAAGTGTTTGATTAACTTCAAAATGCAAAGTTTGCCTAATCAAAGCTAGTCAAACCAGACCTGTCTTTTTTAGAATTTTTTGGGTAGAATTTTTTTTGATGTGGGTACTGGGTATACACTGCCTTTATCCTGATTAAAATTAAAATCATGTATTGATTTGGATTTAGTGTTGCAACATGTAGCTTCAATATTTTTTGAGACAGATAAATGAGTATGCTGTTTCCTTTTTTTATTTTTTCAAAAAAGAAAAAAATTGATTATGTTTCATTTTGGTTTTTAGCCTGGTCAGAGTCCAGAGGATCAAAGGCAGAAAACACAGGAGCTTCAAATGCAGGTCACACATAGGAATGGTCCTGGTAACGTCTCTTATAATGGATCGAGTACAGCGTTCCCTAATCAAACAGGTCCTCCAGTCCAACACCAACAACAGCAGCAGATGCCACATCAGTCGCATGTTCTCAGCAACGTGCACCAACCTCGTCTTCAAGGAACTAACACTAGCACGCATCAGCAGACATATGTGATCCGTGTGCCTAAACAAAGGCATCAGCTCCAGCAACAACGGCTCTTGCAGCAGCAGCAGCAGTTCACTGCTCCCAACTCATCACCTCCCCAACACCCTATATCAGCAGTACCAAATAATAATTCACAGATTCAACAGTCATCTACTCAGTCAGTACCAGTACCGCTGCCACCTGTAAACTTGCAACATCCTTTAACAACTTCTTCAGTGAATACTGCCACTTTGCAAGCTCAACAAAAGCAGCATCATGTCCCTCATGGACTCAGTCGGAGCCCTCAAACTGGGGGTGCTGTGCCAAATCAAATGCTAAAGCAACGGCAACTTCAGCAGCTTCAACAACCTAGGCCTCGCCCGCAGCAGCGACAACAATCACAACAGCAGGGTAAGTTTATGAAGGGAATAGGCAAAGGGAGCATGATGTTGAATCAGAACCTCCCTATTGATGCCCCACAAGTGAATGGTCTTTCTCCTTCAGGAATCCATGTTCCTGAGAAAGGGGAGCAGCCTGTGATGCATCTTATGCAAGGCCAAGGCTTATTTCCTGGCTCAGGTCGAAACCCAGTTCCACCGACAAAACAGTTGGAACCCCAAACCTCAAACCAGGTCCAGCAACAAAAGATGCTTTCTCGTCCACTGCAACCGTCTCAGAAGCAACAGTCGCGGACACTCCCTCACTTAGATAACAACAATCAAGGCCAGATGCAAATTCCTCCTAGTCATGCCTTCTCAGCATCCCAACAACCTGTTTTGACTTCTCCTCTGGCCATGGCCTCTCAGCAACAGCAGCAACCGCATAGGCAGACAAGTCAGCAACAACAAGCTGTTCAGAGAGCAGTTCAGAAGAATTGTCAGACATGCTCTGATGCTCCGATGCAATCTCTGGGTGATCAAGCTGAAGCCAATTCACAGTTGATGAAGAGCACGCTTCAAACGGGCGCATGTACAATACCTCAGTGTACAGCTCTAAATAATGTACCGGGTGTGTCTTCTGTTGCCTCTTCATCTCATTTGAAGGAACCGTTGTATGAAACAAATACTGTGTCTCCAATCATTCATTTGTCTTCTGTAGGTAACCCACATCAGTCAAATTCTGATGGGACTGAGCCGATGTCCTCATCCAGCCAAAGGTTAGTAAACCAGGGGCAGTTCTCAGGAAGCATTCAGATCCATGGTCAAATTGGTGGACAGCGGCAGCAACAGCAGCTACATCAGTTACCTCAGCAGCAGCCTCAACAACAGCTACAAGGACAAATGCAATGTGGCAGTCTACATGCACAGTGCACAGTTTCTGGACCAGTGTAATGGAGCATGAGGCTGGGTTGAATGATTCTCAGTGGCGGGCGGGCAGTACATGGCGGGTGTCTTCCATGCTCTTGTAACATTACTGTACAGGTGAGAAATTAGATGACTTTGATCGTCTCAGATGCTTGTATGGGCCTCTACTTATCTGATAAGATGACCCAACTATTGGATATGGGAATGGTTGGCCTATTGATGGACTAAGAGGGATGGAATCTTCCCATGAAATGTGGTCTCTTATATGTGCAACCAATGCGAGTCCAAAGACTACAGTCCCAGACAACTGAATGAGTCCTTTGTTGGAACTGGCCACGCAATTTATTCTCACAACAGACTGTACCTTACTAGGCAAGTAGGTTTCCTTCAGTTGATTAGTAGATAGCATGCCCGTGGCCATATATATAGTCGTTATCCTATGCTCGAGCTCCATGCGCACCTCGCTGTGGGGTCCACATGTTGGCCCACTTCGGGATGGGCCCTTCCTCTGTAGAAAATATCAGTCCCATCCAATCATCCTAACCCTATCATTTGTGGCCCATAAGTCCAGTCCATAGGGATGGGTGATCAGTCAATCCAATGGTCCAGTCCATTCGGATGGATCAAAACCTAGGGAGCATGTAGACTATAGGGTGGGCCCCATTAGGGGTGTGCATAGGATAATTTACACACACACACACACACACACGATTGTGAGAAATATTTACTTATTTTGGTATACCCCTTTATCTAGCCATTAAAGCAGCTTGATGTGAATTCTGCAATGTTTGGCCTGATGCATGTAGCTCTTCAATTGGGAACTGGCCATCCTGGTATGGAGGAGACAACGGCATCAGCACAGAGAGAGAGAGAGAGAGAGAGAGGAGCTGCAGCAAAGGTTGGTTGGCGTGGAGTAGAGCCGTCTGCACTGGATACATGGAGAGATGCATGGAAGGTGACGAGTAATATATCAATGGGACGGCATTAAAAAAAGATCTTGTACGCAAGCTTCTACCCTCAGGATTCTCTGTTTAGGCGTCTTCATTCCTTTTTGCTCCCAACCAATGTAAATTCATGTCTCATTTCTTAGTACTTCAAAGGCCCTATATTGGGGGGATGTATCAAAATGGTTGTTAGGTTGATTATTGTTTTGGGCAAGGGCCCAGACATTCCGATTTATATATCAATCAATGAAAATTTTCCTTTCTTATGCGCATGGTTTGATTGTCTTCATGCTGTTTTAATTACTGTGGCTTTCATTAATTCATCAGGAACTCCTCCTTGCCTCATGATCATTTCTTTGATCAGAACAAAAGTTTCATTATATCAGGATCTCTTTGCCATCAATGTTCCCATCTCTATTCATTAGTTTAGTATCAGGACCTCTTTGCGATCAATGTTCCCAAATTACTAACTAGAAAAACACGCCCCTGCTAAGCACGGTCAATAGATATTTAGACCCGGCCTGCTTTTTAGACCATTGGACTAAGACCGGCCCTAGTGCGACTCGCGCCATAAGTGCTCGGCCAGATCCCGACCTTGCATAAAAAAGGTTAAACCCGAGTCCAAGTGGATCATGTTTTTATTTTAAAAAAAAAATGTCTTCTACACTACCTGTTGTAGCTAGACAGGATAGGTTGAAAAAAAAAAAAAAATCTAATGTTTTTTCTTAAATTGTATATACGATTATTTGTACCGGTTTCATCGTGATTTTTTTCCGCAGATGGGTGAGGCTATGTGATTACACCCGGTGTTATTATTCCACCACTTGATATTAAAGACGTATCGTGTTTTCATCATTTAGACGGGATATGGTACTTGTCACATCTAGTGGAGCTTTAATGAGGATTTTATGCACTTCATCATCGGATGAGCTGCAACTACAAACTTGAGACATTTTAAAATGAGGTAAAGTTAAAATCTCAGCCGCAAAAACATCCTTGTATTCTTTGACAGTTAAGTTTTAACCGCTTATTGCACTAATGTGCGCACCTCATGTCACACACGTGTAGCAGTGTTAGATCGACGGTTGAGATCCACGCACTCGTGTGCTTTGATGAAAATATGAGGTTTCTATTGTCATAAGAATAGAACTAGCACAATAACCCTTGCTTGCTTAGCACGGGCATGATGTTCACTAAAAACTGAAGTGTATATTACTGATTTATTAAGAAAAACTTAGATTATGCAAGATCATCCTTAAAATATTCATGACAATGATTTGGTGATTATGATGGGGATAGAAATGAAGTTTTTTTTTTTTGCAGAAAAGTGAACCATGGGAAAAAAAGGTAGTTACATGAAGTGGAGGAAATGAGTGATTACGTGTTGAAAATAGAGATTAGTGGTTACATATGGGAAGTGGGGATGACAACTAACTCCCAGTCAAAATCAGAAGTTATGGTCAAAATTATTTTCAAAACCCTTCAGCTTAATAGGTTCTTTGATGATGTAGTGATGATGAGGTCAGTGATAATGCCACTTTTTTTTATTTCCTACTATTCTGCTGGGCTTGGCTTTAAACTGGGCTTCTTCAAGGAAATCTGGTCCAGACCTGAGCTGACCCGAGTTCCCGCCCACAAATACACGTGAGGCCTTTTTTTTTTTTCCTATGTAGACGTGCTAAAAAAGAAGAAAAGAGATGGAGAGACGGTGGAGGGCACAGTGATGGAGATGGCAGAAGACGATCACTAAAGCCAAATGAGGAATTACAATTCTTGAATAGATAAAAACCTAGCCCTAAAATTAATTCGGACCATTCAAATGCAATGATGGCAGGATTAACACATCCACCTAAATACAACTTAAGACATAAATAAATAAATAAAGCTCTGAGTATGCTAAGATAGGTGGGCTAGGCTGACAGAACTGGTCGAGACGGATGGGTTGGGCCCATTGGTGGGTCGACCCATGGAGACCATGGGTTTGTCCTGCATTAAAGATGGTTGCAGTCATCCCGTGTCCGCATAGCATAGATAATAACGATAACGCACCTCAATGAAAATCTATTCTCTAAAATGGGAAAACATGACTTAGAGCCCAAGAAATTAGATTAAACTAGGAAACTAATCAATGTAGAATCTTATCCTAGACTCATTAAATAAAATTAGTAACTAATAATAATTAAATAAAATAAAAAGATCCCTAAATCTACTTACATGAAGATGATTGAGTATTGTTAGGTATCTTTCTTGAATCTTGGAGAACAAGCATTGCATTGAGAAGTACTAAAAGGGAGTGAGGTAGTCTCCATATCCTATATCCGTGTAGGGTTCGGTTCATACACACGGAACCATGCGTTGGGGCACCTCCTAAAAATAAATAGAATTGTTTCTCTTACTGGTTCAATCTCTTAATAATAAAGATGGATATTTTTCTTTAATAACACCCAATTCCCTCTTTGATCTTTTCTTAATTTCTTTCCTTGCTTGAATAAAATTATGATTTTTCTTAATAGGGTTTCTATTATAATTAGGGTTGTGATTAATGGTTGTGATTTAATCATAGGTTTAGGGTTTCTTTATTGGCTTAGCATATATACAAGTCCATTATATGGGATGAAGGCAGATTTGGAATATTATATGAAAAGTAATTAAAGTTGCATTATCTATTTTCCTTCTCTTTGGTTTGAGAATCTCCCATTAGATCGAAGGCATTAATGATGGATTTTCGCAATCAACGGTAAGCGAATCTCTATCTTACTCCTTGTGTGTGGATTTTTTATTTTTTATTTTTTATTTTTTGTCTAATTGAAGTTCGAGGCTCGTTATGTTCACAATCAATCGGGGTTTGTGCTTCCCTAATTGCGTCCATCTCTTAAGTTTCCATTAGGAACTATAATGAAATCTAGATATTTTTCACCTTTTTGATATTGAACATGCCCATTTAGGACCCCACTATGTTCCATGGAGATTTATTTTTACTAAGGTAGTGTTTGGAGAGTGGGTGATTCTAAATGCACCCCCCATGAAGTGCTGAAGACACCCACCCCCCTTATCAACAGTGATTAAAAAATCACTGTCAGTGTTCATAATGGGGGGTGTCTTCTGGAAAAGGAGAGGGTGCATTTAGAATCACCCTTGGAGAGTCTTATTTTGTATCTTTTATTTGTGTTCACAAACAATGGGGGTTTGTGCTTCCCAAACTGCTTCCATCTCTTAAGTTTCTTCCATTAGGAACTATAATGAAATCTAGCTGTTTTAACCTTTTCGGTATAGAATATGCCCATTTCGGATTCGACTATGTTCCTTGAAGATTTATCAGCAGCTTGTTTTTCTGTCTTTTCAGATGCCTGCTGGACAGTCAGTATTTGGAAACCCATGGTCAGTCTATGAAGACCAGGTTAGTATCTTTTCAGGAAGTTGTCATTGGGATTGTTAGGAAGATGATGAAAAGTTATCTGAATATTGAATTTTTCTTAACTCAGGCACTTGTTGTTCTTGTGCATGACATGGGTCCAAATTGGGAGTTAGTCAGTGATGCTATTAACAGCACCCTGCAATTCAAGGTGATGATATGTGTGTCCAGTTTGCTTCCTATGCTTAGTAGTTTTTAGGGAAATTCCAAGCAAATTTTGTACTCTTTTTTTTTTTTTTTTTTGAATTTGTGACTCTCTTTTTTAAATGGAAAAAGAACTGAAAAGTTTAGTTGACTAAATAAGAATACAAATACAAACACTGCAACCCTTACCCTTCCCTTCTCAAGCCAAATTGCTTGAGCTCAACCTCTGCTTGCAACCGGTTTCTCAGTTCTAATTTTGATCTGGTCTGTAGAGGTTTTTTGGTTTTTTTTTTTTTTGCTTTCAAAAACCTTTTATGGATATACAAAATCTTTTCACCTGAGATATAAATACACAGTTCAGAAAGATAAAAAAAATTGAAGAGACACATGCACATACATACACATATATGTGCACATATATTCAGGATAGTGTTAGTTAAGGTGATGCAGTGAAGGTCTGGGGCAATTGGTCCAAAAGAGGATGGGGGATGGAAAGGAAACCTGGACAGGGGTGATTCAAGTTTGACCCATATCCTATATCTGTGAGGTCATTCATGACCTGGGCACTTGAAAAACCAAGATGGATATGAAACTTGCCCTGTTCTCTGTGCAGCTGCAGTTGTACTCCAAAGCCCCTTCACATCCACTGCGCCCCTTATCTGCACCAGTCCAGGTGGGCCCCACAGAGCCCAACGCGCCAGATTATGGGGAGAGAGGTCAACTATTTTGGGTGTGGGGCTGTTGTGAGGAATATTGCTGTAGGGCCTAGGGTTAGAGCTTGCGTGGGAAGTGATCAGCACGTATCCGATGACACGATAAGTCTTCGCAGAGACGATAACGAGGGCGCACCTCAATGGGAAAATCCAATTTCGTCAATCAACTTTCTCTAAATAAGTCTTCACTACAATGCCATATAAATAAGAAGGCAAACTTAATGCCTAAGAAAACCTAACCTAATAATGGGAACTTTCGTAATAACAATCATTAAATAAAATAAAAAACTAATAACTATAACTAAAATCCTAAATCTATGTGGACCGTATACATGTGGCCATGAGGTCTATATTGCATCAAATACATATAGATTTGGACCCCGAGTGATAAGTGCACACACCCCTACATACACACATATAGGAAATTATCAGTTAAGGTGGTGCAGTGAAGTTGTGTGGGGTCCACTTGGGGCAGTGGATCCATAAGAGGTTGGGGGAGGGAAAGGAGACCACAAGAATTGGGGTGACTTAAGTTTCATTGCTATCCTATACCCCTATAGTCATTATCTTCAAGTGTTTATGTGTCACCCTTATACCCTATTTGGATAAATCTGGCCCGATAGATGAAATAATGTTGTGAGCCACATGTACTTCATTTCACTTCAACTCTAAATACTTCTATTTCCTTGAGTAAAAGTGGATTCTACTCCAAATCTTAACTTCAAAATAAGCATCCAAATGGAGTGAAGTGAAGTACTCTACTTTAACTTCAACCAACTTCTCTTCGCTCCACTCCACATGTGAAATCCACTCTATTTTACTCCACTCCTCATTTATCCAAACAGGCCCTTAAGATGTTTCGGGATGAAACTTGACCCCATCCCCTGTACACAAGGTTGAAGGAGTGGGGGTGCTGTGTTATCAGGAGCACATATAGACCGGGAGTAGACCGAAAGTGGTCCGATTAAATTCATATTCGCCCTTGATTTAGTAACCCTAAAGTGTCTGCCCTTGATGAAGTGCATTTCATTTTTGAATTCATTTCTTTCTATCAATTTGATGTGTCAAATTGGTTATGTACCAGTAGTGAGGGATAAGGGGCAATGGTTTGTACTCATAGATATATAGTTACCTATAATATATGTAGGCATTTGCTTCTGTGACTCAGAACATCTCTAATGGAGGGGATCCGTGAGAACTTCCAGTGGACCCACCTTATGATTCATGTTTGTTCGCACACACGGGATCCACTTGATAATCACTGGCCTCTAGGGTTGCACCCACTTAATATACTGCACCATTCGATCAAGGGTCAATTTTTTTCTTTTTCTTTTTTAATATAAAGATGTTAAACTTGTGGGTCATGGATCAAGGGGTTAGGTGCATTGAATTTATCGCAAATTTGATATTTGGAGCCTACCCAGATGGGTCTTTCCATTATTCCGTCACCCCTGCTCCCGTGATCATTGGAGCTCCAACACAGAACACGTGTATGTATGTATGTATGTATGTTTTAACCATTTTTATTTCTGGGTGACTAAAATATTGATGCTGTTTCTTACCTGTCTAACACTTACAGTGCATCTTCCGTAAACCTAAGGAATGCAAGGAGCGCCACAAAGAGTTAATGGATAGGAACGATGATGATGAGGCTGATAGTGCCGAGGATTCAAGATCTCCTCAGCACTACCCTTCAACTTTACCTGGCATTCCAAAGGCATGGTCATTTTGAACTTTTAGATCTTCTCTCTTTTGTTTTCCTTTCGATTTTTTTCCTTATCTGATATATATATATATATATATAGTGTAGAACGCTTACTAAGGCCCACCTTATGACCCATCCAAATGGACCACACATACGCAACCCTCTTATAGGCACACAATCTCATGCATTTGCATGGATTTGAATAAACTAGACCGTTAGTATGGGGGTCAATTTTTGTTGTTTGATATAAAGTTAAACTTGTGGACCATGGAAGAAGGGGTTAGAGGCATTAGATTGACTTCAAATTTGGTATGTAGGTTGGCCCCACTTGAATCTTTCAATCCCCTTTTGTCCCAGGACCAATGGAGTCCCAAGGTGGTCCACACCGTGAGGATTGTCCTTACATGACCTATATATATGGGGCGGCTCTTGAAGCTTAGGATAAGGTAACGAGGGTCCCCAACAGCTCTCAAAGTTTAGGATAAGGTAAGCTGAAGTAAGCTCAAGGACGTGGTGGAGCCCACATGGGGATGGGGGGATTTCAAGGTATTCCTGGGACCCTCTTCTTTGTAAAAAAATCAGCTATTATTGTGGTTTCTATCATCTCTATCTGCCCCCCTAAAGTTTAATGGTCAATAGTACATTTGGATCGGGCAAATGATGCTTAGCTTGAAAGACAACAAATGAGCACTTGTGAAGAAAATATTTACCTGCATAGTTTGAAAGACAACAAATGATGCTTTCATTTACCCTAATATTTTATGCTGGTATCTACACCAGGGGAGTGCAAGACAGTTGCTTCAGCGTTTGCACGGACCGATGGAAGAGGATACTCTAAAGGGTCATTTTAAGAAAATCATCCGGCTTGGGCAGCTGCTGCATTCTTGCAGGAGCCAGGTTTGTCACTTGAATTTTTTAATGTACTGTGGTGATATTTATACATTTTGCTTTCAGTGTGCAAGTCCATGTACCTTTTTCATTGAATTGTTTGAAATGGTTGCTGCTGCTGCTGCTTCTTCTTCTTGTTCTTCTTCTTCTTCTTTTTACATGCTGGTAAATACTTGCTCAGCCACACACACACACAACCCATGTCCATCACCAATGCCACAACCGGGGATTGATCCTGGTTGTTATCTGTGGAGTGGTGGATGTTAACAAATTGCTTATTATTACCCTCAAATTATACCTATTTCACATGTAATATCCTTGTGTGTGAAACATTATGAGATCTGGCAGTTCATCATTTGGGACCCACTGTTTTTGTTCTATGGGCCAAAAATGTGATTGGTCTGCTCATCTGGTGCTCCACACATAAAAGAGGAGAGTTACAAGGAGGCCAACAACTCATTAGTGTAGATTTGTAGACCACTCATTGAGAGAGGCAACCTAATTTGGGCAATCAAGTATGCCTGATGAATAGTATAGAGTTTGATTCTTTTACTACCAACTCATGTGCAATATTTGTATGTGCATGCCAAATCCCCTAGGTGAGTGTGGATTTGTGCAGGTGGAGGTGGGTGTGGGTGTGGGTGTGGGTCGGGGGTGGGGGTGGGGGTCAAATGATCTCCCTGAAGCCTCTCCTCTCTGGAAAAAGTCAGCCCCTCATCATCTTCATCCGTACCCCACAAATTTAACGGTCTATAGACCATTTGGATTGGTGTATAGTCGATTCAACGGTCTTGTCCATTCAAATGGGTGAAAACCCAAGGGGCGTGTGAAATTTAGGGTGGTGGTACGTGTGTGTGGTCCAGTCAAATGGACCATCAGGTGGGCCCTACTATGGGTGTGCACTTTGCACGCAGTGCGCATATGATAACTTCTGTGTGAATGGGAAATATTCATATGCATACGTCCCTCGCTGTATTACAATGAGGGCTATATAGTGGGGCCGACTTCATGATCCATCCGAGCCATCCAAACATGTGGAACCCTCTAAATTACCCTGGATCCATTGAGTGGTAGGTTCCATGGTATAGGCTAACAGACTAACAAATTATTACCCTGTGATCCAATGGGTGCAGTTTTGTGTTAGGTTCCATTTGTATAGACTAACAGATTAATGGTTGGAATCTTGTACCCTTATGTTTTACATAGTACATAAGGATTTAGAGTGCTTGTGACATCCAATTCTTTCTCTCAAACAATGGGCTCATTTTTCTGACTAACAGATTAATGGTTGGAATCTTGTACACTTGTGTTTTACACAGTACATAAGGATTTAGAGTGCTTGTGACATCCAATCCTTTCTCTCGAATAATGGGCTCATTTTTCTGACTAGCAGATTAATGGTTGGAATCTTGTACACTTGTGTTTTACACAGTACATAAGGATTTAGAGTGCTTGTGACATCCAATCCTTTCTCTCGAACAATGGGCTCATTTGTCTGTATCTGGCATACAATGATCTATTGTTTGGATTCTACTAGGATCTATTAGAAACTCTGAAGCTAGGATTTCATGATACTCTTCAGACTCCCAGGGTTTGTAGCTTCTTGACTATGTTAAGTTGCTCAGTTTTTATTAGCTCAGGCTTATATTCCTCTCCCAGGGTTTGTAGCTTCTCAGACTTATATTCCTCTCTCTCTCTCTCTCTCTCTCTCTCTCATGCACACAACTGATGAAAAAAGTACATCATGTAATGCAATAATCACTATAGCTGTGTTTGCTATCACAGGCAACTAGCCAAAGGTTATCTATTGGAATGACACCAAAAAACTTAAGGTTACCAAATCATGGAGAGACGCTGCTATCAGTTCACGGTTCACCTCTTGGGGTCTATAGGGAAGATAACATGGAAGCAATACATGGTATTTGCTACTTTACAACTTACATGATCTTTTTGTTTTCCATATCTGATATATTATTATTACCAGTAGTATTGTTCTAAATGGAGTACCTTGTAATTTGCAGAATCCAAGGAGGGTTGAATGGCCTATCATGATTTGGTGATTGAACAAAGTTCAATGCAATGCATATCAGCATACTCTATTAAACATTTTATTAGAGTTCTGGTGGTTATTTGAAATATGCTTCTCATGAATACAGCCCTGAAATATTCCCTTTGTTCCAAGATAAAGAGATATTATCTAAAGACTAGCCAGGACACCTTTATTATTGGTGTAGGGTTGTTGGCATGTTTTGTTGCCCATGTGTCATTCCCTGACAGCACAATTTAGCCTGGCAACTGGGTATCATGGTGGAAATTGTTGTCTATCGTTGTTCAAATCCAAGGTTGGAAAGATTTATCTCTGTTCCAAAAGATGAACTCAAACATTTATCATGATGATACTACTTACATTACCAAACCCAATGAGAGTAACTGCAGAGATGAATGCTGTAGTACGATCCTGCAAAGGCCATGTCCAATATCTACAATTATCAAGATGAAGGTAACTATATGAGACCACACAAGTTAGCATGCCCACTGAAATCTAGAAAATCTCCTTAAGTGCAAAGTTGGCTACAAACACTAGGTTGCATGATGTTGTCGATATCTCAACCCGGGTTCCTTGAATTGTGTGGGTGAGCCCTTCCAGGGAGTGGTGTGAGGAGGTAGGGGGGAAAAGAAAACAATATAACCGAACCGAACCGCGGTTAATAACCGTGTTTTACGGTTCGGTTACAGTTATCAAAATCGAAAAACCGTACTTCACGGTTCGGTTACAGTTTTCAGTATTGATTCACGGTTATTAACCGAACCGAACCGTGAAGTGCGTTTCGGTTCGGTCAACCGGCACACAGTTAATTGAATTGAAAGCGCCCCACCCCCAAACCACCCCCCCCCCCCCCCCCCACGGGGGGTTTATTTGTAGAGTTTAATGGAGTAAAGGTTATTTTGAAGAAATAATAAAATATAAGTGAGTTATGATGGTATTTTGTTTTTAGTTGTTTGTGAGGTTATTTTTTGATTTTTTTTTTTTTTGAAAAAAATATAGTGAAAAATTTAAATTAAAGTATTTTGATGGAATTTTTTAATTATAAAAATTAGAGACCAAACAGGGGATCCGGACTCATTTTTTACATTGTCATGCCTTAAAAAGTGGATTTGACGAGTACCATTCTTTAGTGGCTTTGATTGAACAGGTCAGATCCACAAAAGGTTTGTCCCAGGAACAAGTCAACCAGGTACATTTTCAATAATGCCGGCTCCATTTGGATTGTTTCTCTCTTTTGAAACACACCATCTTTTTCTTTTACACTGTCTACATTCTATGTAATGTATCCATTAAGGTAGGAAAAGTCTACTTGGACCGAATTTTGGGACCCGTCCAAAGATCGGTCCCAAAATTCGGTCCAAGTAGCAGGACTCAGATAGATATGGATGAGGGCAGATTTTTGTTTGGATGGTGGAAATTTAACTATTTGTTGGCTCACCCCTTTTCTATCAATGTCTCAATGCTATCAAAAGGTAGTAATCTAAAAAGCAATTGCATTATCTCGCATCTAATGGAAAAAGAATCAACAAGCGATAGGAAAGGAATACGCAGCCACCACTTAGTAGTTCAAATTCAAGGAAAGTGAGGGTTGTATCTACGTTTCTTCCGCCTTATACCATTCACCACTCGTCTCTTTAATTAATACTATAATAGATGGATCCCATTTGATTATGAATTTCTATGATTTCAGTTTTCATACAAACAAACGGGGCCTAAGTATTGGTATTGGGCCCCTTATTATTCAACTAAGTATTGGTGGTGGACCCCTTAATAATCAACTAGACAATTGATGCAAGTTCATTGTACCTTGGATGAGAATACCAATCACATCATATTTGATTTTATTCTGATTGTAAATATGGGGACCATGATTGTGGAATTTTGATACAGTTCCCCTATTCTTGCTGCTGACAAAGTATAAAGGGGCCTAGGTAGTCCATGACTTTGATCAGTCTAAGTTTCTAACACTTATTACTGAATCTCCCCCTTCCATTGTTTCCTGTGAATATCATATGCCCAAATTTGATGCTCATCTGAATTATGTAGGCCTTCTAATTGATTGTGTGAATATGTAGGACTTAACCAACTTATTTGAGATGAACCAAGCTCATTGGCACCCAATGCCTAAACTTATTTTACCAAATCGACCTCAACAGGGCTGCAGGACCTACCTTAGCTGGACTGGATAGAAAACCAAACACAAGCCGAGTCCAACCAAGTTTAAGCTTGTTTGAGCTGAGACCAGATCATTGACACCCATGGCCTAAACCGACTTTTGGGGCTGAGTCCTTATATAAAGGAAGTTCATGAAACATATGTATATCTTATGAGAAAAGGTGTTTGCACTCATCAGTGTAGATATTGGGTATTTCAAACATAAGAAAAAGAAAAACTATGGGAAGTAATCATAAAGATTGAAGATGTTGGTTGACCTATAGAGCATGCATTAAGGATGGTTTGAACTTTAGCAGGATCTTCAACAGTGAGATTTACCAGAAAGCTGTGTCGCAATAGATTGGTTCCTCCTCACATTTCAAATGTTGAGATTGGGATGTTATGGCGTCTTTGATTGCTTGTTGCCCAAGCTGTGAGTAGTGTATTTCACATTTTTTATTTGCTGATTTTAAAATTCATTTATCTATGTAATAATGGGGTATGCCCCATTTGAAGCCTCTAAGACCAACTTTAATTTGGGTTTCTAGAGCTCCTTTTCAGTATATTATTCTTTTAGAAGAAATTAAGAACTAACTTACTCTTAAAAAAAAAAAAAGGATGATTTGAACTTTGAACCGAAATGTTGAGCAGTGCGAAGAGGTTATTCTACTAAAGCAGACCATCAATGGCAGAAATAGGATTTTTTTTTTTTTTTTTTTCTGTTTGGGAAGCCGCTACTTTTTCAGTTTGTTATAGAAATCTTATTATTATAATTATTATTATTATTTATGACATGGGCATCCCTGACACTGAGGTCTTTTAACCGGAGATGACTAATCTCATTGGTCTAGACTCTAAATCGATACAAACACAAAACAGGAAAATCTGGGGCAGTTTCGAACACAAGATATGGCAAACCAGAAGAGGCAAATCTGCGATCCGATACATTAGTGGTTCATCTGAAAATTTGATGTGTTTTGATGAAAATTCTACTTCAAGGATTTAATCAGAATACATGGCATTCTCGGGAGATAACATGTATGTGTAAAAAATAAAATTAAGAAACCCAACCATTGATAGATTGCATAGGGCTTCATTAATTTTATAACAGTGATGATACTGAGGATAAGCAGACGATGTAAATTGACTGCATTACAGATGTTGTATACATGTAACTACTCGGGCATGGTCCCTATTATATGTTTGTCTTTTCAATTAGTTTGAGCTAACTTTTTTTTTATCATGATTGTACCTCTCTGGAGCCTATCTTTGTCATTCAAATTGATCAAATCATATCTATCTTTGTGTGGAAGCACCAGTCCAAATTGCAGGCCAATCAGAGAAGTATACACCTTTGAATTCATCATATATATATATATATATATATAAAAGGTGCATACTTTTTGTGATCAGAGAAGTATCAAATTGCAGGCCAATCGGATTATTCTTGTGATCAATATCATACTTTTTTTTGCTAAAAGGTGACTTGTATTCCAACAGGGCTACTTGGTTCTATTCGAACAGGTGCATTTAACATGGTTTTATGTGTAAGCTAGGTTCATGTGTGTGAATAACGTGAGGCACCTGCAAGTAACTTAGTTGGTCTTAATTTAGAACAAATATCATAGTTATTAATTTCGTACCATTTCGGTCAAAATGGCCGAAATTTTTTGTTTTGGTCAAGTGACTGAGACGAAATTTCGCATCAAACTTTTCAATTTAAATTTCGGTCCATTTCGGAGATTTTGGCCAATTTCAATCAAATTTCGGCCTAAATGAAGATTAACAAAATTAATTATTTTCTTATTTTTTAAGTTTTTATACACATATTTTCTTTGCATTTCTTATATTTCTCCAAAATGTAATTCCAAAAAGTTTTACGAAAATGGATTAAATCCATATTTCTTGTTTTATTTTTTATTTTTAATTTTTCTTCATATATATAAATATATTATTTTTATATTTACCTAAAATGTAATTCCGAAAAATTTCGCCGAAATTCCAAATCGAACAAAACTTTTCATTTTGGAGGTCTAACCGAAATGGGGTCCGAAACAATATTGACAACTATTATAAATAGTCATAAGTAATTATTATTATTATTTGGAATCCAATTCGTGTATTTTCTTTTACCCAAAAAAGCAAAAACAAAAAACACTCATGTACTCTCGCTCACACACCGATGTCCCTCTCATGACCTGCTTCTGCAGGACCCTTGCTGGGTGATAACCTTCAATTAAAATCATTGAATACCCCAATTGATCACTTAATTCCAGGGGAGAAGACCGCCAATTTGACTAAACTTGATTACACATAAATCAAGAAAATAACATGAAAAACAAAACAAAGACCTTCCCCTCCTTGATGGGTAAAACCTCCACAGGCCACAGCCCCATCACAGTGGGCCACATCACTTTTGTAATGTGACATAAGCATGACATCAGATCACTGCTGTATTGAGCCAAGTGGCATAAAATCCATTTGACTTTTTTTACCTGACTCAATGTTGACTGCCAAGTCATAGTAAATAGAGAATTTGAAGATGAAAGTTGTGAAGAATTGGCAATCATATTTGAAAGGTTGGGCTCATGCCTCTTTCTTTGACTGCTCTTCTTCAACCCCTGCAATTTCAAAAGGTACTTGTCATCTCTATTGCAGTCTTTGCGCTGCTTTCTTATGCTCTTTTCAACATGTTCACACTCCACTTGTTTTAATATAGAGCCAAGTACCTTTTTTTCTTTGCTATCTTTATTTTTCTTCCCCACTTGATATACATGCTCTTTGACTGTTTGACCAAGCTACAATCCAAGCAATTTGTCTTAACAGTCGACACTTGCTGACTTTGAATGCCCAAAAAGGTAATGAGAAATCACATATTAGAAATACCAGGTGTAGTTATTAGTAACAGACAGAGAGGGTAAGGTTAAGATTAGGTTGGTGGGTCTGATTTAAAAGTCAATAACAAGAGTGAAATTCTTCAGTCTCAAAAAAATTCGAACCACTCAAAATAAATGTACTCATTCAATATAACATTGTAAAGAGTTTTTTTCAAACAAAAATTGGTCTTGCTATAATAAGCAAAAGAATAATTATGTAATTAATGCATATAATTAATAATGCATTAATAGTGTCTTCTCGTTGTAGCTTAGTTGGTTAAAAACATTATGCAATAAAGGGTACGGGAGTTTATGAATGAATAAATAATAATGTATAAGATTATGGTGATCGCATTATTAATCATACATTCAATTCGATCTTACGGCAAGACCCACCCCTATTGGAGTAGAATTTTGAAAAATCTCACTTAAGGAAAGAGCATTCATTTTGATGATTCAAATTTTCAATCGATTGACCCCCATTGAGTAATCCGCTTCCCTCACACACTTAAGGTTCTAACAAAACCATTTCCTGCAAAATAATCTTCAAAGTAACCCATTTAGCATCTAACAAAACCATTTCCTTCCTATGTTCAATACTGGTCATGTTTGTGTCATTCCATGGATTCCCTGGCGTCAAGGGTTTTCTGCATATGAAGAGAGGATCAAATTCAAACTAATCTTCTCTGATTTGAGGGAAAAAAGTGTACCAGTGGGGGATTGGTGAGAAATGTCACAAAAGAATTAAACGACCTTTGGACTTGCCTTCCTCTTTACTCATTGATTTTTTATGGTAGGCCCTGCCTCAAAAGGGTCACTCATGTCTCAATTTTTACTAAAAACCTACTTGTCTTTTTTTTTTTTTTTTTTTATTGTGGGCCTTTAATCTCCCTTCTTAACAAAATTCAATTTGCAAAAGAACTAACAAATTCCTGTTCTTGTCATTTTTATGGGAAAATCGAAAGAAGCCTGTGGCATAGTGGAAGTACTAATTATCACGACCTAAAAGTTGTGGATTCAAGTCATAGTACTCAAAAAGAAAAAAAACAATGATAATAGTATCAAATGAGAAAAAGAAGCGTGCGAAGGAGGCCCGCAAGAAAATCTTTACTCACTCAAATCAAGTCACAAATCTTAATCCGACTTTTGTTAGTTTAGGGATTATTTTAATCCGAAGATTTGAGGTGCTTAACAACTTTTTCTGCCCAACTAAGAATTTTAGCTGAACTTTTTTTGATTTAGTGTGTGTGCTCATAGGTCAAATAAATAAGCACTTTATTCAACAAATATTTTCTAATTCCTTTAAAAGTGAATCAGAGATCATTCCTCTGCTAATAAAACAATTCTCTTGGCCTTGTAATCCCATTGGAGATGGGGCTCTACTTTTAGCATGCGCATCAACCGCTGCGCTCCCACTTAATATTTTTAAATGTGTTCCAACTTAATTTCAAGGTGATACCATTTGACATATATATGAAGAGGCATAGTATCATCCTTGACTCTTGAGTATGTAAATGTGGGTCCCATATTTTGGTGATCAAGACCATTGATTCAGTTGGGCACAACACAGCAGATGGCTCAATCAATTACAAATATCAGCCATCCAAGCCACAGGGTCCACAGTCCAGACATTTAACAGTCATATAGAAACACTTCAGTGGTCCATCTTCAATGCAGAAAAAAGGAAGCGTGGGATCTTACAATGTGGGTTGTGTTAAGGACACTTGCATTCAAAGTAGGGCCCATCAATTTGATGGTCTGGATCAAATCATGGTCCAAAACCAGCATGATCATATGAGGGTTTTTTCTAGGATGTTTGGGGGAAAAAACAGTAGAAAAAATGTTTACACAGAGCACTTGTCAGTAACTTTTCCATTATCCCATTCACAACCATGTGGGAGATTTCCAAAGGGATGATGTCATTGAAGTCCTTTATTTGTTTTATCCACTCTCCTAACACTTGTTTTAGTGCTTAATAATGACATGTGAAATGTGATTCTGCCAAATATTATACTTTGAAAATCTTGCAGGTCGCCTCCTTAGATAGACCTCCATCCAAGAAGCTGCTTGTGTTGCTTTTGAGTTGGATGTTGATTTTTTTAAACTATTTCCAACACGTTTTTGACAAGGATATTTGTATAAATACCTGTGGGAATGGTGAAGATCTTCAGCTTGAGAGAATTGTGAGTGAAGAAAAGGAAGTTTTAGAAGATGGTGAGAGCTCCTTGCTGTGAGAAGATGGGGATGAAGAAGGGGCCTTGGACCCCAGAAGAAGACCAGGTTTTAATAGATTACATTCAAAGATATGGCCATGGAAACTGGCGTGCCCTTCCCAAACAGGCTGGTAAAGACCAATTCCTAAATGGTTTCTTCTCCACTACTCTTGATCTCAAACATCATAGCTGTTCATGTTTGATTTTTTCTTTTTTTTTTTCACTATCTTTCTTGAAAAGTCCTTTCAGAATCATGGAACTTGTTTTTTCAGACTAAGCTCAATTGGGTACTCTGTATCCTCTTAGAATAAACTACTTCTTTGAAAATTAATGGAAGTTGTTTCACATGAACCATGCAATTGGAATAGAGTTTCAGATTCTTATGGAGTTTCTTGTGTGTGGTTTCTAGGTCTATTAAGATGTGGGAAGAGCTGCAGACTCCGATGGATAAACTACTTGAGACCAGACCTCAAAAGAGGGAATTTCAGCAAAGAAGAAGAAGATACTATAATAAGATTGCATGAAGTCCTTGGAAACAGGTACAAATTTATCAAGTTAATTGACTACAAAAATCTTTTTTTTTTTAATTTTCTTTCATGAAATTTTCCTCACAATTGAAGAAAAATTGTTGCTTCAACAGTGAAAACAATGGAAATCATGAGAACCCAAATTCTATTCTCTCTCTCTCTCTCTCTCTCTCTCTCTCTCTCTCTCTCTCTCTCTCTCAACACACACATGTGATGTGATCACATTTAGCTGGATCTTGACCCTTGAAATCTACCCTGTGGGGCCCACATTTTTGCAAATCCAGACATTCAAATCAAACTCAAATACCAAAAGTTAATGACAATATTGGAAGTAGTTGGAACATGGCATTGTTTAATGACAAAATAAGCAGAACCCAGAATATGCCCTTTATGATTACTACTATTATATGTTCAGTTCTCACTGTTAACCAATGAAAAACAAGGCTAATGCAAACTTGCATTCATCAATACATGCACCTAAGTTTTTTATATCAATTTTCTCTCATGTCCATGTGACATAAGACAAAGATGCCAGAGTTAACTATTAGCTTGTTTTCTCCTTGCAAAGAATTAAAAAGCTGAACTAGGCCTTGAATTAGTATGTTCTTATGCACAAATAAAGCAGATGCATGAGATTGTGAGGAGAATTATAGTACAAATTTCTTATAAATGCTAGTCATTTCTTCCCAGATGGTCAGCAATCGCCGCAAGATTACCAGGTCGAACGGACAATGAAATTAAAAATGTCTGGCACACCCACCTGAAGAAGCGGGTAAAACAAAATCCAGCCACCCCAGACACCATTAGACAGTCAATGAAGATAGATGAATGCAATGAACATGTGGAAATAGACTCCAATCCATTAAAACTCTCCACCCATCAGCTATTTCAAAGGCCTGGATGCATCCCTTTGTCGCCGCAACAACAATCGTCGAGCGATCTCTCCTCCTCAGGGACCGATTCATCTATTGTAACGACGAGTGAATACCTGAACAGACCCATGAAGGATGACCAGAGTGTAGATGATGATGAGAATGTGTGGTGGGAAGAACTTTCAGCAGAGAAACAAGCCAACCTTGAGTATTCTGAAGCAAATCCTGCAGACACACAACTTCAATTTCCATCCTCATCACTTGTTTATAGACCACACAATGATGAAAGCATGGATTTTTGGCTCAATCTCTACATGGAGGCTGGAGAGTGGCCGGAGTTGCCTGAATTGTGATGTGGTTAGAGTGGCAATGGATCCGGTTCGGTTTAGGCCCACCTCTCAGGGCAATGAGTACAGGCCTAACCTGAACGCAGAACCCGTTAATTAATCAGGTTAATTTCAAACCGGATCTTAAATTTACAGAAGCTTCAGGTTGGATTTTGTTTGGATTAGCAAGTCAAGTACGGCATGTATTGAAACAATCGGAACCCAACAAGTTTAGAATGGGCTTGGAAATGTAAACCCAAACCAGGACAGTTCGGGTTTCGGTCGGGCTGACAGGTCATGTCCGGCAACAATCCAAATAGGACCAATTCATAATGGGGTTGGATATGCTAACCCGAACCCGGAATTATTGGATTGGGTTTGGGCCAGGCTGGCGGGTCATGTCAGGAATTGCCACCCTAGATGGTAATTTGGCTCTGGTTGGTTGTGGACCTGTGGTATTCTTTTATCACAAAGGGGTCTGAAATCTGAGCTGTTCTTCACTACAGAGGGGTTAAACATAGCCGGTGGAATGTAAATCAATGGAAGGAATTGCATTAGTCATGCATTTGAATCTTGTAAGATCTCACTAACTCATTTCTCAATTATCAAGAGGAAAGAAATCATTGTATCTTTAGAGAAATTGATTAAAGAAAATGAAAGAAATTATTGGTTGGTTCAACAATTTGCAATTGCTGGAAGATTTACAATCCATTATATTTAAGGATTATCAAATCCTAATTTGCTTGTTATTTAGCATCAAATCCACCCTCTAATCTGTATGATCAAAGGATCCTTATATACAAGGGAAGGTTTCCATACCATATAATGCAGCACATCTTGTACCCTACATGGGATTGGGGGGATGATTTTAGAATCATTGTCTCCTCGTTTCACTTGAACTAAAAGCCCTAAACCCTAGGATTCAAAAAAAGGCATTTGAATGTGTGGAAAGAAGAAAGGAGATTTCTCTCTAAGAAACTAGGATAAGCCAGAGAGTAAAATACAAGTTAATGAAGCCACTTTCAATAGTCTAGTTTGACATTCACTTTATATATATAGAAAAAGTGGAGAAATGGGAGGAGTGAGAGAGAGAAGAAAGAAAGAGAGTCGTGGGAGACTGGGATAGTTGGGAAAGTAAAAACAATGATATCCCATCCTTGGTGGGGGTTTTTACTAGAATTGATTTGGTTAGGTTGTCATCCCTTTATCTCCACCCAAGCTAAAACAACTTTTAAAATGGCAAATGGTTTATCCCCCTGGATATTTCTGTCTTTTCTAAGTCTTCACTGGATAGTTCTTAAGATGTACCCACATCAACAGTGGGGCCCACGAGTTGGATTACACATCAACAGGAATCAAATAGATAATATTGAAGTATTAAAATGTCAATCTTCTCCTTGTTTTGTTTGTGCACTTCTTCATCAGCGCAAATAAACGATTTCAGAGCTTCCATCTTAGCTGCTGCTGCCTTTTTTTCTTTTTTTGGGTGTGTGGTTTTCAGATGGTTCACAAGTTCTGCAATACTGCAAGGATCTGAAATGCAATGCTTTTTAGATAGAGAAATTTGATAGAATTTTAGCAAGGTCAGACATCATGTTTTTGGAGAACGCATTAGCGAGTCATTATGGTGGTCAAATAAAATCCTAGCCAACATAAAGATTGTTGGACACTTGCGGCTCATTTAACAAATCAGAGGCAAATGCACCTTGGTCATTTATCATAAAAAGGCAGCTGCCTCGGCATTTAGGTTTTCTTGATGAATCATGGAATGAGGATAACTCAAATCTTTCCATCCTAATTAGATTACCATTGTTGGATTTTCACTCCACAAGTCACAGGCACATGCACCCTCTTAAGACCACCAGGAAATCATGCATTTTTCAACAGTCAAAATCCTGTGAAGTATATCAACTCAGCATTTCCCTAACTTGTAACATGGATTCACCAACAAACTTATGGATGGATGAGAGAGAATACAAAACCCCACTCAACGACGTTAATGGTCTGAAAAGGGATATCATAAATTGACAGTTATACATGCTAGATGAGAATGGCAATATAGCCGAGAGTTCAGGGCTCCCCCATCAACTGCTTGTACGCACAGTTATCTATTTTATTCAAAGCCATAGATACTTCCCACATGTAAAAAAAAAAACGTATTCCAGCACTCGGGTTGGAACTCACTCTCTGAAGCAACAGACCTTCTAAGAGAGGCATGAATATGCCAGAGCCTTTTCCTCACTCAGCTCCGCCGCTGTTGCATCCAGTTTCTTCCTTGAAAATTCATCTATCGAAAGCCCTGTGTAGAAGAAAGAGAGGACCCAACAGTCAGCCAATTCACATAGAAATTCTGTGCTAGTTGCTATGTTTAGATGTCATCACAAGAACACCTATTTAGAATATTGGTTGTGGGCAACATAACAGCAACCCACTAATCTTTCAAATTTCAATTTACTGGCTGTTCAAATATATTCTCATTGGTTGTGATTCGACAAAATTCAAGTAACAATAAGAAAATTGCATAAAAAGAAGACTAGCGGCCTTTTTATTATGATGGGATGGAAGTTAAAATAATAATAATAATAATAATTTCCCAAAGAACATTGATAAAATAGAGAGTAATAAAATAGAGAGAAATGGAATAGAAAAAAGAAGGGATATGTGTAGCTACTGAAGAGAATCTATAGACGTTACAGTTGAATCACAAAAAAGCTACACAATTATACAGACTAGAAGCAAATACAGAAACCTTGACAGCAGTTAACCAAGATGACTGACATGCCATAAAATGAATGATGTACCCAGTTGGTCATATACAGGCTCTCGGTTTATACTTTACAGGATAAATGGCAAAATGTCCCAGGCAAGTTCAAAACCATTAGTGATGGCAAATCAAGTTTCCAGGTTTACATACGTACCTTGTACTATTTTCCAATCACCATTGCAACAAGTAACTGGGAAAGAATAGATAAGCCCCGGTGACACATCATAACTCCCATCAGAGTACACCCCCATCGAAACCCAAGTGCCCTAAGTTCCAAAGGGAAGACAGGATGTCTCGTTAAAAGATAAGTTAAACCATAATTTATTTATGGACAATCAACAAGAAAAGATGAAGAAAAGGGGAGAAAAAAAGGGAAAAAGAAAAAAAGAAACAAAAAAAGGAAAAAAAAAAAAAAAAAAAACCGTCTAAAGAAAGTTTTACCTCTGGGGTTCCAAGCACCCAATCACGTATGTGATCACAAGCAGCACTTGCAGCAGATAACGCGCTCGAGAGCTTTCGTGCTTTGATGATTGCAGCACCACGTTGCTGGACAATGGTGATGAATTCTCCTTTCAGCCTTCCAAAGACAAGTAAATAATTAGGAATATAACAATCATGAAAGTAACTCCTCAAATTTATATATATGTATATATATATATATATATTTGTAATATTGTCAGGGTTGCATACCATTCATCATCAGCAACAAGCCCCTTAACAGGCTTTTCTCCACCTTGGATCGTAACAGTTGCATGGTTGACGTCAGGATATTGAGTTGAAGAGTGATTCCCCCATATAATAACATTCTTAACATCACTGACTTGAACATTAAGCCTCTCTGAAATCTGACCCAATGCCCTGTTGTGATCCAGCCGAGTGAGGCAGGTGATGTTTTTCTCAGGTATGGATGGAGCAAACTCTTTCAAAATCAAGGCATTGGTGTTTGCTGGATTAGCTACAACCAGTACCTGCAATCAGAAGCAAATAAAATGCCGATTAATGGGTATACTCGAGGAAAAAAAAAGGCAGACCGTGTAACACTACAACCAAAAAGCGTATCAATTCACTGCTTTCAATTGGCTCAAGGTTAATAACATGAGGATGTGAAAGGTAGAGTAAAGAAACATGGTGTCTCTACCTTGCAGTTTGCAGCTGCATGCTTCTCTAAAGCAGAGGCTTGAGACTTATAGATGGAAACATTTTTTGACATCACATCTTTTCTCTCCATTCCTTCTTTCCTTGGGAAACCACCAACCATGACAGCTATATTCACACCAGTGCATGCCTCAACAACATCGGTTGTAGCAACAACACCTGCAAAGATCATGAGAAATTATTCACTAAAATGATAATTGATCACTTTACGTTATAATGAGGCCGTAGCATCAAATAAAAGGGAAAGCAACCCACCTTTAAGAAGAGGAAATGCAGCATCAACCAGCTCCATTTTCACCCCATTTAGCGACTCCGCAGCTGGTGGAATATCAAGCATGTGCAAGATTACAGGTTGGTCCGGACCCAACATCACTCCTCTGGCAATCATAGGAACAAGAGCATATCCTATTTGTCCTGCAACTCCAATCAACTTCATTCAAAATGTGACATAATACAACAAAGAAAGGGAAGTAATTTATGCAGATGCATGTTTTAATAGATATAGTCAATGTCTACTTTTTTATAACATTTCAGACTGCCTCAACATCAAAAACAGAAAGAATGAGTATATCTATAAAAATAGCAAATGAATGTAAAAGACCGGTAGCTTCAACCTGTCAAATACATTAGCACGCATAGCAAAATAAATAAATATAAATAAAAAACACCAAAGTACAAGCGATGTAAGAGAACTCTAGAAGATTTTATGGGGTAAAGAAACAGAGGCTAAACTGCAGCTAATAAATTATGATATAATACATATATATATGAAAGCCCAAAAATTTGTGTCCTTTGCTACAGGTGACAATGGCCACTTGATCAGCCCCTGATCGAGGGGATGAAGTTTGTCAATCGGTCAACTCTTAACACAACCAACAGTTAAGGATCGTGGTTCTCTCATGCCATGTTAGATAAGGAATTGCAGTACCAACTCAGCCCAGCATGCTACAAAGTTTAACCTTAACCAGAAGATGAATGACCAAGACAAAAGGATGGGTTTGCTTGAAAACATTTTTGAAGTTGTGTTATAAAGAGAGTTTTTACATACTTACAGTTCACATAAATGCCCATGAGATTTGTTTCATGACCAGCTGTACAGAGGAAACAGGAGGAATTGTATATTAAAGCTAAAAAACGTTTTTGGTAACTGGCAAGAGTGAATAAAATAACTATATATGGTGCACAGCAGGAGTTAAAATCTCTTGCCTCATCCTCTTCTTTCACATCTTCCACATCTCCTTTTCCTCCTCTCATCCCAATTCCCCTAAACCTCATTCAAAGAAGCAACTCTAGAAAACCCAGTCTCTGAAACAGTAGGGCATCTATGAGAGATGCATATTGGTTGTCTTAGTTTTTCCAATTATCAATCCCTAATTTCCATTAACTCGTGTTCTTATCATCAGCCCCTAATGCTTCAACCATTATTTTTTCTTATTTTCCATCAATGATTCTACCATCAAGTAGGAATTGGGTTCTGGTTTTCTTATAATTTCTGCTTCCACATATAATCCTTATTTTCCATCAGCTAATTTTCCTTTTTTTTTTTTTCCATTCTCGATGCCAATAATGACTGAATTGGAATAAGAAGAACATGATGATTTGTTCCACTATGCATTGTTGGGCAGAGACTGAAGCTAGAAGAACCCCAGTTGGTGAAACAACATACTTTTACCACCACAAATCATTACAATTACTCAAACCATGCCCTTGTGATTGCAACAATGAGCACTTCCAACTGCACACGGAGCTCTTGTCAATCATAACCAAAACCGATCACCTATGGGCCTATGGCCTGTTTGTAAGCATAGAATGCACAGAACTTCATAGTCAAATGAGCTCCACATAAGGGTTATTAAAGAGGTAAAGGTAAAGGATATAAGTTAGCAATCTAAACGGGACCTTGACTTTTGTAGGATTTGAATTGATAGGATGAAGACTGGGTATCATTCCACATCCTCCCTTCTTCAAATTTCCATTTGAGGGGAGGTTATTTCATCGTCATTTTTTGGATATTCACCTTTGATTCTTCATTTTTAACCACTTACAGATATTCAAAGTCATTGGATTCCTAGGCATCTAATTACATGAAACAAACAGGCTGTTAATCAATCTTATTCCCAATAGACATTTCCCTGACAACAATGGAGCACTCATCCATCCCACCATTCTAACATAAAACCCAATTCACTGAACACAACATGTTTTAATAAAAGACGAGGCCAAAAGTGCTATTGAAAGAAACCCCAGCATTTCCTACTCAACCAAAACAAAACAGGATAAAAACTCAAAGAAGTTCCAACATCATTTATCATCACCCACTAACAGTCAATCCAAAAAACCCCAATTTCCTAAATCTTCCACCGATCCAATAGTAACATCAGTAAAAGAACTAACATCTCCACCATCATCTACTAATTTTAATTACGATAGTAATCAGTTACAGTTACAGATCAGATCTGAAACCTGATTTCCACTAATACCGTTGTCTCAATCCGGAGTGGGAAATGGGAACACCAAGAAAACAGTGAGATTCCTACCAAACTAACCCTACTAGAACCTGATCTGCAAGCAGATCCATTCCATCATCCACTTAACAACCTGCTTCAATCTCACTACTTTTAAACAGTCACATGCAAGATCTACAAAACTATCTTACTCAAACCCTATAGATTTATCAAATAGTCACTGTTTAGAGAGAGAGAGAGTGAATCAAAACAATCCACTTTACAGCTGAAATGGAAAGATCCCTCCTTTTTTTCCCGATCTGAACACTTTCTTCGAGATCTAATGCCCATCAGGTGTTCGATTAAAGTCCTGAGAGATCAAGATCGAGATCGAGATCGAGAGAAGGTGTTTCAGGAGTGATTACAGAAGGAATACAAAGAGAAAAGTGACGAACCTGCAGCACCAGTGACGAGGACACGAACTGGATCTTTCGCCATTGATGATGCAGAGAAAGAGAAGAAGATGAAGATGATGTGAAGAGAGAGATACAAAAGGGGGTTTAGAGAGAAAATGGAGGCGATGGAAATGGAAAACGGTAAAACCCTACGCGGAGGAAGGCGTGATGTTTATAGTGCTTCGGTTGTGGAAGGTAAGTAAACGCTGTGGTGTTTCACAGTGTTTGTCTTCCATAGCATTATAGGTGGAATCTTGTATGCTGCTTTTGTCATACGCATAAAATCTATATCTGTTCTTTCGTGTTTTTTTTAAAAAACAGAGGATATCTGGCAAAGGCAGGATTTCACAACCCATGGTCTCCCCCAGTTAGTTAAAGACGGAAGGTTTTTCAGCCCACAGTGTTCAATATATACAGTTAAAAGGTGGGTTTTTTTTTTTTTTTTTTTAAGATGTAGGGAAATGTTCTCCTATAAGTGGGGCCCACCTAGCTGCGAGTTTACGAATGGAGCTATTGAAAAAAAAAAGCCCATGTTTTTTTGTTAAAAATGAGAGATATTTTGGAAGGATTATATTTGGTTTAAGAAACCAGAATCTCAAGTGGAGGGCATATTTGAGCGCACTGTGGAAAATTAGTTCCACGGGAAAATCTTTTCCTCTTTTCCCAAAAAGACCACTCTCTCACACATAACCCCTCCTCTCTCTCTCTCTCTCATGGAAAACCTTTTTTCCTTCACTTACGAAAATTTTAGTTTATTTTAATGATTTTTTTCAAGGAAAATCAATTGCACCAAATGTGAAAACTTTTTCACTACCGAAAAGTATTTTCACTACTTATGATTTTTTCATAGAAAAGTGACTGTACAAACGTACCCGAAATGACTTATTAGATTATTCTGTAAAATGAAATATCCTATTTTATTATTCTTCCAATTCTAAAAATCTTTGTCCAAGCCTTTCGACCATCCCTTTCTCATTATTTATATAGTTTTTAATCTACTTGAACAAATAATGAGATAGAGATAGATGATTATACGAGATAGAAGAGATGCTAGAAGATAAGGATAGATAGCAAGATGCAATATTTAGGATAGATATGCATGGAATGTTTTTTATCCCAAATCTCAATCAAGTACATAAGGGGTTTATGTATATGTTAACTACAAAAGTTTAGGTGACCCTGAGGAGTAGCTCAGTTTGTTTGCACTCAAAGGTTAAGGGTTTAAAACTGCACTATCACACTAGGGTCATAGGAGATTTATCTGACTCTCCATAAACCCGTAGGGATTACTCTGGCCCAAAGAGCTGGGACACCCTCCGTTATAAAAATAAAAAACCACAAAAGTTTACGTCCACTCAATTCAATCTAAGGCACAAAAAGAGACCTAATTCCGAGTTACTAAATTGGAACCAAATCGCTAACCGAAGTCAAATTAAAGACTCAACGCCATGTTCAAACTCAATTATGCACCGATCAATACATGAAAATTAGAATAACTAAACTCTCATCTAATCTTTCGTGGCTGTAATTAAAGTGAGAATTGAGTCATTACCATTTATATAAAAAAAAACATGATCCATGAATTACATGCATCAAGCAAAAGAGGGCCCCATTATACCTAGATTAGAATATGATAGGCTACTTAGATTGAAAAGCACAGGAGTATTTACATCAGCGCGTGATCTCTTTCCGGTAATAGTTTCATTTGTCTGTGCCAATGTCAACTGTCCCCTGAATGAATTGACTGCTGGGTGGTGTAGAAGACGAACAGAGTAATTTAACTTTCAAAGTAGTGGCCTAAAATGATACTACTTACGTGGATCCAATGTAAAGCTAAAACTGTGATTTCTGACATTGTCAACGGTCTGGATTGGACGGCCTCACCTATCTCCAAGCCAAGTGCACACAGTTAAAAAGCCTCAGTCCAAGTCTGGATTAGACACAGACCAGGGAGGTTGGATCTAAGTCAACCCTATGAGAAATAGGAAGCCCCAATTGTACTTGTTTATAGCTCTTTGGTACATTCAGACTATGATCTAAGGGTTAGGCCCAACTATGAACTCAAGATTTTAAAATTAAGATTTTTGAAAATCATCCATCTTCTTAAAATCCCCATTTTTCCAGATGGGTTCTCTTCATTCATGAAAGGTTTTTAAGAAATAGGGTTTTTTCCTAAACGTCCCCGTTAATGAAATGGGATCGTTTGATGGCGTTGGATTTGATTTCAAAATAATAATAATAATAAATAAATAAATAAATATTCAAATTAGAGACCGCGAGGAGAGATGTATCTAATCTATCATCATTGATTTTAAGATACTGATGCATGTTAATGATTGTTCACTAAGTTTATTTAATTTTGATGTAATATTTGGTTGTTTGTGGTTGTAATTTGTATTAGAGTTTTAGAAAGAAGCTTTAGATTGGCTTTTAGAGAGTAGTTTTTGATTTGAACAAATAAATGAATGAATATCAAATGATGTTTTTGGTTCAATGATTGTTTTCACAAAATTCCCAAATAACAATGGATCAATTCTTTTTTTTTTTTTTATAACGGAGGGTGTCCCACCCATTTGGGCTGGACTAATCCCTACGGGCCCAGGGGGAGCCGAGTAAATCCCTTGTGGCTACAATGTGGTAGCGTAATTTCAAACCCTCAACTTATAGAAGCAGATCGTAGTCCTAGGCCAACTGAGCTACCCATCGAGGTTAACAATAGATCAAATTCATGAAATCCTTTGTTAGTTATTTTTTTTCAATAGACTACATGGATCTTTTAAACAAAATTTTCAAGATTCTACAAGAACAACAACAACAACAACAACAAAAAAAAAAAAAAAGACTTTTCAAAGTGCCAAATCTCCAATTTTTCAAGATGACAAATTAGAGACTTGATTAAGAAAATGATGAGAATATAGGTATATTGTACTTTATCACCTCTTGTAATAGAATTGCTTCACATACAATTTGATTAAAAAAAAGTATTAAATATCATTTTATTCTAGGGAATATGCTAAACAAGATAAGTTTACAAATAGGGTTACATCATCTAGGAATTTCTAACCTCTATGTTCGCCTTGCTTTTAATTAGAAGGAAATTCCCACTTCTCATTTTTCTCCCATTGCTGAACGAACCCTAGATTCCTTCAGGATAACTCTCATATCACAAGAATAAACACAAATACACAATTAACTTATTTTCTATTTTGCCATTGGTAATGTGAAAAAAGTATAATAATAAAAAAATGAATGACCTTTTTAGTTGACCACCGCCGGCCCCCTCAAATGAGAATCTTGGATCCGCTACTGGTCATAGGAGTTGAGGAATAAGATGAGGAGGCCAAGGGAGGAAGGTTTGTGCGGGATGGAGTTGGAGTTGGAGTTGAAGTTGGAGATAAAGTCGGGTCGAAGTGGGCTTTTGGGGAGGATAGGATGAATAGCCAGAAGGACATGGCTAGGGCTGTTTTGGAGTTGCAGAGGGAGGAGAGGGGAATTTGAAAGAGGGAGAGAGTAGTGGGGAGATTTTGAAAATAGGCCTTTAATTTTATTGAAGATGAGGAGGTTCTTGGTGGATTTGGATTGGAAACTTAGCAATGGTTGCATGCTCATACCATTTTGACACACAATAAATAATGACCCATCTGATTCTTTCTAGAAGAAAATGATGCTAATAAATCGAATTAAAGAAGAGATACGGAGGATTAGAAGAGGAAGAAAGTAAGAGAAACACCACCAAATATCTGCATTATTTATTGCTGTCAGTAAATAGGGGCAAAAAAGTCAAAAGAAAAGAAAAAAAGAGAGATTTTGCCGGAACACTACTTTTCAATTTGCACACACCCACTTTTTTTAATTCCTAAACTACCCCTCCCCCTCCTTCCATATCCCTCCCTCTCCCTATCAGCCGGCCGGCAGGCTGACCCCTTTGCCCGACCCCGCCGACCGCAGCCCATGACCAACCTGACCCATCTCGCTGCTCGTCCCCACCTGCCACCCTCTCCCTCTTCCTATTTTTCTCCCTATGTCTCTCCCTCTCCTTTTCCCCGTCTCTCTCAAGGGAGAGAGATAGGGAGAAGGAGAGAAAAGGGTGGCGCGGGTGGCAACGAGCAGGGAGAGGGTCGAGTCGGTCTTGGGCAGAGTGGGGACGAGCTGCTGGCAGGGAGAGGGAGAGAGGAAAGGAGAGGGAGGGATTGTTTAGGAATCTTAATAAAAGTGGGCGTTTGCAAAGAGAAAAATCGTATGCAAGTAGCAGCTCTCCAAAAAAACATTGGATTGGAGGTCCTATACCATCAATACTAGAGTTTGGGGTTACGGTTATTGGATTTAATTTTAAGGGGATTTTCTTATTCTATTAAGTGTATAATATCTACATATACAATACATGTGTATATATGACATATGCATGGAACGTGGGTAGGGCCCACCTTTGGGGGTGCAGGGGCACTTACATAGGAGATTAAATTCATAAGTTTTTCATCCGCTCACATGTGTGGGGCCCACTTATAACCTCACTTAGGGATAGGATCACAGGGATTGAAAAGATCTACCCCTTACCATACCTTACCATGCTTGTGTATGGTGACAAAGGCTTGGATGCCTCTTGATGAGTAGCCTACAAATTTTCACCATCCAAAACAAAGTTGCACGGTCCAATCCGACGCTCCATTCCATTTATATGGGTGCATGACTATAGGGGGTCCCCCACTCGCTCCATTCCGCCGAACACCATCGGTGTGCACCTTTGATGAGAACACTGAGGAGGTAGAGGATGGAAAGATTTAAATGCGACCTAGCAAAAGACCAACCCCATTAGATCCTTGTTTTATTTCATCTAAATCCAACAATAACCAATAAATGTAAAGAGGGGCCTCATAAACATCCAATGGGCTTGTGACCTTGGGACCAGTTCTGGCCCATTAAAAAAACCATGTAAAAATAAAATGCTTGCGATCACGGTGGGACTCGAACCCACAATCTCCCGCTCCGGAGGCGAGCGCCTTATCCATTAGGCCACGCGATCACCTCGTCTACTATTTACTACCCAACCAAAGTATTGTAATATATCAATGAAATTTCCTTGCACTATTGGCTTTCCCAGTTTTATGTACCTAATCAAAATATCATTTTATTGTTCTAGGTGGAGCAGTTAGAAATCACCAATTACTAGTGCTCCCCACATTTATACTTTTCTATGTTCTAGCTTGTTTGCATTAAAATGCATAGGAATTCATGGCAAATGAGCTCCATTCGAAAGGATTATTAAGAAGGTGATATATGAATCATCTGATGAGAGATGAATCATATACGGAATAAGATATCAGTGTAAATGGATTTTGATTGTTTCAGAATCTAAATTACTAGGGTGATGACTGTGTAATCATTTCTCATCTGCCCCTGATTCACTTTTCTTTAAAGAGAGAGTTATTTGATGATTATTTTTGCATATTCATATTAGTTCTTCTTTTTTAACTACTTATTGTCAGATTTATATGTTCCATTATAAACAAATAGGCTCTATAAGATTGGAAGTCACACATTCTAGTTTCTAAGCTAGAAAAAAATGTACCAAGTGCCTTTTTAAAGGTTTTTTCAACTCTATCTACAACGGCTTTTGTTCTTTGTAGAAAGCAGATTTGGAGAACCGGATCCCCTGTCGGGGGTGACACGTGAGCTTGTTGAGTTTGAAAAACGCTGTTGTCTTCAAAAGAAAGCTCTGTCTTTTAAGTACAAAATAAGTGCAAAACAATGTGCCACCCCTTGATTGGTCCAAATAGGATTTCCCTGATTGTCCAAACAAGGGATCTGATTTCCATATTTGGACAATATTTGTCAGAAAAGTGGTTTCCGTTGTGTTAGAGAAATATATTTCATAGAGAAGAAAAAATGTTTGCCACCCCGGACAGTGTAAATCCAAACTGCGTCTCTAGTTTTTTTTTTCAAATCTGGTTATATGCAAACATGACCTGAAGTACAAAACTATTTGTTTGGTAGGAAGAAGGGTAAAAGGATAGTAGAAAAATACGAACTCGACAAAAAAATTAAAAAAAAAAAAGTTTTATTTGGTAGCTCACTTGCCAAGGCACAGCCCTTCCATGATGGTAAGAGACTTGGGTGAGTGTTTATGAGGTGCGTGTGATACTTACCTTCTCAAAAAATAAAAAAGTTTCTACTTCATGTTGTTTGGATGGAATTTATAAGTACTTAGGTAGTTAGTTACCTTTCCAAAAATTAAAAAGAAAAAGTTTTAAAAGAAGAGTAGAAAAGCTCTTACATTGCTGTTTGGAGGGAAAAGTGGAGGGGAGAATAAACTTGAATGTGGCATAAAATTTGTAATTGGGCCTGTTTGGATGCATGGTGAATTGAAATACGGTGAAGTGAAGTATTAAATCAAGAGAGAGAATAAAATATAATGTTTTCTAATAATATTTTGTTTTTAGTTGCTTGGTATGAATCTTTTTTACTTTCTGTATAAAAAAGAAAAGCTCTTTTGTCTTTTAGTTGAGAAATGAAATTTCTTTTTTTACTTTTTTTATAAAATTCGGAAAAAATTTTGAAATTATGTATTTTTGATATGACCGCTTGTCATTTCTTGTCTGAATTCACTTTACTTTAACTTAAGTAGTTAATTGCCAAGCACGCCTAGGGTTTCTTTTTCTTTTTTTTTTTTTAACTCTTTCAAAAGTAAAAAGTCAAGGAGAACCGTCGAAGTAGAATTCTACCTTCTAATGCTTTTTACTTTGAGCCCATCTTTTCCTTATTTATAATTTGACCCCAACTTTACCTTTACTCTCCCTCTTTATGTAAGGAGAGGTGAATAATAAGCTCTCAATTATCAACGTGAAACAAACGTAGCGTGCCCCAGCAATCTCCTGTGAGTCCACCAAACATAATAATAAAAAAGTGAAATGATATACATCCTCACAATTTCAGAGCAAAGTTGATCAATGCTCCTTCCTGAAAGGATATACACCCAAACCATTGGACCAAAAAGACAATGGGATACAAACTCCATCCAGCCAGTTGATTGTGCACCCTCTCCTTGTCTAATCTGTTCTTTTCTTTCCTTCTTCCTACTTTTTATTTATTTGTAGAGTTGGCATGGCACTGGGGTGTGAACCTACACGCCCAGGCACACAGGCCTCTTCCACTGAGCTATGAGGCATGTCTCTACTTGGCCTTCAATCCCGCCTTTTGGATCTGTGCAGGAGCTTTGATTGATTTTCAGAACAAACACAGATACAAAAGATCATGGCATATAACTACAATTCCAGAAGCCATGTTTATATTCTCAGTTGACCCTTAATCAGTTCATCTTAGTTTGGTCATGGTAAAACAAATAAAATAAAATAAAAAACCCCACTTGTAGGTAACTTGGGTTACTCAAAAGAAGGAACCCTCACTTGCAATGTAAATCAATTTAGAATCACTCGATATACAAAGGCGAAAATGGGGCCAAGGGCCCTTTTTGGATCCTCAGAACTTGGTTACATGCAATCAATCAACCATATATCTAATCACCTTTAATATTGTTACCTGTAATCGGTAATAGGAAAGAACAAAACAGCTCACTCAACAGGGACAGAGGTTATCCAAACACGGACAAAGCCTCAGTCATGTATAGACTGAGTTACACCCAAGTTACCTGCACCAGGCTTAGAAAGGTCCAAATGGGCATCTAACCTACGCCAAAACTTACAGGAACATAAATCGTCATAATCTGCCAAGAAGATTCATTTCGGAAGAAAATAATTTTACAAGCAGTCATTTGATGATAACAAGGAGTCTTACACTAATATCATGTTATTTACAATCTACAACATGGTTCACTCAATCTACATTTCCACCAAATTGAGTTGTAATCAATGGACTCTAGAGAAGAAATCATGTCTTACACCACCCGCCTAAAAGATGTTTCAGTTTGAGGAGGACCAACTTCAACCCAGAAGCTGTGTTCACATTCCATCTTTTGACAATTAGCCGACATAAAATGCGAAGGATCACATTTACAGTATGAGGTTGCTTTAAGATACAAGTAAAGCAGAGTCAGCATTCTCCTTTCGCATAATATAGTTGAAGCAATAATCATATTAGTGAATGGAAGGTTTACGACTCCCGATACTTAGTCAGATCAAATGTCAGTGTTCTAGAGCAGCTGCAAAGAGTACAGGAATTTTTGTATTACTTCACAGAACTGGACTGACAAGTACATAGAGACAAAATGGAAGACAAACAAAGAATAAAAATTCACCTTCTTTCAGAGTCTCTGTAAACACCAACCAGCGCTTCAGCTTTGTCATAAAAGCTGTCCTTCAGTGAGATCACAATACTTTGGAAGCCACACCCTCCATCAGAATCTTGGTTAGCCCTCGCTCCATCGCATGATTTTGACCTGATGAAGCCTGCAACTTTGGCAACGTTCAAATTATCTAATGCAGCATCAACTTCGTCCAGTATAAAGAATGGTGATGGCCTGTAACTGAACCAATTCATGCAAGAGAGTATTAAGAATTACTTCTGACAGTCATAAGAAAAGGGCAGATTGATGAAAGCATAACCACATAAATGCTCTTTTTAGCTAACATTATATGCAGAGAACGCGAACAATGCCAACTGCAATATAACCACCATGCATCCCATCCTCTCTGCAGTAGGAAGTAGCTCATCACCACTAAACTAAGCAAGTTGAAAACATCAACTGCCATACATAAAATGAAGAGGATTCTCACACTTGCACATCCCATGTGCAGCTGGCCAAGATCCAAGCAACGGATATGTTGTGGCCCAAAAATTAAGGCCTGCCCCTTACTAAGTGACCCACACATAATAAACATGGACAGTTAGAAAATTCCTGATGGTCCAAATTCAACCAAGTGGCAGCCCACCTGATGTCTGGTTCTCCCTAATTCCCAACTAGGCAATTTAAAATGTCAGATGCACCTGTTGGTTGGCTTAAAAGTTCATGTGTGCATAGAGGACTGAATGTGGACCCACAACTGGAGAGCATTGACTGGATAAAACTTGAATTAAATACCTTTAAAGTTGAAAGTAAACGGAAGAAAGCATTCAAAGTCAGACAGCATGTCATACACTCGTGACAGTTTTCAGCAATGTGAATCAAGACAAATGGTACCTTCACATGTTTGCGTCAAGAAGTACCTGTGAATTGAGAAGAGTAAAGCGAGGGCGGCCACAGTCTTTTCCCCACCAGATAATTGTTCCATATCCCGAAAGCGCTTTGTTGGGGGCATGGCAGTGTACTTAATGCCATGTAAGAAAGGATCATCCTCATTTTCTAGGTTCAAGTATGCAGTTCCACCTAGAGGATGTGTGCTGCTTTTTGTTAATTGTTTGTAAATTTTGTCAATATTACTAGAAATATGGTCAAAAGCCTGCATGAACAGCTCATATCTGCACCAACCAAAATTGACCAATGAACATTATTAATTCTTGAAAGTCTAAGAAAAACAGTTGACACCTTGCAAGCTAGCTAGCCAAAACAGGAAAGCAATAGCGCATGTAAAATAGAGACATGAGGATCTGTAATTCCAAGTTTCTATCACGATAATAAAAAAACGACAAGTCCTACTTATTTACAGCCAGTTATTCAATGCAATCTTATTACATGTTTTTTTTTTTTTTTTTGTTTTTCTGTCATGGTAATCTTATTATATGGTCTTGCCAGACAGAAGACTTGCAGATTAATACGGCTACATCATTCTTACATAATTCAACATTTTGAAAAGAGTTGTCACGAGTGATGCAGGCCAGATTCTTGGTCTGGCAGCCCATTGGGCCCAAGCCCATAAAAAGATCTTCAAATCGTGCAAGAGTTTTATTTTTAGTATTTGCTGAATTTTAGGGATAATTATGAGATTAATTAGAAAGTTAATTTATTTTGATTTAGAGTTCATTTTGATAAGATTTGTTTCCAAGAATAGATTAGGGCATGAATCTATATAAAGGATTGTAATCCCTCTTGAAGGAAGTTCATTGATTAATAAAAATTTCCCTTGCGTTTTCCTCTTGGTTATTTTTGTCCGTGGTATGAGACCAGGACGTTTTGGATCCATGGATCCCTATCCCTAAGCCCTTTGGCTTGGAGTTTAGCCCGTTGGCTATCCATCTTCCCCACGCTGCTTCAATTGGTATCAAAGCGAAGATCCATTCTCATATCGCCGTTCCGATCGCCAACATAGGTAACCCATGCACTCATCTCCGATTTGATTTCATTATTCATCATCATCATCCATTATCATCCCCCTCCCTAAGCCGAAAACTAGAAAACCCACCTTCAAGTCTTCAACCATTCCGTCCACAGAGCTCATCACCGAAGCCATTCACATAGCCACACCCGAGCCAAATTGAACCCCCACACCTACTGTCAGCCCTCCAATCCCAACCCAAATTTTAAAATACAATAAAATTAAAAAAAAAAAACTCCCTGCCGGCCAAAACCTCTTCCCAATTTCGCCGAAACTCTGAATCCAACCACTAAAAACCATCCATTCCAAAAAAAAAAAAAATTTAACATAAAATAAAACCAAATGACCCAAACTCCCTTATTCAAAAATCCCCAAAATCTAAAACCCTACGTTCCCAGATTTGCCAAAGCCCGTCTTCTCACTTTCCCCAAATTTCCCTAATCCCAAAACCCAATCGAACCCCACCGACAATCCCTGAATCCCTTCATCCTCATTTGAACCCCACTCCAAATCCCTAAATCTAAACCCCATTCCCCAAACCCAAAACTGCCGGAACCCAACCCCTCCTCAAAATCTCAGAACCCATTCCCATATTAAAAAAAAAAAAAAAACAGAGAGAGAGAGAATGAAAGTGGAGAGATTAGAGAATAAGAAATAAAAAGAAAAAGGGTAGAAGGAAGACAATAGAGAACAGAGAAGCATACCTGTCACCTGAGACTTCACCATCACCCACCAGCAACCAAACCTCTCATCTTCATCGCCGTCAGCATCATCGTGTCAACACCCGCCAACCCCAACACCCCTCTTCTCCATATCCTTTTTTGGTGTAGTCCAACAAAAACGGAAAGAGGAGCAGAGAACACTTTAGACATAAGTGTTTGGGCCCACCTTCTGGGCTTGAGTTCAGGTTAGTTCTGACCCATAGTAATCAGCTACAGAAAAATAAAATAAAGGTGGGCCCATCCAACAGTCAGGTCAAGCCCGACCCAACAGCTAAAAAAGGAAAAAAAGAGAGTTGGACCCTGACACCCCATCCAGAGGACAATCCAGTCTTTCAGCTTGATCAATCTCAGCTGTTGATTCTCAAAAGCCAATATGCAAATCTTTGGGAGCTCCAATGAAGTTCAAAGAATGTTGTATGAGCATAAATATGGAGATGGTATTATGCAAATGAGGTATACTTAGAGTAGTTCCTCAATCTGAAACAAGGAGATTGGACAGTTGACAAATATTCTGATCGGTTTTCAAGGCTATAAGTATGTGAACTGGAACAGAGTGAGCTCCATGATTTGAATCACCTTATCAAAGGCTTGAGACCAAACATATTGCAAAATATGAATTACTGCGAAACCATTCATGATGACTAATGGGAAGCAAAGCAATTTGTGTTGAGAGCATACTTAAACGGTCTCGCTTGCGAAAAGCCAGGATGCAAGAAGAAAAGTCTCCGCAAACCACAGAAGTCCCTGTGGTGGAACCAGTCTTGGAGATTATCAAAAGTGAAGTTGAGGAAAAAAATCAAGACACTAATGATTTCTCAACAAATTCAGATGAAGAAGTGCAAGCACCGAAGGAAGAATATGCGGACTTTGAAGAATTGAATTAGTCAACCAAGAGCCTGATCAACTGGTAGATTTCATCATATGCTCAAATCCTAAAGAGCCAATAAAAGCATCAAAAGAACAGGATATTGTTTCAAAGGTAGAAAAAGAAGAGCAAATCATTAAGGTTCCCCACATTGAATTCATCCTCGGGAATCGACTGTGGATATCAGAAGATTGTGAGCAGCTGGTACAAATTCAGAAATCGAAGCATCAATTTGTTCGAGCGTGAGTCCAAGCAACATCCAACCATCAAAAGAGGCAATATCTAAAATTTTCGTGGAGTAAACGCTTAAGTGAAGCTTACACACCATATGAAGATCCACAAGAGAATAGAAAGTTTGTGCGTTTGATCTTCGACCCATGACCCAGGCTGTCAACTATTGAACTCAAGGACGAGTTCCCTCCAAGAGGGGGGGAACTGATAGTCTGATGCAGGCCAGATCCTTGGTCTGGCAGCCCATTGTGCCCAAGCCCATAAAAAGATTTTCAAATCATGCGAGAGTTTTATTTTTAGTATTAGCTGAATTCTAGGGATACTTATGAGTTTAATTAGAAAGTTTATTTATTTTGATTTAGAGTTTATTTTGATAAGATTTGTTTCCAAGAATAGATTAGAGCATGAATCTATATAAAGGATTGCAATCCCTCTTGAAGGAAGAAGTTCATTGATTAATAAAAATTTCCCTCGAGTTTTCCTCTTGGTTATTTGTCTGTGGTGTGAGACCAAGACGTTTTGGATCCATGGATCCCTATCCCTAAGCCCTTTGGCTTGGAGTTTAGCCCGTTGGCTATCCTAATTTAACTTTCTTTTATAACTTCAACAGGGATGCAAGAAAGGCACGATGCCTATAAACAGAGCTATAACATTCTTACTTTTGTTTTATACATTAAAAAAAAAATGATAAACTCAAACATGCATCTCATTGAAAGATTTAACATTATAGAAATACTAATTCATATCAATATAAAATAAATTTATACACAAAACATTTAAAATAATTAGAATACAAACACTGACAATAAAGAATTAATTAGTAACAGCGAGATTTGTCAATGAAAAAGGAAATAAAATAACAAATCGTGCCTCTTTTTTTTTTTTTTTTTGCTATTGGTTCTTTAATCTATGTTTATCAAAAACTAGTATGTAACTGACACAAATCATTTAAATGTCCAGTAACTTTTCTTTTTTTATCAGTAATAATTTCTTTTTTATACTTAGCACAAAGAAGTTTTTTCCCTTATAAAACAATTATTCTTTTCTTTCAAAATTAAAAGACAAAAAGGTATCCATCTTTCAACAAAGAAGCATGCATGTCACATAAAACACCTACATATTTATGAACATATTTGACACTGGAGAGAATTCCATAATGTAAGAATTTAGAAGTATCACCTTTGCTGCTTCTTAGAGTTGTACTTATCAGCTATCACCTTCTCATCTCTCCTTGCTGTTTCGAATTCTTCAATTACTTCTTTTTCCTTCTCTTGCAGAGCTTCATATTGGCCAAGAGCTTTCAAATTAGGAGCTGTTCTTTCAATTTCAGATACCAAAGAATCCATCTTCTGCTTGAATTCCACCTCAAGCTTCTCCCTCTTAGAAGGTCCCTCATCCTGCGAACGTGCCTCGATTTCCATAGGGTCTTTCGGAAGTTTTATCTGCTCTAATTCACACTTCTCCAATAATTCCTGCTTCCGTGATTTCAGTTGTTCAATCTGTGTCTCCTGTAATACCAAAACAAAATTGTCTATAAATGGAAATTATAGCAACTTGTTTTCTCAGTAGTGAACTATTTCAGAAGAACATGGTCACTATGACAGCTTCTGAAAACTGCACAAAAATCCAACATCTCTGACATCAATATAAATAACTAAACCAGATCAAGGGAATGACATGAAGTTGTGGTGAAACATAGACCCGTAAGTACCATTTCAAGAGAAAAAAAAAAAAAACAACACCACCCATAAGTCAGGCCAAGCCCCAGCAACCCCGTCAAGTCAGACCAAGCCAAGGCCCTTTATCAGAATGGGCCTTTTATCCTATTTGCATTAAAATTTGGTATCAGAGGTTTTGGGCCTTTTTTCAGAATTTGTATTTCAAAGTCTAGTTTTTTTATGGTAAGATTTTCATCATTTTGACATCTAACCTTTGAATTCATCTGACGCTTCAGTTTCCCTATGCTTCCGGTGGCACTAGTACTCTTTTTCTTTAGTTCATTCATGACCTTTTCGCAATCATCTGACTTGGCCTTCCACCCTGTACAAAGGAAAAGACAAGGATCAGCAAGTTGGCAAAACATTATTTCTTCCATTTAAAATGAAGCCCAAGATCCCTCCCTTTCCCATCTCTCCCTCTCTTCTCAACTGAACAAACGAGATGCAATTCCGTGAAACTTGATCTTTTGGTTCCTTTGAAAATGAAGCCCAAGGCATCAGAAAAGTAATTCTGACAGTAGTATAACTTGACAATGGAGGTATGAGTGTTGACAGCCAATAGTAAATAGCCCGCTGATCTTTATTGCATGTACATTTAAGAATCATTAAACATTATACCAAAGAAAACTAAGCATATCAGAAAGATAAGCTAATGACATGCTTCCATAACAATCCTCGTAGAATCAAAAATGAAGTTTTCGTTCCATAATGGATAGTAACTGCATTTAATCTCTGAAAAAGTCCCAATAGTGTTGAACTTTTGGTTTTTCCATGGTATTTCCAAGAAATTCCTCCTTACTCTTAAAGCCCTCAAGAGGGCATAGTTGATCCATTGATTAAACAGTGGCCATCCACAGAAAATTAATAATCTACACAATATAAGAACAAAGAAAAGGAAATATAAAGGAAATGGGCTCAAAAGAGAATTAAATGATAGCAAGAAAACATAAAAAATCTATTAGAAGATCATAATCATGAAAAAAAAATGATTCTTTAAATTTAAAATACCAAGAAAAAAAAAAAGACCCGCATTACCCACAAAAGTAAATAGGGAAAAGATACTCTAAATGAACAAACACATGGTCTATGTATTTTAATAACTAATAGGGACCATTTTTATTTTTATTTTTTTGAGAAATTAAAAGGGACCATTTTGTTCGAGAAATATTTTAAATCATACTGTACATTTATCCAAGGTAAGGTCCATGGTTCAAAGTTTCATATTGATTATGAAAGTCAGAAAGGGAATTGGAATTTCTAGACCCAAGCACCCAAGTACTTCATGTGTGCACCAAAAATAGTATAAGATGCATAAGTTGCCTTCATTTAGTGATCATAACAATCTCATAAGGAGACTCCAAAATTGACAGCTACAACATTCCTTCTAACCATTCTTTTTGTATGCTCTTGATTCAATGGTTATTATCATTAAATCAAATTCAAATTTTTAGCCAAAAGAAATAGACATTTGATACACCCATCCAACCATTCAATATGCACATTCATAGCCACCCTGTTAAATCCTCTTCCCCGTCACCACCAACCCCCAAATTGTTACAGTCTATAACAAAGTGTGTCTCACAATGACTTGCGAAAGGAAAAGATTAGCATTCAAAAAAATAAAAAACTTGGGATAGGCAAAATCATATTTTGCAAAGGGTTTCTGGGTTCTAACTTTATTAAGGGAAAAGAGGGAAGGGAAACAGGCAAAGAGCTGATTTTTGAAGATCAAAGATTTTCTATTTCTTGATTCATCCTAGGTGACATAATATCACAATGATCTAATTATAAAATTAAGGTTGGCAACTGTACCAGAAACTTCTTCCCTCAATTCATTCATCAAAATTTCAGCTTGGTCTTTGGCTTCTTTGGCTTCAGCTTCTTTCTGCTGTATTGTCTCCAGCTCTTTACCTAAAGATTGGATAGACGATCCCAATTTCGCTATCGGTGCCGCCATGTCCCGCTTTTGCTCATACTCCAGCCTGTCATGCAAGGAGGTTTTAGTCATGGAATGGAACTATAGGTGATTCATTTTCTTTTGAAATCACACATATTATGCATTGTAATTTGCAAACAAGCCCATGCAGAAACAAATTTTCAGATTGAAACCCCTAACTGTGAATTAAGAGTTCCACGGTGGTAATTGGTAAATAAATACACATAAAAATTTGAACCCTGATGCATCAGGATGTGTAGAGCATTCAATGAGCATTACCTACAAGTGGAGCCATGGTTGGTGACAGAACGCTGGTGTGGTGGTCATAAGATTAAGGGCATGCCAAAAAATCTTCCATATTAGAAGATTCTAGCCAACTAATACCTACAAAGTGTAAAAACAAAATCTATTTTTGCTTCGGTAAATAGAGGGGTCAACTTTTGGCTGACCGGAATCATTTTTAACAAATTAACTTCGCACTGTACCCCAACAACAGTTGGTTTTTTTTTTTTTTAATGTCAAGAATTGTAGCGTTGGTAAATGGAAAGTCAATCATTGAAACATGGACCTACAATGGAAAGCACACACTTGACGCGTTTACCCTAACTATTTCCTGAATAAGTTGCTCAACAATGATTTCTAAACTGTATTAAGCAGAAAATCAGCAGTAGTTGATTCTTTTTCTTTTTTCTTTTTTTTTTTTTCCTTTTCTTTTTGAATGGCTACTTTCATTAATAAAAGCAAGCAGAAAAATAAAGCCGGACAAAGATTATATTAAAAAAATAATAAAATTAGAGAAGGAAGAGAAAATAATCAAGAGAGAACATCCAGTGTATAAGACTAACATGAACTCGCTCACCCTATCAGTGAATTATTTAGTTAGACCTTTTAAGAATTGAAGAATTACCCCTAATACTAAAATATGATGCATGCAAAATGATCCAAATTCCCTTATGCGTTCTACACTTAACCCTCAAGCTGAAGCATATTATATATATATATATTTTTTTTTTATTTATTTATTTTATTTTTATTTTTATTTTTTTTTGTGTGAGAGGTACCTTGGTGCATGTTGTTTGCAGATGATAGTTTGGTGGATGAATAAGAGAATTTGACGGCGGGAGGCTTTAGAATCCAGAGGCTTTAAAATAAACCGTACAAAGACAGAATATATGGATTGCAACTTCAATGGGCATATCATGGTTTAAAAAATCAACCAAGTTGACTTGGCCTCGTCACATACCGAATCGAGTCCTATGGGACTCAGACTCAAATAAAGCGACTCGGCCTCGAGTCCTAATGGGACTTGACCCTCCAACCATTTTATTGGAAATTGGGACTCAACCCGACTCACACTCAACTATGGCTGAGTAGGGACAAAACTGGGGACATATACAAAGAGAGCTCAAACAACTGTGAGAATTGAAGCCCAAAAGATACCACAAAGAGGTTCTTTCCGTTACATTGGCTTGATAATTAGTAAGGACGGAGAGATTGATGAAGATGTCGAACATAGGATAAAAGCGGGTTGGTTGAAGAAGAGACTTACTTCTGAAGCGCTTTGTAAGATCGAAGGAAAAATTTTACAAGACAACGATTAGACCAACTATGACCTATGGAACAGAATGTTGCCCAATCGGGAAGCAATATGTGCAAAAAATGGATGTAGCAAAGATAAGAATGTTGAAGTGGATGTGGTAAAACTAGAGGGATAGAATTAGAAGTGAGCACTTTCAACATATGCACAAAATGGATATAGCACAAACTAGGAAGCATAGAATTAGAAGTGAGCACTTTCAATAGCATTTAGTGGTAGCATCAATAGGGGATAAAATTAGAAAAACCCGTTTGAGATGATTTGGGCATGTCCAACATAGGCCAGCAACGGCTCCGGTACGGAAAAGTTTGGCTATGTAGATTGATAGCCCGCCAAGGGGAAGGGGTAGACCGAAGAGGATGGGATGGAGGTAGTAAAAATGGATCTAAAGAGAAGCAACTTATTTGAGGATTTGGCTCAAGATAGATCGGAATGGAGAAACAAAAATCATGTAGCCAACCCCAACATGGTTGGAACAAGGCTTTGATGATATATATAGGGAGATACTCCTATGAGAGCATATCTTACCTTACTATGAGAGATAAGGTGGGAGCCCTCACATCCATATCCAATGGCAACAACTTAAATGTCAAGGCCCCCACCTTATTTCTCATAGTAAGGTGAGAGTTGCTCTCATAAGAATATATATATAAATATATATATATATATATATATATCATGACCACGTCACATAACAAATCCTAAAGCCTACTTCCAAGAACCTTAGTAAACAAATCAGCTAACTGGCTCTCCATTGGCAACACTTTCTTCTTGACAAAGTGGCAATAAACTAAATACTTTTTTCCTTCCAAAGGCTACCTGATTATCACCATGCAACTTCACTGGAATCAAAAATCCAAACCCCAGTCTTTCAATAAAGTACTAATCCACATGAGCTTACAAGCGCTGTCCACCATTGCTCTTTACTCTACTTCCACACTTGAACAAGCAACAATATTCTTTTTTAACAAGCAACTATTTTTTTTCTTTTTTTTTGTCTCTATTCTTCCAAGTCACCTCCCACTGCATGCAATAGCTTGAAGTAAGTAGATCCATTTGTCTAACCAGTAGAAACCAAACCACCAATTCGAATCTGAATAAATTTCCACATTTCCCACCAACCAATTCAATTTGGAAAGTTGTTTTGATGAGTTAGTAAACACAGTTCAAAGTTTACGCAAGTCTGATTTACTTGGTTCGAATTTTTAATTGGAAGGGTTATTCAATTTGTCCGATTAATTTTATTTGAATCTTTTTTATTAAATATGTAATCTTTATATTTTTTAAGTTGGTAAAATTGATTTGCTCTGATTTAGTTTATATATGAATTTTTAAATGAATGAAATTCCTACAATTGATTTTATAATATTTGATATTATTTGATATACGATTTAACTAAGGCGCAAATGTCCATTCAAAAACAAGGTTTGATATAATATACATACGATTTGTTTTCAATGTTTTATAATTTTATTTGAATACCTGAAAAGAATATCATTTCTTGCGGGCTACAAATGTGAAATGCCCTAGGTGAAAAAACCTAATATAAGACCCACTATAGGGATGGTGGTTATCTGAAAGTCTGGATCTCTACTGATAAGCTGCAAGCCTAAATCAGGTTGTCAGTTTGAGAAGACAACTCAGTATTCAGTACCACTGTTAGCTATATGTTAACCTGGGCATCTATGTTTGTCCAGTTATTTTCATCAGTTTGGACATTTTCACCGATTGTCATTTGGAAGTGAAGTCTGCTCTATTTTAAAAGTTCAAAACCTTGGATTTCTGCCTTCCATATTTCGTTGTGAGGTTGTTTTAATTACAATATCACGAACTTATTCTATATTTAGAATTAGATCTGAAAAGATGCATCTTATAGTTATAAATGCAATTTTCGAATATTTCAGACATCATAGAGGATCATAATATTTGCTTTACATGACCATTCAAAAAAAAAAAAATTTATTTGCTTTACATGGTGCATGTTCTTAATCAATTCTGAATCCAAATGAGTATGACTAGTTGCTTGCTAAGCTATCAAGCTCATTCTACTTTTATACTTCATATTGCAGATGGAAGATAATAGTTAGGGTAACATTTTAGTACATTGTAGACCAAGTGGCAAGGTTTTAATATCTTGTAGGTATAACATCCTCAGTGTCATGGTTGTAGGATGATTAGTGTTTATGAAAATTAAATCTTGACTATGCATACTCTTAAGTTATGGAAATCATCTATTAATTTTATTTTGTATGATCACACTGTGAGTATTTGAGAAAACAAAATAAAAAAGGGTGCTATTTAACTACTGACTTTAACCATATTTGATCAAACATGACAGTCACACCTTGAGATTCAAGAAACCTGGATCTTGAGGCATGACATGAATAGTACCTATGATCTTCAGATGGTACGATTTTCCAAAAATGTGGTCTTGATCTTACATAATCATTGTAAAATGTCCCTATCTTGACTAAATTGACTCAAACTTGTCTGAACTTGAAAACCATGCTTGAAAAGTACTTAGTGACAAAAGGACAAGAGTCTGAAGATAATAAAAACATGAGAGCTTACAGGAGGTAGAGTATATAGATGCATGCAACAGAAACAATATGGCAGATGGCAGCATGAACAAAGGGTAAACTACAAGAAAAAAGTGTGCTAAATACATACTGGTATTTCAATTTTGACATTTTGGTACTTAGACTAAGTCTTTTCTCGGACATTTCTTGAGCAGCCTGAAGTTGGTTCTCTTCATACTCACGGATGTTTTTCACTCCAACAGATGCACTGAAATCCTTGTAAATTCGGTCCACAATCTCATTGATCCTCTTCTCAAGCTTCTTGATGTCCTCTGATCTCTTTTTTATGACACTCCTCAACTGTGAATATGATAAAAAAAAAACCATTGAGAAAAATAAAAAAAGAAAAAACTGAAAAATGATAGAACAATCAGAAAAGAAAGCACAATGCAACCACCTTTTGAAATTCAGGCTCAAGACGCCTAATCTCTTCTTTAACATTTAGCTTTTCCTGCTTTAACTTAGAAAGTTTCTCCTGAATATTTTTCTGCAGGGGAACTATTTGAAGTAAACAACCAGATTCAAAAAGAAAAGGTAGGTCCAACCAGGTCTCACATGCAAAAGCACTTCCAGATGCAAGCACTCACGTGCACACATGCACATATTCAAACACACAGAGACATTGAAACAAATAAAGCGTGCATGATGAGGCACGTGAGAATACTAGATGAATCATTTTTCCTCGTCCTGCAAAGCATTTTTCCTGCATGGCTTTAGTCACAACATAACAGAAATAGCTACATGATCCTGAAGGTAATAAGATGTTGCAACAAAGTTCCTTAAACATGTACTTGCATTTTTGCAGTTTGGATGTGCTGGACACGAAAGCAGCGGAAAATAATCCCAGCTGCTAAGCAACCAGGAACTTCGACAAGTTTGGAAGCAAATGAACTCATCAGAGTGTCAGTCTAGGGGAATGGCCATAGTTGCTATAGTGCAGAATACAATACGAAAATGAGGAACACAGACACTTCAGAAGAGGTTCCAGACTTCCTGTATGGGAAACAAAGCATCTGCATGACAAAAGCTATTAGGAAATACGAAATCATGGATGTTAGGGGGAAAAAACCAAGTTACAATTCCTTTAAAACTACTTTAGAGTCCAGATCATTTCCAAATTCATCAACATTATCACTTTGTTTTTTGGGGTGAAGTTGGACTACTGGTCAGCAGTGATACTTGAAACTTGAAAACCCAGGGATTGACCCCTGGGCATGTATGTGATACCAAGGTGCCGAAACCACTGAACCATGAGTGTAGCTATCAGATCATCACCCATTGTATGAAAAGCAACTCATTGGCTGACTAATCAGGGAGCAGAAACATTTATACAATAAAAGCTGCAGTCAACAAAGAAAAAGGAACACAGAAGGTGCCCAAAAATTGGACATGGAAAACAGATGGGAAGTAGCATCCGTATCTGAGAATGAAATGGATCAAACAGAAAGAATTCACGGACCAGGTGAATCCCTTCATTAGCATCTTGCAGTACAGAAAATAAAATCTTACGAATAACTGTGCCATTTCTGAATTTCTAACTTTTATTTGCAATTTGACTGATGTTCAAACACTGTATACATGAAGGACTTCATCTGAAAAACATCATGTTTCTTCAGAAGCATTACAGTAGATGGTTATAAGCTACCCGTAAAGAATTTAAAGTCTTCTCTGTGCAGACTATAGGGATGAACAATAATGCATTCCACCGCATGCTTGGCAGGTCATGAAGATGATAAGAATGCTGGCTAGTCCAACAGAATGACAACATATATACTATTACTAGGGTTGCAAATGGGTCCCCAATTCTCTGAGTCTCCAATGTCTCCGACCCCCCCAAAAAAATCCAGGTTTGAAACTCAATTTAAGTTCCAATTAACAAACGGGACCAGATCCAGAACCTAATTATGGGTCTGGGAAACAAATGGGTCCAGTTCCAGAACCATACTGGTTCCGATCCATGGACCCAGCCTGTTTGCTTTAACATCTAATTGTACTCCGCGCAATGCCACCAATTGGCCTAATTTTTTCAATTGCTACATCTCACATGGATCCAGCAACCAATGGGCCCTACATAGTTAGCCATGTCCCCTACTAATCAGCATGGGTTTAGTGCTTTGGAAGCAGTAGAAGATCAGGTTTATAAAGTATAATAAAGACAGAGATCTGAAAGTACGCATCCTGTTAGGTGCCTCCTGAGTCCCAATGTTCTCTGAGACATGTAGACGAAAACCAGGAATGGAAAAAACCAAGCGCAGTTTTGTGTAGTCGAGAAGAAGAGCTCTAACCACCTCCACAAGTTCAATTGGGATGCACTACAGGACAAGATCAAGAACTGGATCAATGCAATCAAGATCCATCAAGACTCTTCTCTGACGAGCGGATCCTCTGCAATCACGTCTTCTCCACCTCCAACACGATCAAGGGATCGTTCTTTGCTGAGATCTGCAATGTACAATGCCATTTTCCCTCCCTCCCTCCCTTCCCGTAGCTGGAACTAGAGCCCAGTACTCTTATCGGAACTGGAACTGGAACTGGAACTAGGAAACAGGTTCAAGCCAGAATGGGTCTAGAACTGGAACCGGAACCACCCTTTAGAAACGGTTTCAGTTCTAGCATGGTTCCAGCCCAGACATGACCTGTTTGCATCCCTAACTATTATTACTCATTGAAATTGTCAATTATAGAACAAGGATTAACTAACACCACCACCACCAACCACAACAACAGCAAAAGATGCATTCGAATACATATTCATCATTTTACAAATGACGGAAATTTGAGGAACATAAAAATTTTCATTTTGAAGCATACCAACACTTCCTTAAAGGTTACTAAGTTTTAGATACATATCTTAATCAATTACATATTACTACAATTGTATATGTGTATGTCATATGGATATCAGCCTTTTTACAAAAATGGTAGCAGTAAATTTTACATAAAACAAGAGAAACCTATATCACCTATTCCACCATTTTAAAGCTCGAAAGCCCAAATTAAAATACTGCTAACCAGCTGCTTCCATGATATTAGTGTTCATGTTTGTAAAGTAACTTTCATAGCACCAGAACATACCCAAGCATAATTTTTACTTAAAAAAAAATTCAAAAATTATGGTAGCATGCCAACTCAGATTAGTCAGTCATCACAGCTTGCTAAGTTTAAGTATTTCACCTGGACAGTTTACATGTCTCACTGACACAATTCAAAGCGTTTTACCATGGATCATTCTAATTACCTTCTCAATCTCTTCATACTGAATCTTCCTTTCAAGACCACTAACTTCTTCAGATGCTTCAGATTCTTTTCTCTGCAACTGTCTAATTGAGCTAAGTTCTTCCATCTCTTTTTCAAACTTATCCTTTTTCTTTTTTAGTGCTGAGCAACAAAAGCAAAAATAAATAAATAAATAATTGAAATATGTTCAATCAGAAAAGAAGGCAATCAGAAAAGGTGGCAAAGGGGTGCCAAACAGAGGAGATGACAAAACACTAACCTTCAATTGTTTTATCATCCCACCTCTGTGACCTAGCTTCCATTCCTCCACTGATCCCACCAGTCATTGTACCCGATTTGGTAAGAAGGATCCCGTCAACAGTTACAACTAAATGAAGAGAACATTACTACACATCAGTTTTCACATACCTTGATGGAAACAAAGGAAACAAGAAAAACACGCGTTTTTAAAACAAATAGATAACCATTTACCCTTGTACCTCTCCCCGCTCCAGCTTAGAATCTTAGCTTCTTCAAGACTTTCACAAACTAGGGTATTGCCAACAGCATATATGACAGCCTTCTCCAAGGCTAGATCAAATGTTTTTAATTGTTAAAGGTTACAGAGTAGATAGCACAAATTTTGCAACTGACAGCAAAGCACTACTCAAACAAGCAGAACAATTACCAGAGAACGCCAACAGGTTTTGAAGATATGTTATTTTATATTAGAGAGAAAAAAGTGAAGCACTAAAGCAGCACGAAATCCAGGATTCTAGTCCGAAACATTTCAGTTTGGAGCCCAAACAGAAATATGGTCTGAAATGAAATTGACAACTATGACCATGACCCTCCTCCTCCATCCCCCATTCCCTTCTCTGGAAAAGGTAGGGAAGCCCATGCCTCCTATGCAATACCTTGATAAGCCCTCCTCCAGCCATACAAGGGTCACACATGGTGCAAATCTAATGACCCAAGGCCTCTTGCCCGCCCATTGAATTTCCCACTAGTAGCAAGATCCTACCCACTTCTTCTCCCACATCTTCCTTTCATTTCTAGCCACATCCAACTCTCTGCAATTAGAGGCCGCTCCTTCATTGCAAGGTAGCCTCTCATTTAGCTCAAGCTGTCATTTTAGCTTTAGAGGTCTTCTCTTGGGAAAATGGCAAGAAAATAGTCACAGAGAGAGAGAGAGAGCCCTCCATTGGATCCACTCCATCCCCCTTAGATCTAAGCCTCGAGGAACCCCATCTACAACATCAAAATGTCCAATTAGCACAACTCAAAACCCCAATCATACCATTGCGCTGCCCAATCTACGATCCACAAAGCCCAATCAAGTCATTATTATGATGATCGAATGATAACTCAGATTTCCCTACAACATCGGTATGACACACAATTAACTCTTGACCGCATCGTTAAATAGCCAGATTCAATATCAGCGCCCACATATCCTTTTCCATCTATTTTCATTTATTTTGAATTTCTTAACATTTAGAATGTCCTTTAATCATTTCATTAATACAACTCACAGAGCATGGCCTATTTATGTTAGCTTTGGGTACCATTTTAACGGGTGATTTGGGGTGCCTAAAGCATTTCCTTGTCATAACTGAACCCACTACCCAGACTCTCCACTTAACTACTGCTCTATGGTTGTTGAGTCTATTGTCTGGCAAGTGTTGGAGTGGGTGAGCAAGTGCAAAAATTAAATAAAAATCTTCAATAAAATTAAAGAACAAAAATTATAAAAACCTTAGGTTAGAATTTTTAAATAAAATTCTTCCCTATATTCCAAGAACAATTTTTTTTTTTTTAAAAATCCACTCTCCATCTATTTCGCCTCTCTGATTTTGAGTCAGTACTTAGCACCTACTTAATGGGGATTCCTGCTTGCAAAATGCACTATCCTAGATCAGCAACATCATGGAATAAAGAAAGGTCAAAAGGCAAATAAAAGATTGGCAGGCAAGTGACTTCACACTTTGAGTGGCAGTAGATAAATTTCAATGTAGTAGGGGTTTGAGATTTGAGGGAGTACACCATTACAATGAAAAAGAAGACCAAACATCAATCTGAATTTTCCTTTTGCATTATCACAGTTTTTATAATTTAATGAAAGGGGAAAAGGAAAGAACAATATAGAATCTCAATGAAGTAATCGGATACCAAATACATACACAAAGAGCATAGGCTACAAAACCAGCCCCCAAAAGGAGACCGCGCTGCTAAGAGAAAGGCATTACATCTCCAACAAATTTAATCTAAATTTACAGATCATCAAAAACATACAAATCAGACATGCATCGATATGAATCATCTGGTCAATAGAAACAAACTTGAATTGCACATTGTTCTCAACTAACCATTCAAGATGACATCTTTATTCTTAAAAATCAAACTTTTTCTTGGAAAATGGACAGTTGATCATGTTGTAGGTAGTCGGTAACAGTATATTTTCTTACACGGAATTGCTACCCGCTTTGAAATACTTCAATTTTGATAGAATCAAGTTTCTGCTACTGATAAGATAAATAAAAATAAATAAATCATAACATCCAATATAGCTCACCAACAAATTAAAGAGTGAGTTTTGATACTTGTGAAACTAAAGTTGCAGAGTTAAAGACATGCATATACACATGCATGTGGGTTCAAGCTTGCAGATTCACATGTACCAAGATATGGTTAATATATTGTTACATCCATGGAAAGCTACAGCCCAGTTTATTTGCAAAGGATATTGGATTACATCAAAGATCAGCTTCGCAGTTCCACCCAATGTGCGCAACTTCTCAATTACTGGCTTTACACGGACTGACTGAAGAGGAATGAACGTCTGAGGAGGGAGCCTGTGCTCCTTCAAATACTAAAAAAGGAGCAAAAGAATTTTACAGGTATGTTATTGTCTATAGTAGCACCAAAGTTCAAATAACTTTAAAAACATGACAGATCTAAAACAAACAAATGTACTAACCAATCAAAAACTGATATGCTAAAACAAGTATATGGCATAATTCCAGTAAGAAAGCAATTAAACCCAAGAGTAAAAACAAAATGCTCCAATAATATAAAGAATGGCCATGCCAACAGTCTCTAATCTTGATCACAATATAGTTATTTTAATTCCCAATGATAATAAAACCAATACATGACTACTATTCGTAAGCAGTTAGTTAAAAGGGTATAAGAGCCAAATGAGTGCAGTCTACTCATTGTGAACTAAAACTAAAAAGGCCCGGAAGGAATTGTAATTCCTAAGGGCCCATTTAGCAATTTACTATTAAAGTAAAAGTAATGTAAAGCATCAAATCAAGAGAATAAAATATAAGGGGCTATGAGGGTATTTTTGTCTTTAGTGGATTGGTAGGGAATCTTTTTGAATTTGTGTAAAAAGTGGGGTTTTTATCATTTAGTCGAGAAAGGAGGTTGCTTTTTGACTTTTTTTTTAAATAAGGAATTTTGAAGATGTGTACTTTTGATGTGACCCCTTGTCTGAAAAATAAAGGCTTTACATTACTTTTACTAACCTAGTAAATTGCCAAACGGGCCCTAAGGTATATGGACAATACCTAATGTTAATTGAACTGTCAAATTGGTCGATCCTGCTAATTTTTTATTTCTTTTAAAAAGTTAACAGATTTTATTATTTAACAAGGAATGAGAGCTCAAAGAGGGAAAAGACCCATAGAGAACACTGAAAACTCCCTTCAATGAGCCACAAATGGCATCCTTCTTCAAGTTAACTACATCCTCAATAGGTTCTCCAGGAACAAGAGTGTATATATTTTGAAATGTGCATTCGTTTCTGGCACGCATTGACTGAGTCAATCACACGTGAAGACTTTCTCTCAAAGTTCTTCGTTTGAGAATTGAGACAAACACCACAAGGGCAAAGGCTCAACTTCACTGGCAAGGAAGTAGAAAGTGATAAAGCACATGGTAAATACCTTAATGCATTCTTTTCCAGTGTGTTCATCTTCAACCACTACTGCATCCATAAATTTACCCATAGCAACAGTAACAGCAAGGTTAAACTTGTTTTGTGTCGGTCTACAAAGATCAGTCATGCGGCCATGGACACCTGGAAAGAGGCGTTTGAGACTCTCAACTGCTTCAGACAATCGAGCATCTCGTTCACTTTCATTTTTATCAGCCTTATATTCACGTAACTGGGCTTCAATTTCACCAAGCTTTGCCTTCAAAGAGTCAAATTTTGTCCTATATAAAAGAAAAATGTACCATGAATTAAAAGAGTATCAAGCTTTATATGAAATGAAAGTATGTGTGAGGCGAAGAGAGTCAAACATGCATGAATCAGCAATTGAACATGTATGCATAAAGAATCGGTTGTCTGGTTTATATCTGATGCATCAACACCACGTCAAAACTGCTACACAGTGGAAAAGGCGTAAAGCATCCAATCTGAAAACATTTAACTGACCTTGACTGCCTGTGTTTATCTTGAAAATCACTTAATTTCTTTTTTGCACGTGACAGCTCTTCTGTATGTTTCGCATGGGCATCAGTGACTTTTTTAAGTCTTGCCTGCATTTGCTCATCCTGTGATGCCAGCCCCTCTTCGCGGCTGCTCAATTGTTGAAGATTTTCTTCCACATTTTTCTGAGCTTCAACATCAGCATGCTGCTGCCTATCTAAAACCTCTTTCTCATCTCTTAATTTTGCAGTTTTTGTCCCAGCATCTTCCTTTCTGCAATATGAGATTCCATTGGCAACATTAAGGTATTTATGTGAATTGGCAATTATATAGAAAATTACAGCATGGAAACAAATGAAACAATCCACTCACTTAAGCACCATATCTAGAGAAGCAGTTGCAATATGTTAAAAAAAAAACACCGTCCATGCCATAAGTTATTTATTTGAAGAACACCTCATTTTATCACCATCAAATACAGTAGACTTTTTTTTTTTTATAACGAATACAGTAGACATTTTTAGCAGTCAAAAGAAAAAAATACATCAGGCTTAGAACATGCAAAGCAGCAAAAGCACAAACTCATGCCTGATAGCATGCATCACATTCAGAATACGCTCTCATAGACTCATACCATCCATACTCCAAACACATGCTGGACTCAACAATGTTGCAAAACTACGATCCTAGAAACTTCTCTGGTATTTGAATGTTCTAATGGCCACCAACAGTCATTCAGAGCAAAAGCTGACAAGAATTCACTGTAAAAAAAAAAAGGAACATTACCCAGTGCGGGCCCCACCAAAGCAGGGTCCTAGGAGGGTCCAGACTAGAGACAAACCTAACCTTTGACAATTATGCACAAAGTAGCTACTCGCAAGTCTTGAACCTGCATTATCATGCATGGCACCCGAGACTCATACCATTGCACCAAAGCAATGACCCTTCTAACAAGAATTCTCTGTGCATTCACAAATATAGAATTGAAGAGATTATGTTTTGGAAGGGCATCATTCTAACATGGTAAAGTCTATCATATTTTGAGTTCTTACAACTGAATCCAATTCCAGAACCAATGTATTGAACAAGTTCACATATACAGTAAGACAGATATGCAAACAGTTCCGAACAAGAATATATAGAAATGAGGAGGCCCGGGAAAGAGATGCAACCACTGATGCAAATACAAATTGAAACAGCCCTAGCAGCTTTGCCGCTGATTTGCTCTCCTCTAAAATACCCTTGAAAGATAAAAAGCACTTACATCCTATGATATTCCTTGAGTTGACTGTCAGCCAGTTGAAGTTTTCCAACACCATCCTGTCCTTGCTCAGTTAGCTGGCGGATTTCACCATTCACTTCAATCAACAGACTGTTTAGCTTGCTTTTTTCTTTCTCATGTTTCCTCTTCTCATCCTCTTTTTTCTCTAGCTCTTTCTTGCTACTCTTTATTTTAGCTCTAATGCGACTTACTTCCTCCTTCAGTTTCAGAAGTTCTGGTTGCTGTAAAAAGGAATACATCACATCATTCACATGAAAGATTTAAGTGCATTTAACTAGCATAGCCTACAAATGATGGTACTTCTAACTTTCAAGGGGCAAATGAAAATTAAGAATGGACCGTCTGACTGCTTAACCCCATTATGTTTCAGCTTGGAAAGCAGCCACTAGCCAACTCTTACCCGAATTTCATTCTTGCGAACGTACTCCCCAGGGGACTGAAAATCCTCGTGTCACCAGTTCAAATCTGGTTCCTGACACACGACCCTCTTGTATTTTTCTGTCACTCCTACTGCCTTACATAGTGACTTAAATGTACCTTATTTGAAAACCACTTCAAATAAATCATTGAATAATACTACTATGCAAGACTCAAATATTATATTTTGAAGTTTTAAGTCACAGTGACTTGCACTACATGAAATTAATGATGTCCATTCCATTGGTTTTAATGATGTCCGTTGGTTTCTAATTTAACTAATGCAAAGAAAATTAAATATCACACTCATAACACATTTTGTTCTTTCAAAAGTCAAGAAAAAAATATTTGAGAGAGAGAGAGAAATCTATCAACATTTTACCTAATACTTTTTTCCTTCTTTTTTTCTTTGGTGGTAACATGACAACCCACGACCTTTAAAGGTTGCAACAACAATCGCCTTTCAACTGTGCTACGGGCACTTGTCTACCATTTAGTATAATGGTTGTTCAATATGGACCATTTTTTAATTTTTTTACCACAGAGACAGTCATTACTACTCAGGCACCTGTGCCACTCATATTTTGGTATGTGAGGAAACACAATGATAAGCAGCAGGTATTGAGTCAAAGTGACAACAAAATTCCACAACTTAACACCAGCACAATTGTAAATTGAAAAGTGCCAATATAATGATATGGAGAGAGAGAGAGAGAGAGAGAGAGAGAGAACCTTCTTGTCCTGTTCAATTTTCTTCTTAGTGATCTTCTTTTCACATAGCAGCATCTCTTTCAAATATCCAGCCTGTTCTTTCTTTTTGGCACTTGCTTTGAGTTCAAAATCTTCTTGCTCCTTCAATGCAACTTGAAGTTTTCTGTTTTCAGCTTCAACTTCATCAGTCATTTTCTTCATATCCTTCATTATGTTTGAAAGTTGCCATGAAAAGTGCTCTTTTTTCAAAGATTTCTGCACATAAAAAGCAAACAGCACATACTTGTCCAGATAAATAAGATGCCTAAAGCCAATATTTTTTTGTCTCATCAGTAACAAGGAAACTTTTTATTAATCGGGGACAAATCTAGATAGGGCACTATAGGAATGCTATACCACAAGCCCACCCAGGGGGAGGGGGTGGCCATGCACGCAAGCCCAACCCTACCCCGACCCACCCAACACAAAAATGATAAAAAATAAATGAACTCGTTATTTTTTCCACATATGACCCCTTCAGAATTATTATTTTTTTACAGTGGGCCCCTCAAGCCCGGATAGATAGAGAAGAGTGGCATCAAGTAGGTTGACAGCTGATGTTAAACTTTTGTCACAAGTACAACATGAATTTTGAGAGCAAAACAGAATTCATGTAGCAGACCCCGACCAGTTAAAACAAGGCTTTGATGAGATTATGATGATGGTGGTGGCCCCCTCAAGGAGAATTTTGTAGATCCACCAACAAAATAAAATAGAAGCAGTGGCATAAGAGCACTACACCACAAGCAGACAAACAAAACAAAATCAAGAACAAAGAATAACTATATCAAAGGGCCCACAACTGACAATATCATAAATAAAGAACACTTTTTTTATGACGTGAGTATCCCTAGCGTCTTTGACCCAACAGAAGTATTCCCCTAAGTGGCAACCGCTAAACCCACACAAACGCATACCAGGCAAATCTGGGGCGGGTTTTAACAACTTCAATAAAAGTTTGAGTGCAAAACATGTGTTGAGTAAATCAGAAACTGATCTTATCATATCAAATCAAAATTAATAAACTTGTAGTGTTGCAATATTATGGAACATATTTAACTAATCATGAGTATCCATGATCCATATACTTCTACCAACCTATGTAACTAATTTTCTTGTGAAGACACTTAATTTAATTTGGTCCGCATTGTACCATATTTTCTAGAGGATCGATAATATATAATAGTCTCCCTGTGTACCATAGATTTTCCTAGATTCAAGTAATTAGACAAACGTCATTGCATTTGTGTAGATAAGCTCATTACCATTATTGTACATGGGACTCCATTATAGGAAGGGTGGTTGGGAACATTAATCCAACACAATAACTTCTCAAAAAATTAAAGTCTTTCTTGAGTTATTTCACAAAATTGAAGCATAGGCTCTCTGTTATGTCTAATCCAAGTGATCTTGGATTCTGTTGTAAGCAGTAAGCCATTCTCAGTTGCGGGATCTACAGATCTGCTCTCATTTGCTATAGGGCCCACAAATCCCTGTAAACCTTGCATTAGTCTTCTTTATTTTAAGTTGATGCCGGATCCAGTATGACACATAAGTTCCGTGATTGATCCGGATCCTGATCCGAGCTCAGATCCACCATGGTCGTCCTGCCCCGGATCAGCCCCATTGGTATTCCTACTTTAAATTGAAGGATAGAACTTTGATAATGACAAAGATATATAAAAACTCAATAGACTTGTATCCGCATCATGAAGGCACCTCTATCTATATGTGTGTGTGTCATTATCATCATCTGAGCATTCTCTCATCAGTCATCAGCCTATGGTTGTGCATGTATCTATAGTGCAAGTCATAGGAATCATCAGACAAGATATAGACCAGTCCATGAAACATAGACAAAACAATGGTACACTTTTTATCAGTAATACTCATGCAATCCTGCAAAACTACTCACATTTTTCAATGGTTATAAACTACTCACATAATAAATAAAAATCAACAAAAAAATAGGGCATGAAACATGCCCCAAACATTTATCGTTCATACCAATTGATCTTGCAACCGAAGATGTTTTTCAGCCTCTTCTTTCTGCTCTTTCTTTTGCTTCCTCTCCATCACTACCGTTCTTTTTTTCTGATAAACAAGTGCTGAATTTTCTTCAGCCCTTGCCTTTTGCTCCTCCAGGTCCTCGTAATCTTTTTTAAGATCATCAGACCCAGATATCTGCTCTAGAAGTGCAGTGAGTTCCTTGGGATTCTTTGAGGCAATTGACTCAACATCGCCCTACAGCACAAGATTTGCTACATTATATGCTCCTATTTCAATATAAGTTAGCAGCAGCAAACAGGCAACATTAGAAGCTAAACATTTGATGATATCTCCATGTCGTATCAAGGTGCAAAAAAAATTGCAAAATGAAGCTTCAAGAAAGAATCAAACATTCCTAATGCGTTAGGAAGGATATATTATGGCATGAGTCTTCCCTATTCATAGATCATGGCACACGCTATTTAAGCCCTAGAAATACACCGCAGAAGCAATATTACTGCAACATAAGAAGATCAAACATTGAAACCATGATATTTCATTCTGGAAATACTCTTGTCACTCCTATCTAGAGATGAGGGCATCAAATCAACAAACACAATAGCAAAATTTCTAGAGATTTTTGTGATTCCTAGACAGACTTGACCACATCAAATCATCAAAAGCAATTGGTCATGATAATCTTTACAAAATGAAGATTCAGATTGCCTTGCATACATGTGTTAAAGACATATAAGTTCAAAAAAGCAGTTGCGGTAGATATCTCGACTATGGTGAGCAATGCGTAGAAGTTGTGGCAATACGTTTTGGTGTAGCGATGTTAATCAAAAATGAGGTTAAAAAAATTAAAAATGTACATAGCGGGCCCTCAAGGCATAGAAGGCTTGTATCTATTATACCATATTAAAGCGGAGGGTTTTCAAGTTAAAATTGACCGAAACTTCTGATTTTGACAGGAAGTTATACCCATGTTCTACAATTAACTCACTTTTTCCTCCCACTTCCAACATATAATTGTGACCATTAAGTCCTCTTCTTACTTTTCACTCTCTAAATAACATCATTTCTATTTGAAATCGTATTCTTCTTTTTTCCTTTTACCCCACTTCTCCTTGCCCATTTCTACTCCATGGACTCTTCTTTCATTCTCTTTTTAAAATTTTACGCTCCATCTAAAGCAAACTGCTGTTACTAAGTGTTTGAAAATGATTTTAGGTGATGTAAGTTTTCTTAATGGACCGTAGAATATATTTTTTAATTGTCAGTGAACATACCCATGCTTAGCACGGGTTATTGTGCTAGTGTATGATTATAGAATAACAGTGCTGGTCTATTTACCCATATATTTTCATGTTCAGTCAGCTATATTAAGTTGGAAACTGATAAAATGCTAATAATCAAATAGTATCATCAGAATTCCATCACTATTAAACATTTCTAAAATCTAAATTCAAATAAGCAACTTAGCACAGCAAAAGATAAATGGCAAAACATCTTTATGAAAAAACATCTTTCGTCATTGGAACAATGTATATTTTTTTAGACTTAAAAAAAAAAAAAAAAAAAATCTGCAACTTAGAATGCATTTGAATGTGTTCTTGGTTGGTCCACTTTGAGGGGGAAAACTATTTTAAAATAATCCTAAAAATCCAAAAATAAATAGCATAATAATTTAAAAAAAAAAAAAAAAAACCCTCAGTCCATCTGAGATTGATCTATGAGTTAAGAATGCATTAAAATTGGATTTGGTTAGCCCAAATTTGAAGAACAATTTAAAAAAAAATTTCAAAAATTCTAAACAACAAAGCTTACAAAAAAATAATAATAATAAGCCATTAAGGATTGATCAATGGGAAATAGATATTCATAAGTTACAAGGCATTTTAAAGTGATTCATGAAAAAAAAAAAAAGTGAAATAAGCAAAATAAAAAATTGACAAAAATCCGCTACATACTGGCAGTGACCGACCAATACGGGCTGCTAAAGTAGTGATCAGCGCTAAATACTGTACCGACCTAGGCCAAGGCTGATTTGCTTGATAATGCTACACTAGATATCAGCAGCTATTCTGAACCATAAATATGAGCAACTGAAGCCAAGTAGCAACTAAAAGAAAAGGCAGTCTCTATCAAGTATCAACTACCCATGGTTTGTATTAAAATTCATTCCAAAAAATTTAATCACTAGCAACCAGAGCTAAGCACATCATAACGACAACCTCAATAGCAAGAGGCTCAGATGAAATAGTTTCATCAGTATGGATCATCAAAACCTTTGCTTCGGATGCTCAAATTGTAGCATTTCATAAATGCACCAAACAAGCATATTTACTAATTGAAAGCCAAAATAGAGTTAAGTAATTTAAAGGCACATTTGTGTAACAAAGTTTTTGTAGGAAATGAGCAGAAAAGAGGAGGGACTGGGTGGGGTTCCGCAGTGGTCCCTTTTCCGTGGTTTTGTGCACATGATATCCTCGAGGAAATGCAGGTCAAAAAAAAAAATTACCGTCCACAGTTCCACGAAAAGCATTTCCCAAGGACAGTAGGAAATGGTTTCAATTCTGCAGAAAAAGCAGAATCCCAGTAATACCCTTTCTATGGACATTACACAAGCATACCCTAAAGCAAATCCTCCAATTGTTGAATGGCTTGTCTTTAACTTCCTTTATGTTCTTCAACCTTTGTGAATTCTTGCCAATCGATGAGCCCTCCAACCCATCCTCAAACTAAATCCTGGGTTTTGGCTCTTTGGTGGGCCTTGTGGAAAACCATAAATGATTTTATTTTCAGGGACATAAAAATTAAGCCCATGTCCACAAGCCTATATACTCGCATTTGTTTTGTGGACCAATGAGTAAGGCTAAAGAGGATCATCAGGAATCCTTGAGTTTTTTGTACACTACGGGCAAGGCTCAAGTGTTCACAGATGCCTCATTTAGAGGCGCAGATGGAAAAGCAGGCTTTGGCTTTGCTATTTGTTTTGATGGTTCTTGGGTGCATGCAGGATTCGTCGATGGTCCCAAGGTTAACTCCCCAAAAGAAGCCTAGGCAAGGGCAACTCTTCACGCGCTAAAAGAAGCTACGTCGCAGGGTTTCAGCAAGATCCATCTTTTTTCAGACGCCCGTGAGGTGATTCTAGCCATTAATGGGTTGATGGATTGGTCAATCCATCCTATTTTGTTGGATATCAAAGACTTCATCTCCAAGTTTGAAGAGATCTCCTTTGCCCATGTTCCAAGACATGTAAATGTGTTTGCTCATGAACTTGCGAAGATGTCATATGGGTCTAGCTCTCATGTGCGGCTCTGGGAGGTTATGCAGCCTAGATAGGATGGGGGTTTTGTTTTGTTTTGTTTTTATGTTGGCTGCTCTTCCTCTCCCGTTCTAGTTGTTTTTCTCTTTCGTTTAATGATATCTTATTTCTACCAAAAAAAAAAAAAAACAAGATTCAGGTGAGGCTAGATTGGGAGCTCGGTGTAAGATTAAGATTAAGATTAAGTTAGTAATTTTCATCTATTCAATTTCAAGTGCAGCTTATGCAGGGACAGTGACATGGAATAAAATCATTCTCTCTTGGTGTAAAAGGATTCCCCCATTAAAGCAGAGACGTCTTGCTTGATTGATGCTTGCACCTAAAAAAGATGAGCCAGTAGGAGCTACTACACCATAAAGAAGTTGGCAATTCATCAAACACGCAACATGCAAAAATAACAATTGTAGAAAAGAAGATGCAAACTGAAAGCCATGTGGTCACCTGAAAAACGAGGAAATTCCGGGCCTTGACGAGAATCCCAAGCGACTTCAGCTTCGCATTGTAGTCGTCCCACGTAACGACCTTCCCATCGATCCTGTACTCGCTGCCGCCGGCGCCGGTGATGGTCCGCGTGAACTGCAGCTCGGACCCGTTCCCCATCTGGTAGACGAGCCGTACGAACGCCCGCCGGCCCTTCTGCTCCTTCTCCCGGTCGTCGAACGCGTAAATCAAATCCTTGAGCTGTGCGCCGCGGAGCTGGACGGAGCGGACGCCGAGGACGAAGCTGATGGCGTCCATGAGGTTGGATTTTCCGGCGCCATTCGGGCCGATGATGGCGGTGAAATCGAAGAAAGGGCCGATCGTCTGGGCGCCTTTGTAGGATTTGAAGTTCTCGAGCTCGAGGCGGAGGATTTTGCCGGGGGAGAGGAGGGAAGGCATCGGTGCAAAAGCCCTAGGGTTAGGGTTTTGGGCCGGGGGGGATCGGAGAGGGGTTTTGAAGGTGGGATTTAGTGGAATTAGGGTTTGGTGGAGTGGGAGCTAGGGTTTTTGGCAGTTAGGGTTTTCATGGGGAGGGGGTGGAATTGGGGGAAATGAGAGCTGGGATTTTGCTCCATTTGCTAAACTGAGCGGGGGCACGTGCTACGCACGTTTGGGAATTTATTGCAGTAGCGCCTTCCCCTCAAAACATGCGAATTTTCGGGTTCCGATTGGGAGGGAAGAGAGTGTGGGCCAAGTGGGGGTTCGGATCGTGCAAATAGGAAACGGGTCTCCTCTGCACCGAACGTGGATTTTCCTTGCCAGCATGGAAAATTTGAAAGATATCCTCTTTGCGAAATTTCGACCGAGCTTACGTGCACATATTTGTTTGGGTAATTCAATTGTAAAGTAAAGTGAAGTGAAGATAAAGCCTCGAATTAAAAGAAAATGAAAATACGAGGAAGTCTAATTATAATTATAATGTAATGGGCTTTTGTGTTTAGTGGTTTGATAAGCAATGTAAATGATTTTTTCTCATTTAGTTGTTTGAGAATGTTGTTTTTTGACTTTTTCTTTTTGTGTATTTTGAGAAAAATGATGAATTTTAATTTTTTGTAGTTTTTTAAACAAAAAGTCTACTTGGACAAACTTTTTTGACAGAATTTTAGACAAATCCTATGGTATGGCTTGAATATCCCCTATGATATTCAAGCCATATCATAGGATTTGTCCAAAATTCTGTCCAAAAAGTTTGTCCAAGTAGCACTACTCTTTTTTATATGGCTCCTATATTTTATTTTATTTTTCATTTTTCTCTCAGCATATCACTTTACAAGTGAATTAATCAAACAGAAAGGTGAGTAAAATAATAAAAAAGTACCATATTTCAAAAAAAAAAAAAACATATCTACTTTTTACCAATTAAAGTAAAAAAAAGTTACCTTTCCATGCCTCTCACCGTCGTTATGAAATCCTTGTCCTAATTATATTGGAGCCGGCTATGCGAATTTTATTTTTCAATTTCCATCTATCCAGAGCAAATTTCTCGGATAAGTTTCACTCCTACGAATCTATTTTTACTACCTCTATTTATGTATTTTTTGACTTACCTTTCGACTTGGTGGGCCATCAACCTTCATAACTAAATGCATTACTATCACCTTGCATTAGACCGACGTACCCAAATCATCTCAACCGTATTTATCTAATTTTATCCCCTATTGAGGTTACTCATAAATGCTCTCAAAAGTGTCAATTTCTAATGCTTTTCCATGCCGCTAATGCTTTTCCATGCCGCTAATAAATGACAAAAAAAAACTACATTCTTTAAAAAAAAACAAAAATGATACCTTTTAATTTCACTAAATAACAAAAAGGTCATCGCTTTTTTCTTTTATTTTTTCCCTTTTTTTGTAAATCCTTACCATGCATGTTAGAGCCCACTTTGAACTCTATAGATAAGGAATGTGGGGGTAGGATGATAAAAATGATTCCACCTTTACAGGTCAAGTTAAATTCGATGCCTCTGATCTATGGTCCACGAGTATAGTGAATTATATATTTAAAAAAGACCCATGGTCTAATGGTTTGGTCTATTCCAATTGGTGCAAACCCATAGGTTGTGGTCCATTCGGATGGATCATGAGGCGGGGCAACTATAGTGCACGCCAAATACACTAGAACATTTGCCAAAAACAAAAACGTTAAAAAGTAATGACAGACTCATCGTTATCATCAAAGCCTTATCATTGCTATCTCGCGATCGGCTACATTTTAATTTTCCATTCCATGATCTCTTCGGCCTAACCCTTATTTTTAGTGGGTCATCAACTTACGTAACCAAACTGTTTGCTTATTGGCGTCATTGATGGCCTGTGTTTGATAAGCAAAACCTTTTCAAATGGTTTATTCTAATTTTATCCCATGTTGATGCTAACCTTGATGCTCTTAAAACCACTCATTTTATATTTTTAGATTCCTAATTTTGCCATTTGTCCCAACATTTCTTATTTTTTTTGCGTTCATTTTGTGCATTTGTTGTTTTTTATTGGCCAACATTCTCCTCCGTGGGTCTAGCTGGTCTAATCATTATCCTATATAAATTTATCATCAATCTTGTTGGCATTTATCTGCCACAAAGCAATCAAAAAGCAAGTCTCACTTCAACTATCATGCTTTTATCCCATGTTTAACGTATTCACCAATCTCCCATCACTACTAATTATAGAGCCAAATTGACAAAATTAATCTCTTCGTGGGATCTTTTAGATTTCAATTCTCATGTAGTTTAAGTTCATTGTATATGCCCACCAAAGTTGCACTACTAGTATGTATATTTTGTCATTATACGACTTATTTTAAAGATTTTGAGCCATGGAGCCTCCTGCTATCTCTTTAGTTTTATACCCCTCACGTTCATCTATCAACATTGTATGATACGCAAACGACACACATTAAGGCACCTCATCTTGAATTTCATCCGTAAAGAAATAAGGGCTTAATGTTGACCCTTGATACAAACACATTGTCACTGGAAACTCACATGTCTCTCCATGAGCCGTTCTTATACTCGTTAGCACTCTTTCATTTATGTCTTAAATAATTTTAATATAACAGATTGAAACATTTATTCTATTACAAACCTACCAAATCAAGTCTCTAAGTACTCTATTATAGATTTTTTTTCTAAATCAACGGAGACCATATGTAGATTTTTCCCCAAATATTAACATTTATTCATTAATTATCTATGTAAGAAGATGGCTTCCATAGTTGTTCTCATTGGTATAAGAAAAATATATATACTCGTATGTATAATATGTAGGTCGAGGCCCACGCAAGGACATTGCTCATGATAAACATTCATGTGATGGGAAATTCTATATGCACCACATTTTTGGCTGAGCACACTCACATTCCTTCCTCATGTGTAATTTTTTTTTTCCTTAAAGGTGGGTGCATATAGAATTGCCCTCATGTGATCCATTTTCTTATTTTTCATCTGCGTGGGACTCCCTTTCAACACTTCTTATAATTGATAAATTATGCCTCTTTCAAAACTATTAAAGGGATTTGGCTTAAAGCAGCCATCTTTGGAGATCTTGAGTCCTAAAATGTCATTGGCATCGAATTCTAATATTGAACTCCACGAGACAACAAAAATACAAACAAAAAAATAACATATAAACACATGAGAGGGAGTGGGAGCCTCTAACGAGGACAGGGATCCCATTAAATACCTTCTCAATTTCTTCGTGGTAAGATTTGAATTGCAGTAAAAGATTTTAGATTGCTTTTAAATTGGATTGATATCTACTTTTGAAGCTTTGAAAAGGGGGTTTTGCCCATCTGGTAGTCTCCATGGGTAACTCTGCATTACGATAAAAATTCAGATATTTCCCCACACACTCCTAGGCATGTTTGGTAACTGGCGAGAAATCCATAGATCTTATGACTATTCACTACCACTAGAATAAGGATTTTTCGTTGGGGATTTATATAGTTGAGAATTTCATATTAATATTGGTGTGTATTGATGAATATAGCTGAGAAAAATAGGGTTCGATCATGTGCAAATCCATTTCAATGAATATTTTCAAATCTTATGGGGGGTGGTCGGATTTGAAAATCCTATCAAATGGAGATTTCCATATGTCAAAATCTTTAGGAATTTACAATTGCTAAACATGGATTTACTACAACTTTAGAAAAACTGAAAATATTTTCCATGTAATTAGGGACCTTATAGTTTTTATGGACCGAAATGTCTTTGATAATGTACCTTAAGCATTTCACATATCTCGGATGAACTTGTTCAAACAGCAATACTAGAAATTCAAGGAGAGAAACATCGCAATATAAATTACATGTTTTGAAGAGATGAAGAGGAACTTACCCAAATCCTAATGCTAAAATCTCGAGGAAGAAGAGAAGAATCAGAAATTATAAATCATAGGTTTGTAAGAGATGAAGAGTAGAAGGGGATTTTGGGTTTGGGGAAAGGAAAATGCGTAGGTCAAAGGGGAGGGGAGAGGAAAAAGAGAGATGGACGATGATATTGTCGCTCTTCTCCAATGTAAAAAAATAAAATTACAATTGGCCCCATGAGACCCCACTCGTGTAGTAGTATTTAGGAAGTCCTTATTCGTACGGAGCCATCTAAAAGTTTTTTTTTCTCGTAAAATCCTCAACATTTATTTACTTTCCTAGCTTTGGTGCGAGAAATTAGATGACAAGGATGATCCAGTTTGTTGCCATCATCTGTCGAACATTCAATTGTCTAATTATATGGCCTACCATCAAAACCAAACCAAACAAAGTCTTTTCCCACTAGGTGGGGTCGGCTATATGGATTTGACAACGCCAATCAAATCTGTTTAGGGCCATGTCCTCTGTTAGATCCATGTAGGCAATGTCCCGTTTAATAGTTTATTTCAAACTTCTCTTGGGTCTCTCTCTCCCTCTCCTACTTATAGCAATCTTTATGCTTTCACACATTGTAACAGGTGCCTCCGTTGGACCCCTTCTAACATGGCCGAACAATTTCAGTCGATTTTCACTCATTTTATCGTTAATCGGTGATATTCCTACTTTGCCCATAATCTCCTCATTCATAATCATATCTCTCATTGTGGTCCCGCATATCCATCTTAACATTCTCATCGCCGCAACTTCCATCTTCTTAACATGATTATGCTTTACTGCCAAACACTTTGATCCATAAAATAACGTCGAGCGTACAGCCACCTTATAATACTTTCCTTTAATATTAAGGGGGACTTTTTGATCATACAAGACACCCGAAGTACTCCTCTATTTGGTCAACCCGACCTGAATCCTGTGCGTTACACTAATTATCAATCCCTCCATTCGGGCCCCCACAATGTGGGTGCACCTGCATGCATCCTCTACGGTATATATGCCGTAAAACCGAACGACCAACGAAAGCCACAGAACCACGGGTTTGAGCTATGGCGTCTGCCGCTTCTCTAATTCCCGCTTATCTCTGCAACAATGGCAGCAGCTCCCGCCTCAAATTCAACCGCCCCAGAGCTTTCAAGGTCTCGAAGCGTCCATTCATGGCGCCCATCAGAGCTAAACAGGCAGAGAACCCGCTGCAGTACAGGAAGCTTGGAGATTCCGATCTCAATATAAGCGAAATAACACTGGGAACTGTAAGTTTCCACAACGCCATATTAACTCCTCCTGATGTTTTTTCTGCTACAGATAAGATGGATTTTGGATTCTGAGTTCTGGGTATTCAATATTTTGAAGAAAAAGAGGGGAAAGATGGATTCTTTTCTCATGCATTTGACGAATTTTAGAGTTTCAGGAGATGGGAGTGTTAAAATTTCAAGTAAAATCAGCTGCTCTTGTGCTTTTTGTGCTACGGGGAAGATAAAATTCGGAAAACTGAGTCATGGGTGTGAAATTGTTGTAAGCTTTTGAAGAAATCGATGGAAAAGATGGATTCTTCCCTTCTTGAGATGAACTTTGTAGTAGTACACAATAGGTTACTAGACAGAGAATGTCCCAAACGATTATATGTATCAAAAGTATTGTTACCCCCCCCCCCCCAAAACCACCACCACCACCCAATCTTAACTTGGCGTTAAAATGTCTAAAGGATGGGCAATTTATAGTTTTTGTATGGAAGAATCATGGAGGTAGAGAGAATGGGTGCTTTCATATCGTTATATAGAATGGGTGTTTTAAGCATTTGGGTGCTCTCATAGAGTTATGGGTGTTTTAAACAACATCAATTGCTCATGTGTTCTTCGTCTACAGATAAGATGAAATTTGAAGAAGCAATGGGCATGAAAAAGATGTCACCTCTCGGGGCCTGTTTGTTTCATGAAATTGAATTCCTAGGAATTCTAGGAAATGTATTCATAGAAGTGCTTAATTTGAAGGAGCGAAGGTGAAGATCCATTAATGGCTATGAAAAAAATTTCCCCATTAATGAAGAATAAATTTATAGGAGATGAGATGACAAATGAATGTCCAGCCATCACCTTAGTAAATCAAATTGTAGAAAAGTCAAGGTTCCATGTACATCGCCACCTTATATCCTTCAACACTTAACCTCTTTAATAATCTTTTTCTTGGAGCCCACTATACCATGAATTCCCATGTATCCATTTACATGCAAAAACATAGGTCATTGAAGAAAATGATGGAAAAGATGGATTCCTTTTTTTTGCATGAAATGATATTTTAAAGTCTAGACCATGGATGTTTTTACAGAGAATGTGACCAAAGTAGGTTTTCTTATACCAAATTGATGTTAAGATGTTCTGGAAATAATGGGTAATTGAGTAGGTTTTCCTATACCAAATTGATGTTAAGATGTTCTGGAAATAATGGGTAATTGAGTAGGTTTTCCTATACCAAATTGATGTTAAGATGTTCTGGAAATAATGGGTAATTGATAATTTTGTATCAAGCAACCGGGCTGTTGACAGTAAATGCAAATTCTCAATTTCTGCAGATGACATTTGGGGAACAAAATACCGAGAAAGAGGCTCATCAAATTCTCAGCTACGCATTTGATCATGGCATTAATATTTTAGATACTGCTGAGGCTGTAAGTGCTTTCCTTTTTATTCAAGCATTCTATCATCTCTATATAAAATGTCTGAATTTTAATGGTACGACTGTCCCTTGTTAGAATTTTTTTTTGTTTTTTTTGTTTTTCTATTTATTCATTGAAACTGATTGAAATCCGTGCATACCATTGCATCTCAGTCTTTGTCAACTTGTGTGATTGACATTACTTTCATAGCCATCAGAACGTACTAGACCATACCCAGTACAGTGACAGCTTGCAGTTTACACTTTGCTTATTCACTGGAAATGAGAAATGAATAGCTATGATTATGAATTTTTGATTTCTATCTTCTTTTTACTACAAACACTATAGAACCTTAGGCATTTGGAGGTGATCAGTTGTGGACAAAGACACTTGGAAATTTGAAAATATTAATGACATGCTTGTGTAGTGTAACTGTATGAGACATAAATGGTGAGTGAAATGGAGCCATGTGAGTCTTCTCCTCCTTTTTAGAGCCTTCACCCTCCGCTTTCCAAAGAAGATTGAAAAAAATAGACATGTTACTGATAAAAAAATAAAATAAAAATAAAAATGCCATAGTACACTTCTCAATCTCTCATTATTGTTTTATTTGAAATGGCTGCTGAATTTTTATATAAATTTTAAAACACCGAAAGCTTTGCTCTCTCTTAAGCCAATTGATCCACCACATCATCTGCCTCAGCAGAGAATATGCTGAAAAGAAAATTACCCCATAGCATGACGTTACAAATTTCCTCCACTGTATCTACCAATTCCCTGGGGAAAAAAGCAGAAGGCTGGAAGCTCATTTCATTACATAGAAAGATTCTTCCTTCACAATCATATCCACTACTCTCGGCTTAAGGAGTTCAAGACAATCAATTAGCATCATTCACACAACTGCATCATTCCAATAGGGCAGGAATAGTAGTCATGCATAGCCATACTGGCGTGATCACGAATAACACCAATGCCTGTAAAATGCTACCATCAAAGTTATTTGTAAGAAGAATATCTTATGTTCTTCTTATCATTACTCACAGAATACTGAATTATGTCGCCAGCTACCACTGAACATGATGATATATGTATGGGTTTATAAATTTGTTTCCAAATGTAGCATTGACAGTTCTTAATCTGCAGGGTATCATCCATCCATTTCTTCATTCACTTGAAACCCCTTTTCTTAAAGTTTCTTTGGAATCAAACAATTATATAATTTCCTTTTTTTTAAATTATGTATTTTTTTTGGAATTAATAAAAATTCCTTTCACCAAAAAAGAAGACCACAATGAGCTAATTGCTTACCATTTTTTTATTCAGTCAAAATTTCATTTTTTTCTTTTGTACCCTAATTCTTTGCAGTGTAGTTCTTTATCACGTATTCCTGCACGTTTTGATTTGTGTTTTGCAGTATCCAATTCCAATGAGGAAGGAGACACAAGGGAAAACAGATCTTTATATTGCTAGTTGGCTGAAGTCCATGTCCCGTGATAAGGTATATGGTGAATGCCTTTGTATTCTGATATTCTCCTTTTATTTTGTGTTTTTCACTTCCCCTTGCCTATCATTCATGTTGGCCTTTCAACTTTCTCAATGGGTAGCTGCAATGCGTAAGGCTGCAAGTTTTAAAGTGACAATGTTTTATTTAGTTTCAGGTCATGAAACATGAAATCATGATACTTGTATATGCCTAGTGTACCCGTGTTGGACTGAGATGATGCTCGTGCCGGTAACGGTCCTTGTATATGACTCACGTTCTTGTGTGGACTGCACATTCTGGCATGCATATGTGGGTGACATCTAACCCATCCATCAAGTGGACTAGCTCACGTGTGCTCTGCCAATCCACTTATTATAAGGCGATTCATGTGGACTAGGGGAAGAGAGAAAAAAAAAAGTAACTATTTAATGGTCACCTGTAACATGCATATGTGGGCCTACCTGGGGAACACATGATTTCTGGCCAAGCCACCTACTTCATAGGATCCTCATCTACTCGTGGCTATGTGGAGCTTGTTAGAGAACTGAGAATTAGTTAGCAAACATTGATGGATCTGATCCATGCATAATTCAGGTATTTGAAATTTAATTTCTTAAATGAAGAAAAAGAAAAAGAATTAATGTGATACTGCTACATACTTTGACAACCTGTTTATATATTGATAAATATTCAAAATAGTTGCCAAAGAAATGGAAGCCAAGTAAGTACTCGACATGTTTCAAGAATTTTAGAAATGGTTTATTTATTTTATATGAGTTAATAAACTAATGCAAGGAAGCTGTAAACCCTTAAACTTCAATTGATACTTTGTTGTGTCGTTGTGAACTATATTTTGACCTGTGTATATGTTATATGCTACTGCTAGGTGATTTTGGCAACAAAGCTTTGTGGTTACTCAGAGCGGTCAGCTTATATCCGCGACAATGCTAAGGTTTTGCGGGTTGATGCTGCTAACATCAAAGAAAGTGTGGAGAAAAGCCTTAAGCGCCTCTCCACTGACTATATTGATTTACTGCAAATACACTGGTCAGTTTAATATTTATGCATGAGCATTGAAGAAATATTTTTAAGAATGATTCCTTGTCGATCAGTGTGCAAATCTATGGAAATGAACAAATCTTTTCTTCAAGAATAATTTCATTATTCAGTTTGGAACATTGTGTGACATTGTAAATATTCAGTTTTCTTTCTTCTGATTTCCACTTCAATTTGCATCACCTTTTCTTTCCCAATGTAGTGTGACCCAGTTGTCAGCCGACTTGATCAGGCACTTATGCTAAAAAATATTTTGGGGTCACCAAAAGAAAACATAAAAAAGGAAAAGGAAAAAAAATGGTGGCTTGATCTTTTCGGTTCATCCCTTATCTACACTGAGACCAGTCACGTTCATCAGTGGAAGTCCCCTGTGGGTCCCAAAGAATGTAGGTCCTAGATGATCTTGTGCATGCCATTTGAATGGTTCATTGTTTATGGGTTTCTCCTTGCAAAGTGAGCAGTTTGAACTATCTACTCATTTTTTTGTGGGGAGGAGAAACCCACAAAAGCAAAAGGCGTTGCAGGGCACACAACAGTTTGGGTTGGAAGAAAAGATATCCACTTATCCAGAAGTTTCTAGACTTAGTTACTCACAAATATCAAATTTGAGTTTTTCCTCTTAGTAATGTAATACTCTTTCTCTCTCTCTCACGCACACACACTTGCAGACAAACACACACTTCACATGCACAGGACACATACACAATCATTTTTTCATGACATGAAGGCCTGATCAGGTGTGAATCACATTGTGGGGCTTATCTGGATGCATGGCAGTTGTGGGGGTAGGGGGATTGAAAAATCTCATAGTGGCTTTTAGGTTGAGCAAAAAACAGCCCGCCCCATCACATCATCCTAATGTTTTAATTTCCTCAAGGTTTAATGGCTTTTAACTTGAGATTTCTTTTTGACATTCAATTGCATGGTGAATATAGTTTGGACAAGTGTTTATGGTTTTTTTTTTTTCCTTTCATTTTTTCCCTTGTTGTGTGGGGTATAGTGAGTGTGGGTGGTTGGGTTCACATGTGAGGCAGGTGGGCTGCCAAAGAGTGGTGTGCAGTTATGGTGCACGAAGTGCGCCCTGATCATCTGTGATGGCTTGTTTCCATTTTCATATAACTGAACTTTATATATTGTTGCAGGCCAGATCGTTACGTGGCATTGTTTGGTGAATTTTTCTATGATCCTTCAAAGTGGAGGCCGAGTGTGCCATTTGTCGAACAACTCAAGGCTTTTAAGGAACTCATTGACGAAGGCAAGGTAATGTTGATTGAGAATTAAGATACTTGTTTGAAGCGTTCACTTTGTTGAAGGTGGCATGTGAAACAACCTTTACCCATCAAACTTCCAAGCTAGTTTAAGCAGGATCAAAGTGAAAAATCTTGGGTGCTGTTTTCACTTGCTGTTGTTTACCAATTGCAAAAATTGCTTCAATCAGGCAGAGTAGTTGTCTTATAATTCATGCAATTGTTCAGGTACGCTATATTGGTGTTTCGAATGAAACTTCTTATGGAGTGATGGAGTTTGTTCATGCTGCAAAGGTTGAAGGACTGCCAAAGATTGTCAGCATCCAAAACAGCTATAGTCTTCTAGTTAGATGTAAATATGAAGGTACATTTATGCCCTTTTTTAGCATTGAATTTGAGTAGATACTTCAGGTGTTCATTTCCTCTCTTGATTTATTAGCTAGTATTTCATAGGGGTACTGTCACACCAGATTTAGGCTGCCCTGAGTCAGTCCAACCTGGTTTGGTTATTAGTGGGCATCAAATTCAGACATTAGTCGGGTCCCTACTCCCTACTATAGCGTTAAATATCATATTTACGCTCTATTCTTCTTTGTTTGTGTGTGTGTGTTTTTCGCCCCTTCTTTGTTCCTTTTGTTTTGTTTGCTTTTAAAAGATGGTTATGCTCCAGTTACAACAAGTAACAACCATAATGGGGCTGGATTTAGGTTTTTTGTTACCTCAGTAGAAAATGTTGTCAATCTCGAGCCATGGCATCCTTTTTGTCCTTGGGTTGAACACCAAGCCCTCCTGAGACCCAATAGACCATGGAAAGCAAGTCTCGGAGTCTTATTGGCCAGCCCTGTGGTGTTGATAGAACTGATTGTTCGCAAAAAAATAACCATAACATTTTTCATTTATGGGGACATTTCTACTGGGCTAAAATATTGTTATTAACATAATGAATTATTGAAATCAGAAAAAACCTGACGTGGTAAAACAATGATACAAGTTCTCATCCTAAAAATGGGTTAGATCATGTTGCAAACAATAGTTGGGCACTACTTCATTTGGCTCTAAGTGGAACCTTCTTCAGAATCAGTTGAGTACTTAATTGAATTTTTCAACTAAAACAGCTTGTAAAGATGAAGATTTTTAGTACCTTTTTTTTTTTTTTTGTAAGAACTTTTTAGTACTTTGTTCATCATCATCATCAAAGCCTTCGTCCCAACTATGTTGGGTTAGCTATGTGAATTATGGTTCTCCATTCCGATCTATCCTTAGCCAAATCCTTGCATAGGTTTCACTTTTGATTACTTTGTTGACTTGTTTCAATGATTAATTAATTTTATTCTAGTAATAAATTCATATAAGCACTGTCTATGTATCTGGATTTAGTCATATGATAGTCAATCTGATGAGATTTTGTAGAGTAATCAATCAAGTTTTCAAACACTACACAGGAGCACTGGGAATCCTATTCTTGTGTGGATAATATTCTTCTTTGTTGTCGGTATGAAAGTAATTAGTTGTCAATATCTCAGATTAGTTTGGTTTGTGCAGTTGATCTGGTTGAAGTATGCCACCCTAACAACTGCAACATAGGTTTACTTGCTTACTCCCCACTGGGTGGTGGATCCCTGTCTGGAAAATATTTGGATATTAATTCTGAAGCTGCAAAGAAGGGACGGCTCAACCTTTTTCCAAGGTACATGGAAAGATACAACAGATCCCTTGCTAAGGTATGTCTTACAATGCCAAGTTGCCAACACTTCAAACTCTAATGAAATAAATCCTAAGATACAGATTTGATTACTTGGTCAAGGAAACGTGATGCTTTTATTAAGGTACTCCACTTTTTGCCTTCTTTTTTTCCCCAATTGCCATATGCTTAGGAGATCACATCGAAACACTCAAAAACTTGTCAAATTTTGGTTGACATTATGGAACTACCCCTTTTTTTGTTGCCTTTGGTATTGTTTTATATATTTTGAATGTCCGTCTATTTAACTAGATACTGTTTTCTGGATTTTCTACCTTTAATGTATTAGTATTAAAAAAAAATTCGTGATATTATCATATAACTAAGAGACGTGTCAACTATTTGACTAGATACAGTTTTCTGGATTTTTTACCTTTTATGTATTAGTATTAAACAAAACTCATTGATATTGTCATATAACTCCGAGATGTGTCAACTAGTAATCATAGATCACTGTCAAAGATGTTTCCTTGTCTAAGTTTTGAAGTTCCTTGAAAGGCAAGGTGATCACAATGCTTTTTCATGCAATTTATCATCTGACGTCTTATAATGAGACATAAGAGTTTGCAGAACCAGATTTTGACCCTACTTCGTAGAATGTAGCTCTCAGCCAACTACTTACAACAAATGATCATGATCTTATAGTAAGACATTGATCACTATGGACATTTAATTTGAGCAATGTACTTCCATTTTCCATCCACCCACAATTCACGTTGCAGAGCAAATGCTATTTCTCTATTCAAATAACTGATGTACATGCAATTTGGGTTACACCCACACGTAGCCTAGGTTACATATCTTGGTATTGATCTGAAAGTCATAGATATGGCATGAGTTAATTTTTGTATGGCGATCAAATTACCAAAGGGAGTGTAAGTTTCCACTACATTGAAGAAACCTTATAGACTTCTCTTTTAATGTCTCATTCGTCATTTTCTTCATGACCTTTTGGCTTCTCTTCAGATTGACTTGACTTCTTTTTTCCATGGAAGCCTTTTTTTTTTTTTTTTGGAAGTCAAAATCTTGCAGTAAAAGAAAAATCTCAATCTCGTGGCATTTCTGTATTTCAGGAAGCAACTGAAGCATACGTCGAGTTTGGCAAGAAACATGGTCTGTCACCAGTTCAGCTTGCACTTGGATTTGTAAGGGACCGTCCATTCGTGACCAGCTCAATTGTCGGGGCAACTTCCGTCGACCAGCTCAAAGAAGACATTGATGCATTTTTGACAACTCCTCGCCCTTTGCCTCCTGAAGTTAATGCAGGAATAGAGGACATATTCAAAAGATACAAAGATCCGGCAATCCTTTGATGCATTGTGGAGCACTGCAAGCAGCTTTGTATTCACTGGTTGCCTCACAAGTTTCATGGAAATACCATGGACTTTTGTGGGAGCCTTCAGCTTAAAGCAATGCATCTCTGAAAGGCACTTGAGACATGAGATTCAGATGAAGTTCTAGTTGTGAATTTCATATGGATGAGCACCAATGTTTAGTAATTCAAATTGTTCGACGGATATGTGGTGCTTCATTGTGTAGTTGGATAAACCTGATCATTTCATAATTGATAATTCAGCTTCTTTGCTCATTACTTGAATGGAGTCCAATACTGTCATGTGAATTCTATATTTATAAATCAGAAATTCCATATTTTGATAGAGGTGCAATCATCGGTAGGAAGAAAAGGTTTCTATTATTGGTTAAGGGTTGCTTTGGTGCTATGTAAGTATTGCACAAGTGAATCAATGACCGCTGGGAAAATAAAAAAAGATTAGATGAATATTCCTGCATTCATTGTTGTAACTATAGCGCTACTTTAGCCATCTAAGACGGCTCCATGAGTTCCATTTTTCTTCTTCATTTACTCAGTAGGTTTCTTCCCTTTCTTAAATCTTTTTGGACCTGTTTGTTTGCATTACAATACACAATGTGTTAAAAATATAGATTAAAGGTGAGTCTCAAAAAATGAACATCAAATAACATTTTCTTTTATCCTATTAAGATATTTTTTTTATGATATATTGAAATATTTTGATATTTTAAAAAAAATACCTTCACATTGATTTTTTGAAAAGATGCTAAAAAAAGAAAAAAAAGGCCCTCATGGCCTTGTGTTCGCATGAAATTAAATTCTTGAAAGTTCATGATAAAATAGTCGCAAGAAAGGATTATTATAGAGGTTAAGGGTCGTACGGCTGTCAAAATGCCACATGAAGACACGACTCGTTAACACAACATGAAACCACACGATATTAACCGGTTCAGGTGGGCTCTTAATAGGCTTGGGTCCTATGGGCCTCCCATCACACACAAAAAAAGAAAAAAAAAAAAAAAAAAAAGAGGTCAAATATGATAGGAATTGAAAATGAAACAATATTAAATTGTGTTTAATGCGAAAAAGAAAGGCACGGGGTCAATGGTACTTGTCATCTTCTTTTGTTGGCACCGATCAATCAAGTACCCCACACGTAATTTTAGGCTTTCTTATTGGTAAAAAAAGGTGGAGCATTACAATACAAAATTAGAAAGACATGATGGGTACATCAGTCAAAATACATGGGTGTATTTATAATCAGTCAAAATACATGGGTGTATTTATAATTGAATCAATATGGCAAGGACCAAATATATTCTAAGATAAGTTGGGTTGATGATGATCATAAGTATGCACACAACAAACATCCAGATCATGAGGAGTTGCTGATGAGTAACAGGAACCACACTGATTGGTAGCCATCAAAGGGGATTGTTTAATGAAACAAGTCAAGGGTTAGAATTCAAAAGAAAAGGAGTTCATGAAGTAGAGTTAGATTCAACAACAACTCATTTGGATATGTCATATTCAAACATCGACAAGCACTATTAAATCCAAAAATCAGTAATAATTTTGGGAGAATATCATTTGGGGTCAATACAAAAACCCAAATTACATAGGTTCACCAATTATGTATTGTTGATCCATCATTGGTACTTGCTACTCATGTTGATCTCTATGCCAAAGAGATCTTGATTATCAGATGAATGGATTGCTTCATAAATTTACTGTTCCCCTACTTATAGTCTACTAAAAGGAGTGCCTCATATATAGATTCTTTCATTTCATGTTTTAGGCAGAACATTAAGGCCCGTGTGAACAGCCAAAGTTCGCTACTGTGTTTTTTTTTTTTTCTCTAAGTCTCTAATCTTCAGATGGCAGCTCAACTAGATATGAACTATGACAAGAAATGCTATCAGTGAAAAAATGAAACAAGAAAAAAACAAGAGAAAGAAATGCTTCATACATTGATTAAGGTATTTTGTGGTATGAAAACAAGTCATGAAAAAGGAATGGGATTTTATTAAGTTGATCTTATTATGGACATGGTAAGATAAAGGAGTTGTTTTTCCCTCTTCTTTTTAGTTTGGATATGACACACAAATCAGATCAGGATTCTGGTGGTCTATAACAAATAGGTCTAACAGAGGTGAACTTGCATTAAGTTGGTTGTGGGTTGGCCCTTCTAGAATTTAGGTTGATTCCAGCTGAATGAAACTGAGTTGGGTCCTTCTAGAAGTTAGTGTACTTTAGTTATTTAACCGGTGTCCTTATATGAAAACTTGAAACCGAACTTGCAGCTTCACCGTTGATGATTAGGGCGGCAAAGTTCCAATTTGGGTTTGTTTTCCTTTCTTTCTTTTTAATATCCGGGTCGGGGGTTGACTCCACACAATTAAGGATTAGCACGTATGGTTAACATTTAAATGCAATGAGCAATTGCACCCAGATGTCCGTGTTTATGGAGACCAAAACGGTCTATACTTGGATTTTTTTGGTTCAAGTCCTTTGGGTAATTAAGGTGGGGTCCAAAGTATTGCGGACACCTTCCTTTATTATTATTATATATATATTTTTCTTTTATTTTTTTTGTTCATGTAAAACATTACTTTGCCTTATTAAGAAAAGATATTCTTTATTTAAGCACGTAATTTTGGGATGACCTAGGCCATTTTCCAAAATAATAAATTTATTTATTGGATTTTAATCTATTAATAATATTTTAGAAAAATATTAAATTTAAGTGCGATGCTCCTTATATATTAAAGGAAATGGAAAGGCCATCTTGCAATGGATTTGGGCACTCACGCAGCTTTACCGTTGCTTACAATGGGGGTAAAGCCTCATTTGTAGGTTTTCCTCCTGTCTAAAAGGAGGAAAACTTGCATTTGCGGCTATACCGCTGATGTATGCAGCGGTAAGGTCTCATTTGCAAGATTTCCTCCCTTTTAAGCGGAGGAAAACTTGCAAACGAATTCTTCTTTTTGTTTTGCCCTATTTTTACATATTGGTAGGGTCACGGGTCAGGGCCTTGGTCGAGACAATGATGGATGGGCATGCATAATTAACATCTATTTAAATGCAATACTATCAAATCACACAGTAAATCACTTGTTTTGTCAATTTACTTGACCGGTGAAGTAAAGTGAATGGTTAAATACAAAGAGAGAACAAAAGTAAAGGTTTGGCAAAACCAAGAGGCGAGAGAGTAGCTCTTTGAGTTATTATTTTAAGAAGAGTTTTTCTTGTAAGGGTGCTCGTGGATAGGCCCGGCCCACGTTGGGTCGGGCATGGGGTTTAGGTTATAATAGATGGGCCGTGCCTATATTATTATTTTTATTTGGACTCAGTGGTTGAGATTCAGAATCCTTGCTCGGCCCAAATATACATATATAATTGTAAGAGAGGCAGTAGTGATCGGGGGACTCAAACCCATGACCTCTTACAGAAGGTGATATGACCAGACCAATTGAGCTGGCCTAGGACCTGGTAAGAAACTCACTTTTTTTCATTCTATATGTCCAACAAGGGTCGGGCTTCATAATTTCCATGTGGGCTAGGCTTAGCCAGCAACACTTAAGCTTGGGCCAAGCTTAGGCTCCTAGTTCAGAAGTCGAGGCGTTTTGGACATTCCTCGGCCTAGCCCAGCCAGGTCCATGAGCAGCCTAAGCTCTTGTTGTCATTCAGTGGCATGAGAAAGTATCATTTTAACTTTATTTTTTTTATTAAAAGGCCGAAGAGGTGATTCTCAAAATTTATTTATTTTTATTTGACCCCTCTCTTTCTATTATCTTTTGAATTGACCTTCACTTTACCTCCCTGGTAAAGTGAGTTCATGAAATATGAAGCAATTAGTGAGTGAGAAGTGAAAAATTACGTGGTGTCCGCTCGTTATTAAATCCTACGATGAAAAATCAATATCATCAGGGGTTTTGGGATCGGATCCTTACTGTTGAAAAATGAGTTTCGTGATGGAATAGGTAGGCGCGGAATGGGCTCTCTCGAACTAAGTACATGATGGACTCAGCACGAAAAATTTGATCCCGTACAGGCATGCTTATCTGAACTTAGGCTGAGTGTGGGCTAACCTCACCCATTGATCTAGTCCTAACTGGACCACTTTTCATCTCTAGGATAGGCATATCTCAGTTGGCGAAAAGGTTTCTTAGGGTTTGATCAAGCTGGGCCTAACGAGTGTTTAGCCTTTTCGATCAAATCAAAAGTAAAGGCATTTAGATGGATGATGAATGAGAAATCATAATGCTTGAATTGCTAAAAGGATTATAGGTGGGTTGAGATAGATTGTTAGGCTAGGATAGCAAGTTTAAGTTCAGAAAAAGATTATATTTATAATATGGGTTGGATTGGTGGGGCACTGTATTGAGAATAGGGAGAAATTAGTTTTCCTTGATAGAGTGGATTTGCATTTCATGACATATAGTTTCTCCTATTGCATTGACATATAGGGGACATTTGGTAAACTTCCATGCTGCGGATTTCTATCGGTTTTCCGCAATCCCGTGGAAAATCTATGTTTGGATCCGTGTGGAAAAGCCCTTAGAGGATGCAAGGAATCCCCGTTTGCAAATATTCTGGACGTCAGACCTCCCCCCCTCGGATCCGCTGAATCCACTTGCTAGAGGATTTGCGGAGCTACAATGATTTCGGGCGTGATTTTAGATCAGACCAGTTTTTTGCATTTTTTTGGTTTCTATGGGCCCCACAATCAAGATCTGAACCGATAAAAGTGTTAAGAAGGTTCAAAACGGCTACATCACAACATTTCAGCCGTTGATTCATCTTAGATCGTGAGATATTTGTAAAACCATCCAAACCGTTAAATGCCAATTTATAAGATGCAGTGGGCCAAAAGCGGGATTAAATCCAGTCCGTTTGTTTCAATTTTCTGGTTCCTATGGGCCCCAAAAATCATGATCTGAACCATTAGTTATTTCTACAAGGTCAAACACGGCTAGTTGACCAAATTTCAACTGTTGATCGTTACCATATCTTGAGATATTTGCAAAAACGTCTAGGTACTAAAACATTAATTTCTTATTCCTGTGGGCCCCCTTTGCACGATCTGAACCGTTCAGATTTTCTAGATGATCACAAACAACTATGAAGTGAAAGGTGCGGTCTTGATTTTTCATGGATTTTAGAAATTTTTATAAAAAGATATTTAGAACCATTGAATCATACATTTTAAAATTTGTAGGAATCCTCCCTCCATCCAGACATGGAACACTCTTTGGGAATCATACTTGAGGTTTGTGGCCTTCTTTGGAGATGGAGAGAATCATCTAAACAAATGATTCTTCTTCTAGCATGGATTGTTGCCAAACGTTATAGATCTGAGATAGACTGAATCCTCTATCTCAACCATTACATAGTGACTGTGTAATACTTTTCTGAAACTACACCCCGGGGCGCACATATCTTTAATCCCGGCTATTCAGGATGAATCCCATCCCATCCAAGGGTAAATCTTGAAGCTTCAGCCCAAAATGAGTAGGTTGTTATGTTTTCATTTTTTATATATAATATCATGTGCTATACATCTAAAAATAAAGAAGCTACCCCACGTGTAGGTTCACCAATTATGTTTTGTTGCTGTATCATTGGTACTTGCTTCTCATGTTGATCTCTATGCCAAAGAGATCTTGATTATCAGATGAATGGGCTGCTTCATGAACTTACTATTCCCCCACTTATAGTCTACTAACAGGAGTGCCTCATATATAGATTCTTTCATTTCATGTTTTAGGGAGAACATTAAGGCCCCGTGTCAACGGCCAAAGTACGCTACTTTTTTTTTTTTTCCGACTCTCCGATCATCAGAATGCAACTCAACTAGATATGGACTACAATAAGAAATGCTATCAGTCAAAAAAAAAAAAAAAAAAAAAAAAGAGAGAGAAAGAAATGCTTCACACATTGATTACAGTATTTTTTGGTAAGAAAAAAAGTCATGAAAAAGGAATGGGATCTTATTAAGGTGATTTTATTATGGACATGGTAAGATAAAGGAGTGGTTTTTCTCTCTTCTTTTAGTTGGAATTGAAAGTCTGAGATCTGAACCCTAGAAGGGGTGGGGGTGAATAGGGTGAGTTACACAAATTTAGCCAATTAATCCAATTTTTAACTTCTTTGAACAATTAAGTACTTGTGATGAATAAAATAATTATGCGGAATCAAATAAAAATAACAATCACCACAACACAACCATGTGTAGTGATTCGGCCCAAATATCAATATCTACTCCCAGCTTGTATTCCTACACTCTACCGGCATTCCACTAACTCGATTCTATGCTTTTCAATTAGGCTCGGCAACAACATCTTACAATGATGTTTTTCAAGGCTCAACAACAACCTATGCAATGATGCTTTTCTAGGCTTAGCAATAACTCTTATGATGTTATTTTTCTAGGCAAAATAACAACCTTTACATATCTAAAGACTTGACCTCTCAATTGTGTTTAGAGTGCACTCAAGAAGATAGAAGCTTTGGCTCATTACATTGCCTCTAACATAAGCTGATGTGAAAGAAATTATGATTGAAGTAAAGATCTAATCATATGTGGATTATGATGAACAACTTGAAATGATATACCAATCAAAATACACAAGTTGTATGAAATTTCAAAACCAAAGATCACATGTGATTTTTTACTTAGTTGTTTAGTTGTTTGCAAAAACAAAGTAATCTACTTATATGATAATGTTTGCAAAACAACTCATTCAATACTAGAAAGCATGCTAAAATAAATTTTCAAATACTTGAACAAGCATGGATTTCAAAATCATGGAAACCAAAGCTTATCTTGGAAGGATATACCTATTTGATTCAAGCCTTTTGGTTTTCCATTGCTCTTCTAGCCTTCTTACCTCATCCCCCCTCCTTAGACTTCAAAGAAGTTCCAAAGGTTTAGTCAAAAGTCTTTCAGATTGTGTGGAATGAATTGGAGTAAATATCGAAAAAATCCCAACAGCTAGTTTACCCAGTTGACATCATGAACCTCGGGTCGACCAGATCCAATGGTCATATTCCAACGGCTAGTTTATCTGGTCGACATCCTCAGGGACCCAGTTGATCGGGTACACTCGGGTACACTAGCCTGGCAGAGGTACCCTCCTATATTTGAAAAATCTGACTTTTTTATTTGGGAACTCATGGCCAAGTGAATCCATGCTAGGGCTCATGATTCTAAAAATCCAAGATATGTAAACAAATCATGATCCTAATTTGCCTAACTAGATTTTACTCAAAAGCTCATGGGCAAGCATGAATCAAACTAGTCTTTGAAAGTGCATACAAGATAAAAAAAACATGCAGAGTAATGTTTGTTAAAACCAAATGAATATGCATAACTAATTTTTAGATTTCAAGGTTTTAAATTCAATGCATGAGTGTGTGATCAGATGAAAGTGAAAGTGATAGTTCATCTATCAAATTTGCAATAAACAAAATCCCTAATAATTTTCCGATTTGCAATTTGATGGCAACCTATACTGATCAAACACTCTAGGGCTTCAGCTCCCCCTGAACTGAACTGTTATTGAAATCTCTTGAATGCGACTTTGACCTTTTGAGCTTGAACCTTTCTCTTTCAAGCTTTCTCCCCTTTAGTTAGTTCTCTCCTCCTTTCTCTATGCCACTTCTTTTAAGCTTAGGCATGCTCTCCATGATATCTTCTCCGTATTTGTCTGTCCCCTTTTAACATCTAATTGCAAGGGACCCTACACACATGAAGCAAAAAGAAATACCATTTAGCAGTACCCATTAACCAAATAAATTTGAAAATGGAATGTATAACAGTCGATCATGTATGTTTGTTATCCATGCAATGTAGAAAATGAATGTTGTGTGGAGATTAAGGACCAAATTGATCGTATAAAAAGTGTCTACTACTTTCTGTATCCTTTAAGACTCCCACTCAATCCACACTCTCTTAACAGTCAATAACTTGACAGAATTTTCCTATTAAATTCGAAGAGAAAATGATGGATGAACTAAGGTCACATTTGAAGAAGGAATTAGACATTTTTTACACGTTGAAGTAGTAAAAAGATGATAAACGAGAAAAGGGAATTTGAGTCGCTTAAATGCATGGTAAGCAGCCATATCACTGCTCGTCCAGTCGCTGCTTAGCAGAAAAGTGCAAAAAAAAAAAAAACTGTAAAGTGCGGCAGGAAGTTCCATCGGATTAGTAACGAAATTTAATGTGCTCTTTATCTTATGAGAGTCTAAGCCCTAGACATTTAAGAATTCCACACCAGGGTTTTTTTTTTTTTTTCAGAAGAAAAAAGCCCCTTTATTTTAATTTTAAACAAATTTAAGAATTCCTAGGAATTCAATTTCATCCAAAGCAAAGGAGCCCTAAACATACAGATATTCCACACGAGGCAATAGAATCGCTCACAGCGAAAGAAGTCTTGACATTTGCTAGCTTCTGTTCTTCTATTTATATACGGATAAAAGGAGGTTCCGACAGCAGGAGATGCATTTCTACTCTCTGATGGCTCTTGTATTATCCCATTTCAACCGTCCAAAACCCTAGAAGCAAACTCATACACTCTAAAACCCTAGCAGAAGAAGAAATGGCGATGGCAATCCCAAATGCCTTACGCTGCCCTAAATCTCCCATCTCTTCACGGAATCGTTTCCTCAAAGCTTCCAGATCAAACGTTCCTCTCTTCTTCTTCTCCGCGAGGCAAGTTCGCAGGAATTCTCTCGATCTGTTGTCTTACGTTTTCAAATCTCTTTCTTGAATCTATCCTGAAGAATGAACTAAATTGATTGTAGTTTCGTTGAATTTGAGGAGTCTTGCTCAAGCGCAATTGGAAATCTCAATGTTTGAAGGCGTTTTGGGATGTGATTGTGGAAATAATCTCAGATGTTTGTATTAGTCTTGTTTTTATGAGTTGTGATGATTGTTTTGAGGCTTATCGCAAGTGTCGAAGATTTGGGGAGGAATTTCTATGGACTTTAACGGCCTATTAGCTGTTGGTGTTGATTTGATCCAGAATTAGAACCTGGCTTATGGAGTTTTAGCCTTAGAAGTCAGAAGAATCACCTGATTCTTATATGTTTCACGAATCCCTTGTCGGAGTAGATTGCAGAATAAACTTGGGAGTTCATCCCTATAGAAGTTACCACTTTTCAATGATTTGGGTTTTGCATTCAAGATTCTCGTCTACGTTTAAAGAGAGACAAGAGAGATAACAGCCAAAGGCCTTATTTTTCTGAAGAAATCTACACCTGTAGCAGACAGGCCACAAAGTTTTAAGAAATTTACTTTATATCATTTTTTTTAATCTTGTACATAGTTTGATAAATGTATCTATATGTGCACTTTATATCATTTTTATCTTGTACATAGTTTGACAAATGTATCTATATGTGCACTTGAGTGATTTGAATGCTATTTTCAATCAAATTACTGTGAAAGAGAGCTTTGTTGAGCTCACAAATTGCATGATTGTACTTTTAAAAGGGAGTTTGAGTTTTATATCGTTGTTGGATTTTGTTGTGGAAATATCATTTTTCTTTCTCTTCATCCTGCTATGTGCCTGTGCCATTCTTTGTTTTGATGTTAATCCAGTGGTTTTATTTGCACGAAGTTAATTTAGTAACTTACCATTTGCAGAAGGGTTGAATTCAATAGATTTGCCAGAGAACTCCCGAGGAATTTCTGGGTTGTTTGTAGTTCCTCATCTACTGCGGGAAGTTCATCCACAAGTAGTGATGAGAACCCATATGAAGTAACTCTGACTCACATCAAAATTTACTATTCTTACCTGCAATTGTGGCAAGCTCAGTTCCTTCTCAAATGCCAGTATTTTCTGATTTGGTTTCAGGTTCTTGGCGTAAGCCCCATAGAAGGATTTGATGTGATTAAGGGAAAATATATGAGAAAACGGAAGGATGCTGAGAGAAGAGGGGATGAAGCGTATACAACTAAAGTAAGTCATGGTGATCGTGTTTCCTTCATGCTCAACCTTGTTCTTTATGAACTAGCAATATACACCTTTTGAATGTAGTTGTTTAAACTTTCAGGTGCTTTCAGCTTTCCTTATATTATTACTACTACCACCACTACAACTACTACTACCACAATAACTACTACTACTACTACTACTACTACTTTTCTTCTTCTTCTTCTTACTGCCTTCACCCTTTTTGTTTCTAATTGGATTGTGCATCTGACTTCTGTAAATATAATTTTTTCTCAGTTGGAACGGGCATATGATAAAATCATGATGGCGCAGCTAACAAATCGCAAGAAGGGCCTGACATTTGGTGCATTTAAGGTAGAGTTCAGATTCCATATTTGTTTCATGAATTTCTTATATATGAAGAGTGGAAGCAGGTTGTAACATTTATAAAACTATGGTCAACAGTTGTCTATAATTTTGCATTTATATGTTTAAACTTGTAGCTAATCTAACCATCTATTAGCTTAAGTTCTTTACGTAATAGGAGCTGCTTTCTGGGGTACACCTCAGAGCATGCACATGATCGACAGGTGGGAAAGGACAGCATGGTCCAAAAATTACCTAGACTGGATGATTATTGCCATTAATTATTTTTTTTATAACGGTTAAATTTTATTCCACCAACCATAGAAAAGAACAAAAGACAATCACTGAACAACAAAAATAAAGCAACTAAAACAAATTATACAACAAAAATGATTGAAGATTGAGAAAGTCCTTTCCTAGCAAGACCATCCGCCATTAAGTTAGCCTCCAGTAAGACGTGACGAAAAGAAAATTATTGCCATTAATTTAAGGCCATTCAAATATAATGGTTAAAACAATTTACCCAACTGTTGATTACAAGGCCTTTAATCTAGTGGTTTTCAACCAATGAGTGGTAGCTCAGTTGGCCAAGGACTTCGTGCCTCAGGAAGTGGAGAGGTCTTGTGTTCGACACCTACCTTTGTTGGTCACCTCCTATAGTTTAACCTTGTGCATGTGGATAGGAGGGTTTGCATGTGCCCCTAGGGATTAATTCTCGGTTGTCCAAAATCGAGTGTCCCTCGGGCTCAGGGCCAAACGCTCTTGGGTTGGGCTGGGTGGGAGATGTCCTGGGTTATCAGAAAAATAAAACAAAAAATATAGTGGTTTTCATGACATCTCCCACCTCGCACAACCATGCAGGTGGGTCTTAGTGGACCCCACAAATGGGCTCTTAACTTGTTACACACTTATTCTGGTAAGATAAACCGACTACATTGTTTAATGATCTTTATGGTGTCATCTTTAGACTCTTTTCCAGCATATCTTTATTTGCACTGATTGCTTATGGTGCATGATCTTAATCTCTTACATCATGATATACGATTGAGGTTGTTTTGCTTATACTCCCAGTTGATACCGACTTAAATCTTTAAGCTCCGTTTGCTCTTCACATGGCCCTTAGAGAAAAGGTTGAGTGTTCATTAAATTCTGTTTCGTTTACTAGTAGTATAACTATCTTTTGTCCTTTAAATGTTATTATATTTTGTCTGAACCTGCTTGCTTGTGTAGGTATCAAAGGATATCAAATATGCTGATAAGCAGCCTATTGTTCCTTGGGGCCCTAGGTAATTTGTTGCATCATTTTTGTAAAACGAAAACTTTACCAGAGCAGAGAGTTAAAACATTGAGATTTATGTGACAGTCTGCAGCTACACATGAAATGAGAGTATACAGGATTTCTCATTTTGCTCTGTTGGATTCATTTCTATTTGTTTACTGATGTTTATAATCGAAGATGCCCTGGTTTGTCACCATTCAGAAGGGGAAAGAGGGGGAAAATGCCCAGGTTTTTACAGTGGGTTGTCCTCCCGACTCCTGAGTGCACATATACATTGCTTGACCGTGACATTGATGACCTTGTCATAAGAAACAAGAGCTAGAAACGTCTCCAACCTTAATGTTCAATATCAGTTGGAAAATAGTCACGGAATATCTTACATCATGGGTAAATAATGCAAAGGTTGCACTGTTGACATAATACTCTTAACCCACCACATGCAGACATCAATGCAAACACATGGAATTTACAACTACTACATGTAACTGACTAACATACCACCGTTGCACACATCTTTCTAATGATGTTTTGGACATCTCTAGTTGGATGATGTGGTTGGGCCCCACAAAGATGTGATGAAATAAATGTTGTTGGTTCAATCATGGTAGGTTCAACCTCTTGGATCACTCCACCTTCAACAACCTTAAATTTATGACACTGGTGTTGTGTGTGTCTGTCCATAACACGTATGCACATACATGCATGTGACCTTTGTATGTGTTGCAACCTTATGTGTGTGTGTGTTTGGGAGTGATGACATGAGGTTGTGTTTGGGAGTGATGACATGAGGTTAACCTTGTCAATAGGGGTCTTTTGTTTGCACTCATTTGCATATGTAAATGTTACACATGTAACATTTACTCATCAACACTCATGTTCGTACTCATTTATGCATTACCTATGTAAATTTTGTTGTGAAGATGGTGTGTAAAAGAGGCCATTTTCATACCAAAATTGTAGTACCTCTTTAAGTATGTAATGGTTACAGTCCTCACACCTCAAAGAGGCACGTACAGTTTTCACCTAGGAGATGTCATGCCATCACTGCCTTCTATTTTTTGCAACTCCTGTGGGCCCCAAATTTTTACTTTGTTCAAATGTTTTATTGACCCATTAAACCCCAAAATGTTTAATTTCATGTTTGAAGTCTTCGTAGACTTATAGATATATGAAAACTTTACATATGTAATCTGAACTATTCAATGCTTACACACGTGAAAATGGTGCTTCTTAACAAAGATGGTAATATATTTCACATGTGTAAATTTTACATATCTAAATCCCATTTTCACACTCCATGTGTAAAAGACGAACAGCCGCTGAGGTCAAGTGCAAGTTGTACAGATGCGCATTGGGTGCACCTTCTGGAGATTTGAACCGTATAAAAGATGCATTTGCCCCTGTTTGTCAATATGGGATTATGGGTCCATGTTTTAGTTTGATCATCACCATTGGATGGGCAGGTTACAAAAAAAAGGGGGCAATTGAATCCCACAGTACATGACTGTCTTATGAAAAAAAAAATAAAAAAAATCAAATCTTTTGCTCAGTGGGGGGCTACCTTATCCAAGTCGTCCATTCAAATTATCATCCTTGGTTTGATGGATGTCCAATTCCATTATGAGAAATATTGACTGCTTGATTAGAAGTATTTATTTATTTATTTTAAAATCAATCAAATCAACATTTCTTATTCAATGGTGAATATCTGCCTATTTGAAGTGAAACTTCATACAGTGACAGACGAACCTCCTGTGCATCAAATTTAAGGTTTGAATCCCTAAATAAATGGACCCTGCTGTTGCATGAAAAATTGTGATTGTTTGAAAATAATAATTCATTTTCAGTTTGATCTTTTTATTTTTTCCCCCCCTCAAATTGACTTTGAATCTCTCTCTAACGAAGCGGCTCTTTGGGATCACAAAGGGTAGAAAGATCATTTGAAAGGTTTAGATCTTTCAAGTGGCTCTGCTCGCATAGATTTAACGAATCAGTTGACCTGTTCGTTAAGGTTAATGTGTTATCACTCCTTTATAAACTCATTTAGGTTCCATTTCAAATACACATATCTCTGCGGGTGACCTTCTGGTCATCATCGCTCTTAGTGTGAGAGGCAGCCCAGGTGGGGCCCACTTTGGTGCGTTAATAGTCAAGGATGGGGAGAAGAGGGGAAATGAGGGAATTGGGATGGATCATCATGGGTGAGGGTTGGGAAAAAAGTCGGGGCCTTCTGATTTTTCTAACACTTGGTTTAATGGCCTCAACAATTAGCAGTTAGCACTAGCTTACTATACAATTTTTGTTTTGGTTCGAAATCCAGTGGTGGATAGAGTCTGGCTGAGCTTTTTCTCTAGGTGGGTGTGTGTGTGTGTGTGTGCATCCCAACTTATTGAAAGCTTAGCCTTTTCCCTTCAGATGTTTTGTACAAGGAAGACAACTTTTGGCTCTAGCTGATAGAATTGTTACACATACACATGTAGCGTATATCCAGGGTTACTGAAACTGTTATCTTTTCCCTTTTCGATCATTTAGAAGAAGCAACACAACTTTTTTTCTTTAGGTGATAGAATTGTAAATTTTGTTTTTCCAAATTGGTAGGATACGGTTATATCTCTGCTGTGGACAGTTTTCATGTTATAAAAGAGGCAAATCATGATGACAAACTAACTAGAGAAAGTGGGGATTGCTAGAGTCTTACTCCCTATACCATATATCCCCATTTTCCTGTTTCTTTCTTCTTCATTAATACATTCTTTACTGAGCTGACACTGACAGACAAAAGGGAACTTGAAAGTATTTATGGGACTGAACTGCACAATATCTTAGTTATCATGGATAATATTTAGTTAACTAATGTGCTGCCCTCTTTTTAATTATTTTAACTTCATTTCTTTTCAGGTTCACAAAGTCCAGTGAAACAGACATACGCATCAACATGGCCATATCTGCTTTATTTGTAAGTTATGCAAGACTTGTGGAAACATCTGTTTATGTAATTTCTTTGCTCTGCTATTCTTAGTGGTTTCCTAGGTTGATTTTCATGAGAAACTACAATGTATCGTTTCTGATAATGAAAAAATGTATCATTTCTGTGGTCTACTGGTCATATTTCATGTTTGCTTTACTTGATGACCAAAGCCTGCACAATGCCAGTCATGCTACTTCTTGATTATTGACATTAATTATAATGTCATTGCCTACTGTTAGCAGGAGATTTCTACTGGTATCTAATGACCAAACCCTGTAGAAAGCAGTTCCCTCAGATGGTCAGGTCGTCTCATTTTACATAATCTGAAAGTGTCATGCATAGGGGTTAAAATATTTAACAGATGGGTCCAGTTGGTTTTCTTATAGCTTCTCTGTTTAACTACTTGGGATTCGTGCCTATGTGTTTCTAATGATCAACCTTGCACAAAGCAGTTCCCCATATGGTCAGTTCATCTCACCACGAAAAACCTAAGAAAGTCATGCATAGCTGTTTAATTTCAACAGATTGGTCCAGCTTGTCAGAGCTGAGAAAAACGTAATTTCTTGTATGCCTATGGTGTACATTACTTGGAATTATCCAACATCAGCACTAGATAAGCATTGGAGTTATCCTAGATGATTTATTAGTACCCTGGTGGAGTAGGTAGACATCCTACCTATTTTGAACTTTTCATATTCTATATCCTTGTACATTATATAAGAAGCTCATGACTGGTCATAATGGTCTATCCATTCAATCCAATTTAACGAAGAATTCACTCAAGTTTCATTCTGCCAGAGGATATCTCTCTGGTTCTTTTCTGTTGAAGACTATCAAGATATTGCCTGTGTCTCAGTGATGGAGTCCATCTTTGTTCCAACAGTTTGTGGTTTAGCCTGCCTTCTCTGATTGTGGGTCTTTTCTGCATCAAACACTTAAAAAAAATGATCAGCCTTATGTAGCTTGGATACCAAGACTTTCCTAAACATGAGAGAAGACTAAATCAAAGAGGAAACTAATATCATGGCAATCCTAATCAAACAAGAAATAGTTCTCTAATTAAACAAGGAATGGAAATAGAAGTAGGATAAAATTAGAACTCCACAGTCGCTCTCGGTCAAATTGGGCCTATGGACTGGATTGACCTATGGGTCAATGGGTTGGCCCAGTTGACTTGGGACTGGCCCGTACTGCATGACTTCTACTTCTGGCAACTTGGGTTTGATTTAATTCTTCTCTTGCAGACAGTTTGGATTGCTATCCAACGCAATGCTGAATGGAAGCCTTTGCAGTTTTTAGGATTTGTATTTGTATACCGAATATTTGAGAAGTTGAAGGCTTCTGAGCCACCAGTTTCTCCCACATTTACAGTGAGTTAATCAACTTCCCTTGAGATTTTGTTGGATAAGTGCTCTTATAATTGATGTTTTCACCTTTTTTTCTGCTTGAGTATTGTGGTGCGTTTTTGGGTTTAAAACTTCTAATTCATGCCTAAGAAAACTGGACATCTTTGAATGCCTTTCTTAAGTTAGAATCTTATAACTACTCTGGCTGCAGGAGGATGGTGAGGATGAGGGGCGGGCACTGCGAATGGGGAAGCGCCTACTCCGTTCACTTTCATTGGTCTTTGGGTGTATGGCTGTTTCTTCTTTGGTACATGCTCCATCTCTCTTATGCAGCTTACTAGAGAAGGGAATCATTTAAAACAAAAACAAAACAAACTCATTAAAGAAGGGACCATAACTACTACTTCATTATTGTCATTGTCGTTGTCTTCTTTTTAAATTTTATGGTAACTATTTCATTCGAAGGGGGATACTGTACAGTATTAAGAGTGCTGTACTGAACTGTAAAGCAGTTGGGCCAGGTAAAACAAAAAAAATGAAACCCCTCATTTATCAACCCTGGAAACCTAAAGGCTTCACAATCATGTTGTTCGCAAACAATTAAAAGAATCAATGAGAGTGGGAAGCCTGACATGCTGGGTTACTGTGTGGTTATATAACAATATTATGGTACGGTTGGGTGCCCCACAAGGGCAGAAAGGTAGGATGCTTTCCATCCAGATTGAGTTGGAAAAGTTGTCTCCCATTTAAAGCAGTCCCGGTTTTCTGGGGTTATCCCAAATCTGGAAAAAGATTATATTTGTTTCTGGAAAGTTATTTATTTTTTGTTGGGATTTAAGGCGCATTTAAACACACCTTAAGTTTATGAATGGTATGAAGAAGATGAAAAAAATAAATAAAACCCATCATAATTACAACACAGTAGAACCTAGAAAGGAGGAGTTGTGTTGCTCTATGGATCTGATTGCTGGTTTCCATGTTGAAATCCCAAATGTTTACCGTCAGCTTAGCTTCTAGCATAATTTGGTTGTTCTGTCTTTGTTGCAGGCATTCACTGGAGTTCTTAACCTGATTGAATTTCTAGGCCGTTACATTCCTGTTTTCCTTTACAATAACCAGGTATCACAATTATTTTGATTTCGTAATTGACTGACGTATGTCATGCACAGCGCACACACAAGACACAACATTGTGGTTTAGTGGCTGCGTGGTTGCATTGATTATGGCTTTTCAACATTTACCTTAATATTGAGGTTGTTTGGAATTTGATTGATGTGCAGGAGATGTTTATCACTGCATCCACCGCAGTGATGCTGCACATCATGGCTTCATATTACCGATGACGACCCATTTTCTTTCCTTTACCTTTTCTGGTTTTGGCCTTTAACAGCAAATTACTATCAGAGGAGTGTATCCTATGTTTCTCTTTGCTGTCAAAATTTTGTTGAGTTACTATCTTATCACCACAGATTATCTGGTTGATTATCAGTGTCTTAGGAAAAAGAAAAGCATTAGTTGGTGATTGATGTGCAGGAAGTTGTTTGGTGAGGAAACTTGAAAAATCCATCTAGAGATATAATGAAAAATCTATTGGTAGTCTCATCAAAGGAGCAAATCTAAATTATTGTTTGATTGATGGATACATTGTTTACACAATTGAAAAATGCGTTATTATTCAAACATTGCTTAATTAATTGAGAAGAGCATTCTCATTCAAATTACCAGCGTTATTTTTAGTAGTTTACTATATACTTTAGTAATAGCTATACAGAGTAAGTGCATCCAGCTTACTTTCAATATTTGGCAGCTTGACTGGATCTGGATTCTGGCCTTTCAAAGGTTTGCAATTTTGTGCAGCCATTGGAAAATCTGGCCCTTTTTCTACTATGGCCACGTTTGGCAAATAGAAAGGAATCCTCTATCTAGAAGATTTGTTATTTTATCTATATGATATTATACTCAGCGTAGGATTTCTCTCATAGAATTTCAGGTTTGGCAAACACGAAGGAATCCAAGGATTTACATATGCAACATCTAATGATCGCAAGTTATTTGACATTTTCTCTCAATCCGTGATGAATCAAGTCCTAAAATTTGAGCCCCTAATAGTCTTTGGCCTTTCGGAATGATTTGACGGTTCAGATCTTGCAAATGGTACCCAGAAAAATAAAAAAAATATTTAATTTGTGAATTTTTTTGCTCTTATCTCAAACTCTATGAAGAATAAATGGTTTAAGATTGACATCATGGCCTTCTTGAACCTTTTTAACAAGATTAATGATTTCGGATCTTGAAAATGAGACCCATAAGGTAGGTTTTAAAAGCAAAAACCGACACCTTATTGTTGAGCAAGACTCTCATAAGCTCAAACTTAGGACAAGGTAAGTTCAAGTGTGTGGTGGGGCCTACTTGGGGACCCATATGATGATGAGGTGGGGTGTGGGGGGTTTCAAGGACTCCATGAGTTCTTCCTCTCTACAAAAAATCAGTCCCGACCGTAATTTCTATCATCTCCATATAGGTCCAAAAGTTTAATGGTCAACAGTCCATATGGATCTATATATAGTCGATCCAACGGTCTAGTAAATTCAGATCTAATCGAAAGTTGGCAAACATGTGCAATTTAAGAGGGTCATGTGTTTGGTCCAATTAGATGGACCAAAGATAAGCCCCACAAGCCTAAACTTACGAAATTTTATCATAAGTTAAAGCTTAGGAGAGTCTTGCTCATCATTGTTTATCCACATTTGTATCAGTTTTGTATAGAAGATGTCCAACCGTCATGGAATTCTTCTCCAATTTTCTCATGATGCATGATGAATCAGGCGGCCAAAGTTGACCCTTAACTATTTAAGGCCTTTTTAAGGAGATTCAACAATTCGGATTTTGGAAAAGGGCCCACGGAAGTTAAAAATGATGATCCAACAGCCTGGATTCTTTTGTTAATTTCTCAAAATATACAAGAAATCACCCTCTGATATTTGATCACACACTCGTATTGGACCTTCTTAACAAGATTTACGGTTTAGATTTTAATTGTGGGTCTCACGAGGCAGGTTTCCACAACAAAAAAGGGTAACCCTTATATTACTGTCGAGACACTGTCACCGGGATCAATGACCACCATTTGTCTTTAGCGGATTCCTTTACCATCTCTAGCCGGTCCTTCTTTTGTCCTTAATTTTCTTCCTAAAAACTAATCTATTTAACTGTAAGAGTCGCCTAGGATTCAACCTTGGGCATTCCATATTTCCTCACCCGTGGGCTCTCTCATCTCACCTTATGTCCATATGAGCGCTTTCCCACCAAAGTCTTCCTTCCTCACCAGAGTGCTACTCCCACTGGGGTGGGCTCCGATGGGTCTTGGTTCCAATGGGTTCCAACCCCTTATTTGGGGTACCCAAAAAGAAAAACGAAAAAGAAAAACAACAACGGCAGTGAGGGTCATTTTATAGTGTGCCTTCTTAGCAAACGGTTGTGATATTCTCGTGCTTGTATGTGACCCCTATATGTATACGAGAAGGCCCACTCTTATAGAAACTGACTTTTGCCGTTGCATTTTCGCAGGAACATGGTATCCTCCATGTGCCCACACTGCAAATGAAGGAGAAAAAAAAAACAATTCATTGTCCCTTTTGTTACACCTCCTGATGCGGTTTTTTGGAGGGTTTCCATGAGAATTTTTTTAAGAGAGCTTCTATTCGCACTGGCCTTTTTTTCTTTCACCATCGCCCTAGAAGACAAAAAAAAAAAAAAAAAGTTTTTTTCTAAACTACCCCAATAGAAGCTCTCTTGTTTGAAAAAGGAATGGCAGATCATTTTGTGGAACAGGTAGGTCAATTTTACTTGTTACTTGTTTGCATTTCCTTTTCTGATCTGGAAGCGTTTGTTATTTAGATTTTAGATTTGACACAAACAAAAGCCGACTGAATTTTGACTAAATTCTCATTTTCATGGTAATCCAGGATGGAAACACTGCTGCAGTTTTAAATTTAGGTTTTATATTTGAATGTGGAACAAAAAAAAGCGCAATTGAAAATTTGACTGAAATCACATTTTTTCTCTTTAAAGCTGAATGTTGGTTGAAAAAAAAAATCTCAAAAAAACCTTCAATTCTGGCCTTAGGAGAAGCCACATCAGCTTATTGGGGCCTATTTGTGAATGTGTCCTTTCATAAACACATAATATTTGCATTTTCAATAAAATGTGTCTCTTGGACTAAATATGTGCCTTTTCAATAAAATATCTCTTGGGCCCATTTGTGTGGATGTAACTCAATTCAAAGGGATGCATTCATACTCTATAAATTAAGGTTATTTTTAAAGTTTTTACTTAGTATTCAAAATAAGCATAAATGCATATGAATCCTTTATTTTGTGTATGCCGACGTGGATTAAGTGATGAAATGTTTGGTTTTCATAATTTTTTGATTGATTTGAATTTTTTTAATTAGTTTGTTATAAATAGATTTATAAGAATAGAATATTAGTTTTAAATGCACCATATTGGGACTGCAACCTCTTTGTATGCATTTTCATTTGGCTGGTGCTTTGCTCCCCTGTTCCATTTATGGTAGGCACATGTTTTTCTTTCTTTCTTCTTTTTTTTTTTTTGTGTGTGTGTGTGTGTGGGGTCCAGGCCTTCGGTTTGAAGGGCAACACTTTGGATGGTTGATGTAAAAAAAAAACACCCTCATTTGAAGATCCTAATTCATCATTCAGGTGTACAAAAATTGATGGTTAACATACAACAACAGTCTACAAGAGGCCGAAACATGAGTTGCGAGCTAGGATCTTCCATTGTGGGAGATTGAAGAGATATTCTCCATCCATGGTGGGACAAGCCATGGTATAATTGGTAGGTGCACCTAAAGATCTAAGCATATATTTGCTGCTCAAGGACTATATATATGTCCCTTGGTTTAATAATTCTCTCCTCCATAGAGGAGGTAACCTTCAGACCTTCCTACCATATGGCATAGGCAGACTGTTAATAGTCTTGGTATCATTGCTGTTTGGGGGCTTTACGACCAGAGTTGAGTGAAGTAAAGGTTATTTTGAAGAAAGAATAAAATATAAGTGGGTTATAATGGTATTTCATTTTTAATTGTTTGTTATGAAATCTTTTTTACTTTTTTTTTTTTTATAGAAAAGTGGAGTTTTTGTTGTCTTTTAGTGGAAAAATGGAGTTGTTTTTTGACTTTTTTTGAAAAATACAATGAAAAACTTAAATTAAAATACTTTTGATGTGACTTTTTTCTTAGAAATGGGGCTTTATTTTACTTAGACTCTACTGGTAAAGTTGCAAATGTGAAAAGCAAAGTAGAAGTTGTGATATCAAATATCTCCTCAGCAAATCACTGTTAAATTATTGGAACCACTAGAGAAGGAAAACAAGAACTCAAAGGGTTTCCTCAAACTTTCCAATTTTATGCCAGTCAGGTCCACCCATCACAAGAGGAGTCTATTTTTGGAAGCTAAACCCATGATCTTATCCTGTTCTAAACAATAAAGAAAATATTATTATATTATGAAGAGAGTACATATTTTGGTACACCAGCAGATCATGATAACCCTACAAGACTGAGCCCCTCTAGATAACTACTTGTAGATAAGCTGTTTCCAAAATGCCCATGCCCATGCCCATGCCCATGCCCATGTCCTCTCTTCAAACCATTTAATAGGGGTATTTATGTAATTTATATTATTAAAATTAATATAAATACAGGGCACTCCATCATGCCACAGTTTTTATTCCATTCTTAGATTGTTGGGGGGTCTACTTTAACAACAGATCCACAGACTTTTGTCTCCTTGAAAACAATGCCTAGAAGGACAATAAAGAAAATATGGCAAAGCATAAACTCACATAGAGGAAGAAATCTAAGCTAGTTTAATATAGCATTCAGATTGATTCCATAAAACCAGAGTCCACAATTACTATTCACTGCAAATATAAGTTTTATTAAATAAGAAGTCTGAAAATGCATTTTATATGAGGATTTGACTCAAGCTAGATTGAAATTGCGAAACAAAATTTATATAGTTAATCTCAGAATTCATATAGCTAACCCATTATAGTTGGGACTAGGGGTGTAAATGGGGCTGGCCCGCTCAGGCCCGGCAAGCTGTCAATGTGCCATGGCCTAACCTAGAGCATCGCCTGGCCCGGTACGGGCCCAACGATAAAAAAACCCATAATTATTTTAAAATAATTAGAATCTTATTTTTCATTTATAAATTAACATCAGTGTTTGTGCATTTATTTTAGTAATTTCAACTTTATTTCAATTTGAGAACCCCAAAAACCCATAAAGTCCCTTTCAATTTATATTAGAAAATTAGGAGGGGCATGTGGGTAGCCTAGCCCAGCACAGCATGCCAACCCCAGTTGTCCAGGGAATGGCACGGCCCAAGCATGGTTGGGCCAACGATCTCTTAGAAACTATCAGAATTTAGGAGACTGTTAAAGATTTAAAAATATTTTTTGATATGTTAGATAACAAAAGGTCTATTTGGATAAACTTTTTGGACAGAATTTTGGACAAAACCTATAGTATGACTTAAATATCCAAATAGCATTACTCGTTAGATAATAACATCCGTTTGGAAACAGATGTTAGATAATAACATCCTGTTTTTATTTAATTAATATTTAAAAAAAGTACATTTTAAGTTATGGAAAAAATATATTATAAGTTACAATATTAGATTTTCTTTAGATAATTTGGGTATTACTTTCTTTTGGGAGAGGGGTGAATAATGTAGATTCTATGATTGCACAATATTTGACAACACAAGAGGGAAGATTTTTCAATATTTAAAATTAGCGTTGGTGGGGCTCCAACCAAAAGAAGAAGGAACCCTCCAAAAATAGGCGTATGCCACTTTGAGTGGCGAGCACACGGTATTCTTTAGTAAAAGGCGAAAGAATAGTTCGCTATGTGCTCACCACACGGCTGCGTGCTTTTTACTTCCTCTACTGATTCCATTTTATTAAAGTCTTCTGGGTCGTTTTCTTATTTCTCTACGATGTGGGACTCTTCTTCATATGTTCGGTTCCTTTGCATTCTTTTTTACTCGCCCAGGTGGATAAGAGCAGCACAGAACATCCTTTCCATCTACTGTTTTTGTCCATCTCAGATATCTCTGTCACTGTTGTAGAGGAAACTGACTGAAAGATCTTCTTGAGAAGAGATAAAAAGAAGTTCCAGTCAAGGACTGGTTTCCATCTACTAGTAAAGAGGAAGGGTAGGAGGTAAGTTCTAAGTTCCCCTGGCTGCAACTTCTTCAGAAACATTGGCTTCTTTGAATTGGTGTTGAAGTTATTTTTCATCAGGATGACTGGGCTCCTTATAGTGTAGATTATCCTAATTCATTCATTCCATACAAGTGGGGGCCAGCTATTCTGTTATCTAAGCCATTGATCTGATTTGGCCCAATCATGGTGAGAGATTCTCCATAAGTTTCTTGGATGGACAATGGTGGTTCCGGAAATTCGAGTAAATGGGGTCAACAAAATACTTATCTTCTACCAATCGAATAAATTTGTTTTCCCATTTCTCAACATTTGTCATCTACTTTTGATGATATTAGAATTCTATCCTTCTAATACGGGAGAATACCGTATTTAGAGGTTAACTTAGGGCAAATAAAGACTTGCCGACAAAATGTCTGAAAAAGGGAATTTTCTTTTAAAAAATAAAAATTTGGCCTATTAGTTTTTTATTTTATTTTATTTATTTTAGACAAATGTCCCATTAACTGAAGTATTGGGTGGGGTCAAAAGCTTCCCATAACTTCAATTCCTTGAAGAGATATTTTTAAAAAAATTTTCTAGATCTCAGTGTGGTCAATTGACCCCACTGGGATCCATGTAGCGTTGCCCATGATTATAACCTCCTTTTTTTTTTGGAAGAGGGATGCTGTGTTTCTTCTTGGGCATTTTTTTTTTTATTTCAAACCATTCATATGAAATGGGTGGATCAAATATTCTTAATTCTTTTTTTTTTTCACTCTAAATATGAAATGATTGGGAGTGGCAGACCGGATTGGTGGTTTTTGTGTTTAGGGTGATGATTTGGTGAATTATTTCTGAATGAAATGTGTATCTAACTTGTGCAAGACTAAATGAAAATTTAAATGCTCCTCTACCTCAAATGCATTCACCTCAGAAGAAGAATTGCAGAATATATGGTTCCAAATTGTGCAAAATTATTTTACCTGAGAAACCACTTCCATTTACCATGGAAATGGACCCATACTCATGTCATTTCTTTGAAAAAAAAATAGTCTCTGCAATAATATTTTGATTTTATTTTCCTTTTTGATTTTTTCCACAATTGAGCTCTACACACACACCCAACTTTATACTAGGGCACTTGTAGAATTAGGTATGTGTAAAGCTCATTTGTGGAGGAAAAAAAAAGTAATTTTCCATTGGAGATTTTTTTTTTTTTTGAAGTTATCGTTTAGTAAGAGGAAGAGGTTTTTAGTTACTTTTATGAAAAAAAAAAAAGATCAATGGAGGAATTTATGACAAATGCATATCCAGACAATGGTAGTAATCATTTAATTTGAATCTGGAAAAAATAGAATCGCCTGATTTAGAAGAGAGGAAAAATAGAGGAAAAATCGCGTCATGCTAAAATTCCAAGGTACATAGACATACATATCTAATACAGTAGACCATACAAAAAATTTTGAATATGTTTTTCATACCATTGCCTAGGGGTTGGGACTCAAGAGCGCCCACACAAGTAGGAAGAGAACCCCACTCCATGTGAAGGAGAACTCAAATAAGTGGAAACAGGAAGCACACAAAGTGGGAAGAGAAGGCCACACAAAGTGGGAAGAGTGGCAAACTCATGGATCAATCCCTAGTAGCTGGGCGACATGTGGGTTGCCAGCCAAGTGAGCAACCCTTTGTTGTCCAGGACTTGAGTGTTACAACAGAGCACATGGGAATTACAAGGGGGGACGTGGTAGCCCCGTCAAACATTGGTCATCTTGCAAAACATAGATGAAGATCTTGAGTCCACTTCCAAAACCCACATCAATGGGCCTGGCCCTAAAACCCACATGAGAATTTTGGGTTTGCCCCAAAACCTAACTGCTATGTTTGGGTCCGCCCCCTCAAATGAAAACCCTAGGTCCACCACTTATTGGGAAAGGTACTTGTCATGGTGGATCAAGTTTTTATCAACCAATTATTGTAACCCACAAAGGGTTAATAAGAACTTGTTTGGTAACATTATATTGCATTACTCTGTGGAGAATATGCTATACAAAACTTGTTTGGTAACATTATATTACATTACTCTGTGGAGAATACGCTGTACAGAACTTGTTTGGTAGTATTATATTAAATTACTAAGCTGAGAATATGTAGTACAGAACTTGTTTGGTAACATTATAAAAGATTTGTTCCACAAAATAAAAGCAAAAGAATTATATGATTTATAATGTGGGACCCACCCATAGAAATTACAATGTCGTACCCACCTTTAAAAATTAGAACATGGAATCGATATTCATAGGATTTACAATGTGGACCCACCTTTATAGGAATTATAATGTGGGCCCACTTTTTTGTGAATGCAAACATGAGACCCACCATTATAAATTACAACGTCGTACACACCTTTAGAAATTAAAATATGGGGGCCACATTCATAAGATTTACAATGTGCGTCCAACTTTTGTGATTGTGACCATGTGACTCACATTTATAGGATTTATAGTGTGGGCCCACCTTTATAGAAGTTATAATGTGGGGCCAACTTTTTTATTGATTGTGAACACATGACCCATCTTTTAAATTTACAATGTGGTACCCACCTTTAAAAATTAGAATATGTGGTCACATTCATTGGATTTACAATGTGGGCCTACATTCATATGATTTACAATGTGGCTCGGCTCCACTTTTTACGCTTGTGACTATATGACTCACCTTTAAGAATTATAAAGTGGGGTCACCTTTTCTATGATTGTGAATACGAGGCCCACCTTTAGAAATTATAATGTGGTGCCTACCTTTAATTATTAGAAAAATGAGGCCATAATGTTGTCCCACCATTATAGGAATTATAATATGGGCACACTTTTGTAATTGTGACTATGTGACCCATCTTTAAGATTTACAAAGTAGGCCACCTTCTTTGAGATTGTGAACATGGGGCCCACCTTTAGGATAAGTGAGATGATTTAAAGTCTTTAAATGGTCTTATTTAAAATGCAAGAGATAAGTAGAAAGCAACTATGCCAGCAAGTTATTTCTTAAAAAATATTTTTGTTTTGCTCCAACTTTCTTATGCCGGCAGGTTGAGAATTTGGGATTCCTTCCGGTGAGAACAAAATTCGGAAAAATAATTTATAGTGACCAAACATATTTTCTTTAGCCTCATCTCGTGGTAATATGTGAACATCTGAATGGTACGATGCCAAATATACCCGAAGTAGCAACATCCAGGTTATGTACATAGCAGAGAAGGGGTTCTTATTTCTAAGAAACATATAATTGAACTAAACATTAAATCTTAAATTGTTTTAATGAGGTTTACTAAAGAAGGAATTAATCCTAAATAGGAGTATGCAGCTTTTACACATGGTATTCTTTTTAGTGAAAGCCTGAAAGGCAAAAGATTAGATTGTTAGCTCTGCACTCACCACTCAGCATTGTGATTGTCAATGGTTTTGCTGATTTTCTTCCTTTCTTCCTTTTTTTTTTTTTTTTTTTTTTTTCTTTTGAGTTTTTTCTTGTCATGGTTGGGTTTTAAACTTGATGGTCGAACAAGGTTGGACCGAACCATTACAACCTCCAGTCAGTTTTTTTTTTTTTTTTTTTTTTAATTGCTTGAGAATAAGCCATTAATTTACTGATAAAAACCATTTTTATGTATAATTAAATAAATGATAAATACTCTAATTTATAAAATTATCCATTTTTAACTATATGGTTAAGTAACACAACTAGTTCCACTTCCTAAGGAATATCATATTTTTAACAGATAAGTTATGATTTCATCTTTAAGGGTAAAGAAATCCAACCCCTTAATTATTTGTGTATGAAAAAAAAAAAAAAGGTCACCAAGGACAACAATGATGGCTTTAAATTAAGGTTGAAAGAAGACATGAACCTCATTTTTTTGGATACCATGGGTTATCATCAAAATTTATAAAAATATAATGATAATATATTAATTTAGTATTATGGTATAATAGCAACGTATTTAGTATCACTCTCATACCATAACAATATTTTAATATACAATTCATTTTATTTAAATAGCAAGTTACTTCTTATAAATATAGAATAAGGCCCCCTTTTTTTACTAGAATTCCTGACTAGAATTCTAGCTCTCTGGGAATTTAGAATTTCTATCAGGAATTCTGTGTTTCATTACTAGAATTCCTGGGCATTTGAAATTCCAAAAAACTCAGCATTTGAAAAAACCACTTTAATAAAGAGGATTCAGAATTTCTGGGGCATGATTTTTTTTTTTTCTTTTTCATCACAATGCTTAGGCACTGTTTGCCCCCCTCTATTTGGATGATATGGATTGATACTTGTATGTGTGCCACATGAACTATTAGGGAAAGATGAGCATACAAGTGCCAGCTTGTGGTTTCTATTATCTTTTTTTTTTTCTTTTCTGAATGATCATACAAGTCCCAAGAAGCATATTTCTCTCTCTGAATGTGTATGAAATGGGAGAGTTTATTCCTATTAGTGTCTCGATATTATATTTTGTAATTAAGTGGGCCCATGTATGTATCATATTAGACTCTGGAGGGCAATTTAAAGTTGAATATGCATATAAATAATACATATGTGATAAGAATTCTAGTTAGAAATTCTTCTAGCCATGAAACAAGGAATTTGTGGAGTCAAGGGATTCAAAATTCTCAGACAGGAATTCAGGCCATGAATGAATGAAACAAATAATTTAGAATCTCAGAATTTGATAGCATTTCAAGTACCAGCATTTGAAATTTTTAAACAACCACAAGACATGAATTCTAAGTAAAGAAACCGGCCCTAAGAGTTCTTTATCATACAGGACAACCTATGTGCAGCTGAGTAACAAATACATTGCGAGTCTTTGGGTGAATAGTTTTGAAGTTCTCCACTTTGATCAATTGCTCTTCACCACAAACAAGCTTAGATCATCACATTAATGGGTCCTGGAGCATTTATTAGGTTGCTGCGATTGTATCATCAGAGTCTTTCAATGGACTTAAACCCTAGCTTTCCAAGTAGGAGTCAAAATGGCTCCCTGTTGTAACGTTGATTGCCAAAGTACACAAACAAAAAACTGTAGTAACCATGCTATGCATGTGGAAATGTATAGCCATGTGTATAACCATGCAATGCATGCAGGAAATTGTGCTCCCAATGGACCAATTGACACTAAGTACTCATTTGATTGCATGGAATTGAATAAATAAGAATTTATGGTCAAATAGACTCCAACAAAGGAATGTAAATTTCTAAAAATAAAAAATAAAAAAATCCAAAGGAATGTTAAAAAAGTGAAGAGTTAAAAGGATATAAGGTAACCCTAAGGGGTAGCTCAGTTGGCATAGGACCACGGTTTACACCTGGAGGTTATAGGTTCGAAACTGCACTACCACACTGTAGTTACGAAGGAGTTTACCCGGCTTCCCTCTGGGCCCGGACGGATTAATCCAGCTCAAAGGGTTGGAAACCCTCTTATAGCAAAGAAAAAAAGAAAGAAAAGGATATAAGGTGATCATGTAGATGGGTACGTCTTCACCTTTGTTTCTTTTCATAGTCACTCTGTGATACATATGTAGTCTCTTAACCATTAGATTGAGTCTCAAAAAATTATGGTTAATAGGCCATTAAACTTTAATAGAGTGAAATTAAGGGTTAAGATAATATAGTACTGATTTCTGGTGCTCACCACATGACTCTGTGCCTTTCAATGTCTTTGCTTATTTTATTTTATAGAAGTGGTGGGTTTGTTCTTTGTTTCTATCTAATGTGGGACTCATTTCCTGAGAGGTATTTTGATTAAGACAGAGTTATCAGTTGAGCACTAAGAGGTTTAGCATATAGTTTAGCACCAGAAGGCATTCTGAATAAAATAATTTTATTGGGAGAATGGCTTTAAACTAACTCAGTTAACATTTATACTTTACTCTAAATAGATTTTGCATAATCCTAGTATCCTACAATGATTATTAATACTAAACATAACAACTTGCTACAGAAGAATTTCCCAAATTAGAGAGTTTGGATTGCTTTGGGCATGCAGACCATTCTGGGTGCATCCCATCTGTGACCCCCATACACCTTGTGTTTTCTTGAAACATTTTATTTGGGCTGAAATTAGGCTTATGGGCTAGAATAATGGTGTTGGATTTTCTTAGATCCGGGTCCATTAAGGCCCAGTTAATTTAAGCCCCAAAACAGCCTGTTTGATGTATTTTTCTGCAACAGGATTTCTTTAACCTGCTTACCTCTCTGGAAAGTAGTGGCAGTTCAAGCATTTGTTTTGTGGATCCTAAGATATGCGGGGGATAATAAACTACTTATAACAATTTTCCCTATTAAAAGGACTCATATCATCCAAAAATTGTCTTTTGTTGTACTTTTTTTTTTTGCATCTTTATAATTGCATGAGGATCAAAGTATTAAATTGCATGATGCTATCAAATCACCTATGTAATTACGATAATTATTTTTGACTATCCCGAATGAGCCCTAGGCATGAAGGGTTTTCACTACAATGTCCTAATTCTTGAAATGATTTGAGTGCAAAAAGGGCAAGCGTTGCCAATGTTGTGCATTCATTGATCATTATATATATATGTATATATTATCTTATTTCTTTTTCAGTGATGGCTTCCAAAAATATCATTGCTGACCTTAATAAGGGAGATAAGTTAGATGATAATAACTATAATAAGTGATACCGGACCATGATTTACTTGTTTGATGAACAAGAGGTCATGTATACCTTGGAATCAATTAAGACCCGACCCGAATTAACAAATGATGCTGAACCCATGCCTGCATTGAATGATTTTGAGAAATGGGATAAAGATAATCGGATTGCTCGCAACATTATGCTGAGTAGTATGCATTTTGAATTGGTTCTAACTTATGAAACCTACGATACGGCTAAGGAGATGTGGGATGCCTTGAAAGAAGAATATGGTGAAATTATCGCCGGTAAGACCCGTTTCATGACCATGGAATTCGATGTGTTTAGGATGGCCCCTGATGTAAACCTCAGTGACCACCTCCGCAAAATGAGTCAAATGATTGCGGATCTTGCAAGGGCAGGAAATGTACTAACTGAGAACCAAAAGATCATTGCAGTCTTGCGATTTTTACCTGATTCTTGGCGCACAATAAAACAAATTTTGACTCACTCTGAGGCAGTCAAAACTTTTAAGGATCTATGTCGCTCTTTCGAGCTCGAAGCCCAAAGAGTTCAAGTAGAAATCGCTGGACAAGCACTATTTGCAAAACAACAACCTGTATCAGGGTTGGGGACTAAGGGGACGAAATGTAAACATAAGTTTCAAAATGAGACTTTTCCAAATGGGACAGACCGCAGGAAGAAGCCTAAACAGGACCAGCATACGCCTAAACAAGACCAAAAGAAGCATCGAAAGTGTAACAAGCTCAGAGCGCTAGCCAAAACCAAATGCTATAAATGTCAGGAACTTGCCCACATCGCTAAACTTGCCCTAAGCGAAATACGGTAAACACCCTAACTTTGTCACTCTCTTTGATTTGCTCCGAAGTACTTTATGTGGATGAAAGTTCTAATGGATGGATAATTGATTCAGGGGCAACCAAGCACATGACAATGGAAATGAGTGGTTTTCAGGAGTTCTAGTCAATAGATGTCAGTTGCAATAAGCTCTACATAGGAAATAATTCATCAGAAGATGTATTGGGAATCAGTGATTATTTTCTTCCTACGTCTATAGGAAAAACTATGGTGCTCCATGAGACGCTTTTTGTACCTGGCATGAAGCGGAATCTCCTCTTAGTTTACCGGCTCGCGAGGGACGGTTTTGATTTTCGTTTTACTAGGGATAGAGTTTCCATCAGAAAAAAATAGTTCTATTTATGCATGGGGTTTTATTGTAGGAGACTTATATATTTTGGATTTCAATAATTCTATGGTTGGATTTTCTGATTCATTTATGGTGCATGACACAAGTTCCGAATCTATTAAGTGGCATGTTCGATTGGGCCACATAGGAAAAGATCGGATGATCCGATTGGCTAGGCAAGGACTGCTTGGATCTCTCACACAAGTACAGTTGCCCACATGTGAATCTTGTGTGACTGGCAAAGCAACAAGAAACATTTTCCAAAGGCAGAAAGATCCAAGGCCACCCTTGAAATCATCCACTCTGACATTTGTAGACCAATGAACGTGGCCAATAGACAAGGAACTCGTTATTTTATTACTTTCAATGATGATTACTCTCATTATGGTTGTGTGTTTTTTATTTCCCACAAAAATGAGGCAATTGATTTTTTCAAAATTTTTACAAAAGAAGTTCAAAATAAGTTTGACAAAAACATCAAGACCGTTTGGACCGATCGAGGTGGAGAATACACTTCGAAGATTTTTAAAAATTTTTGCATGGAAAATGGAATTTCTCGTTAATTGACTATGGCCTACACCCCACAACAAAACGAAGTGGCAGAAAGACGAAATAGGACCCTGTTAGATATGGTTAGATCAATGATGGCTCATGCGAACTTACCTGTCTCCTTTTGGGGAGATGCGTTATTAACTGCAGCTTATATATTAAATAGAGTTCCTTCTAAGTCTATTCCAAAGACTCCGTATGAGTTGTTGATAGGTAGAAAACCTTCCTTGGGAGACCTACGCCCGTGGGGTTCTTTAGGGCATGTCCTTATCCCGCATCCTAATAAATTAGAGTGTAAGACGATTCCAAGCATCTTTGTGAGATACTCTAAATTGTCAAAAGGATACGTTCTAGTTCATGAGGATGTCAACGACAGATTAATTGAAAGATAATCTCGTGACGTAGATTTCTTCGAGTTTCAATATCCTGAAAAGAAGAAGAGAAGGGTGTCCATTGAACTATTTGAAATGGATGACTTCTCCTACCAAGGAGAGCCAACACCACTTGTTGGTCTTAGTGGGAGAGATCCTATGGAGTTACAGGCAAGTGAGAGTGATTATGATGCCCCTCGTTATTCTTTTCGTGGATTAATTCCAAAGAAATATTTTGAAATTGAAGGAACTTTTTATGCATATATTGCAACTAACAAGGACGAACCATGTTCTTATCAAGAAGCAATGAAATCGCTAAACTTGAAGGAATGGATGCTCTCGATGAATGATGAGATCAGTTCTATGTGTAAGAAACATGTATGGGATCTTATAGATCTTTCCAAAGATAGGAAAGCCATTACCAATAAATGGGTTTTGAAAATTAAGCGAAAAGCTGACGGTTCCATTGACAAATTTAAAGCTAGGCTTGTGGCCAAGGAGTTCACACAAAAGGAAGGTGTGGATTATGAAGAAACTTTCTCCCCTGTGGTGCGATTTTCTTCTATCCGCATGATCTTATCTATTGTGGCCCACATGGATTTAGAACTACACCAGATGGGTGTTAAGACCGCTTTTTTAAACGGTGATCTTGAGGAGGAGATATACATGAAACAACCGATAGGATATGTGGAAAAAGGTCATGAGGATAAAGTTTGTAAACTCCATAAATTTATCTATAGCCTTAAACAATCCTCAAGACAATGGTACAAAAGGTTTCATAATACAATCATGTCAAATGGTTTCTCCATTTGTTACGAAGATCATTGCGTTTATATTAAGCGATCTAAATATAAATTTGTGTTGCTGTCACTTTACGTTGATGTTATTCTTTTGGCTTGCAATGATATTGGATTTTTAATTGAGACCAAAGCTTGGTTGTCAACTGTTTTTGAAATGAAAGATTTGAGTGAGGCCGAGTTCATTTTGGGGGTAAAAATTACACGGAATCGTACAAAGCGCATTCTTGGCTTATCCCAAATAACTTACATTGATAAAATTTCAAAGAAAATTTAGAATGGCCAATGCTAGTTCTGTTGAGACCCCAATTGATAAGGGCTGCAAATTAAGTGTAATGCAATGTCCTCAAACCGATGCTGAAACAAAAAGAATGACTTCCATACCCTATGCCAGTGTTGTAGAAAGTTTAATGTATGCTATGTTGTGCACACGCCCCGATATTTGCGATGCGGTTGTATTGGTTAGTCGATTTCGAAGTAACCCAGGTATTGCTCATTGGAATGCCGTCAAACGAATCTTCTGATATTTAAAGGGCACAAAATATATGATGCTTTGCTATCACGGTGGTAGCTTGAGTTTATTGGCATACAGTGACTCATTCCTTTTGGATGATCCCGACGACGGCAAATCCACATTGGGATATGTGTTCTTACTGGGCGGAGGAGCCATTTCATGGTCCAGTAAGAAGCAGGAGTGTACGGTCATGTCGACCACGGAGGCTGAATATATTGTTTGTACACTAGCGGCCATGGAGGCCGTATGGATTCGCTGTTTTCTGTTGGATTTGGGACTAGTATGTATTGCCCTTGATCCCATTCCATTGAGAACAGATAGTACAACTGCTATATGCTTGACAAAAAACCCCTAGTTTCATCAGAGGGCAAAACATATCAAACGAAAGTAGCATTTTATCCGTGAACAAGTAGAAGCAAAAGAGATAGCAATATCTCATGTGCCATTTTTGGAAATGATTGCTGACCCAATGACCAAACCCTTGGCACGAGAACTAGTCACTATTCATGTAAGGCGTATGAGAATACAATATATGTAATCCTTTTTTTCAGTGGGAGTGTATTGAACTTGTTTTAACAATTTTTTTTTTAATTTTTTTTTATTTTTTTATTTTTGTGGTTATATGCGTGTTATATTTCTTCACTCATACATGTGCATATACTTTGCATTGGCAACATACACAATAAGTGTATGTATTAAATGCACACGTGGCACCAAACATGTGAGGTCATCCACTCGCACGGATAAAGACCGCCTTTGATGTCTTAGTGACTGATAGGAAGAGGTGTATGCATTTGTATGATATGTTGATTAGACCAATATGGATCTTATTGGTGCTTATAGATGTATGAAACGCTGACTCAATCTTGTGTGCATTGGGGGTGATGTGGATCACAAGACTGAATGAGACTTAGCATTAGTCGTTGGACAAATCACACCCTAATAAGTCCGATAGCCTGTTTTAAAAACCAAGCGTGGTTGTGTTTGTGACAATATGCTTGCGCAGTAGTGAATCGGTGCAATATTAGCATGAGCTCAATTGTGGAGCTAATGCATTTTTACATTGCGATGCGTGTTTACAGACATGTATGTCTAAGGACATACCTACGAGCAACGGGATAATGCCCTAGAATCCTGTTTGTTGTGCGAGAGTTAGCCCCATAGGTGACTCTTGAGGTTGGAGTTGGTTATTGTGTGAACCAATTCTTGAGGCTCCTGTGCCCTTATACTAACCTCTGCGTTGGAAAGATGAGATCGATGTTGCTACTTTAGCTGTGGTTGTGTCACGACAATATAGGAGCCTAAGAGCCGTTGTGCTAAGAAAGCTGCTTGGTTGATTCTGACCCTCGTAAGTCCATGAGAAGACCTCTTGACATCACACTCTAGTTTATACATACTTACGATGCTTATCAACCCGGGCTATATCGAGTATTTTGAAGATTTTAAGACAAACAATTTTTTAAATTATATATATATATATATGTATAAATATCTTATTTTATAAAAGAAATGTTTATAAAGAGTTTTTTTTTTATTCGATAAGTTGAATAAGCATGTATGTGGGTTGAATTATGACTCAAGGTATGAGTTAATATCCAATCCGGTGTGGTCATGCGAGTGTCTAGGGCAGACTGATGTGTCGGTGAGTTTGTGTATTCTAATCAGATGACGACTTTGTATACATTTTCTCCGTGAATAGGCATCGTGGAAGTCCCACTCTTCAGGTCTATTTTTACTTTGTGAAAGTTATGATGAAAATTAGTAATCTTATGAGATGAAATTTGTACGGTGCAAGTGGGAGATGTTGACATTTGTGCTGGGGCCCACTTGTGTTTACATGGGGGTGGACCCACACTCACAAATAAACACCTCTCACAAGGAATCTCTTGGTGATATGGAAAAGAATAATTTGAGTTTTATCCAACTCTTTATCCTTATCATATCTCCATTCAAATTCAAATTGAGAGAGTTTGATCCAACCTATTATCCTTATCCTCTCTCAATTCGAATTTGAATGGAGATTTTATCACCCATTAACCAAAAGGCTATATATAGACATGAAAATAATAGTTAGCGATAACTTTCAAGAATACCTCTTCCACTAGATATACTATTCTCCATCATCATCTTCTACATCCAGGGTGTCCATCTTTGCCCTTGGATCTTAAAAAGTGAATTACATGTGACTGATCTCTCGTAGACAGTTATAAATCTCCACAACTAGTGCTTGATTCAAGCTGACGCAGTTCTTATCGCGTTTGTAGCAGCCATCTCATTTAGATCCGTGCTTTCGCTGCATCTATAACCTTCAAAAGCTAGCTTTTGGACAATGATACAACCGATTTGGTTCATTCATGAAAAAACGAGTTAAAGACAACTTGACCCATGTCACTCACCATCGAAGAGTAAACACTACGCCCAATGATAGTGGGCGCTGGGACGTACTTTATAGCGAGGTATAGGAGACTGAAGACATTGCCTTCTATTCTTCTAGTGACTCGACTTCTACAGAATTCAAGCCAAGGTGGAGATTGTTGGGTTTATGTCTTGTTTTCTTGTAGAAGATAATGGGCCTTGTAGGCCTAGCCTATCAAGGCCATATTCAGTCTGTATATAATCCCACATGTGGGATCTACTCTAGAAGTTGTTTATGCTAATTTGTCTCATATTACTTCCTTGTATAGACTAGGGGATATTGTTTATTAGTTTGATTTGTATTATTAGCATGTTTAGAGCCCTTGATCGAGGCATCATGAGATTATAAATATACATAGTCAATCCTCCATTGAGGCATCACTTTCTCTCCAAAACTCTCTTCTTATCCTTTCTTCTCTCATTCCATATTATAACATGGTATCGGAGCTTTGGTTATGATCAATCCCTCATCTCTTTTTGATCAAAGTTCTCTTTTGGCGTGAATCCTCTCTCTACTGCTGCTGATAGTGCCTGACGTGTCCCTTGATCTACAGTGGCCCACCACTGATGAACTTTTTAGCACCAAGAGAACTCCACCACTGTGATTGCCAGTCCTTAAGGGTTATTCTAAGGATTTTTATGGATTTTTTCGTCACTTTTTGAAGTAGTTTTTAGATATCTTTTCCTCTGTCGATTTTGATTATTAAGTATCAGATAGTTTTCATCAAGGCCGTCCAAATTTGTGGATCTGTACCCATTGCTCCTATTGGAACAAAACCTGTGGACATCCCACTTCAACCACCACCACCATCTCCACCACTATGCATTTCTGCTTTCATCTGTGGATAAAAGCATACTTGAGATGCTAAAAGGATCTAGACTCTTCAATTTTGCAATGTATTTCATTTACATCTTAATATTTCACCTTGTCATTACTTTTTATGGCTTTCAATGTTTCATTGTTTCCCTTTCAACCATCCGTGACTACAATGGCATCATGGCCTATTAAACATTCATAAATTAGTTGTGGATTGATAAAATGTGATCTATCTGACCTAGATGATAGGTCCTACTTGATTGGAGTGAAATACAACTCTCAGATCTAAAATAAGAATAAAAGGTTTACTAGCTGTTTAGATCCATTGTGGTTAGCCCTAATATAATTTCATATCATAGGCCTGTTTGTTTGAAGGAATTTTTTTTACATGAATTCCATATGTTTAGAATTTTTTAGAGCAATATCAGCCGTTATCCATAGAGTATTTGAATTTTCTTTGTGAGTTAAAAAAATCCAACCCTCAAAAGTATCACTTTTGCCTTTAGGAATTTTCCAAATTCCAATTTCCAAAATTCATAATTGTACTTTTTTTTTTTGGATAACACGGGGTTCCTAGCCTTTTGGGCTAGAATAATCCCTACGGGTCCAGGAGAGAAAGCCGGGTAAATTCCCCAGTGTGGTAGTGTAGTTTCGAACCCACAACCTCCGGGTGCAAATCATGGTCTTAGGCCAACTGAACTATCCCTCGAGGTTTCATAATTGTACTTCAGCATATGAGATACATGCTAGGGGACAACATTTGGGAATTTGTAAATTCCCCCTTTAATTGCCTCACAAAGTTTTAAAAAATTATTCCTCGAAAAATGTTGAGGTATTTTTAAATATATGTTTTTTCATTAGATATTATTGAAAACTCTGAAAAATAAAATTGGGTTTGAAATGATTAGTGATAAAACAAATAAACATAAAATCATGGCTCTACCACTGGTCTAAATCATCATCATCATCTTATAACCTTATAAATGTGGATTGAGTAAATGGGTTGAATTGTGAACACAAGGAAGAAATTATAGGCAACTGAAGGAAGCTTTTGAAAACAGAGTGCTGCTAATACAGATGATTGCTTCAGTTACAGGCATGAGAAAGTGACATGAAAGAAAAAGTCCAAAAATCATTGAGGTATTTATTATAAACTACACATATAGTGACTGAGTGTTAACATAGCGTGGGGAATGAGCAGAGAAATAAGAAGGAAAGATGGAGGAAGAAAGCCAATTAGTTGACCTAATTCAATCAGAGTTGTTATGAAGACTGCTTCAAAGGGTCCCTTTGGATATTTCAATGATCAAGTGCAGGTAACTCCAGTTTACCCATAAATTAAGGTTCCCTTTGTTTGGTTAACCTGGTTACCCTTTTAATTTTTTTTTGGGTGCCCCCAGCCATGGGTGCTGGGTCCCACTTGTGTTAAATTCTGATGGGACTTGCCTATCTAGTTATAAATCATAATAAGTTCCAACCACTCAACAATGTAATCAACAAGGCATGACCAAAGTGATGGATACATGGCAGGTGTTGACTTTTGTCTTGATAAAATTATGAGTGGCCCTCTCAACAATCCAATGATGTAATCACTTTGTGATCCTCACCCATCCAATCAAATTGTATGGACCTAGCTTACCAAATTATGGAATCATGATGAAGCCCACACACTCAAAGAGATGAATTACCCTGTGGCCCCTTGTTAATGGTGAAAATCATTTTGAGCCACACCCACAACAGTGATCAATCATGTTTACTCTCTTGCACCAAACTGAGAGTACCATGATAAGCTTTCTATGGTAGACATGAGTGGTCCTTATAACCATATGTGTAACTCTGTAGGGACTCACGGTTTGAGCCCACTAATTTAAATTACTTTTTTCTTTTTTAATTTTTGGTTTTACTAAGTTTATCTTGAATTCAATTTTAATTATCTTGGTTGATTTAAGGGTATTAAGGAAACTTACCTTTACTGGATTTCTTCGATGGAAAGAAATCTCTCCAGGGCGTATATATGGTTTTCAGTCCTCTCTCTTAACCCATCAACTTCACGCATATTGGAGTGAGTGGGAGATAGGAGAAAACCATATTTGACAAAAGAGATCTGCTCATCATCAAGATTATGACGCAAGGTATATATTATTTAATGCATAAATCTAGATCCATAGATTTGATTTGAATTGCAACCAGATATATCATACTAACCTCCAAATAAGAAAATATAAATCACAAGAGGCTCCGCCCACTGAAATGATGTTTTTAACTCTTCTACTGAATTATTGGTTGGGTCCCTTTCTCAGTTGTCAATGTCCAATCCATTCAAGCAGGGCATTTGTGAGAAATCCTATTCATGGGGTTTACATTTTAAAATCTAAACCGATTAGAATAAAAATTTCCCTTCTTTGCATTGGAAATGTGGTAGTGTTTCCTAAGTACAGTATGAATGTCAACCAAGGGGTCATTTGTATTATCAGAAAAAAAAAAGAAGGGTTCTGAAAAGTATCCAAAGAACAGAGGTGGTTTGTGATTACAAGAAAATATAAGGCTTTCGATGAAAATACGGCGTAAGACTGTTAATCACATTATTATTCATATGTTGTGAGGATATCTAAAATCCCAAATTGTTATCCTCCAACTAAATTATTTTTGAAACATTATCACCATTATCAAAGCCTTTTTCCAACTATATTGGGGCAGGTCATATGAATTTCATTTTTCCATTCCTATCCATTTTTTCCTATCTTTCCTTTTAGTAGTTCATTTTCTAAGGACATATTTGTGCAAACAAGTTTTTATGGAAACGGAGAGGCATGACCTGTTTATATTCCTTATGTTTATAACCTAGGACCGACATAACCTAGGATTGGTACACGAAGGGATCAAAATATATCCTTGGGCCCCTCCTCTCTACAAAAAATAAAATAAAATTAGCTTCAATCGATCATCCCATTATCCCCATCTTTAACCCACAAGTTAAATGGTGTACAATCTATTTGAATAAAAAAATACATGGGGGATTTTTGGTCCACTCGGGATGGACCCTCACGTGGGACCCACCCGTGCTGCAACATGTGCGCTTGGTATCCGTTGTAATTAGCAGAAACCCACAAGACACTCTTCCTTCCTTTTTTTTTTTTTTTTTTTTTTTTTAAGGGAGCTATCATTAGAATTGACATTCGTCCATGAATTATTGAAGTTTAAACATTTTTTAACAAAACTGTTCATGCAATATTATAAGGTTATTCGACATCATACATATCGGACTCTACAACATTGTAAGACCATGTAATATAATATATATAATATTGTTCGAACAATTCTACGGAAAAAAAAATTAAAACATTTCCAATTTTGAAATAAATACTAGATTTAAGAGCAATTGTACGGTTGTAAATCTTGCATATTACCTTTTCCGTAGGGTTGTAAATGGGTAGGTTCCAATCCGTATCTATGGTGGACCAGGAACCAGAACCGTTAAGGAGAAGGTGGAACCGGATCCGAATCCGGAACCGTTTCTGAACCTATTTCTTGGCTCTGGAATTAGAACCGTAACCATGTATGTCGGGGCGGGTCTGGATCTGGGTCCGGATTTAGGTAGATAATTATATTTAAAAAATATGATTTTTATGAGTGATTCTTGAAAATTGAGGTAATATGTCGGGTCTTAGGTTCATGGTTCTAGACCAAGGTGGAACTGAATCCGGACTTATTTACTTATTGGAGTCTAAATAAAGATTCAGGCCCAATTTTTAATGGATAAGAACTTCCGAATAATCGGAAAATCAGAGAACATTTACATCCCTACTTTCCATAAAATCCTTTCATTTGGAAAATTCTCACTAGAGTCTTCCCCACCAACAATTCCGCGTATTCATCTGTCCCCATTCAATGCAATGCAATGGACCCCATCCCCATACCAATTGAAGAAGAGGAAGAGAAAATCTCATAATATCATCATAGATTGCTTTGTTGCTAAGGAATCTCATCTCATTTCCCTCTCTTTCAACTTTCCATGAAATCCTCAATTCCAAATGGGATTTTAAATCCTAGGGCTTTGGCTTCTTTGGTGCCCTAGAACTCAACCACCCTCCGCAGAAAACCCATAATTTCGACCTCATTGTTCTTTCGATTGGAAGTCGAGTTCTAGGGTTTCTGCCCATCCATTTGTTTGGAAGTGGAAGGCATCTGAAAGGCTTGCGCTTTTAGGGTTACGATCCCGTTCTTGGGAGAAAAGAGGGGAAAAATCCTTCTTGGGGAAGTCGATTTTGTTAGGTTTTTTTTTTTTGGTTTTTGGTTTTGGTGGTGTTGAGGAGAATGGGGCAACAGCAATCGAAAGATGAGCTGCTTTACCAGCAGGTTAACTATGGAAACATTGAAGGGATCAAAGCTCTTCATCGCGAGGGCGCTGGCCTTGAGGTATTGCTCAAATTATACTTTCTTTCTTTCTTTCTTTCAGGAATTCTCTCATACAGCCTTGGGGCTGATTTGATTGGTCTCATGGTTGTAAAAAAAAAAAAAAAAAAACCCTAATTTTGATTGGATGGCTTCTAACTTGTGGCAATTCTGTAACTTGACATTGTTTTAAGATTGAATTTGATTGCAAGTACAGGTCTTGGGGTGTGTGAGGTGGGTAGATTGATCATTTGTTGGTGTAGGTGGTAATTATTTCTTAGATGGAAAAATGAATCAATGATATGAAAGAGAATTTTGGATATGTATGTGTGTATGTGTTTTTGTTATGTGACATGGTAGGTTTTGTGCAGTGGGTAGACAAAGAAGGGAAAACCCCTCTGATTGTAGCATGCTTGAAGCCTGATTGTTTGCATGTTGCTAAAGCTTTGATTGAGTTGGGCGCGAATGTCAATTATTACCGTCCAGGTGAGAGTTTTATTGAAGTATCTGATTCTACTATCTAGAGTTTTTGTGTTATTCTTTACCATCTAGAACTCTGAGGTAATACTAATTTCTTTATATTATCGTTGGATTTTGGGAGAGATTCTACTTAATGAATTTAGTAGAAAGGGCCAAAACTCAATCAAATACTATCATGAATTCATGATCATGCCCCCATTAATGGATCTAGTAAGCAAAATGGCGTGGTTGATATTGTCTCCATGGCCCCATGGTCTGCATACTTTTGATTAATGTGCAGAATGCAGATATCCCTTGTGTACAAATAGCATATTGGGGTCTCTGGAAGGAATCCGCATTGAGTTTGAGCCTCGACTTTTCAAATGCATATGTTGAACTTGACTCAGTAGGCATTGACTTCGAATTGACTTGGCAATTTCTAGACCATGCTGTTGAGTCTGTCACTCTAGCAGTGCCCCTTAAAATTTGAAAAATTCCAGCCTCCATGAATTTACAAGATCGGTTAATCTTCTTTGATATAATTCTGTATTTCCATGGACTATCTATATAATTTAACACCCAATATATGACGTCAGCAGAGTCGTTCTTCAGTATCGACTTGCCTGGAAAGAATTCTCTAAATCTCCTCGGAGCTTCTCTAATGGCCCAAATATCTGCCTTTATTAAAGTCTCACCCAAATCAGAGTGAAGAAGACCACAATGATATATTGCCTTTGTTGTAACGTGGCATATTCCTTTGTCCTCCTGAATATCGGCAGTATATAATTCATTATATATATTCATTCTTTATAATGATAAAAATTGCTAAAATGTGAATCTACTTTCACTTTTCTTTATTATTTAATAGTAAGTTTATGACGATTTACACAATCAAACAATAATTACAATGATTCTTTATACATTGTAGGTCGTCATGGGGGAACTCCTTTACATCATGCTGCAAAAAGAGGCCTTGAACACGCTGTGAAGTTACTTCTTTCTTTTGGAGGTAGATCTTATTGACATCATTTGAATTGAATGTCATATTGAGTTGAGGTTTGCATCATAGGATTCATGTAGTGCTATAATGCATAACTTATTAACAGACACCTGTGTTTCAAAATTTCAGCTAATGCTTTAGTAATGAATGATGATTGTCATACTCCTCTTGATATGGCCAGAGAAAAGAGGCATACCGGTGTTGTTCGTGCCATTGAGGTACACTGCTAGTATGTTAAGTCTGCACAGATATTAAGGGACCAGGCTTTTTAGATGTTCCATTCATTTTTGCTTGTACTCTTATATAGTCTTATCTAAAACAACTTTTTCATAACTTTTACTTAGAGTCACATCTGCCTATTCTCTGGTTGGCTGCGGGAGCTTTATGGGCCAGGCTTTCTGGAAGCATTGATTTCTCAATGGGTGTCACGGAAAGTGTGGGTGAATTGGTTGAACTGTGTTGACTTCCTCTTTATTTTTTTATGTTTCTTTCTTTTGCATGTCTCGTTCTTTTTGTCATGAAAATTTATGGTATTTATTTCCTGCTATTGTTTTACTTCCAGTTGGGTTGTTGTCATTCCCCGTGATGCACGTAATCCGAACATGCCTCAGAAATTCGAGCTTGCTATATATTCTGCTGTGGAGGTACATTAGATTTCACTATTCCTTTGTCAGTTGAATATAACATCATGATCTTCTTTTTTTTAATCATTGGTAGTTGAATCAGACACAACTTCTGCACACACACATGCGCGCGCGCATGGTTTGGAGTCTCTTGCTACATAATATCTTGGAAACAATTATATTTCCCATTTTGGATATGAAGAAGTATTCAAGAGTTGTTATAGTTTTCTCCGTCATTTCATGATCAAATGTTTCCCCATATAGTTGATGTGCAAAACTTGGTGATGTTGCAGTTTTGCTTTAGCTTAGGTTCAATTTATAGCCCTTAATTTGTAAAATTGAACAAATTGAACCCATTGTGCTGGAGTAAAGAATGCTCGTCAATATTTACCTTTCAGTGATAAAAAAAGGATAAGAAAAGACCAATTAGAAGCCTAAAAGATTGAGCTTGGGATATATATTCTATACTTAGGTACTGTAGAATATCGACCAAGAAGCTCTATGGGTCAACTAGGTGTGTAGTGAATTATTTTTGTATTTTTATTATTAAAAAGTGCAAATTCTTAGAACAGCTAAAATATAAAAGTATACCTGAAAACAAATATATACTGTCAAATCTACATGAACTTCGGAATTATATTTTCAATTTTCTGTTTTCATTGAAGACGAATGTAAGATTGAAATATGGTTTTAATGTAAGACTGACGTACTTTTGTTTCATTGATATGTGAGGATAATATGCCTTACGACGACTTAGTCAGCTCAACCAAACTAGGGTGAGTGAAGCTTGAGCTGCAAGTTGACTGGGAATATCAATCGGGTGTCAGGCAGAACTCATCCAAATGAGTTTTACCTGGTCCATTCACTCAATATGGGCTGAGTCAACTTGGCCAGGTTCCTAGTTGAATCACATGGTCGGAAAACTATGCTGTGTTGCACAGTTTCCTTTAATAGATAGCATGTAGTATTTCTTCATAATCTATCATAATCTATAGTTGGGACAAGGCTTTGATGATGATGAATCTATCATAATCTATAGTTGGGACAAGGCTTTGATGATGATGAATCTATCATAATCTAATTTTTCTTTTATGGTGCTTAACTAGATGTGATTTTTCTTGGATTCTTTTTATCTCTACAATCTATTTGTTACTTTATGATTTGTAGGGATGTAAACGGGACGGTTTCGGTTCGGGTCCATGGTGGACCTGGAATCAGAACCGTTAATGAGAAGATGGAATTGGAATCGGAATCGTTAATGAAAAGATGGAATTGGAACCAGAACTAGATATGGGACGGGTCCGGGTCTAGGTAGAGAGTGATATGGAAAAAAAAACCCTAGTTTAAAGGAGAAATTCTCGAACTAGGTCCATGAGCCGGAACCAAGGTGACCCAGACCCGGACTTGTTTACTTATTGGGGCCTAAATAAGGACCCAAACCTGGTTTTTTACAGGTTAGAACCTCCTTGTAATCATAGAATCGGGGACCTATTTACATCCCTAATGATTTGGAGCCTTATGTTGCATATGCACGTAGAAGCAAGTTCTTTACCATTTTGGATCTGTAGAAGCTTGTAAGAGTTATGTAATTTTTTATTCATTACAAGCTTGTGTTTCTCATATTTTTCTCATGTTCCTGCCATGCTGAAGTTGGTTATGTTCCAGTTTCTTTCAGTTTAACTTCAGTTTGGGTCACTAACTTTTAAAGGTCAACCCTGTGTGTGGGACTATTTACAGTGATTGATGATTTCCTCTGCATCTAGTCTTCAAAGATGTTACCTTATTTCATTCTATGAGTGAAAGGACCGAATCGGAAGCTTGTGATAGGATGTCTTGATTGCATTGGTTATTATGAATTTTCAAATAAGTCCAAAATAAATTTTCAACGAAGGTTGAATGGATGGTTTTTGATGCTGTTTTTCTTTTGTTGGTAAATGTGCAATAAAGACCTATCACTTTGGGAAACGTTGCTATGATGTCATAAACTGGGACAAGTTGCACCTAGCTGATGTGCAAAGGATATGTGAATGTTTCAAATAATTAACAATCGAAAAAAAAAAAAAAAAGATATCCCATTTGATTTTTAGAAGTGGAAAATCTCTCCTTGTAACATCTTTTTGTTATTTTTTTGTATAAAACATGAAGGTTGAAAGAAAAGAGCATTTGACAAGGAGAGAAAGAAGAAGAAGAAGAAGACAGAGACTAAAAGAGAAACAGGTGTGTGTTAAAATGTCAGGGCAAAACAGGAAAGATGAGTTTAGGATGTGTATTATACACGTGATATTATGCTTCTATGGTGATAGTTTTGACACTTTTTTAATAAATTCCTCCAAAAAAGAGTGTTATTAATTGGAATGGAATGCCATGAGCCAGATTTTTAGGTCTGGTAGGCATGGATAATGAATAACCACATTTAATCTATTTTCATTTACTGAACTTTAACCATGAGAGAATTAAAAACATAAAGGGAAAATTTTAATTCAGTAAAATCCAACATAGTAAGGCAACTTTGTGAGACAATAAAAAAAAGTAATGAAAATATTCCGGGCTGTGTGACATACAAACACATGTTGCTTTTAGTGAAGTATTTGTCTATTACTTGTTTTCATCTAATTTTTAATAGTAGAATATTCTTTTACAAAGTGCTAGCTTAGGACAAGGATGGGTATCTCTTTTTGTGCATTCAGCAAGTGCATAGCCTATGTTGAAGCAAATAGTTTGACATTCCTTTCCCAAGGTTTCAAACTAATACATCTGTGATTTATGTATGTGGTGTTAGTTTTAGTGCACTGTCCTTGAATTTATTGATACATTCTCATTCCATAGTTTTCCGTGTCTGAAAAATATCTGCGTATTCTTAGGTCATTTAAACGTTCACATTATTTGTATTCAGGCCAAAAAAAAAAAAAAAAAAAAAAGAAGATAAACATGCATGAAAAGTCCGACTTAGCACTACTAGACTTGTGCCGAGAACCGTTATAACTCTGATTTTCCAAATTCAGGCCAAATAGCGAGTTTAAGGATCCAAGATGCAACATACACTGTTTGCAGTGGTGTCTAAGTGAATCATAGATGCAGTGTTTTGTCTTTCAAATTATTGTTGGCAATTTCGATTTTAGTAAGAAGTGCTTGTAATGAATCAACAGGTTGCCCTGCCACGTACAGTTATTCAACTTTGGAAGGCTGATATTAAAGAAGTAAATTTTAACCAGTCAGATCCAACATTGGTTATTATCGACAAGGCTTCCAGTAAGTTCTCCATGCTAAAATTCTTATGCTTAAGCATCTCGTATGGCTTTATAATGGTGATATGTTATGTTCAACTGAGTAATGCCGTGGATCTTTATATAAACCATATGAGAGCTACGTTTGAGTCCTTCGCTAATGAATACTGGTGACATGATTTTAGGTACAATTTTTTTCTTCTGCATCTTAAAATGTTTTGATACCTTACTTTCTTGAATGTGGTAATCATATAGTAAAGAAAAGTTACATATAGGTTATATTTATCTAGGAAAGACTATTTTCTCTTAAGTTTCAGACGTGCACTTCTCTCCTCTTTTTTTCTGTATCTTTTGAATGATTTTTTTTTCTTTCCTTTTCCTTACCCTTTTTTCACTGGTCTTCCCATTTTGTATTTTGTATTTTGTATTTTTTTTTATTGTTCTCTGGTTCTTCCTAGATGCCACAAAACATACAGGTTCTGGAAGTACTGCTTCCAGTGCCCACTCCCTGTTCTTCCTCGTCAAGTTGGGTTCTGCTGTGCCCGTGATTTAATTCTCCTACAGTGCTTATCACTTATCAGCATCATCATCTCAATGCCTTGTCCCAACTATGTTGGGATCAGCTACATGAATTCAGTTTCATATACTGCTTCTTGTGTGATTTGCAATAATGCAAATGCCAAGAGCTTCTATCTTTGGCAGGGTTGGAATGGCTTCTGCTCAGTCTGATCTATTATGGGCTTTGCTTAGTCCTATTTCAGGGATTTGCTTGGCCGTGAATTTTTCCCGAGTCTCTAGAGTGGCATTAGGGCCAGGCCAGCCAGGGACTGCTTCCCTAGTGATCTGGTCCAGCCTGGCTTGCCATATTTAATACAAATGGACATAATATTTTGCAAATGGCATGAGCCTAGGCCAGAGTTTCTAGCATGTGGACTGTACCCTGGCCAGGCTGGCCTGCATATTAGGCCCCTTAAATGGACAGGCTGAACTTGGGGCAAGTTTTGACTCTTGTGCATCCCTACATCTCTTAAATAGGCTGGGCCTGATCCTGAACATTAGACGTAAGTAACATAAGGATGAGGTTTGTTCTCGATAACTTCTTATTGAGGCCGATCCTGAGTTGACTAATGGGCCAGATTGCCCAGCCTGACATATTTAACACAAATGGACAACTAGTGAATGGGCCGAACTGTACCTTGTCATCCAAGTTCAACAGATGTGGCAATTGTGATAATTAAGGCATGTTTGAAAAAATTAGTCCTGAATTCTTAGGAACTTATTGAGAAGGTATCTTTATCAAAGGGGCCAAGTGTGTGGAGAAGTCAAGGATGTAGTTTACAAAGGACTATCTACTATCTAGGTTTCAGCTGACGTTGTGGAATACCAAAGATTCCGTGATAGTGCAGAAAATGCTCTTATTTTCTATGCTCTTCAATTTTCTGTTGTTTGGAGGCCCTTAAGAAGTGTCAGTAGATGAGCATCAATAATTAGTTGGTACTGAGTACCAAAGGTCTTATTATTGCAGATCCTTCCTATCATTGTAACTTATAGCAGGCGTTCTTGAAAAAATAAGTATGCTTTTTAGTGGTAGTGCATTCCTATTGTTAACGTAATAATATTTATTAGTGTGCTCCTATTCCTATTTATTTCTTTTCTCTGCAATTTTGGTTGTTACTAATTAAAATGCAACAACATTTACTTCAAGACCTTCAAGCTCTGGTTTTTATGGTTCTATACAGATACACGCTTCAAGTTCTTATCTGAAAATGAAGGCGACAAGAAGCAACTAGAGTGGTTTTACAATGCCTGTAGAGGAATGCGTCAGGTATCATAAAGAACAAGGGCTCCATAGATGATCTCTTGTTTTCTTCATTATGTACTTACATGCACTATGTGCCTTCATAATAGCAAAATCAAGTGATTGGCTTGTTTTGCAGCCCAATATTCCCCGCCCGACAATTCCAGCTACTGCACCGACATCTATTCCGGAAGATGTACAGTTAGCCATGGCCATCAATGCCTCTCTTCAGACAGCTATGGAGGGGCAATTGCCAAACATTCCTACTCAACCAGGTTCTCAAGTGACCAACACAAATGGTTGGGGCCCACCGAGTGGACCTTCACTTCCTCCTCCGAAAGTTGTTGACAACGGATGGCTGGACGAGCCATCTAGCAGCAGTACATTCAATGGTTGGGGTGGGCCAGAAGCTGGATCCAGTGGTCCACCAATCCAGCATCACAATAGCCAGCTGAGCACACCAGTAGTTGATGTGGCATTGTCATCCCAAACTGTCCCCCCTTCAGTTCCTTCAGCTCCTCCAATTCCAGACGATGATGGTCCTATTCACTACCCATCAATTGATTCCAGCCCCATTGATTTATCCATGCCAACTGTGGATATGCAGCCAGCATCAAGTGTAGCGGTTGAAACCTCGGATGCTTCTGCCTCATGTGTGATTTGTTTGGATGCCCCGAAAGAGGGTGCATGCGTTCCATGTGGTCACGTGGTTGGTTGCATGAACTGCTTGAAAGACATCAAAGCCAAAAATTGGGGCTGCCCAGTTTGCCGTGCCAAAATTAATCAGGTTATAAAGCTTTACACCGTTTGAGCAGCAAATATGAGCCAAACATGGAGGTTAGTTTTCTTTGAATTCAGTTTCAGCTTTACTGGTTTGAAAAGAGTTTTTTTTTTTTTTTTTTTTTTTTTTAAGAATATTTTATTATTTGTTAAGTGTGATTAGGAGTCCTTTCTAAAACTGGTTGTTGAGTTATATTATGGAGTTGTATGTACAAAATATTGTTTTGTGAGTTCATTTCCATGTTGTCCTTTATTTATTTATTTGGGTGTAAGCCTTGCACAGTTGTGCAAGAATGTAAATCTTACTGTAGAGATTTACAAGGGTGTTGATCCTTGTCTGCATCAGGAGTCATGGAGGCTAGGTTTCTGAGAATTGATCTTCAGTCTTTGCAATCACACCAATGAAAATCTGTTCTGTTTCTTTATCAGAGAAAGGCTCAGTTATAATCCATTACACTCTTGTCGCCAGTTATGGCTCAATCTCACCGCGGATCCAGCCAGTTGATATCTTGCGAAGAAGGCTAAGGATGTTAGTATTTTGTATCATACCCAAATATTTCTGTTGCTGTGGTTTTTTTTTTTAAACGGTGTAAGGTTCCTGATGTATTGTTGTGTGTAGGTTCATGCCTTAATTGAAGGTTAAGGTGTTACATATAGATGTGTGTATATTCTAAAGAACAGGTTCTTGATATCAAAATAAATATTTATTTGTGGTGCTACCTGAATGCATGTCAATCATGGTCGTGGTGTATGTGGATTAAGATTAAAAGAAAAAGGGAAGAAGAAAAAGAAAAAAAGAGAGAACAAAAGGCCCCAGTCAGATTTAGAGGCAGTCGATTGGGATTCTTAGTTAAACAGTATTTTTTGTGGACTAACGAGTGGTATAGCTCAGTTGGCTAGGGACTTTGCACCTCAATAAGTGGAGAGGTCTTGTGTTCGACACCTACTTCTATTGGCCGCCTCCCATAGTTTTACTTGGTGCATGTGGATAGAAGGGTTTGCATGTGCCCTCGGGGATTAGTTCTTGATTGTCCAGAATCGAGTGTCCCTTGGGCTCAGGGCTAAAGGCTTTTGGGCTGGGCGGGAGATACCCTGGGTTATCCAAAAGTAATAAAAGTAGGTTTTTTCTGACTGAGCGTGGGTGCATCAGATCCAAGAGAAAACAATATGTCAGGTGAATCTTCAAAGACCTTAATTTTGCATGAATTTTTTCTGTGACATTCACCTCACATTTCTGCACCAAATAACAGATTTCACACATTTGTGCTCTCCACTTTCTGCAAAAATGTAGCTGCACGAATGTCATAATGTGGTACCAAAGAAGCGCAGAAAAGAAAAAGGCAAGGACAAAAAGGCCACTTTTCCTCATGTAAAAGCGGAAAAAGTAACTGAGTTTTCTGTGATTGCATGGAAAACCAGTTCCTGTGGAGAACCTTCTCTGCAGATCTGTGTTTCTGTAGTGCTGCCCGTTCTCTATCCAGTTCTACGTTCGTCATCAGGCCAGGTCCCCAAAAGTAAGAACTACGAACACAGTAAATGACAATACAAAATAAAGATTAATGTTTCATTCATCTAAAAAATTATTGATACCCTCAAATTAACAATCTGAATGATAAACTGCAAAACCCTCCAGAATTTCCTAGAATTTAGTCATCATATAAACTGCAATATTTACTAGACCAAGTTAATGCAGGTTGGTCAGTCTCCAAATAGCAAGTCCAAACTTCAATGTCATAAGCAAGCAAGCAAGCATATTGGTCCTTTACTAGAGTCTAACTAATCTCCTTTGTGATGCTGCACACGCCAACCTGCCCTTCAATATACAAACAGGTCCTCCATTTCTAAGCCAAACATTAAGTTGGACCCATTCTGAGACCTGATTCCAAAGATCAGAAAAGCCAGGCAATCATTACATTGGCCTTGAGGAGTCCAAATTTTAACGCAGGGATCCAACTGTCAAGTTGTTTTGTAGACTTGATTTTTGGACAGATCAGATCCACTGCAGTGCACACCAGTTGATGGTACTCAGAGCAAGTATAAGGTTGAAGACTAAAAAGACCAAGGGAGTGGAGCTATAAAAGTTTTCAAATTACTAAAGTACAGTGCAAATAAACTTCTGTAATGGAAATTCATACATATTTGTGCTCTTTTATCCCCAGTGAATAATGGTAATGAGGTACTGTTTTGTTCTCATAAAGGAATTGTTTCTCTCACTTTCTATCATTTCCCCCTTGAAGTTGAACAACAGCTTGCTGCAAAAAAAATTCATGGGAACTAAATGTCAGATTTGAACATGAGATCAAAACCACAAATCTTAAAATCTTAGTGATATAGATGAGTTTGCAGTGAGTGGGAACCTGTATACATGTTAACGCATACCGAACATCGCTCTCTGAGATCTGGTAGTGGAGGACTGCCCTGATACTGGAACAATGGAAATGGAGTACATAAGCTAATGCATTATTTTGTAACTAGAGTATTCTCATCGATCTGCATTTACGCTTGCATTAGTTGGGAGACTTGCTCCCCTTTGGGCCTATTTCCCACTATTTCAGTAGATCCTATGAGTGTAGGTGGTCCTTGTAAGCTAAAAAAACTACTTGGAATTCTTCACAGGATCTCACTTTGAGAATTGTCTAGATTCTTTCAAGCTTTTAAATAGTATGAAAAGATCTGAACTTGGCATAAATGGCAGGAAGAATCTTTAATACTATGAAATATTTGAAACATATCTGAAACAAGACAATTTTAACTATTGAGAACCATAACAGGTCTGTGGGTTTCCAGTGGTCTCCATCTAATACATAGAAGCCTGGAAAAACTATGAATCTATCATTTGCCTTCTGGGTCAAAACGCCCTTTGAGAGCCAACCCTGTGAGCAGTTTTCTTTACATTCCAAGATGGGAAGCTATCATTTAAATGTTGGATGAAAATGCCTTACTAGAAACCATGCATTGGCCAAACTCCAACACCCAATGACTAACAGAGAGTGACAATACTATTAGTTAAAGTAATGGAGAACAAATCTGCATTCTGGGGCCTCGTCAAAGTTGATCAAGGGAACTCCCTATGATCTACAACTGCCCTGATGAAATATGAAATATTGACACTCTAATCATGATTCACAAGTGACACTTGTATTTATCCAACCATTTCTCTTACGAGGGGAGTGAGATTAATAAAGCTCAGGAGGCGAATAACTCTGAACTCATATGATCTCAGATTTTACTGATTTCATCATAGAGACGCCCTGGGAAATGCCAATCTACCGATCCATTCACTAAGTTTGATCTAGTCATTCATCTTTGATGCAAAATTCAAGCACTTGTTGAAGAATCAGAAATATCAGTTCTATGTTTAGAAAAAAATGGCATGTTATTATCGATTCAGATGAGTCACAAATTAGAAGAAGCCTCCTAAACCAGCTGTCATGTATATAAAATCTGTACTCCATAGCGTGTCCTTGGACCAAAGTGCAGTGACATTGGCGTTTTAGTCACTCTTTGCATGGGAATTTGCAACATTGTGGGCCCACTTGTGGTTGATCCAATCCATTCATATCACACCCCCATTGCATGGGAACTGCCCCATATCTCACTCCAATCTGAGTAACATGTACTGCTGGATTATCAGGATGTGAAAAATGAAATTAACTATTAAGTTAAACTTTCGCCTTACAAACATTGATCACTTTTATGATGTATCACTTTGGATGAAGTAAATTTTGAGCTAGTGCATATTCATGGGGTATTGCCGAATTGGGTAATCTGAGGGCTTGGGGGCAGTCATCCGCATGAAAACTTCCATGTGGACATTAGCATTGGACCATTTCTCAGATTGAATAGGTCACCATGAGAAAAGGGAAAGCCAAAATTACTTATGAACAATATAATATAAAAGATCATAAAATATCAAGCAGAATGATATAACGACAACCTACCCTATTCTAAGTAGAAAACCTACCTTCCATTGTGTATCTGCCACACAAGTACACCAAGTTTTTCCAAAACCCTGGTGAGATCTTCTGCCACAAAGTTTACTCCCTCAGTGATGTCAAAAAATATCTGTCCAGACAAGGGGGAAAATACATTGGTCACATAATGCAATTGTCATATGGAGTCTGGGCATGGGTAAAAGCCGACTGGCATGTTGAGAAAGTTTCTGAATTGATTTTAGAGAGAGTATTTAGACAGTGGTCCAGAATGGTTCAGAACCGAAATGAGAGTTTTGACTTTTGATACTAACTATATTGGTCTCTACTGAAGCCATATCCACTTCTAGTCCTTTGATTTGATTCAGCCCATCTGCAGAATATCAATTAAACACTGTTATGCCATAAAATTGTGGTTAGATAATAAATAGCATTTGTAGAAGAATGCTTGATATTGTTCCTTACTTATTGGTCTAATAAATCAGTGCCACATAAAACACCATCAATTACAATGAATTTACAGATGGCTTCTGGTTTTTACTACAAAACAGGGCACGACCACAAGAGTAACTTAATATCATAGTTGCCAATCTTGTTTAGACCCTATTTAGGTTTGACTAAAAATTGAAATGTTTTGGCCGATTTGGCATTTTGGTGTTCATTCTGGAATTTGGTTTGGTTTGGTTTGGTTTGGAAATATATAAAAAGACTATATATATATATATTTTTTTTTTGAATTGAGAGTAGGCACGTTAATCCAAAACTGCTGATAACAAGGTGGTATAGTGATTTTGAGTAGTTTTGATTTCAAAGGTGAACCCATTCTCGTTTTCTGTCATGTGGCCTCAAAAGGGATAGATCTCTTCCTTCTGCATGTAAAAGACCAAAAGCCCTTACATACATTACCCTACTCGAAGGCATATTAATTCAATACTGCTGGGAACAACAAATGAAAACATGAGGTGGAAATTTCAGAATGAACTTGGGATTTGAGCCAGTTCAGCTGAAATTTCAAATTTGAAATGAAATTAGGAATATTGGCTGAAAGGGGACCAAAATCATCATCATCGTGTCATCCATGTCCTCTTCGGCTTACCACTTCCCCTTGGTGGGCCATCAACCTGCATAGCCAAGCTTTTCATTACTGGAGTCATCTACGTTGGACATGCCTAAACCATCTCAAACGAGTCTCTCTAATCTTATCCCCTATTGATGCCACTCTTAAATGCTCTCGAAAGCGTTCATTTATAATTTTATCCTTCCTAGCTTTAGCACACATCCACCTCAACATTCTCATCTTTGTCACATCCATTTTGTGCATATGTTGTTTCTTGATTAGCCTAGTTTTTGCTCCATAGGTCATAGCTGGTCTAATTGTTGTCTTGTAAAATTTTTCCTTCAATATTGTTGGCATGGCACTCCAGAAGAAAGTTTCCACTTCAACCACCCCGCTCTTATCCTATGCTCGACATCTTCATCAATCTCTCTATCTTTACTAATTATCGAGCCAATAAAAGTACCCAATGAAATACTCTGCCCCGTTTTTTGGGTGAGTGTGGGGGACTGTGTGCGCGTGGGTGTGGTGGGTTGGTTGGAGGGTGGGTGTCAATGTGTTGTGTTGGGTGAGTGACTGTGTGGGTTCCTGACCAACAATAAGTAGAACACCTCTTGAAATAAAATAAATAGGAAAAACAAAACAAGACCTGCAAAAATCTTTGTTTTCTTGTGATCATCTGCAAGCCTTCCAACATTATCTTGCAGTGCCACAAAAGCAGCAGCACATAAAACTCCGACCTGTCTCATTGAGCCACCTAACGCTTTCCTAAGCCTCTTAGCCTGAAAAAGTAGAGGAGGATTGATTGTTACCAGTTAGCAGCAGAGATTCACTCAATAAAGGAAACAATGTATCACTATTCACTACCTTGGTGATGAAGCCTTTTGAGCCTACAATGACAGATCCAACTGGAGCACCCAGACCTTTTGATAGACATACCTGATTCATTCATTGAAGTGATCAAATGCAAAACAATCAGGTTGCATGATACTACAACTAAACAAAATGATTCCTGTAACCCCAACAAACAAAAGCTGCATATTTTGAAAGTTGATTTGAGAGATAATGTTAAATGGTTGTGAAACAAGGGCAAAGCAAATGGGATAATAAAATCTTGAAAAAAAAAGACTACTATCTTCTGAACTTGAAGCAACGAGGAAATAGAGGAGGTAGCAAAATTATCAAATTGTACCGAAACAGAATCAGCAGCTTTGACAAGCCTATGAACAGGAACACCCAGAGCCTGGCATAAGAAATTATTGGTTTAGGACTACAAAAATGTTTATCCATGCCTTAATGGAAAGAGACAGACACCACTAAAGCAGTGACAAGCTATGAAAGCAAAAGCTGAATTCATTCTCTTTGATGAAAAGGCATAATAGATACACTCGAAAATGTGATTGAACTCCAAGCAGAAGCATTGAAACAAGAAAAAAATCCAAATCAATAGTTCTCTATATGAACCAAACTTATTGCAGTTGAACATACAACTAACAGATTTGGTAATATGTTCAAGAAAACTAGGATTCAAGAAAGAAATAAAATCAGTTCATGCTGACAGATTCTGGACATGCTTTTGTACAAAGATGAAATCAGATCACACAGTAATGCACTTAATTGTATCTAAAGAAATATTTCTATAAAATTCACAAAAGCATTTTGATTGCGCCATGCAGCATAAATTAAGTTTACATTTTTTTTCTAAGAAGAAAGGAAAATAGTTACTTACTACTGATGCATTAAAAATACGTGCTCCATCAATGTGGAGCTTCAGCCCATGCTTTTTAGCTACCTCCCCTACTCTGTCTGTGTATTCCAAAGAAATGCATCTACCACCACAACTGCAGCAATAATCAAGAGATACACCGATAAAAACAAGGGAACAACATCAAGTCTAGAAAATTGACTGGCTGGCACTTACTTAGCCTTTTCATAAAAGTCCACTGAATGCTAGATTTGAATTTAATGATAAATTCTGTGAAGAAACAGAAGACTAGTAAGCCAAGAAAAGCCCAAAATGAAAAACTAAACTCTACAATCATCATTTCTTTGCTAATACCCAATCAACTATATTCTATATATTGAATCAAATATGATATTCCTAAAGGCCCTTTTGTGTGAACTGGGCTCTTGTATTATCATGGAAGTATCCTCTATTAAATCATTAGGAATAACGACAGTCAAACTTAAGAGTACTTAAAATAAAACGAGGAAGCATACAACTGACAGTGTTGCTAGCCAGTAATCCCAAAACCAATTGGTGATAGAAAACTGCACAAACACCTACTTAACACCCCCCCTGGGGTGGGACACCGCCCGGATTCGAAGCACACGCCCACACAAGACTACAACGCAACATGGGACCTTCTTGCTCTGCTTACTTGTGCCCGCACAAACACACCACGCGGCATGGGGCATTTTTGCCCTGCATGGTTTTGAACTCGAGACCTTTGACTCTAATACCATGACAGAGTTGGTAGCCAGTAATCCCAAAACCAATTGGTGATAGAAAACTGCACAAACAACTACTTAACAACAACTGCCTCAACAAACACTCCCCTGGCCCCATGCGCGCTAAAATCAACACAGAAAAATCCATGACATGAGAGTTTTCTCTGACTGATGTTCCTGCAAACATCCATGTTCTCATGTTGGATGCCATGAGTCCCAATTTTTTTTAATGAAAATTGAAGCTCATGAGATACCATAAAGAGATTCGTTCCGAGTATTTTTAATGAAAATTGAAGCTTAGGTGAAAATTGAATATTCACCTTTGCATCTTTATTTTTAACCACTTTTAGAAATACCGAGTCTTGGAATTCCTACGAATCAACTCTATGAAATGAACATATGCTTGATTTACATCAACCATTAACAGAGTGAATAACTTCAAAAAAATTCAAACGAAAAAGAAAAGAAAAGAATGATTGCTAAATTGTGGATATGGATGCACTTATGAAGTGGAGAGTGCACCAATGACCAATCCTACTCAGAAAGAGGATTCCTTAAGAACAGCAGTGAATGATCTAGTGTAATTGACATCATTTACCATTGTGTATCATGGAAAGTGCATTTATACCTAAAAGTGTTGTCACACAGTGGAGCAAGACAAATTTTCAATGATACTGTAGCACATGCTTTTTTTTCCCAATCTTAATAAGAGAAGCATTAGCAGAAACCTTTTCCTTACATAAACCTAATAGACAACCACAGAGGGCCAATCCTCAGAGTCTCAGAACCTGGCTTTGTACAAGATGGACCATTGATTTGGTCATTAATACCACTAATCTGATGGCGCCCAACTCATGGTCTTGAAAGTAGTTCTGATCAAAAGACTCTAGCCCATCCAATATTCCTCTCATTTCACATTAAACTTGGATTGACAATACAGTATCATCCCACTTACTTTTTAGTGCATCCTCACATGGGTACATTCATCACAATACAAGTGGACAAAGAATAACATCTCCTGCTTGAATGCACTGCACTCTTTGGGACATGGACCAGTAAAGTATCTGTGAAATGGAATACTAATTTTCCTTTGGTAGGACCCCCCAAATAGAAAAGGATAAAAAGAAAGGTAAAAGGATCTAAAACCAAGATCATGTTCAGAGAGCAGAATATAACAGCTACTAAGAAAGGTAAAGGCTTTGATGAGGCTGATGACGAAGGAAAACGGTGGAAGGAATGTGCCATTCCCCACATTTTCGTATAAACAGCATATTTCCTCCAAAAATACATGAAGTAGGCAATCCATCAAATATGAGAAATGGTTGCCTTCTTTCTGTAATTTCTACCTCAATCTACCAATATCTTCTAAAAGCAACAAAAAACTTACCTAGCATGAGTGTTCTCCAAGCATATAAGCCTAGTAGTCGGATAGTAAAGATAATCTGCTGGTTCTCTGATAGCAGCTTCCACCAAAGCAATTTACATTGTTCCATCCACATTGTTCTTCACTGTCCTTGAATGTACACCTCCAAAAGTTGAAATGCCTCCATTTTCATAAACATGGATATGGCTCTTCTCGCCGACAATGATAGCGGCGGACCCAGGATTTTTGTTTGACTAGGGGGGGGGGGGGGGGTTTGGTTGGTTTGGGGGTGGGACAATGGTCAAAGATAAAGTAAATTAAAATGACTACCAACCAGTTTATATCTAAGCTTCAGACGGGTGGATGAGGAAAATCATTATATAAAAATTGATCGCACTAAACACACAATAATATATACTTCATCCACACAACAATGTATAATCATGGCGCTGAGGTTTCCAAGAGTAAGTATTTTTGTTAAACAGCTCCAGGAATTCATAGAACCGAGTATTCAAACCTCTAAAATCAACCATACATTTTTTACAACAAAAAAAAAAGTCGTGTATTTTAAATATTAACAGTGCTTCCATACCATAAAAACTCTCCCCACGATTAAAGCAACAAGAACCTTCCGCTCTCTTCAATCCATGGATTGTGGGATTGAAGGAAACTATATTCTAATTCATACAAAATGCTCGCCCAATCTCACTAAACCAAGGAATCCCAAATCTCACACATTACTCAATTGCTAAATACTTAGCAATCCTGGGCCCGACGAGCAGACGCTTAGAGCAATGAAGAAGGATGGGGCGATCATTTTTCAGGATTCATTTTCTTCAACAAAGTAGGGCTGGGGCAAGTGTTATGAAATAAGTGGGGCAAGGTCCAAGGGCCCATTACCACTCTTTGGGGAGATTTGAATCTGACCTGGGGCAGTCGCCCCACATGGTCTGAACATGGGTCCGCCCCTGGAGAATGACTTCACTCACTCTAATTTCACAGTGAACAAGCACACTTATGAGGTTTCCCATAGTCCCCGAAGGAACAAAGAGAGCTGATTCCTTGCCCATCATCCTCACCATTTCCGTTTCAAATTGGAAAGTGGTTGGATCAAAAGCCACAATGTCATCATTGACCTCTGCAGTTGCCTTTGCTGCCCACATCTCTAAAGTGGGCTTGGTCACTGTGTCTGATCGAAGATCTATTTTTCTGATTGTCATTCTTCTGAATTGCAATGGAACAGTAGCCTTCTCCTACTTGACAGTAGATATCTAGGAAAAGTAGAAAAGAAGAAAAACTTGAGGAGTTTTAATTCAAATTTATAGGCAAAATCCAACAACCAAACAAACCAGAAAACCAAAAGCAGGAAACATACGATCCCGATAATACAGTTAATGCTGTTAAATGATGATGATGATATTGTATGCAGAGATATACACTTATTAATGAAACTTGATGCGATTTCGGTTATTTGAACTGAAGTTTCTCTGTTGCAGTAAGAGCATGAAATTCAATGGAATGAAATTTGAATCTACTCAACCGAGTTTTAAAAAACCTAACCAACAATCTGTAGAGAATATCAAGTTTCAGCCTTTATGAGCTTTAGGAGGAACATCATATCCGGTACTTATACCTAAGCTACTGTCATTATGCAAAACCCTAGCTTCAAATCAAGAATTACGCATTTCCAATTCCTCGCCAAATCCAGAGAAAAGTTTTAGTGTAAGATTGAGTAACTCAAAAGCCTCATTTAAATCAAACCTATTTAGAATCTCACTGGTCTCTACTCAGTCTCTGTTTCTCATTATAACGAATAGAAACCCCACAGATCTCCAATCTTCAGCAGAAACCCTAAATTGATAAACATCGCATTGAAAGAACCATTAAAACTCACAAAATGAAAACCCTAACTATCCGAATCGGAAACTGAAGCCGTTTTCCCATCATCCAATGGAGAAAAAAGTGCAGAAACCTCTCCGAATTCCTTGCTTTGAAGACGAGAAAACCGAAAGAAAAGCAAAAACAGTGGTTTTTCTCGAGAAATCTTACTTGATATCAATAAGATTGAATGGTAGAGAGAAGATGAGGATGAGATTCAAGTTGCAGGAACATCTGACAGATCAAAACAGCAGCTGTGTGACATCTGCGATAGATTCCTTCCAAGCCCTAACCCTAGAATCAGTGGTACGCTTTCTCTACATATATGTCTTCTGCAAATTGAGAAGGGAGAAAGCCACATGGCTCGGTGAGTGTAGAAGATCCGCTCGAAGCCATCAGATTCTCTCTGTCTTGTGTTCTTTGTGGGGAGCTTCTTCTGCAACTTTAATGGTGTTTTGGCGGGAAAGTTCGTTAGGCTCGTAAGTTCAAATAAGGTCTTAAGTTTTTGTATTATTTTTAAAAAAGACACAAGTTTCAAGACTTTTGAAATTAATCCCTAAGTTTTTCAGAAAATTCTCAATTAAGGATGTCCATCTATTTAAAGGTATTTTCAAAAAACTTTTCCCATATTTTTTTTAAGAATACAAAAATTACACTTCATTTAAAGCCATGACGTGGTTCCAGCAGCCACTACATGTAGTCGATTGTCGTGAGGACGCTAGTTGTCATTGATAACTGTGAGGACGCCGGTAAAGAAAATGAGGAGAATATAGAGGAAGTAGTGTTTTATTTCAATGAAGGATGATTTAGGTATTTTTAAAAAGTTGAGGGAAAAAGTTGTCTGAAAATACCTTTAAATGGACAAATGCCCTTAATTGAAAACTTCTTGAAAAACTTTGGAACTAATTTGAAAACTATTGAAACTTGTGTCCTTTCTTAAAATAAGACAAAATACTTAAGGCCATATTTGAAAATTTCCCTTTTCTGGTAACCCGGCTAAGAGAGTTGGGACCGAAGAGAGAGTCTGCACACATGGAAAGACAGCCCCCACAAGGGGGAAGAATACTCACATAAGTGGAAAAGAAGCCTGCAAAAGTGAAAAGAAAGCTCATACAAGTAGATAGAGGTGGCATACCCAAGGTTTAAACCCCGGGCAGCCAGGTGAGAACTGCTGCCACTTACTAGTGAGGTAAGTGGTCATTCCCTTCTTACACTCATAAATTAGAAGGAAAGCTCCAGACGGGGGCATAGTGGGGTCCACCGAAATTTCCTTCACTGTTTATAATAGAGTTTTAATTTTTGAGATCATTTGAGGCTTTACCCCACGATGACCGCAAGTGTCCTATCACGGTCAGCTATGTTAGCACATGGAAGCAGGGGTTGCCCATGGTGACGTGGCAGATCATGATGGGTCTACTCACATTCACCCGTGAGTAAAACCCCTCAGAAGATCCCAATTTCCAATTCTGTGTCATGTGATGCGGGGATTGTGAGTGGGCGAATCACAGCGCACCACGTGTACACCCATGCCACATGAGCTCCACCGCCTCCACCCATCCAATAGCCCACTTACAAGATTCGAATAAAATAAAAGGTTTCCCATATTCTTCTGCAAAAACAATATTACACAAATGTCCAGATAGTCTTACGCATGAATTCACACATACCTTGGGTTGGCAACACCAAAAGTTGTGATGGAACAACGAAATCAACGAGAATGATATGGTCTTTGGATTAATGGATTGAATTTATAGGCAATGCAGGTTGTCCTAACTAAGAAGAAAACAATGCTTGTCCTAAACTAACAAATCTTTTTACGCTATAACACCTGCCATATTTGTGAGACCTTACCAGCTGATTCATCTATAACAAATAACAGTAGATTGTAAATTAGGTATTAGTAAGTACGAAAAGAACTCTATATATGCATCTTGCCATTATTATATATGAAGCGAAGTGGATTTGATTTCCAATTTCACTGTCAATTTCAAACTTGATTTTGACTCTTTTCATGTTGACATTCTACTAATATTACTCATTAATCCTCCAATTAATATTATCCCTATTAATAATGTTCTTTTTACTAATCCAATGTTACATAAACTCTTTCCTCTTCTTTTTGTGTTTATGTTCACGTCTCTACATTTCTCACATTTAAAAGCCACAAGCCCTTACCTTTTCTCCATCCTCTCTAATAAATAACTCATTAATTTTTTTTATTAAGTTTATACTCTAAACTATTTCTATCGATTTTCTTATTTTAGACCATTACATTATAACTACCACTAATTACATTGCCCGTTCTCAGCACGGGGGATTTTCGCTAGTTTCATGAGAAAAGAAAAGAAAAGGATGATTAAATAGAAGATGATGAATCATTCACCTTGACCTACTATTTTCAATTGATGACCATCAACATAAGTAGATTTTCGGTAGATACCCAATTTAAAAGGGTCACGGGAAGATCAAACACTTAGCTTTAGAATTTTCACCATCCATTACTAATTTTGTTTGGATGAAGCTAAAATGTTCCCCATCAATTGCTATTTATTTTCACATGACATTAAAATGAAGTGGTTTCACACTGTCTTTCTTGAATCCAATTTCATTGGGATCAAAGTCAAGTTCCGTGTTACTAACATCATATCCATCTTAATCTCCTTTATTACAGAGGGACCAAAAAGGAAAGTTTATCTTTTCATCTACTTTTAGGTTTAACCTCTTCTGGTTGGATTGGACAAGTTAATTAGCTTAGTCAAGTAAAAATCAAAAGTGTTAATTGAAAACAAACTTCTTCAACTACATTTTAATTTAGCTTCTTCTCATTTCTTCCTTTGACAAGCTTAGCGTATAACTAGATTGAAGCATGAAAATAAAGAAGAAAGCTAAAAGGTAACTTTCTCTTGTTTGAAAGAAGAACCGTGCTACAGAGCCCGGATTTTGTCCCGGGCTCTCGCACGACTCCCACTGGGAGCCATGCTAGAGCCCGGGTCAAAACGCCCGGCTCTGTAGAATTTTTGTTGAAAGAAAGGGGAAGGTCTGTTTTTCTTAAGCCCTTTTCAATTCTTTTGCTTGCACCAATGGGCTCTATTATTTGGCACTCTACACAACATTTGAGTTTCAAGTGCAAGTTTGGGTAGGAACAGAAATAGTAGTAGGTCTTTTATATGGTTTCTAGTATTGCTATTGGACCTTTATGGATATGTATAGGCCATATCACTATATCAGTTAGATCTTAAAGAGGAAATATTTCAAATAAGGCATTTAGTTTTAATTTTGCCTTATTGCAAAAAAGAACGCAAGTCTTAAGACTTTTTAAACTAGTTTCAAGATTTTTCATAAAGTTTTCCATTTAAAGCTATTTTTCGAAGATTTTTTCTCTCAATCTTTTTAAGGGGATTTCGGCGATAGGTCCTTAACATTTTACTTTATGGCAAAACGTCCACTATTTTATGTTATAAAGGCAGACGTCCTTTTATCAAATTTAAGCACTTAAAAAGTCCAAAATGCCCCCCTGAATATATTTTGTGTGCTGCCAAATTAAAAAGGCTCCAGTTGAGCAGCTGTCTTTAAAAAAAGGGTTCATCTTCCCAAATCAACTAATGGAGGAAATGTTGAGGGACCTGTCGAGGCTAAAGTGGACTACAGTATCTTCTCCTTGTGTGAACAAAATTGTGGAAGGAGATTTGTCTCCATATCAGCATCCTCGTAATGCACTTTTTCCATGGAATCTTCACCCAAATCATCCTCATTATCCTCTTTGTCCTCGTCGTCAAATTTTAATAATTTTGATAGAAAAATATTAACTCGATCCATTTCCATTGAAGCAGCCAACAAGGACAAACTCAACAAGTCTGAGTTGTTGTCCATCATGCACTTTGGGTGCCTAGGCAACGCATAGGTTAAACACACCGTGTCGAGTGACAAGTTCTTCCACTTAATACAAAGTTGCTTGACCAAATCATCATACCCTATCTTCTCAATGAAAGGAATGACAGTAGTGAACATACCAAACTTGCAAAGAAGCATGGTCAATTGTTCCATTGAGAAGACTGGAAGATGAAAGAAACAGATAAAATCAGAAACATGAAGATATTTTGGAAAAACAAATAAAATCCACGAACTCAAATAATATTATCTGATTTTCTGAATGAAATCAGATAATATTATCTGACTTTACCAACAAGTATAAGAAACGAAGCAAACAAATAACTTTATCCGAGTTTGTGAAAGAATATAGATAATATTATATGACTTAACAAAAAGATGGATAGTAACCAAACTACTAAAAAATTTATATGTATTTCTTTTGTGTATAATATAGATAATAGTATATGTCTTGTACCTACCTAAGGATACACACACTCCAAAAAAGTATTATAATCATTACTTACAAAAAACAAAGTCAAATATATTTTGAAAAACATGAATACAACTTCGAAGAATTGCATATCCACAAACACTTCATAAACTCACGAATAACATAACTAGACAGATCTACACACAAACACACACAATATAAGACAAATATAACGAATAAAAACATTACAGATACTAGATTACAAAAGTTTTAACAATGTAAAGTAATCAAACCATATAAAAGATTGATGCTTTCCTTAACAATCCGATTCGAAAATCGAATAAGGCTCCGTACAAGGAACGATGATAAGGAACAACAAAGGAAGACGTCCACAGAAGATCTCACGCATGACTAGAAATAATACAAACCAGTTAGATAAGAAAGGAGATTATGTAGTTGGAAATCTGTCAATTTTCATTCCCTCCTATTTGAATTTTGAAATTTGCTTGGAAAGGAGCATGAACTAAGGAGAAAACAGTAATGATAAAGAGCTAATAAATGAAATTGATCTAAAAATTAAGAACAAAAGGTATGACATGGCTTGAGACAGTTATAAGGGCAAATCAATCATGAAAAAAAATAAACCAACACTAAAAACTAGGAGCGAAAGGTGTGACACAACTTCAAGCTGTTAAAAGGGCAAATCAGTCATGAAAAAGATGAATTGACCTCATTAAGGACCTCCACCTAGAATAAGTCCAGCCGCAAGGGACTATAGGCCTTAGATGAAAATCTTGTGGACTGCGCCTTCAATTTCTGTCACACTAAGGACCTTTGGCTAAGTTATCCTTTTTTTTTTTCTTCTCAAACTATCTAAATTACCCTTCATTAAAATTAACCCTCTTCACTTCCTCTATATCCTCCTCCTTTTCTTCACCGGCATCCTCTTGGTGATCGAGGATAATCGATGTCCCCAAAACGATTGATTGCATGTAGTGGCCACCAGAATCATGTCATGACTTTAAATGACGGGTAATTTAGGTATTTCAAAAAAATTGAGGCAAAAAGTCGCCAGAAAGAAATACCTTTAAGTGGCTAGATATCTTTAATTGAAAACTTATTGGAAAACTTAGGGACTGGTTTTAAAAGTTTTAAAACTTGTGTCTATTTTTGAAATAAGGCAAGAACTTAATGCCTTATTTGGAAATTTTTTTTTAAAAATGGGGCCAAATGCTTTGAAAAAACTTATAAAAACTAAAAAAAAATGAGATAAAATCTTAAAATCTTGACTTTTTAGATGTAACATATCCAATCTTAGAATTTTCACGTTTTAGTATAGGAGAATGTTCACTTAAGGGGTCGTTTGTCTTTTATACGTGGGATATGTAAATACAATTTACACATGTAAAAGATGAATATTCAAATTTTAAATATTTAACATTTACACATGTGTTTCTGTTTACAACGTTTGTCTAATAACACAAGTTTCGCATCATTTACACATGTGATTCATTTTTTTATGTTTGTTTCAATGATATGTGTAAATGTATTAAACAATTTTGTAATGATACTTATTAATCATTAAATTATATTCTACTATAATGATATGAAAAGGAGACGAAAAAGGTCTGGTTTATATCAAAATTTTCACTTGCATTTTAAATCCTTAAAAAAGAACATGTCTTTCCACATGAAATATACTTTTCAAAAATAAATATTTCTATCAATGATCACATTTAAAAAAATACATTCCAACATGTTTGCTTAAGGAAATAAGAGTTAATAGTCTGATGGTTAAGAAAAATAGGATTATTATTAATATTTCTATTAATTAATATTTAGTTCAATATTATCTTAATTCATTATTCAATTTGCATAAAACTTTACCCATGCATCTCACCGGCTTTATGCCAATATTAATCAATTATAGAAAGTTCTTAAAATGAGTATTTTATTGTTAAGTTCAATTATATTAAAAGTAATACAAATTTATTATGTTTAGATAAAATTGCATTTATATATTATTTTTTAATGATACCATAATGCTATATAATATAGATTCTTCCTTTTCTCTTACAGTCATTTATACATATTTAAATATTTTTAAAGTAATACAATAATAAATAATTTTAGAAAAATCATTAAGACATTGGAAGAAAATCTAAAAGGAGAAGAGAAGATAGAGAATCAAATTCTAAAAGAATAACCTACAGAGTAGATAGATTTTAGATTTTTTTTTTTTTTTTGTATAGCAAGGCAATAGAGAGAAATAGAGATGTTACCTTCATAAAAGGGGATAAGATGAAGGGAGGATTTTCATTTATAGGTTTCATCAGTCTTTATACATCTTTTATTATTATTTGGTAAATGCGTTGGAATGGGGTTTCGAATCCAGAACCTCTTTGATGGAAATGCCTTTTTTATTATTATTTTTCTAAATGCGTTAGAGGGGGGTTTCGAACCCAGAACCTCTTTGACGGAAACTACCCAAAACCAAACCGTCCGCCTCCAACTGGTATTCTTTAAAATCACATGCACTTTTGGTATTCTCTTTTCCCACCTCAACAGGTGTTCAAATCTTGGTGTAAAAATGGACTCACTTTCACACCATTTACACATCTGATTTACACACAAGATGCTAAATTCTTGTAGACAAACATTACTGATGCGTAAATATTATGCATATTCACCATTTACATATGTAAATGGGTGTAGACAAATGACCCCTTACGAGTACACGGGATGTGCACTCGAACTTCCCAAATAGATATAACGTAGAGTCAATGAGTTTGGATCCTCCAAGACTGGACTCTTGAGAAACTTGGGGGGTGTGTATAAAGGGCTGGATTGATCAAAGTATATAATCAGGGTGGGGCGGGTCAAGTCCACCTAAAACCCGAACCCTCCCCAAACCAGACTTAGGTCAAACTTTGAAAAGCCATACCCATCCGGAACATCTTTAAATTCTTCTCATTCCAAAATCCATCTTATCTATAGTAGGACTGTGGCAGCGGAAAGGGGATAAGTTTTTCGAGGAAACACATTTCTCATACCCCCCATAGGAAACTTATTTCCACCATTATCAAGGAAAATGCTGACGAGGCAAGAAAGCGTTTTCATAGAATTGTTCTGTATCAAATGCCTGCAAAATGAGTTTTCCGCGGAAAAGTATTATACAAATATGCCCTTAATGTTATGGGCATGGACTCAAACATGAGTAATTGCATTATAACCTGCTAGCCCAACAAAAATGAACCCAACCTCTGTTAATGAAGAGTTTGAATTTGAACGCTTCAAATTCTAGATCGGTTTCAGCTTACTTTTCAATCTAATTAATAAATGGGCTGGGTTACGGAGGAGCCTATATTTGCTACCTACAGTGCTCAACTCGACCCGATCTGACCCGTTGTACCCATATTCTCATGTATGTTACTATTTTAGGTAGGATGTAAACTGGTTGATCCCATGGTTTTGGCTCGAAACCTTTTTTTGTTGATCCCAGACGTAGTTCCGAGAGGAGGACCTGAATCTAGCAATGATTAGAGAATTAGAATCCAGTTCCAAAATCGGTTCCATCATCTTTTTTTTCTTCTTAAAATAATGATATTATTCAACTTATAATAATGTATCAGGTCTAGTACCTCCAAGATCAAACATAAAAATCACCGGTTAAAATTGGTTTCGAGCTACAATTTACAAAATTAAAGACTTGTATGTTGGGTTCCGAGTGGATACTTGCATGGATCCGGAATCGGATCCATTTATCAATCAGAACCTCAATTGGGTTCTAGACCCGGACTCCTTTATGAATAAGAACCTAAAACAAGTTCCTAGCCCAGTTTTTTAACGCATTGGAACTTTCAGATAATCAAAGAATTGGATGCCGGTTTACATCCCTAATTTTAGGCCCCCGATTGGGTTGTTAGAACATCCACAACTCGGTGCTTAGGCTATCCCTATCCATGGTGCGAGCCACCAGCTCACTAGCCTAGACAGTAAACCGTGGGCCAACATTTTCAACTACCGAATAAAGACTGGTTGATACTTGCTAGGGCTGGTCAGGTCGGATATTGGCTCGGCCCAAATCCCTTCCAAATTGGGCTGGTCAGGTCGGATATTGGCTCAACCTGAACGAAACTCAAACATTCCCATTGGACTTGGGCTGAATTGCCAAGTGATTTGGTTTGTTTTGCTTTTAAAGGGGATGAAAATTGGAAAATGTATTTATTACATATACTATACAGTGTATATATTGGACATTATACAATATAGATACATGTGATCAGAGATATTCAGTTCAGGTACCTGAGTTTTAATTTGGATACCAAAAGCACCAAACTAAACCCAGCCCAAAGTCCATGAGGTTTCATGGTCGAAACCGGAGCCCTACCTAAACCCGAACAAGCCCAATCCAAAATCTCACTTTCGTTTGGGTCGGGCCATGCAGGTTTGGGTTTGGCCGAGACCCTAGGTCCACCCCTAATTTTATATATATATATATATATATATATATATATATATCCTTTGATGCTCATGCTCATGCTCACGCTCAATTAAGGCTCGAGCTTCACTCAATTACCTTAGCATTATTTACAAGGCTAGGCCCAATCTCAAGCAGCAGTTGGCTCGTTCTAAGCCACGCGTATTAGGAATACAGGCCCATCAGAAGCCCAGGCCTGCGTATCTAAAGATTGATCAGGTAATTAATCGACCTAGATCTGAAGCTTGGTTCGACTTTGCGAGTTTACGGGTTGCTCTAAAGAACAAAGCTAAGAAGGTTGCGGACGCCAACTCACTCATGATTGCGTGGTGAATCGTGTTGCATGTTGGTATCACACAAATGCCCTGGAATTTATCCCAAGGTTTTTCGGGTTGAAAGTATCACTCAAAACCAAAACCAGTAATCCAACTGGTCAATTGAAAGAAAAAAAAAGAAAGGGTTATAGGCGGTCTGAACAAAGCTAAAGATAGAAGCTTGAGAAGATTTCAGATTTTTTTATGATGAGAAGGAGAAGATTCAGTTGATCAATGGTGGTGAAGATGATAGGATATTAATCCCAATCATGTCGGATATTTTTCAAGTGGTTAAATTCTTGGATAGAACTTCTTTTTCTCACATTAATTGGCTATATTAAATGTGGTGGCTCATCAATTGTCTAGTTTTTGTTTCTTACATAATTGTGATGTGGAAAGGTTGGAATCCTATCAAGTTTGGTTGGGTGTTGTAGTGGGGAGTGTCATATTTTGCTTTTCTCTTATAGAGAAGATTACAACAAAAATCAACTTAGATATCGGTGCATCAAAAAGATCCTCATAGTTCCTCTGTAACAACAAAGGCCCTGCCGCCAATTTTTCCTTTTGTCTAAGCAATAATATTGTCTCTCGTGTCTTCTTCTTCTCCCTCCTCTTTCTCCATTTCTGAAGTATTTCGCAAATATGATTTTCATGAAACAGAGGCGTGGAAGATAGGCTGATTTGGGGTGTTGCAAAGATGGAAGGTTGGATTGGATGCTGTGATTTACAGAGTAAATGTGAGGGATGGATTATTGAATTTGGGTGTGAGATTTGCAGTGTGAAGATGTAAAACAATGATGATGCAGTGATGAAATGGACTTGGTTATTTTTAGAAACGGACATGTGCGAGGGATGAAGGCACTGTTGCAAAGAGATGAAGAGGAGTTGTTTGTTTGAGAGGATAGAGATGGACACAAGAGATAGGTTCGGTGGTGTTCGGTCGTATTTGGGTGAGAGATGATGATGTGAGGTGTTCTTATATTGTTCGACTTTGTTAATGAATGGATGGGGAGGAATGTGATGAAATGAAAAGAGAGGATGGAGAAGAGAAAGAAAGGATAATAAGACATGAACGACACTATCATCACTATATCCGTCGCTCAGACGAAAGTAAAAATTGGCAGAAGTAAAAATTGGCAGGAGGGCCTTTATTGTTAGAGAGGAACTGCAAGGGCTTTTTTTTTTTTTTTTTTGTTGAAATGGACATCCGAAGTGGTTTTTTTTTAACCAAAAAAAAGAAAAAGAAAGATTGCCAGTTTATTCTTCTAGTGTCCCGCGGAGCACCCACAGAGCATGGAAGACATAGTGATCAGTAAGGTACTTGCCACTGTATGTAGGACATGAGTTGGTGGGTCCCACCTTTTTTCTTGGCATAAGAAGTGTTTGTACACATGATATCTCATCAATGGAAAGGTCTGGGAAATGAGATCTGTACTGTGTCTCTTCTTTTTGAATAAAAGAAATCAATATGATGGCAGGGATTCCCTCACTGCCACTGCCTGGATTTTATTTTATTAATTTCTAAATTACAATTTCTCTTTCTAGTCCTTCCTTAATTTTCCTTTTTTATCCTAATATAATCTTCACTTTCTCATGATAATTTAGATTTTGGAGACATTTTGCAGCTATCATGATATTATCTAAAAATATTATTAATATTAATATGGCAGATATTTGTGATAGAACTTATGGCAAAGATAAAATACAAGTGTGACTTTTTTTTTATGCCCTGGGTTATGGGGTTGGGTCCGCTGGGACTCAAGAGAGCCCACACAAGTGGAAATGGTGGCATGCATAAGGATCGATTCTTAACCAGTGGGGTGACATGAGGGCTGCCAACCAACTTAGCGACCCTTTGTTGTCAAATATAAATGTCGATAAGCTAAAATTTAAGTGCAGTTGCCAACAATCCTAGTCGTTACCTTTTGCTTCTACATGACATATACATCCTCTCCTTTTTAAGTAGCAATGTTGCAAATACTGTTATTGGGATAAAGTTGGTAGAAGATAATGTTAAGGGCATATCAAATCCTGTCTTTTTTCAGGATATTATTGAGAAAATGTTGTCTAAAAAAAATTTCACACGTACACTTTACCCATCGGTTGGATGGTAATCATAGTCACCAATGGATGTAAGTGAACATCTACTACTCAAACGAAGAATGAGAGCCCCAGCAAACCACACTTCAATGATGAAATCACTGTGATTTGAGTGAAAATTGGTGATCAAATGCTTACCTAATTGGGGATAAAATGTGGCAATTGAATTGAAACTTATAATGACATTGACGAGAATCCAAACCATTCACCATGGAGTTGTATGCTAGTGCCCGAAGTACGACTGGTAAGGTATCTCCTTTCCACAAGATGATCGGGAAATCCCGATTGTTGCATTTTTAGTTAGGGATTTGTGTAGTGCATGTGAGTATGTATATGAATATATATATATATATATATATATATATATATACACATGAGAGCAAAAAAGAGAAAAAATGGATTGGAAAAAATCCACCTCTTTATTGCAGCAAAATTTTATTGCGGGCTTTGGCACTTCAATGCCTCAAATCCCTCCTTGGGATTTCCATAACTCTTTGACTACTATATCCATCTAAAACTTCACCATGGCAAGTCCTAAATTGATTGACTTAGAGGCGACTCAATTGATCAAGCCAGTCGACTATCAATATAGTAGTAAGACATCTCCCTCTCAATGGAAACAATGAAAGATCAATCATTGGTTGTAGTTCTATTGGCTAGAACTTGTGTGGGTGTGTGTATGTATTAAAATAGGAAAAACACACTCAGATTATCCAATGCATGAACTTTATTGTTGAGTTATAAATGCACTCAATTAGAAAGACCCAAACATAAGGCAAGTAAAAGGCCTTGAGTGATTGGCATTGATATTCCTGAAAATATTGTACTGATAAATTACTAGGATTTGATGATAAATAGAGAATGGAGTAGAAAATCAAGCTATGGTAAATTGATTGCATGGTAAAAAGAGAGTGCCTGATAATTCTACTGATGTTTTAACTTGTAACTTTTTCCAGCCCCCATCACCTCAACTTACTGTCAACCTCTTTACATTTCCACAAAAGCCCAAAAGGTTCCCTAACTTCCTACAAACAAACACTAGCACTAATAGAAAACCACAGCACCCACCCACCACCCTTTCCTCTTTGGAATTCGGTTTGCCCACCTCTTTTTGGGGAAGAAATCATCACTCTCATGGCCTTCTCACCAAGCCACGATTATGAAAATCTACCAAATTTAGGGTTTGATAGCTTTTGCAAGGAAGCTCTTTACATGAAATAAAGAGACATTTTACACTCTTTCATTAAATTCAGCCCGTTGGTCTTTCTCCAACATCAGAACTTGCCTTTTACATCTCTCTCTCTCTCTCTCTCCCCCTCCCTGTGTAACAAACAAAGAAGCTGCAGGAAGTCTTCAAAATTCAGAGGCTGCTAAGAGTTCTTGTCTTCATCTATTCAGCACCAAGAGCAGAAAAATTCCCAAAAGACAACTAGTGGAAGAAGAAAAAGATTGCTGTCTTATCTCTTTAACTGGGAGTGCACTGTTACCTGGTTTGTTTTTATCTCTCTCTCTCTTACACACTCTTGGACTTGGTTAAGGAAAAAAGGATCTCTCTCCCCTACACACTCTTGGTTAAGGAAAAAAGGAGGGGCTCCAAGAAGAAGAGTGAGGTCATGTCCAATCTATTCATTTGAAGTCTCCATCTCTTCTGTATCTTTTTATCCTTGATCAAGAACTAACAAAGGAGGGAACTCAAGAACAAAAAACACATGCCTGCTATGTTTTCATTTAAGGTGCATCTATGATCTTTCTATTTGGTGTGCATCCTTGTCTTCCTACCTGTTTAGTGGTTAGTCTCTCTGTCTCTCTACTGTAGAAACACATTCAAGCTTGATTAAGAACAAAAGGGTGGAAACCCAAGATCTCTTGAGTTTACTCCCTCTCTCTCTCTCTCTCTCTGCATCGCAAACATATTCAAGCTTGATTAAGAATAAATGGGAGTAAATCCAAGAAGAAAAACAGTAGACTGACATCTCTCTCTCTCTCTCTCTCTCTCTCTCTCTCTCTCTCTCTCTTCTTGATCAATAAGACAATAACAGAAAGGTGGAAACTCTTGAACAAAATAACACATGCCTGTGATCTTTTCATTTGTGGTACTTCTGTGTCTTCCTACCTGTTAAGTCTCTCTCTCTCTCATTAGTGACTCTTGTCTTATACAGGTAGTACAGAACCCTAGAAGGATGAGATGATCCAAGAAGAGAAAGCAGTCTAGGGCATGCAATCAATAACACCACACCACTAAAATCAGTATCAGAAACAGAAGAAGCAATATCAATTCCATGGATATAATCCCAACTCCAGAAAGCTCAGACAGCTCCCAAAACACCACCAATCCTATGGATATGGTTCCAGCTGCTGCCTCCTCCTCCTCAGTCCCAAGCCGATACGAATCGCAAAAGCGCCGCGACTGGAACACCTTTGGCCAATACCTAAGGAACCACCGCCCCCCGCTATCGCTCTCCCGTTGCAGCGGCGCCCACGTCCTCGAATTCCTCCGCTACCTCGACCAATTCGGTAAGACCAAAGTCCACACCCAGATGTGCCCCTTCTATGGCCACCCAAATCCCCCTGCGCCGTGCCCATGCCCCCTCCGCCAGGCCTGGGGCAGCCTTGATGCACTCATAGGCCGCCTCCGCGCCGCCTTCGAAGAAAACGGCGGCAAGCCTGAGGCTAACCCATTCGGTGCCCGGGCGGTGAGGCTCTACCTCCGTGAGGTTCGTGAATTGCAGTCCAAGGCAAGGGGGATCAGCTATGAGAAGAAGCGAAAGCGCCCACCTCCGCCACCACCCCAGCTGCCCTCCCATGTGCAACTTGGTGATGATCATAAACCATTCCTGGGTTAGGAATACTAGAAGAGCTTGATAATGGATAGTGGAGAATTCTAGTTTTCTCTCTCTCAATTCTCATATATATATATATATATATATGATCTTAAGCTCTTAGTTACTTTGTTATATGATTTGTATCCCTTAAGCTCTTAAGATAGAAAACAAAAGGCCATAAATCATATGTAGGATGCTATTTTAATGTAATTTTCAGATTTCTCTTAACTGTTTTCCATGTATGGATTTTCCATTGATGGGAACTAGTGGTCACTACAGCATCAGTAGTAGTTACTAGTTAGTGGTGAAATGTGTAGGTTGCTTTTCAACAATCATTGAGGAATTGAGTACAAATGGTTATAGGAAATGAACTTTGAACTTGAACTGTCCTACATGCCATACAATGAGGAGTTCTTACATGGGTCACTCTCTTTCTAGTGTTTATCAAATTAAATTTTTTTTTTCTTTTTGTGGGGAAAAGGTACTAATGTTTATTAAAGTACGAATAATAAAAAGGTTCATGAGTCAGTCTATCTGTTATCATCATCCTACATATATCTTGGTAAGGAGTAGTGATATTGTGCAGTTCAATTGTATGATCTTTTATTTTCCTCCTGGACTTTTCTTCCATTGAGATCACCAATTTTATCTAGCTTTGGCCCTCTTTATTTGTGAATTTTTCTAGGAAAAAGTTATAAGCTTACAAACAGTAGTCTCATCAGTTACCATCTTCACTCAAAGAAGCCTCTTTTTCATGCTATTTAGTTCTGTCATTTCCTTTTTTGGAACTGAAGTTGCAAATAGTATTCTCCTTGTGCAAGTCTAGAATTCTGTCTAACCAGTTCTGAGTTAGCAAGTTTCGCCTCTCTTTCCTTACTATGTCCTATCAACATCATATGATTCCATCGATGAGAAGGAACAGTGAAGGAGCAAAATACCACTGACATGATCCTTGAAACAATAAAATCTGGAAGATCTCTATGCAAGAGGAATGTCTATTCAAGCCTCACTTGGTTTCTGATTATTTTTATTATATTTTGGATTCTTTATTTAGAAAAAAAGACTTGAAATTGTAGTCTAGTCAATATCCAACTTAAAGCAAGTTTCCTAATAGATTTTAAAATACATTGATATATAATGAAATTTATACAGACTTAGTAAATTGTAAGACTTGATTATAAATATGGTTAATCAGTCCCTCATAGACCTCTCAAGTCAACTCAATAAATAGGAAGTTATAATTATCCCCGAGGGTGGTTCACGCAGCAATAAAAAAAAAAAATTGATGGAGAAGGGTTATGCAAGGATCCATGTGTGTTTTGATGCTAAAGAGGTGGTTCAAGCTGTTAAAGGCGATTTTGATAGGGCTATCACCCCAATTAGTGTTGATATCAAGAAGCTTATGTTCTTGAAAAACTCTAGAGCTCATTTTTTGGGTAAGCTTTCTTATTCTTGTAATCAGGTATAGATCGGAAAAGGGCGTCGTTATTCTTAGAGGGAGGCTTATGATTGTGATTTTTCTTTGTGGGGCGTGTTGTTTTTGGGAGATCCCTTTGTTTGGCTGCACCCTTGCTTTTGGTTGTTTAAGGAGGTGATTAGAAGAAAATCAGGTCATCAATTTGTTCACATGGATAGACTTTGTATTTTTATATGTTTAGGCCCATGGTATTGATCTTAGGCCATGCTCATTGAGCTTTGACTAAGCTAAGTCACAACCCAAGCATTATAAATACTTCAGAACAATAGTTTGTGCATTAGTTGGAAACCTCAGGTCAATGATAACGGTCCTCATTCAGTTTTTTTTTTCCCTTTTTGTAAAAGAGAAATATATTAAAAGAGCAAAAATGAAATTACAAAAGATCTGAAAGGCTAACCAGCCTCTCCAAGGGAATGTCCAAACTATAGCTCTTTATAGTGGGGCACACTGTAGCTAATGACCATGCTTCCATAGTTAAGCTCTCTACTCCTGTACACCTTGCCCATTTCGATCTAAATCAGTTCCACTCAGTATAAAATTGGGCATATGCATAAGTTAGAGTAATTCTCTTGTAAGGACTGTACACATCACTTAGTGGGGCCCATGTGGGACCCCACATATCACGGGACGAGGGGGGATTAAAAGATCCAAGTGGGTCCGACTTAGATATCAAATTTGAAGTCAATCTAATACCTTTAAGCTCTTCATCCATAGTCCACTAGTTTAACGACTTTATATAAAACTATAAAAATTGACTTTCAATCTAATAGTCCAATCCATTTGGATCCATGCAAATCCATGGGATTGGTAACTATAGGGGGTTGTGTACCTAGTAGTCTATTTGGATGGGTCATAAGGTGGGATCCACTACGTGGTGTGTATCGTAAGACTCTAAAGACCATCCTTACAAGAGCATTAACCAAGTACTTCTGCGCAAGTTGATGGTCCATTAAAGAAAAGAGGTCGGTTGAAGAGGACATGCATGAAAATAGTAAGGATAGTTATGAAGAAATGCAACCTAACTATATGGAGATTTGACTCATCGGAATGTAAAAAAAAAAAAATCATATATAGTCGATACCAACATAGTTGGGATAAGACTTTGATGATAATGAATATCTAGACTCTAAGGCACTGAAGTTGCATACGCAAATTTTAAACTATTAAAGCAATGAAGGTTTTATTTTGCTTGTAAAGTTTTAAATCCTAAGTTTTTACCTATCCATTATAATTCTTTGTGCATAAATTATATTAAACGCTTCCAAAGGAGTTATGTACATGTAAGGGTTAATACAGGGATTGCTATTGATAAGGAGCAACATGATGAGAAGAACTAAACAAAGTTGAGTCACACTTTAATCTCAGTAATCAGGAATTTAGTTGAATAATTCTGTTCAAGGGCTTATGGAGCTGTAGTTGATGGCTCTAGTCGGGGATTTTGTCAAAGAATTCTGTTGCAGGGTTGTTTAAAACTTGTTTTAATAAAGAATATTTCATCTAGTAATAAATTAATATAAGTTTGCAATCGCCAACCTACTATCATGGGAATACTTGAGCTTCAACCTTAGTATCTTTCTTTAAAGGAGGAAAAATCAAGCTGGCCACAGAAGTAGGTGGTATGTCTAAAAGAAAAAAAAAAAGCACACAATCTTGTAATTGTCAACATATGGTTAAGTTGATAGATAATTAAAAAGGGATGAGATTTATTGAACAGATCAAAGGAAAAAGATAGAATAATAATATCAACCAATGGTGTATCAACTACCTAGTGCTTGAATAGACACTCATCCAAGAGTTTGGAAAAGGTCTTAGTGAAGTTAAAAAAAAAATACCATTTTCAAATAAATCTTTTAAAAATTAAAAAAAAAAAAGATTTTTTAAGCTGTAGTCGTTTTGACCAAGTTGAAGAATGTAAGATAGTATATACTCTACTTGATTCATGTAATTTTTTTTTAATTTTTTTAATTTTTTTTTTTTTTTTTTTTTGGGGGGGGGGGGGGGGGGGTTTGGAAGATTGATATTTATTTAAAAATAAGTAAAAGTAGATACATCAGAATTGATAATAAATACTTCATTACCAGTGCTTAAACATGCTTTTGCTAGATTGTGAGCTTGGCAATTGATACTCCTATTGATGGCCACAAACATAGCTTTTGTAAAGTATTCTTTTCTTTCCTTGACTTTATGGAGCGGGGCATAGATTTCCTAAGGAGACACATTTTGAGGTTTTGTAATTGCATCAATGGCTACTTTGGAATCACTAAAAAAGCCCACCTTTCTCCATCCATCCACATTGAATCGCTAAAACCTAAGGCTTCTTCAATTGCTAGAACTTCAGCCATGAGAGGAGTGTCCCCGACTTGATTCACGTAATTAACATTGTAATATTTTGGTATCCAATTTTTGGGAAAATTTACATTCCATGTCTAATCAATACAACCTAAAGTAAGTTTTCTAACAAGAATAAAACGTATGGAAGATAAAGATCATCTACATGTTTTATAGCCTTAATGAATAAGGAAACCTGAAGCTTAATTATAAATATGGCCCATGGGTCCTTTCCAACTCTCTCAAATCAGCAAATAGGAAGCCATTAATATCCTTGATACAAAGGGTTGTGGCTTGAAGATCAGGCTATAATGTGGAAGATCTTAGTCAAGTTCAAAGTGCTATGATTATTCTTAAATCCCTCAATCAACTTGATTTTGTTTGTGATCAATGACAGTAAGGACACAGCCATGATAATCATATAATTGAAATCCTGGCAAAGCATATACTCCAACAAGTGATCTCTGCCTGAGAAAAACGACTAGAAATCTACCCATTTTTCAAAAACAAAGAAAATGGTTTGTTTCAAATGCAATTAATTCATCTTAGCCCACACTTCATTTGTTTGATTAAATATAAGTTTTGAGATTAGAGAAGCACTTTCCTAATTGATCTGTCTACAACCCAACTAATAAAACCATTACTGTCCATGATTGGATATTGTGCTGTTCTTAATTTTGGACAATCATGTTATTTACTTCCTTACTTGCATGGGGCCCCTAACACTACTTAACCTCCTAGGGCACAGTAGGGTCTTTACAACTTGATTTAGTTAGGTTCTTTTTCATGGCTGATAAGGACGATTGATGCAGAAAGGAAGAGATGGTTGCTAACTTTCCCTTTTGAGAGTTTTAAGTGGTCGGTATAAACTACTTATCCAATTGGGGATCTGTCTCATCACTAAGAATGTGTTAATCACATGCATTAGAAAAAATTCAATGAAGGGGCCCCTCAATAATAATAAGTTAGTGTCCATTCTATTATTAATTCTCAAGTGTTGCCCAATTAATTGCGTCACACATCCCCTAATTGTATCACGGATTTGCCTAATTATACATATTAGTTTCATTTCATATTCCTCTTAGAAGATAGTTTTGACTTGCTTTACTTCTATTATTGAGAAATTTAACAAGGAATGGTTAGTGTATTTTGGTATTATTTCATTATTTGTGAATTGTGAGTGTAGAAGAGGGTATTTTATTGTGGGAGTTCAACGATGCAATAGAGTTTGATAAAGGCTGACACTAAGGGCCTTTTTCTTTCCTAAAATTCTTGATAGGAATTTGGGATTCTAGGATTTTAGGGACATGACATGACAGTTTGTCCTCTCGAGCATTTGGAGATGCCTTGTTTCTTGTCAAGAATACAGGAATTCTAGTCATATGAAAGGTCGCAAATAACCTTTTTGGAAATTCAGGAATTCCATCCTCTTTGTATTTTGGTGGAATTCCTGGATGCTCAAATCCAAGGGGGCATCATGGAATTCTACTATATTTAGGAATTCAGGAATTCCCCAGACATATATTCCTTAAATTCTTAGAAAAGAAATAGGCCCTAAAGGTTACATAACATACATGTGCATTGTATCGGATAAACAAATAGAGAGCTCCTCATAGGAAACATGAACAACTATCAATTTTTTTCCTCGTACTTATTTAGCTCTATCCATTGTGGCAAGGTGCTCTAAATGTGTATTGGTAATTATCCAAAACGCCCCACTTTAAAAATATCTCTTTTTCGACCTCTATTTTTTTGTCATGGGGCCCTTCTTGAGTTAATCTAGTATTTTCACACACACTACCCCCATGAATAGTCACAAATCTAAATTTGACAATACTCATCCACCTTTTCGTCACCATTGGATTGAAATCATAAGAAAATGATGCATTTAAAACCAATAAACTTTAGGGCCATGGATCAAAGAGATATGTTGATCTTATCGAGTTCAAATTTTTCATATAGGTAATCTCATATAGATCTTTTTATCCAACGGACTTCCATAATCATCATACATCCTGGTGGGTTCTATTAGGAACTGCTCTTTTTAGCACATCCGTGTATATATATATATATATATATATATATATATAGGCCTGATTAGGTTAGTGCCCCGGGATGTGGGGCCCACCTTGGGCTGGGACCAGGGAGTTTTGAAGATTTGGGTTGGGCCCTTCTCTCTACAAAAAGATCTGCCTTATCCGATCATCCTAAACCTATCATACGGACCCCACAAATTCAGTCCATTTGGATGGGTTCGGTTCATTCAGTTGGGTGCAAATCTAAAGGACGTGTGAAATTTAGGTGGGGTTATGTGTATGTGGTCCACTCGAATGGACCATCAGGTGGGCCCTACTATGGGTGCACACTTTGCACATGGTGTGCAAGGATAATTATGTATGTATGTTGAAAAGAGGACCCCCCCTCACAAGCATTATCCCCTTGAATCGCCCCCTAGCCCAAATATGATACTCTTCCAATGTCACGATTGGATTGAAATCCAAAAAGTGATGCATTTTAAAATCATTAAACTGGAAGCCATAAAGAAGGAGTTAAAACAACTTAAGGGCAATAAACCTCTAGGTCTCATTGAGACCCTTCCAAACTTGTACGGCCTAATGTGGGCCAAGTGAGCTCGCACAATCTCATGCTTGAATAGTTCATACTAGAAAAATACTCATAAATACATGCATATATGCGTAGTCACACACAAACGAGAAATAAAAGACTACACCAATTATTGTCAGATTAAACTTATAAATCATATGGTGAAATTATGGGAGACAGAGTAATGGAGCAAAGACTTATAAAAAAAAGAAAAATCTCAAAATCAATTTGGTTTCATTCCAAGAAAGTTAATTGTGGACATTATCATCTTACTCAAACAATTATTGAAAATATCGAGAAAAAATATAAGATGTTCATATAATCTTTATTGATCTAGAGAAAGCTTATAGGGTACCAGAAAATTGATTTAATTTGATTTGGTGGGTTTAGATAGGAAAAAGTATCCCAAGAGATCATATTAATATCATTATCGTTTGAGAGATAATGGGAGGCTTTAGGATCTAATAAATCGTAAAAAGATAAAACTACAACTTTAGAAGAGACGTGTGAATTAAGAAATGTAACTCATGTGAAAATGAAGCTCAAGAAATGTTTAAATAGATTCTTTTTAGTGCCTTAGATCTATAATTAGTATGGATAGAGAGATTGAAAAGGATATCAAACATACTATAAGAGTCGAAAGGTTGAAGTGGAGATTTGCTTTATAGTGCTTTGTAATCATGATTAGATTAGTCATGACCTATGGAGCATAATATTTGCCAACAGAAAACATTTATAATGGAATGTAATAACCTAGATAAACAAAGCGGACTTTTGTTGTTGAAATAAAGTAATGGAACCAAACAATAGGGACATATTTATGTGGCATTGAAGCATATATTGTCAATTTTAAGCTTGATCCCACCATACAAATAAAAGATGAAGAGAATGGAATAATCACAAGGTCGATGTTACATTATGTATTACTTAGTAGTTGGATTGTCAAATTTCATGTTTAACCAAAAGGTGGGGAATATGCCTACATTAGTGATGTTGACACCTTAGTTTTACTGAAATGCCAAGGAGTTGATCCCTAGGCTTGTAGGTTGTAGTGTCTCACCTCCACCAGTAGTTCGTCGTAGTGGAAGAAAAAGGTGGGGAATTCACTATTCGAAGGAGAAAAGAGAATCTTTAGTGTTATCCTTTTAAGAGCAACCGACACAATTTTATCACCAAGCACAATCTTAATGTTGAACCACATAAGTTATTCTCATATCTTTTGCAGTACTTGTTCATTATTATTTTGTCTCTATATTTGGTTGTACATTTCTTCATATCTATGATCACAACAAATATTCATCGGATTCATAACAATTTATTAAAGTGGTTTGTTAATTGCTGAATGAGATTCATTTTGGTGCATGCCGCTTAGCGGGATTAAGGAGATGGAAAGGTCTCACCATAGGTAATGGTTAGAAAAAAAAAGAAGAAGAAGTTAGCCACATCATTCCTCGAGTTATAGGGCCTTTTTTTTGTAAAGGAATAAGATATATTAAAGGTACAAGAAATAAGAAAACATCCACAATAATAATAATAATAATAAAAAAAAAAAGAACCCACAAAATCATAACCAAGTCACCTAACTGGGCCAAAAACGATTCCAAGTATTCCGCATCAAAGTTAAAGGAATAGAAAATCTTGGCAACCCGATGGGCTGCCTCGATAAAACTATGAGGAATATAAGAAAAGGAAGTTTTATCAAAAACTCTAGTCAATCGAAAAATGTCCAAAATAATTGGGCACAAAGCCAGTCTTTAGCTCCATCGATAGCCTAAATCGGCTCCTTTGCATCGCTCAAGACTAGGACTCTTTTCAAGCCCATTTCTTTGGCTTTGATCAACCCTCATTTCAGTTTCCTTAGATGAAGCAACCCCTTCTCCCTCTAATGCCCCTTACATAAATGATAGAACGATTAAATCACAGAAGATATAAATGAATGTGGCTTTATCATTCACTCCCTTAAAGGCAGCATCAACAAATTAAACACTTGCACCACATCTCTTTTAATTATTTCTTCAAAGGTAAGATCCTTATTTAATTGCTTATCCTTAATCTTTAGTTTATCACTAGATGACAAGCATAACATATTTTGGAGGGATGATTATTAATTGGAAGATTCGGCTGACCATCTTCGAGAATCCCTTTCCACCATTTGAAAAACATGCATATAAAAACACTGCTTTCAATTGAAAAGTTTGAGCAGGTAACATTAATTCGGTCTTCGCAATCCCACATGTCATGAAGCAAGGATTGTTGCATCTTGTGCACGACTGGTTGCAATTAAAAGACCTCACTTATTATCCCATGTAATGGGATGGGACCTTTTAATCTAGTCACACCTTTATAAAGGTCCACAAAACTTTCATTATTACGAAGTTTTAGTTGTCCTTTGTTACAGACTCTTTTTCGCATGCCTTCATGATGTAATTATAGTTGACTTGTATAGGCTCCCTGCTATCTATCACCTTTGTATATAATCACCCTGCTAACTACAGCAAGGGTCCTCATCCTTCACACCAATAGAAGGTGTTGGCTAGCTGGAGTCATGTTTCAAATAGTCCAAAAAATGATGAGCTATTGTATGTAAAGCATGGACAAGACCCTAACCATGCTTTAAAAGAAAAGGTGAAATGCACCAGACATTTCAAGACTCATGGGTTGAAGCAATGTTACTAGATATTCATTGCCTTTTGCCTTGGCCATGTACTTAAATGGGCTAATATTAAATGACCATCAATGAACAAAAGAGATGGAGTTGGTTGTTGTGACGAATAGTCAATCTATAAAGAGGATGCCCTTCCATAGTTTGAAAAACTGGCCATTGCCTATCATTGGCTGTTGCATATTGAAGTTTGAAAAAGACATGCCAAGAACGCAACTGATACAAAGATACTATTTTACTTTCTTTTCCTCGTGATCTCAATAAGTAATCGCATATGTGTACCATATCTTTCACCCAATGAAAGTGAAGTCTACAACTGATACTAGAAAGTGTGATAGGAGGCCCACTATTACTACTGTATGTATGTTTTTTACAATGGTTAGACTTCATCTTGACCAAGATACGATGCCTTTTCTGTTCTTAAAAGATCATGACGAGGGATTTAGAAGATCTTGTGGGGTCGGAAATATCTATTTATGGACAGGGATTTGACACTACTCTTGATGTAACCTAATGACGGTGTGTGAGTTTTAGCTGTGCATGAAAACCAATCTCTTATTTTGGTGCTAAGGGCCAACCTCTGCATTAACTTAAGAGAATAGGTTTGATAAAAATAGTGGCGGGCTCAAGATTTTTGTTTGACGGGGTGAATGATTCCTTTACTTTTATATTTTGTCGCTGGTGCAATGATTTATTTCTTGTGGTGGGATAAACTGTTTTTCCATGTTTAGCTTACATATTTCAAGTGTTTTCAACGTCAATTGGGCCGGGTGCCCCTACAAGACAAAACTTGGTCCACCTATACATATAGGGAGGAGTGCCGTGAGTAAAAAAAAATTATGCGTGAGAAACAAGCTCTATGACTGTAAACTCTTTATCCAATTGGTAGGAAATTAATAGTTCTCACCTGATTATTCAGAGTTCGAACTCTATGTATGCCATCTCTCCCTTTATATGATGCATCTCTTCGATGTTAAGTGATCAAATGGTCTAAGACATTTAATGAGCGGCATCTATCACAATTTAGAAATTTACGAAAAAATACTTTTAAAAAACAATCCACCATGGCCCCCTGTTTTAAATGGTGGGACCTGTCCTCCCAGAGCATGCCACGTGGCATCCCGTCAACAGTCGTCATGGTGACGACGTAGTATGCCCGGATGAGGAAGCATTCGATCTGAAGGGAGTGAGTGACTCGTACGAGAATCCCGCATTCAACGGTCAATCGGATGGGACATTTGAGTTGACTTGTGGGACCCACAAGGACACACCAATCGTGCGCTCTCACGTGGCCCTCTGCGGTACGTGTCACCTCAAGACCGGACAAAGCTCTCGTCTGGTGGAGATCCGTCGACACCCGTCCCGGAGACGAACCCACAGGTGCCACGTGGCGGGATCCCAGCGGTGGCAGATGTCATGTCGAGGTCCGTACCTGAGGACCCGTCACGTCGTCATGTCATGTCGTCTCTTGGGGAGGGAGAGTCAAAATCTCGAGCGGACGCGCATTTCCTCTTTTCGGTGGGGGCGGTTCGGCTTTTCCGTACCGGTCGCATCGGTTCCGTGTCGGAGGCGATCTTCCCATGGAACCGTGAGGACAAAATCGGAAATCCACTCTCTTCTCTCTCTGTCTCTCTCTCTCTCCATAATCGAATGTCTCGTCATCTCGTCTCGTCCCGTCCATCTTTCGGACCGATTCGGAAGTTCTTTCTCGTTGCCTCTCTCGCTCTCCATAATCGAATGTCTCGTCATCTCGTCTCGTCCCGTCCATCTTTCGGACCGATTCGGAAGTTCTTTCTCGTTGCAATTTTTTTTTTTATTTCTCTTTGAAGCAAGAAAGAATGACTAAATTAATAATATAATTTTCTTTGGAATTCTTTAGATTAGACTAATATCTCCGGCTCATAGGAAAGTCAGGTAAACACTTCTATGATCCCAATGTGGTAGCAATAGTGGACTCAACATTTGATTCCTAAATAAGAAAGAATTAGGGTCGATACCAAAACCTTTAGTTCCGAAAGAGGGAAGAACTGTAGTTCCAACCACTTGGCCGACCCCTTGTAGTTAATCATCTAATAATGGCAGAAGTCAATTCTAGAGTAAAACTCACCTTTTAAGATTTGGAGTTATTTAAGTATTTTTTTTTTCCATTTTACCCTAGCAAAAGGGACCGGACCCAAGTGGGAAAGGAACTTGCAGACGCAGGAAGAAATCTGACAGAAGTGGGAAGGGAGCCCAGAACGTACACGCGAGAAAAGTTGACTTACCTAGGGTTCGAATTTGAGGCATTCAGGTGAATTGTCACTCCTTACCACTCGGATAAGGAGCCGTTCTCTTAAACCATTCAAGTTGAATGCCTAAAACTTGCCCAAACAATGGTTCACCCTTATGAGGTGTAGGTTTGCTACTATATGATCTTGTGTTTGAGTTCTTACTTTGTGCACATGTATTGTGGGGGAATCTGGATCCCCTGTTTCAACTGCTTCATCTAATCCTGTAATGCCACCTGTATAAAATGTAATGTCACTAATTGCACATTCTTAATTGCAGCTTCTTTATATAGGTGGCACTTCGGGTTTGGATGAAACGTATTCTCTTGTTTCACCGAAATAGGAGATCAAGACTCGTATTGTGGGTGCTGTGCGCCCCCATGGAAATAGTTGTATCGGGTAAATATACCACAAGAAAAAACAGTTAAATGCCTACTCTTTCTATGGGTTGTTCCATAATTTTCTTGGATAAATGTTTGTCTTACTTATAAGATTAAGCATGGAGAAGGGCCTTCTTTTTCAACCAATTTGAGTTTTAACTACCTGAACTATGCTATAAGGTTTGACTCTTGTCATTTATGGAAAACGTGATTACAAAGGATTTGAATTTAAAAGACATGTGAATCCTAGTGGCAACAAGGTTTCATGTTTTGCATGATTAATCCAAAAGCTAGTGACTTGGAAGAATTGAGTTTCAACTTTGAGTGTGTTAACTCTGAGGGAGCAATCAATTTGAAGAGTTTAACTAACTTTTTTAAGTAAGGATATGTGGGTCCTACTCCTATATGCTATACTGTTTCATGCTTAGGATTGATTGTGGCCTAAAGGCAATAAGAAAATGAAGATCTTCTTTAAAAAAAAAAAAAAATTTTTTTTTTTTTTTTACTTTAACAAAAAAAGGGTCAAGTCAAATTGAGCAGTGGAAAACCATGGTTAAAAAAAAATAATCATATTGATCCCAAATTTACATTGGATTGCATGTTGCATTGACTGCTGCTATACTTGTTTTTTTTTTTTTTTTTGTCCTTTTTCTTTTCTTTTCTTTTTTTTATCTGTGAATAAATGATGCAAATAAGAATGACAATATGCAAATAAACATTCATTGAGCAATCACTGTTTTCACTCTCTATCAAAAAAAAGTTAGGTGTCCATCAACTTTGAAGTTTTTGGATGCTATATATGCTCACTTTTGGTTGATCCAAACCAGGTTAGATCCCCAGGAATTGAATAATGTTAAAAGCAATAATTCATTTCCAATAAGAGGGAATCATGCATTCATGCTGCCTCCTTACATTATTCATTCCATTGGTTACTCAATTTAAAGTAGCATCTAGACCCTAGCTTATCCAGAGGGATGTTGACATCCAATTAGTTTCAAAGATGGGCCCCTTGTCAAGAATTTCAAAAAGTTAATAGAAGCGCGTCAAGCACTCTTCTTTTGGAACTATAATCACCCATAAAACACAAGCCAATTGTTGTTGTTTTTGCTACAGCTGTTGTTGTTTTTGCTACAGCTATTGTTGTTGTTATAAAGAAATTTAAAATGTTTGTAGAAGCACCCATGAAACTGTTGTTTTCTTCTTTTTTTGTTACCCCATAAAAGGGGGTTGGTGTTGGCATTTATGATGGGGCCCACTTGTGTTTATATGTGGGTAGACCCCACTCACAAAGAGACACCACTCACAAGAAATCTCATGGTGATATAGATAAGAATAGTTTGAGTTTTATCAAACTCTCTATCCTTATCATATCTCCATTCAAATTCAACTTGAGAGAGTTTGATCCATTCGAATTTGAATAGAGATCTTATCACCTATTAGCCAAAAGGACTATATAGAGCCATGAGAGATATCAGTTAAAATTATTATTCTCAATAGATCATTCCCTAACACAAGATCACCCTTTTCCTTTAGATCTACAATGATCTATAATTGTCTGTCATCATTTTCTACATTCAGGGTGTCCCATCCTTGCCCTTGGATTCTGAAGAGTGAATCACATGTGACTGATCTCTCATAAAAAGTCACAGATCTCTACAACCAGTGCTTGATTCAAGCCAATGCAGTCCTTGTCGCGTTTATAGCAGCCATCTCATTTAGATCTGTGCTTCCGCTGCATCTACGGTCTTCAGTTGGGACCCAAGAGAGAGTCTCCACACACATGGGAAGACAGCACACTCAAGTGTTTTGTGCGGGCTCACACAAGTGGAAAAAGGTGACATACCAAGGGTTCAAACTTGGGACAGCCAAGTGAGAACTGTCACTCCCTACTACTCAAGTAAGGAGTCGTTCTCAAACCTATTGTTGTTGTTGTATCTTTGGCAAGGATGTAAGTAGTCCTCCCTAGCTACTAAGGATCCTTGGTTGTTCTTCTTATGGTTTAAAGAATAGCTCCTTTTGTTGGAGGTTTATTTTGTTGGTCATCTTTTTGTTTTGTGATTAAGTTCCGAGGTGGCTTTGATGCTTGCCTTATGTGTTTGGCTCCTTGTAATCTTTTCTACCAAAAAAAAAAAAGAGATCCTTGATTGACCCCATGACAAGGGCATGTGTCCTGCCATTGAACTATCAGTGGACGACTGGCACATTAACCTTTTTATTTAACAAATTATTTTGAAATGTTTTGCAACTTCTATACCCTCATTTACAGAATGATGTACATTTCATGATATGATTTATTATTTACATGGGATGATGATCAATGAGAGAATTGATCATTTTGTATTGAATTCTTAAGAATTTATGGTAGGCCGGTGATTTATACCTATAGGAGATAAAATAAAGAATATAAGGTACATATGTGAATTGGACATTCACTTTTATAGGATTTGATCCATCAGAGCTGATTTATAGGAAATCACTTTCTAACATAAGGGATCAGCTATTTGATTGGCCAACTCTAGGTCTTCACCTTTACTCCTATGATAGGAGGGCATTGCTTAGATTCCTTGAAATTCAAACAAGCAGGCTGGCCCAAGAGAATATGAGAATTGAAGTGGTTTATGGATTCTCCATTTGAGATTAGTGTTTCTAAATATTGATCTAGAAGAGGTTAACCCGGATCAAGGATCCGACCTGAGTTTAAAAAAAAATTAAAACTTTAAAATAAAAAAGGAGCAGCAAGTTGTACTTGGTTTTCATCTAATTACAGGTCATAGCATATTTCAATATGCAATCAAGTCATTAAATTTTTTTTCCTATTTTTTCTTTTGGTTAAAAGTCAAGTCTTGAAGGTGAATTACTTGTTCATGAACAGAAAAACCATTAAAACATGTTCAGTCATGATTTAGCATTTGACTTGTGAAGAATTTACCAAAACAAACCCAGACTCCTAATCTATTTTTTTTAATTTATTATTATTATTATTTTTTAATAATGCAGGGTTCACAGCCCTTTGGGCTAGAATAATTCCTACGAGCCCAGGAGAGAAAGCGGGTAAAATTCTCATATGCCCCAGTGTGGTAGTGCAGTTTCGAACACACAATCTCTGGGTGCAAACCGTGGTCTTAGGTCAACTAAGATATCCATCGAGGTTAAAAAATAGACTCCTAAGCTAATTATAGATGTTACAAAACATTAATTCCTCAATAATTAAAATAACTATAAGCCATTAGTATCAGGAAATTTTCAACAACTTCTTATTTACACCACTCCATCACCTCCCAGTTTTTTTTTTTCTTTTTTTCTTTTATCAGATAGGTTCACCAAGGGATCTAATCTAAGCGTCTTTGTGGCGGATCTAGGCACAACCATACAGGTACAACCACAGTGCATTTCAAGATATCCATTAAAAATTATGGGTCCATCTTTAAAATTTATATAAAATTTTTTTAATTTCCCTTTAGCCCCAAAATTTTTTTTTAATTATTTATTAAGATTAACATCACCCAAATAAAAATTCTAAATCTGCTATTGTTATGCCCTCCATAGGGTAAAGTGATATCTAGAAATGCTTGTGAATAATGTGGATCTTTTGGATTCTTTTAAATGGCAATCTCAAGAAGCTCACCTTGTTGGTTGTCAAATCCTCAGGGGGGCAGAGATTCCTAGCCAGTAAACCCGTCCAAAGGGTTATTCTTGCAATCAAAGTCATAATTTGTGTCCCCAAGGGCATGATGTGCTCAACCATTTTCTAACTGCTCTAAGTCTTATCCTACACTTTTTTGAAATGACCCATAAACATGCCTCTGAGGCATAGCCTTTAACCTACTTTCAGGTCTCTTCAATAGCACATGTAGATTGCTAAGGTGGGTTGGGTCGCAATCGTTCAAAAGTAGCCATGGTCCCAGGTCCCAGGTCCCAGAAATGCATTGAATTAGGCAAAATACTGAGGTGACACTTGGGGCTTGGTTCTTTATGCACCCAACCATATAAGGACTTATATTATTTACCAAAAACCATGTGTAAGGACTTATTACACTTTATGGAGGGGCCTACCAGCTGCCTTGTTCAAGAAAAGCCTTTGTTTTTTTTTTTTCTGTACTCAAGGTTAGGGGGCCAGGCCAGGGCTCAGCCCTCTCGTGAGAGAATAGTAGATATCTGGTGAGGTGAGAGAGCCTTCGAGCTTGGAAAGTCTTAGTTTCACTCTGTTTTAGGGTTACAAGTTGTCAGACATTTGTTTATAAAAAAAAAAAAAAAAAAAGGAAAAAAAAGTTATCAGACAGCCCTAAGGCCTACCTCGTGCTCTACCTAATTGAGCCAATTTTATCCTCCATACCACCATACCAGTAACTCTTGATTATCACAGATCACATGGGTTTTACACCAATCTAAATGGGACTTATCTTGAGCGTGTTTGGATGTATGGTGAATTAATGTGAAGTGAGGTGAATCATCAAATAAGAGAGAATAAAATATAAAAGGGTTATGATGGTCTTTTGTTTTTAATGGCTTGATAGTGATTTTTTTTTTTTTTTTACTTTTTGTGTAAAAAAGAGGTTTTTTTTTTTTTTTTTTGTCATTTAGTGGAAAAAAAAGTTGCTTTTTTACTCTTTTTTTTTTAAAAAAAAGAAGTGGGAATTTTGAATTTTTGTACTTTTGATATGATCCCTTGATGTTTTCTTGTCTTGATAGTGGCCCAAAGATCAAAAATAAATAAAATGATGCGATTAAAAATGTTAAACTTGAGAGCCACTGATCGAGGTTTTTTTTAATATATTTATGACGAAGGTATCCTTGAGGTCTTTAACCCAACAAAACTAATTACCTAGGTGGCACCTACTAAACTCACACGTTTGGGTCTTTTGAAATTGGAATGATTTGAAATTTTATATATGGGCTGGTCCCAGTTGGGTCTTTCCATCCCCAAGTTCACCCATAATTGGTGGAACCTTAATGGGACGCACAATTTGTTGTTTTACAGGATATTCCATGTAAGATATTTCAGAGAAACAAGGCCCTGTATATAAATAAGATATACCATCGTGTTTCTTAAGCTTTAATAAACTGATAAAATGACCAAAATACCCTTGACTTTATAAATGCTCCGTGCCTAACCCAATAGACCAATTTGATTAACCCGAAAGAAAAGACATCACCCAAAATAAGCCAAAAGAAAAAGGAAAAAAAAAAAAAAAAACCACCCTCATCCATTATAGCTTCTTGTAACAATAAACAAATGAGACTTCTCAAGTTTATTGTTCCAATATAAAGTAAATCAGATTCAATTCCATGGGGGATCCAAAAAATCGAGGTGAATATCAAATATCAACTTTAACCTTGAATTGGGTAACGTTAGGATAATGAATTAACATGCTTATTTGGGGAGAATTCTCTCCTACAAGCAGACCATATACTGTATATAAAAGGTCCGGCTTATGTGGCCCACTTAAATGCATGTCTATCAAAGGTGGGTGGATGGATTGAAATGGCTACTCATGAATAAGGGTAGCTAGAAAACCAACCTATTAGATTACCCTAGCCTTCTTACACTCTTGTCGTCTTATGATATGGCACAAGGGTCAATTTATCCACCCACCTTCGATAGACATGCATTTAAGTGGGCCACATAAGCCGAACCTTTTAGATTACCCTAGCCCTTAATATAATGACCTTAAGGTTGAAAGCGTTTCAATCATAGATTTATTTTTTCAGATTCAATCCAACAGCAAATAAAATGTTTCATAAGCGTAAAATTGACCCTTGTGCCATATCATAAGACAACAAGAGTATAAGAAGGCTAGGCATGCATTAACTACCTTGGTGATGTTCTTTGAGGTATCTTGATGTTTTATAATTGGGTAATTTTCATATCAAGGCTTAATTTTCCATCAATCCTCTGTAAGTTTTTAATTTGCTAGAATTGCTTTGCTATGATTTTAATGGAATACCCCCCCTACCCCCTACCAAAGAAATACAAAAGGTTCAGTCCTATTCAAGGTTGAGTCCAAATTAAAAGGTTCAGTCCTATTCAAGGTTGAGTCCAAAATTAGACCAATAGCCTGAGCACACATGCACTCTGCGCGCAGGAGAATATATTACCATTCTCATGTCTAAATAGAACTATCATAGCAGTGCATTAATTTCTTAGAATTGCTTTGCTATGATTTTAATGGAATACACCCCCCCACAAAGAAATACAAAAGGTTCAGTCCTATTCAAGGTTGAGTCCAAATTAAAAGGTTCAGTCCTATTCAAGGTTGAGTCCAAAATTAGACCAATAGCCAGAGCACACATACAGTCTGCGCGCAGGAGAATATATTACCATTTTCATGTCTAAATAGAACTATCATAGCAGTGCATTAATTTCTTGGTAGTTGCCCATTAAAAGCAAGTGGCTAACTGTACCCGTACTACTGTCGCGCATGCTTCACAAACAGTGCACTTTAGACCATCTGTACACATGATGGTTCTAGTCTGTCCTTCCTCTTAAAATTATTCCAATCCATGTTCATGGTATTAGATAAATATTGCAACTAACACTTGGCTGTAAGTTGCAAATTTGCCAACTTTGTTAACTATCCATTGGAGCCTCCTTTTGATAATTTACTAATAAAGTTAAGGTGAAGTAAATCCTACGTTATCAAGATAAGAAAAGGCAAACGATTATATCAAAAGTATACAAATTCAAAATTTTCTTTTTAAAAAATAAATAAATAAATAATCTCCTTTAGGCATCTGCCTTAACTGTATTGCTTTATTGGCTATGGACTTGTGTGTAGTGTGTAAAACTTTACTGTAAAAACTGCTTTTCCTACTAAATTTTCAGCCAAGGAGACAAAAATGACATGAATGAATGGGGCTGAATGATCCTATCTAGGAAAATGTCAAATTCCACACCTAGGACAGGGCCCATCTTGTAGATGGAGTGACCAACACATAATGGCTCATTAATGTACTGGAGGTATGAATATCTTCAACCCAAGAACCTGATAATCCCTTCCACCTATTTCTGAGGTCAGTGTCTGATGCCATCTGTAGGCAGTAGGACATAACCTTCTCTTGGGTTGGGGGGCCATCCTCTCTAACTCCTGCAAATAAGACAAGTAGAGGTCCTATCCATTGACTGTTATCTGCATGAGTGTTTGGAACAAGGGGGACCCTACAAAAAACAAGGGACATAAATGACAAGGCACACATGACACATGGTATTGGGATGGGTGGCAATTAAGCATGCCAATGGCTATTCGATTATCTGATTCTCTGATGAGTATTGGCCACAAGTCAATATATTCAGATTCAAAAGTTTGAAGGGCATGTTTGTTTGGAAGTATTTGGAGACTTGTTGTTTGTAACCATTTGGAGACTTCTGCTTGTTTTTAATTTTTCTGATAATTATCATTGAAACTTGTGTAAGGCCCTAAATATCACATTGAAACTTGTATTAATTCACAAATGTTTTTTTAATATTATTTTGGTCATATATACCACATTGAAGATTGTATGAGACCATAAATACCATCCATTAAAAATTTTATGGTTCAATTTTTAAATGTTCATGTCATAAATAAACCTTTTAAATGCATTCATTATCTCATCAACATTCATAAGTCTTCCCAAGTAAGAACGGCTCTTTACCGAGTGATAAGGAGCGTCAGTTTTTATAAGGGTGCTCATGGGCCGGGCTTGGATTAAGCGATGGACATCCCATATCCCGGCTTTGTGTAAGAAATGCAAGTAATTTAATTTAATTACTGCTCTAATGCCTACAAAATTGATGAAAAGCCCGGTTTAGCCCGGCCCAATTGATTAAATGGGAGGGCTCAGGCCTAGCTTTCATGGCTCATGACGGGCTCGGCCCGGCCCATGAACACCCTTAAGTTTTTACCTGGCTATCCGGGGTTTGAACCCCGGGTAGGTCACCTCTTCCCGCTTGTGCGGGCTCCTTTCCTACTTGTGCGGGCCTCCTTTCCACTTGAGTGGGCTACTTTCCCATGTGTATGCGGGCTCTCTTTTAGGTCCCAACGCCCTTGGCTAGGGTAAAAAAAAAAAAAAAAGTCTTCCCAAGCATGTGTTTTGATGGATCTAGGTCGTGCCTTACCAGGCCATGGGTCATGCTGTTCTCAAAGCCTAGCCACAGTCCGTGCCGTGCCACAAGGTTGGGCGTGCCAGACCGGGCCGTGGACCAGCGTGCCGGGCCAGGCCTGGCCCATTTTATTTCTCTATTCTAGATATATAATTTTTCTACCTTGAACCTACATCCCTAGCTGCAATAGGTTGTTTGGGTCAAATGATCACTCAAGAATGTATAGCCTCAACTCTACCATTTTGTTGATTGAGATGAGTATATCAATTTGAAACCCAACTTGAAACTGGGTCCCACATGCCACTATAGGGATATTCCCTTAAAAAAAGATTTGAAACTCCCCTTAGATCCTTTAGGGATCCCAAGCAATTATGATATTAAAATCTTCTAGGACGCTGCCTTTAAGGGTGGAAGGTTATGCTTCGTTTGGCTTCGTTATGATGTTAAATGATGTTATTGTGGATGCAGGTGCTATCCAAGGGCGCAAAGTCGTCTCTTCAAAGGAGGCTGAAGCGAGGGCGGTCTTAGCTGCATTAAAGAAAGCTTGGAAGAATGGTTTTGATAGGCTTCGTGTTTTGACGGACGCTCAAGAAGTGGTTTTTGCTTTGAAGGGAGGCCTTGATTAATCCATTAACTCAATTACTTTGGACATTAAATCTTTGGCTTTCTTATTTCTTTCTGTAGATTTTGAATTTATCCCTAAGGCTCTAAATGAGCAAGCTCATAGGCTTGCTAAGTTTTGCTTTTCTAGTAGACGGGATGTAGACTGGAAATGGGTCTCAAGTATCCTTTTGACCCGGGGTTAACTATTTTCTCTTTTTTCTTTTTTTCTTTTTTTTTTTCCCTCCTGTTGTTTTTGTGCTTTTTTTAATGAAATATCTTTTTACCAAAAAAAAAAAAAAACCTTGAAACTGGGTCAACCCAAACAGTATCAAATCAGGTAATGGTCAGGCCAGTGTGTCAAAGTGCAATCAGTTGGTTTGAGTTGTGTTCTGGTTACCAATAGGCTCAGAATAACTACCTAGGGGTGCTCATGGGCTGGACCAGCATGAACCTGAACTGAGCCCGGCCTGAGTTGGGATGGGTTTGGGCTCTTTTCTGGCCCTATGGGGGCCTAACATTCTTCCCAATTACAAACTGGCCTAGACCTTGGCTAATATATCCCTAAGGCCCGGCCCAAATACATATTTACAGTAAATGGTGTATATAGTTCGAAAACGGATTGGTCCTGGCCTCACTGTCGCATACATAGTCTGGCTCGAGGCCCAAATATTACGCCCAAAACTAAATGGATCAGGCTTAGACAAGATATGGCCCAGACCAATCTGGCCATTGTAGGCTTTGTTGACCAACATGGTCATTCACTATGTTACTGAATAGGGATAATCAGGGCCTGGGCCATATCCAGCCCAGCGCTTGGGCTAGCCACGCGTATCATTTTCTGACCCAAACATCTTTGTGTGTTTTACTAGCGAAGCCCAGATAAATGTATTTAGCACAAAGGGGTATTTATGTTTTGTATATGGGCTGAGTCCAGGCATGGCATTTAGGCCAGTGGGCTGGATCTGGGCCAGAATGGTAACCATAATAAATAAATGGGCAAGGCCTGGTGAAGCTTCAGCCCAGTCTTCCTAGTCCATAAACACCCCTGTTCATGATATTTTCTTTCTTTCTACTTCTTCTTTTTTGGGTGTATTAATGTGTTGTTGAAATTAAATCAAAACTAGCAAACAAGCTCGTGAATTGAACAATAAAAATTTAAAACTACAATATGGGATATTAATGATTTAATGTTAAATAATAGAAATTTGATGGTTTTATTGTTTGAAGGTTTTCTAGAGCTGGGAGGTAATTCTCACGAGTAGAACCTTCAATTCTCACTTGGCTGCCCAGGGTTCATGCCATCTTCCTTCACCTAATGGCTCTCTCACCTCACCCAAGGGTCCCATCACCTCACCCCAGGTCTATTACCAGCACCGTCGTATAGCTAGGTACCAAAAAAGGTAATTCTCGCAGCTTGAATGAAAACGTTCTAGAACAACTCATGCTCAGAATGGATCTATTCTCATACTAGGAATGATGCCAAATGGGGCCTTAGTAGACCCGCCCCTCTCTCTCTCTCTCTCTCTCTCTCTCTCTCTCCAGTTGACACTAAAATGAATTCTACTCGTTGTTGGATCGAATTTCATTAAAAAAAAAAGTCATTTTAAAAACCCGTTAAACTTTAAGGCCCCTAAATGAATGACTGTAACAACCTCTAATCGACTTAGCTTATGACTTGAATATTTGTAGGGCTGTGAACAAGCCAAGATCTAGTGAATGTGTTGATCTGGGCCTGAATCATCATAAGCTGACACTATACTTGAGCCCATTGGACTCAAGCTCGAGCCAAGCTGTTTGATTATCTAATCACTTGATTAGATGGCTGGAGCCAATCAAGCTATTCAAATTGGCTAGAATGATTATCTAATCACCCAATCAAGTGATTATGTTGATTGAATGTCAAATTTTGATGTATTCAAGTTGGACTAGAGTGATTTTACCTTTGTTAGAGAAATAAGTTTACTCTAATGAAATTTGATTATTGAGTTGTGTTATAATAAGAATCCTTTTTTGCTACATTACTATGGTTATTGCTTTCATCTTTTAAACCCCTTCTATGCTTTCCATTCTAAGAAATTTTAATTTATGACATTCATATTTTCTTGTAGCACATAACATCTGTTTATCCGTTTATGTGACTCGCTAATTATTTGATTAAGGGACTTTTTGGGTTCCTGCATCCCTCACCCTGTGATGAAGAGACAATTCCTAACTGGATCATACACCTCCCTATTTATAGGCATTGGCCCAAATTTCACTATGATCTAAGTGATTTAGATGTGTAAGGAGTGTAGTTATGTTTTATATATGCGACCAATCCAATGCTGCATATCACTTGGTTTAAACAGAAATCTGGACATACAAATATGTAATTAAATGCAGGTGCCCGTGATGAAGGCATCCATCTTTTTTTCCTACATCTTAATATTCGTAGGAGAACATCTTCCATCAAAAAATCATCTAAAACCATGATCATGATCTGAGATAAATAATACACTTAACAATTGAATTTTGTACATTTCTGACTATTATGTTACCAATTTGTTTTGTCTTACAAAATCAGCTAGGATATATGTACACTCAAATACAAAAGGTTGATGGCCAAGAGGGTGATAGAATTAGAGGAGTTTGAATAATAAATTAAAAAATGGATTGAAGTAGTAAGAGCGGATCTGAAGAAGTGTATCCTATCCGAGGATTTGGCCTACGATAGACTGGAATGGCGAAACAGAATTCATGTAGTTGGGACAACAACGATCATCAATTACAAAATCACAGGACCACATTTCAACCAGAAGATCATCTGAGCCCAAAACTTTTGTTCCTTCGGTCATGAATCTCTCTGTTGAGAAGTCGAACCAGCACTTCTCGATTAGAGTTGCATTCATTACCACTTAGCATGTTCAGCAAAGAGCACAACTCTTCAAGGTTTGCCTTCCTGAGTAGGCCTCTGAGGGTTGGATTCTCTTTGTTATTGAACTCTTTGTCATTTGGTTCCTCCTTAATCTTGTGTAGGATATCCTTCGCGGTACTAACCAGTTGGGAATCTTGTTTTGGGTTTCTGGGTCTGCAGTTCCAGTACTCTGAGCAGATGTGCTTGCAATCTATTGCCTCTATGGCCTGTCAGAATAAAGAAATAAGTAGAAAAATCAATATTAGGCTCAAATTGAGGTGACCCAGTTCATCTTAAATGATGATGAAAATTAGTAGTAGGTGAGGCAAGCAAAGTTCACTTTTCTGGGCAATGAATATGAGAACCTTTTGTGATGGACCATTTGGCTACAGTTTACAGGGACATTAAGGTAATAAAAAGAGAAATCGTGTACATTATGCCTCGCCAAGCATTCAAAAATGGCCTATGAAACTTGATCAAGACCCACCATTCAGGTGCTGGGAAAACCCCATGAAGATTTGATCTAACCTATAAAAAGTAGTGATTAGTGAATTAGATGAGGAGTTTTAACCTCCAGAGACTCTGATCAGGCACTCAACCATGTGTCTGATTGATTGTACTCAAATATAAAAATGAAGTTTCAAATCTGGAGAAACTAGGACCTAGTGTATTTTTTGGCTTGATAACTGAATGTAATACCTAAACAACAAGAACACTAGCAAAACCATGGAAAACTGTTAATATCAATGACTGCTGAAATAAGTGATTCATTTCCAGTGGAAGATGCGCCATGTAGAAAGTTTAGCATCTTAAATGAGAAAGTTAATCCATTCAGTTTATGGAATATGGATAAAATCATTCTTCAAGAACAGGACTTGATCAAATCTAATAGAAAAGACATGTTTGAAGGAAAAGTAATTTTATTTCCAAAGTAGCCCACTTTCACTTATTTCCAAACTATCCAGATACATAGCTTATAAGCTGCCTCCATGAAAATAATGAGGCTGTTATGAATGTGCAAAGATATGATCTTACAAGATTACATCAGTTTGGAGTTTTGTAATACATTGCCAGGAGATTTTTTAGAACATCCTCTAATGTGTCCCAGCAACATCTAAAACATGGAAATCTTCTGGGAATTCAGTTCCCACCAATGTTGCATAACTTCTAAGATTCTATAGTTTTCACCAGTAAAAAAAAATAAATTCTAAGAGTTATTCCAAGTCTTTTTTTGGATTAAAACCCACAAAATGACGAAGAAAGACTAAGTGGTCGTTTGCCTTGTACATGCGATCGGAAAATGAGATTTACATATGTGAACGCTACATATGCAAATGTTACACATGTGAAACACATTACCATGTTTGTGAAAATCACCATTTTCACATGAGTAAATGAGTACATCCAACAGTTTCAGATATATTTGGATTTTTTAAAATGTTTTTCACATTTTTCTCAAAATCCATGAAGAATTAAGATAGGAAACAAAGTGTCAAGACCTGTTTGGATTATGAGGGCCCACAGAAGTGTAGAAAATTAGATTTATAGTTTGGGACATTTTCACAAATTACTCAAAATCTATAAAGATTTAAGATAATCGGCTTCAATATCATGGGGTTTATTAGTCCAATAAAGAAATTGAACTGTTTGGATTACAAATATGGGGCCCACGGGAAAAAAATAAAGGTCTTTGATGGGGCCCACAAGAGGGGAAAAAAAAGCCATATGGAATGTATACCGGCGCCTTTTTGAAACGAAAAAGTCTCCATGTCCCGGGACAAAAGCCCGGGACATGTAGCATTGCTCTTTTGAAACAGGGGGTGTGAATCACTTCGACACCTGTGTAGGTGCGAAAATTTTTGGTGTGTAAATGACCTTGTTCCCATACCATTTTCACAACTCATTTATGCACTACATGCATAGCCATTAGGCATGTGAATCATTTACATATGAAAATGAGTTGCAAACAAATGACCCCCTAAAGGAAAACAAAGTGAGGTTTGCAATTCTAATGTTACAATTATTAGATCCCAGGCAAGCTTAGGGAAACTTGACATTTCCACAACTTCCCTGAGGCAAAAATCAATTGATCTTGCCCCTAGTTCTCAAAGGTAGATCAAATGCATGCCAAAACAGAAGCCTTAATTATATAATTCATTTGTCTTCCTACCAAGCCAAAGGAGAGTTTTTCCATAGATTTACCTGAATGATTGCTGGTGTACAAAATCCAAACATTTCAAGGCCATTCAAGCACCCTAAAGGCAGCAGAGAAGGAAGGTTTGTTTTGCCCAAGCTACTCTGATCCATAATTTTCTGATTCACTCTCTCCCTCACCATATCCCAGCATTTATCAGCAGAGAGATTAATGAAAACTTCACTTGGGCATTGCTCTACCAATACCTGGTAACCAAGAAAGATGGGAGGTTAGATTCTTCATTGATTATACCAAATATAAACACATCTACTGTATTTCCTAAGTGCCAGATTCAGAACCTCGCCATTTGTTGGGTGTATCAGAATTAAGACTCAAAATTCGTAGTCATTAAAATCAGATAGCAATGCAAAAAGAATTTTAGGCCTAGAACCAAACAAGCTGTAGAATCAGGCCACAAGTTGTTATAGTATTTTCAACATTTTGACTAAAGTAAGGGTGTGGTTGCTTCTTGCCGTTCTTTTCCTAGAATAGGAAATTCTACCTTGGTTTTCCACATGAAGTGTAAAAAAAGGATGATAACACTAATAGTAGACTTCCTACAAGCCTCAAAGGACTAGAAAACAAGCACAGCTTACTTAAATGAATCTCATATTCTAATCAAGCATGAACGTTATATGTCAAACATGGAGCCATGACATGCACATGCTGCATGTGAGACAGCTGTTGCAGGGAATGTCAAAGAAACAGGATGATTTCAGCTTCAGTCAAGTCAGTTGACTCACAATTGCCAATGGCTATCCAATGACTCTAGAATGAGTGGAATTATCATTTTTAGGAACGCTGCATGTGGGCATTCCCATCGGGGGGAAGAAAGAGACGCGGGCCTGTCAAAATAGAAGGACCGCCCTGAATTTAAAGGTGCCGAGCCGCCAACCATGACAATGGTCCGTATGTGGGAATGTCAGCAAGAGAGAATTCTCCTTAGAAAGATTGATACCTAGTTTATACGCTCACATATCCTAAGAAACATTACTAGCTTTAAAACAGAATCCAAAATTTCAGATTATAAGACTCAGTGTAAGCAATGACTGATTGAGTTAATGACATTGAAAACATTCATATCAAAGAGATATTACCATAAAAACAGGCCCAGGCAACGCTGCATCCAGGATTTCCGAGATGTAGTAGCACATTTCTGCTGGATCAAGCACACTCAGGTACCTAACTCGACTTCTGAAACCTGCAGGTATGAGGAGAAAAGCACATGAGGAATAAAATATTTCTTGAAAAGTAACATCATCCTCGAAAGTACGTAGTTATGAAACATATGGACTGATGCAACATACCCTTAGGGAATATAGTCTTACTGTTGGACCACAACTTTCCAGGCAACACCACACCATATTCCAGAGGTTCTACTACATAGTTAATTCCCGCCACATTTGCAATGGAAGGATCCTCCTGGCTACAAAAGCTGTCACAATTTTCTGCTCTGCAACTCCGGCTTCTCAGAACAGACCGTGCTGTGTTCTCCACCTTTGAACAGAATTCAACAGTGGATTTTTCATCCTCAGATGAGTTAATCGATTTCACACTGCCATTAAGGTAGTGATGCCGATGGACATCCCCAGTGTTTGCCAATTTACAAGGTTCAGAATCCTGAATTTGCTTTACTAAGGCTTCCCCAACATATTTCGTATTGTAAGTGGTGCTTTGAAAAAAAGTTTCAGTTGACTCGTTATACTTGTTCTTGCTTGTTTCACTAGTTCCACAATCTCCAACTATCTTATGCACAGAGCGCAAGGCATGCTTCATCCTTTCCATAATCAGATCACTAGTGTCCCTTTCATTCATCATGGAGGCATTAGTCCTGAGTGTATTCAAAATTTGGTCCTGATAATTGCAAGAAGTCACCTTACCATCAGATTCTGTTAGCCTCACTGGAATTTCTGAATACTTCAAATTGGACATTGACTCATGTGCATCTTCACCTTCGTTGTTGTTAGTAACATTGCTGCTCCCTGATAATGGAAATCCGTTCTGTTTAGGTTCCAATGTATTACAGTTTCTCAAATGCTTATCCTCAGGAGCTGAGATAGAGAACTGTCGAGAATTTGCTTCAGTAAAAATTCTTGCACAGTATGGACTGTCTTCTTGAAAAAGCTTATAAACTGGAAAGATTAATGAACTGGAATTTGAACTTAAGGACCCTTTGTTAAACTGAATACTGTGATCATTGATATTCGTTTCAGATAATGACGTACCCTGTATATATTGTTTGTTCATATCTCCTAACTCCTTCCTATTCTTTGTTTGAGGATTTACAGATGGTAATTGGTTTCTTTCTTGTTGTGGCATAGAGGGACCAATTACAGTACCAGTTGAATTCAGTGTTCTTTGTTCTCTCTCTTTCTCTACTTCAGGAGAAGAGATCTGTGACATGGTTGTGTTGATTTCTTTACATAGTCCAGTACTCTCAGCAACGACAGCTGAACTGGTTGCAATTGATGGTCCCTCCTCTTTCTGTTTTGCTCCTCCTGTTGAGAGTCTACCACCAATTGGTTTAGATTCTTGTGAATTGCTCCTTCTGCCATAGGAACTCAATGACAGTCCAAGGTGTTTGTTTGCCCACCTGTATATTGCGCTCAGTCTTCCTCCCAGAGCTTCAACTAGGAGATTCAACTCATCAAGCTCATAGCGAAAAAGGAAAGACCTCATGGTCCAAGCACATGAGCAAAGTTGCTTTGCATGCATCAAGCAAGCATATCGTCCAGGAGAACACTGACAGCCTACTGCAGATAGGTGGAGGTCATAGTGACATATGATGCATTCCCTCTCAGTATTCGCATCAAAGTCGATATCCATCTTCATTGACTGTGAAGCAAAACATTTTCTTCGAATATCCTCCATAAGAACACGAGTCTACACGAGAGAAAGACAAAAAGGACAACATGAACGTCAATGCTCTACCAAACACACTCCTATCACAGAGAATTAAAGGGTCCAACACTGCAGCAAGTTACATGGCAGAAATAAAATGACAATGTAGTTCCTATCTTATAATGCAAGAAAAGGTAAGACTTTCTTAAAGTAGAGATCCTTGTTAGATACTACCTTGAGTGCTTGTGTTAAGATCCCATTCTTTCCAGTGACATCTTTCCATCTCAAGTTATTAAAGGTGTCCTTTCTCAGTAACTGAAGTTCCCAGTGAGCTCTCACTGCTTCCCTTGCTGCGCCTAGCAACAATTTGTCATGAGATAGAGTTGTGCTACGCCCCTGCTCATGATAGAGCTCCACAGCTCTCTGTCCATAAGGCAACCAATCAATAGTAGCTATGTTTAATGCCTCTGCACAGTTAAAGCCGCTATTGAATCCTGCATGGTATGCTCGGGGAAAAGTGAGTACGAACTCTCTCGGATGCTGAACACAACGGTAAACTGGTACACCCTCAGACTTTAATATAGAAGGAGACAATTGTGTGACCTGTCCAAAATAATAAAGTCAGAAAGATCTACAATATTATACCAAGCACACATGTAAATCTGCCTTCATTTGGCAGCTATGTCAGGCAAATCAGTTATTCGATGGGTTAAGCTTTTGGTGATTTAGCTTCAAACTTTTCATATGATGGATCCAATTGCTGATAAAAGATCCCTTATCCGCTGATCCTATGCAGAATTGCCCTCTTTAAAATGTGGCCCATCGATAGTTCTGCCCTTTTCCAAGAGACCAATCACAAATCAAGGATAAACTGATTGGAGAAATATCAGTGCACAGCCTAGCTGATGATGGGAATGGGATAATCATCATACATTAACGACCCATCTGTACTCTTTATTGAACAAAAATCTTCTGTTTCCCTCAACCAAGCATCCTAAACAATAGCTCAAATATACTAATACAGCAGTTGAGATGAAAGGAAAACCCATAGTGCAAAATGCCTATGAAACAAAGCCATTTGCATACTGCAATTTGTTAGAAAAAAAAATGTCATACCTAAATTACATATTGAAGGCGGGCACACACTTCTTACAAGAAAAGGAAAAGAAATTCATAAAGTTTCTGTGTTATATGCTCCATCTCCTTTTTCTATCACTAAAAGAAGTATATTAATAAAAACAAGCATTTACAAAGGGTCAAATTAGAAACAACTACAAGTTGCAGAGGTAACATGACACTTGATGTAGTGCGATCCAAGAAGAAGAGGCCCCACTAATGGGCCCCACTGTGGAACCCTACAATGATTTGCTTTCTTTAAATAGTTTAGTAATTTTAGTGATTTGATATAGTTAGTGATTTGACTTAATCAGAGAGGTTTTAGTTATTTGATTTAATTAGAGATTTTAGGGAGTGATTTTAGCAATCACTGAATAATTGTATTTCCTAATCAGACCATTCCTCCATTATAAATAGAGAGGGATGTTCGATTGTAGGGTATGCTATTTTGATAATTAAATTTCAGAAGGTTCTATGTGAGTTTTTCTTTGGGTATTTTCTCCTAAGTGAACTTAGGGCTTGAGTCGAAAGACTCGATCTCACTGTCGGAGGTGTAGATCTTCACCGTGATTGTGGCTGGGCTGCACCAACACTCCTTGCATATAGCTCTAGTGTAGTTCTATCCTTGTGGATGGATTCTCTCTCTCTCTCTCTCTCTCTCTCTCTCTGATACAAATGATTGTAACATACTAACGATATATAATATCCTTCATACTGATACATATAGAGACATATCAACCGGTCTCGTGCTCATTGAAGATTTGACAATGGACACAATGTATATACCCATAGCATAAAACATATTTCAACGAAAATAATAAAGTACAGTCATCACTCACAAGCTTATGGAGCAAGTCAGGCTGTTGTTCAAATAAGTCTGGCAAATGCTTCTTCATGGTTGCTTCAAACTTCGAGGCATCTTTTCCTGGAACCCCATACCAAACTTTTGGAGCACCCCAGTGCAAGTAATTCAACGAATACAAATGGTGATCCTCAACATGCTGTCCCCACAAAATATAAATCAAGTCAAACAAGAATGTCCAAGAAAACAGCTATAAGAACCCACATCTACATTACATAAACACTAACTGTCCTACAACAGAATCTAAAAGAGCAAAAGAAATCTCTATATGAAATGTTCCCATGAAACAAGCATGATAATGTTCAATGGCCAGATAATTTGCATCTTACCCAACAAAATGATGAAAAGCACATTCCGACATATAACCATGGCAACATAACACCAGAAATGTCCCCACTTTCAAAAGAAAGCATAGACCCTGGGAGCCGGGAAATGTTATTCAGATTCCATTCTGACTTGACATACTTGTCCTTGCTATCAGAATCCATTGCCTCAGTGGAAGATTTAGGAAACCCACTCCCGAACACAGCAGTTTGAATATCGGACCCATAGAGAACCTACAAAACATAGCAGCATAAATTAATACTCAACAGTAACGCATGCATTCAGGTGCACACATGCACTCTCTCTCTCTCTCTAAACAGTGGTCAAGATATTCTTTGAATGGGTTACCACCCCGATCATGCTCATAATCTCTGTCAAGAAAATCCTTGGCCTGATAGTACAACTAGTATCAACAGACAACAGGAGATGACTTTGTACAAGAGGTCCCAAGTTTGCTGATCTGGACTGCTGATCTAATGGCGTCTGACCTTGCCCCAAAGATTCCCAAAGGAGAGAGTCCTAACCATTCAATTGGCTACATGAAAACAGACGGCAATGAAAATGATCATAACTGAATTTGGGCATATAGCTCTGCCAGCACTCAGAAGCTGCATTGGTAGAAGTTACCCACCCAGGTGCCAATGTGATATAATCCAGACATATCCCAGAAAAGATAATCTTAACACTTAATACTGATGGCATGAAACTGAAAAAATTAAGATAAGAATAGAATGCAGCATTGGTCTACATGCGAATGAAAATTTTCACAAGATTGAATGGCTACACTCTCTCCATTTGGGAGATATTCTCGGCCATCGTCCATCTACAGCGCAAGCCTATCAGATCAACAATCTAAAATCTGAATCACCAAACTGTAGGGTCCCGGTTGTATAAAGTTAAAAATTTAGGATCACAGGATAATATGCTTGTCCTTGTGTCAAATATCCAAAGCTCCCCATAAACTTTTCTGATCATATTTCATACCTCTATCTCTTCAGTTGGCTTCTCAACAATCCGCCAATATTCGCCTTCAATATTCTCCATACTTGGCTCCCATTGCTGTTGAAGATTGTCCTTGTTGTCAGCATTCTTCATGCAAAAATATTGCTCCTTGAAATCATCTGCAAACTCTTGAAATTTTTCAAAAGTGAACTTCACACCAGGTTCAAAACCAAACTCTTTGGCGTCATCGATATCCTTTCTCGAGATTCGTCTTCTTTTCCGCATATGATTTCTAGGCATCTTTCTTGTTGACTTTCGGTTTTGAAGCATATCAAGTTGTTGAACACTAGTGGAAAAACTAGCATTTTCCCATACAGTCTTTTCCTTTAGACAGAAAGGAGGATTCCAGGAAGGAGGAGGAATGATGCGGCAGAGACCATATGGCTCTGCACATTGGCGAATACTTGCAATATACTTGAAAGAGTCTTTAAACTCCTGAAGATATAGTTCATAAAACCGTCAAAAATCAGAATTCTTAACATCCTAATTATATCCAGTGCTTTCATATATCAATTTTCAAATCAAATAGCAGAACAGTGAATTAGCCATATATTAAATATCAAAGATTGAAACCAGATGTAGTCCACTGTCCAAGTCATAATCTGTCTCAAATATTTAAGTAAATTTGATGATTATAAATTCTGTTGGGTAATAAAATAAAATTAAAAAAAAAAACTCATTAATTGGGAGATTTTCCAGCAATTCCACTCCAAATGGAATTGCAATGGATAAAAGTTATACGCAGAAAGTTGAAAAACAACATCCTGGATGTGTTCTCTAATTTCCATGCCACCGAGAATGCACAGTTGACATGCTTCAGAAAACTAAACCATTCAGACTTCTTGAATTTTACATTCAAACGAATGATAAACATCTCAAAAAAAAAAAAAAAAAATGACAAGAACCTCTTCATTTGGGTAAAAGACAGGAACTTCATCAAGGATTGGCCTGCTGGCGTCTTCTGGATGCCACCTTCCAGTTACCTGTTGCAATCCAAGACTCAATAATCAGTTAAACTCATCTGAGACAATGAATAAATGTATGAAAAGATTAGAATACAAATATTAACATAAAATCAAGAAAACAGTCAAGCTCAGATATTATTTCATTCATTGAATTAATTAATTCTAATCGGAGAACCCAATATTGCAGAATCAGTATGTAAAGCATGATGGGCAATGATCCACATTTCATGAGGCACATATTAAACAGAATCATCTGAAGAGAGCAATTTGTGGGGTACTTTCATCTACAATAGTTTTCAGCAGGTGAATGGTTTGGGTCACAAAAATGTTGAACCCACAAGGGATGAGCAAATGACACAAAGGAACAAAATTTATATTCCGGCTATAGAAGGATGAAGTATACTGTTAATATGTGCTATATAAAATATGAAACACAATCAATGTTTTCAGTCTGACTCGCCATAGAACCATATACCTGTGTCAATGTAGAATCCATTAATGCCAACAAAGTTGCAAGGAGATGTATACAAACGATGGCGTGGACCAGTTGAGATGCTGAATGAATATCCGAAACAATATATTGAAAGAACTTTCTGCAATAAACAGATAAGCATAAAGGATCAGAACTAAATTTCTTTCCGCAGTTCCATTGTAGAAAGTACTTGAAGAGAGTTGTCATCATGAAAATGTTCCAAAAATTCATGCATGAGAAGAATACCAAAACTCTATAAAAGACAATGAAATAATTGATTAACAAGAACCAATACAGAACACTAAGTGATTACTCAATAAAACCAAGAATAACTAAAAATAGGAAGAAAAGGAACGTGATGTTCCCCTTTACTCTTGCTCTAGAAAAGAACCTAGTAACTATCACTTAATTTCATAGTTGCATGCTAAAAAACATCAAGCAGAAGCACACTTATCCAATGATGAAGCTAGTTACCAAGTCTATTGTATGGTCAACCCCAACTGTTCTCAATTGATACTCTATAAACACCATTATCACCAGAAAAAAGAAAAAGAAAAATTAAAGAAGAGAAGAAAAAATAGTAGATGGCCAGCAAGTATAAAATAATTATAAAGAGAAAAAGGAGGGAATGAGATAAAGGGAGAAAGCGCGGATGGAGAGACATAACAAAGAAAAAAGAAAACTTGAAAGTAGAAGAAATATCAGTAGTAACTGATATTCACTCTAAGCTTGCAACTCTCGTAACACCTTATTTACATCCACCAGAGGAGCTACAAAATTCAACTTTATACTTCTAGAAATAGTCTCAATCCAACTTGCCACAAACTAAACATTCTAAAACTAAGATAACTAGAAGCAAACTTCTAAATTCTAATTAAAATATACTTCTAAAAGAAAGAAACTTTTGAAGTACCCCTAACCTGCTTCCTTTTCATTGTCATCATCAGAGCCTTATCCCATCCATTTCAGATTGGCTAAAAGATTTCTACTTTAAAACTCCTAAAAATAAAGCCCTCCAACAAAGTCAAAGACTTCAAAACCTAATTGGAAACTATGAACAAATAAGATTGAAAACAATTACCTTCAAGCATAGCACACAAATAAGATTGCGACCAATCACCTTCCAGCTGTGCTATGGGCTCCTCACCTACTTACCAATGAAAATTAGAAACATGTAACAACCCATAACTTGAACTTTCATTTAACAGTACCGTGCCCTTGTTTTGCCCATAACCTGACATATAGTCAAAATCATGTGAGCTTGGGCACATTGAAGAGGCGACTAAATAGTCTTTCAAATGAAACCAATTTTGCCCCATTTTTGTGCCATTTTATTCACCATATGGCCCTCCATTATGTGATTGATGAAAATATAACCACTTCATCTAAGCCGAAAGATCAAGATTTGTGTCTTCACTAGTTTCTTAGAACTTTTTTCCACTTTTTGACAATTTCTCTAATTAGAAGATGTGAGTAGCCATATAAATTTCTTCAGAACTATCTCTTGCATGTTTAGCATTGGTCGTAAGTCGTAACACATGCCCTATGAAAACCTATCAAGATCCAAGCCCACTATAAGATATTATTCTAATCAAGTTCATGGTAATGGGCATGGATTGGAAGTTGGAACCAATTTGTGAGAATATGCTGTCATGTAGGTAGCATTTGCAATTTAGTTAAATCTTCCCGTTTTACAATTTGTTCCAAGCAAGAGTCCCAAAGGATTTCAAAATCTTTAACTTCACATGAAATCAGCTCCTTGGGAAGGAACTTTTCGCCAAGATCATGCTCTTGGGATGCGTTTCCACAGGATTTTCCTGTGTGAAGCATCAAAACTATCCTCCACCAACATAAACAGTTCTCATAGACAAGACTTTTCAAAACAAAGGACTCCTTTGCTTCTTCAACTTCTTTTTGTCATCATCCATCAAACCCTTGTCTCAACTATGTTGGGGTCAACTACATGAATTTTGCATCATCATTCCAATCTAGCATGAGCCAAATCCCTGGATAGGCTGTAGCACTTCTTCATATCCATCCTTACTACTTCCATCCATGTCCTCATCGGCATACCCTTTTCCTTGAGGGGCCATCAACCTTCATGGAAACTTTTCCTCACCGGCGCCGTTTTTGGCTTGTGTTAAACCATCTCAAACAAGTCTCTCCAAGTTTATCATCTATTGATGCTACCCTTGAATGCTTTCGTATGCGCTCATTTCCGATTGTAGCTTTTCTAGTTTTACCACACATTCATCCCAACATTCTCATCTCTTTTAGACTCACTTTTTGCATGTGTTGTTTCCTAATCGGCCAACATTCTGCTCCATAGGTCATAACTGGTCTAATTGTTGTTTTGTGAAGTTCTTCCTTAAATCTTATTGGCATGCGTTGATCACAAAACACTTAAGAAGCAAGTCTCCACTACAACCATCCAACTCTTATCCTTTGTTCAACACCTCCCTCAATCTCCCATCCTTACTAATTATAGAGCCAAGGTATCAGAAAGACTCTCTTTGTAGTATTTTGAGCTTCAATTCTCATGGGAGTTTCAGCTCTTTGCACATCCCCACTAACGTTGCTACTCATATATATAGTCATTTATGACTTATTTTAAAGCCCTTGGATTTTAAAATGTCCCGCCATCTCTCAAATTTTCCATTCACGTCATCTTTTGTTTCATCCACAAACACAGTATCATCCGCGAACAAACATACACCAAGGTACCTCCTCTTGAATATGAAGAGTTAACAGGTCTATAATCAGTGCAAAGAGATAAGGGCTTAAACCTAAGCCTATAGTCATTAGAAACTCACTTGTCTCTCTACAAGTAGTTCTCATATTCGTTACCGCTCCCCCATACATATCTTTAATGATGTCAATTTAACCTCTTAAGACACCATTTTTATTTAAAACCTTTTAGGTCAAATTTCTATGTACCATGTCATAGGATTTCTCTAAATCGATCAAGACCATATGAAGATTTTCCTCTTTTCTCGGTATTATTTTTGTTAATCGTCTAAATGAAAAGATAGTTTCCATAGTTGACCTTCTTGACATGAAACCAAATTGATTTAGATATCTTGGTTTTTTGTTTAAGTCTTTGCTCCATTACTCTTTCCCATAGCTCCATATTAATAAGTTTGATCCCACGATAAATAGTACAACTTTTTATATCCCCTTTATTCTTGCTGCTACAACACTTGTTCTCCGCTCATCCGGCATTTTCTTTGTCCTTAATATCTTATTGAAAAGCCTAGTTAACCAAATCCATCCAATTCCTCCTAAGCATTTTCAAGATGCTCAATCTGATCCCATTTCTTGTCAATGTTTTCTTTACTTCAGCTGCCCTAATTTTGCGGTGGAAAGTATGCCCTACTAATGAAATATCCTTTTTCATTTCTAAGCCTCTTATTGAATCTTTATTAAAAATATTCTCTCCATATTTTTAAATATCATTGTCATTCATTGAAACCTTTTGACCATCACTCCTTGTACATCTGACATGGTCAAAGTCCCTACGTTTCCTTTCCCTCATTCTGCGAGCTTGAAAATATTTCTCTTTCTCTTGTTTCTAACTTATTATACGTCATCATATGCTATAGACTTTCCATCACTTACTACTTTCTTAATTTCTTTCTTAGCCTTATTATACATTTCATAATTTTTCATATTCTTAGTTATCTACCAAACTTTGCAACAATGTCTTTTCTCCACGTTCAAGTTTCTTTATCAAATTATCTTTTCATTTTCGACTCTCCAAGCATCTCTTTTGCAACTCTTCTAATACAGTCATCCATTTGGTTCCACATCAACATCGTTTATCCCTCCAAATTTCATTCTCACCCCTTGATCAGTTTATGTCTAAATGTTGTTATCCTTTCCCCTTTCAAATTCATTCACCTTGTTTTAGGGTATATTTTATTTACTATCCCTTTCTTTCTCCTACTACTACAAACATCTAAGACTATTATCCTAAGTCGTGTGATCAAACTCTCTCTAGGAATAACCTTACAAATTAAACAAGTTAGTCAATCATATTTTTTAAGTAGAAAAAAGTCTATGTGACTCCTATAAGTTACACGCTAATAGGTCATTAAATGCTCATTTTTCTTTTTAAAGTTTTTGCTATTACAAAGCCAAGTGCTTAAATTCAAGAGCAAATTTCAAGATAGTGTCTCCTAACTCATTCCTTTCTCAAAAGATTTGTCCTCCATGCAGTATCCCATACCCTTCCTTTCCCACATAGCCATTTAAGTACTCCCCTAGGAAAATCTTTTCACTGATTAGAATTTATTCTATTAAATCATCCATCTTTTCTCAAAATAGTCTCCTAACACTCTTGATTGATCCTACTTAGGGTGCATAGCATAGGCACTAATGGTATATATTATTTCTTTCTCTAAAACTAGTTTTACTGTGATAAGTCTATCACCCCAATCTCTTTACCCTTACAATCTTTTCTTTCTAGTCCTTATCTACTACTGTACCTACTCTATTTCTGGTATTGTTCTTTTATGTGTATAAGAGTTTATAGTCATCAATGAATTCCTTAACTTTATCCCATTTCCACTTTATTTCCTGTAGATGGGCTATTAACTCTTCTTTCTTTCATTGCATCAACTTTAATTCCATGCTCTTACATGTTAAAGTTCTTAATTCCAAGTAGCAAGTCAAACCATCCTCTTCTAAACTAACTTCTTTACTCACACTCGCCCAAATTGGTGCAAGAACATTTTCCAGTTTTTTCACTACAATCGGGTGTCGACGTTGGGTCGCTTATGGTGGGGAATGCCCTAGCATGATCATAGAATGCTGTTTTCCCAAAATTCATGGTGGACTTGCGACAAAAGTTTTACGCTGGCTATCACCATTCCTTATGCACTCTCCACCTTTTTCCAAGCTTGCACTCTCCTCATTTATCCGAGCTTGGTACTGGCAGTTACAAACTGACAGAGTTATTATAACATACTAGATATTGAGTCAAAAGACATAAACTAGGTCACCAACAATGCTGGAGGAGCGAAAGTTAGGCACCTAATCCACAAAGGAGGTGTGAGGTTTGAGCATGGGTAAGTGCTCCCCAAATGGTATTATGACATCTGTGCGAGCCAATGTGGTTGGCAAACCCAAAACGTGTGTGTGTGTGTGTGTGGATTTGCAAATTGGATCAAGTTTGGATCACCCCAAATTGCATATTTGGCAAACTGGATTATTACCCATTCACAATCCTTTGGTATCTCTATGTGGAAATTGGAATCACATCACATAGCAAACTACTTATTCTCCTTTTCATGGTCACCTGATTTATTTTCCTAATTTAACAGGTGAACTAAATTTACAACAGAATATATGACCATCCATTCTGCAAAACTACCATACATATGCTGCATCAAGACACACCCCCAACCAATAATATTTGGACATCTACATTCAAGATTCTCCTTAATCATCCATATGTCATTGCCAAATCATAGTGATCACAGAAGCCTTAACCTACTTATCTAGGATCAGCTTCATCATCCATGATATCCTAAAAGTATGACAACAATCAATTCCAAAGATGAAAATTGTCCAAAAATATATATATATATAAAATTCTCAGTAATATCCTTCAAACCATGAACTTACATATTCTGGAACAGCCCAATTCTTCTGCAGTCAAATCATGGAGTAGATACAAAAATATGTGGAGGAGATACCCAACTTACAGTAATCAAGTTAAAAAAAAATCAAGAAAACAAAGAGACAATAAAAATCACAAGAGAAAAGAATTAGTATTCTAACAAACCAAACCCAAATCAATCTTTTTTTAAAGCAGTGTGGTTTTTGGGCTGTTCTCCTAGCCCTACCTTCTAACAATTCCAAGCAAAACAATACAAAGTGAAACTGTAAACCCTAAACAAGAAAACCCATAAAAAAAAATTCCCAAAATCACATAGATGAACAGTTACTGACAGCAATTAAAGTTAACATCAAAGATGAAAAAAGATAATTATTGTCAAACAATGATATAATTAGTTGGAGAAGAAGATTACAAACCTAACACTAGAACAAAAGTGGATCAGGAGACAAAAGGCACTCAAATCTAAAATTTGATGTTTATTCTTCCCTTCTTCCCAAACAAAATCCAAGAGCAGCAGAACCCAATTAAAGAGAATAAAAAAAAAAATTCTAAAGAATTCTTGTAATGGAAATCTAGATCATAGAAACAGCTTTATAAGGGTATATTGTGTACACTTAATAATGGCACATGAAGGCATTGGCCATTAGGTTTGGTCTTCATTAAGGAATGTTTTTTTTTTTTTTTTGTTCTAAAAATAAAATTCTATGAGGAGTAGGACTCTCCTGCATATCAATCCAAACCGTCAAATGTGTGGGTCCCACCATGGATGGATCATGAACACCCCCTGGAATTTAGAAAGATTGGTTTTAATCTTTGATTCCTCATCCTAGAGTAAGTTGGACTGTTGGAGGCCATGGATTGCAAATTAGAAAGTTTGGGGATTCAAGGATCCATGACCCATTTAGGAATCTTTCCATAATTTGGTTTGTAATAGAGAGAAAGTAGAAACCTGAAAATACCAAATCGAGATAGAAGAGGAGTACAGCAGTAGTGGGGGCCACTATCTAGTGGCATGGGTCCCAGTTTGCGGGCCATGCACTGAAAGTGCCCCCAGAGATTGAGATCCAACCGTCCGATTTTTTGGCCCTTGTTTTTCCAACGTCGATGTTTTCTGTACTTCCAATCGAAACACCAAATCAATCAAATAGGTGGGGCCCATCATCGATTTGTCATAATCATTGACGATGGAGTTATGGCCTTTCCTTTCTCAAAAACCAAAAGAGTTCTCTCGCAAGTTTACTAGAACAGAAACTCTCGGTGGAAGGTTTATTAGATAGTGTTTGATGGGTTTTACTTACACGTTAGAGATTGAGAACAGTTTAGTTTTGTGAAAGTTTGACCAAGTTTTGCGTTGTCGGGGATATAGTTTTCATTCTTAGAATAGTGACGAAGTTTAGTGTTTTTGGGAGGGCCTGTTTCTCTACAAACATTTTTGACAGGAATACAGGCTGTCTATGGATTCAAGAATTCCTGTCAGAAATTCAATGTTCTTATAATGGGATTCCCAGTATTCAAGGCAGCCAGAATTCTCAAATGCTAAAAAAGTGGAATTCCAAAATGCTAGCCCCTCCAAGAGCATTTCAGAATTCTGAAACTCCAAGAAGTTTGGTTGGAACTCCGGCACCCAACTATGAACCCTCCTACCAACAATAAAGTGGGTCCATGTTCAAATTTCTAAAATTGGGTCCCACACTTTCGTTTCTAAAAGATGGGCCCATGTACCATATATATACCTGAGGTGGGTCCACATTATAAATCTTACAGTTGGGTCCCAAGTTCACAACCACAAAAGGTGGGTCCCATGTACTACAATGCATAAAGTGTATAATTCCAGTCTAGAATTTATGTAGCAATGAAACAGGAGTTTTGTGAAATTAAGAAATTCTCAGGCAAGAATTCAGATGGAAATGAACATAGAATTCAGAAATGACAGAATTCAGTGGCATTTTAGAATTCCAGCATTTGGAATTCCCAGACAACCTCCAGACATGAATTCTAGGAATTCTAGTAAAGAAACAGGCTCAAAGTTAAGATTTTAGAATAGTTGAGTTTTTATTTGGAGACTCGAAATGCGTCGTTTTTGGGCTCGTGGGCTCGTTCGAAAGAACACGAGTAAGAACTTGGTCTTAACCATAGGGCATAGTTTGTCAACCACGGACTTCCAATGAAGAGTCTTTGCAAGTCACATATCGGATATGTGAGTCTAGTGTTTTTGGGGATATAGTTTTCATTTTTAGAAAAGTTAAGATTTTATTTGGAGACTCGAAATGCATCGCTCTTGGGCTCGTTGGAAAGAGCACGAGTAAGAACTTGGTCTTAATCATGGGGCATAGCGTGTCAATCATGGGCTTCTAACAGGGAGTCTTTGCGAGTCACATATCGGATATGACCACCTAAGATCCTTGAGCTTATAAGTCTTACTCCATCTAAACTTAATATGATGCGTTTTAAAGCCATGCGGCCCCATAAGAACTCCGAAATTAAGTATGCTCAGACGAGAGCAAAACCAAAACCAATATCATGCTGAGCTGGGATGACAACTTTTAAAGCCATGTCACTCCCTTCCTACATGTATGGGCTTTCTTTCTTAAAAAAAATAATAATAAAAAAAAAACCTTCCTTGCTGGTGGAAAGATTTTTCTAAAAAAAAAAAAAATGTTAATTTTTCTGCCTTAAGAAACCATGTTTGTGTGGTGCTGCTAAAAATGGGTAATGCAAAATACTTTTTCTTCAGTTTGGGGAGAACCAAGTTTGAAACCTAATGAAAATGGTTTTTCGTGGAATCATGGAAAAGTTAGTTTATTTTTCCGCCACACCAACATATAGGTTATTAGAGCTATCAAAAGTATTTTCGCTTTTCACGCTTTTTCTGTGGAAAAGTAGTCACATCAACATGTCCTAACATGTCAAAACATAGGCCTAGTTTTTCATCATACTATCTTTAATTTGTTTAAAGAGGAATTTACGGCATAGGACCCTATACCACTTCAGAGGTGCCGTATTTACCATGGACACGAATAAGGCTCCCTGAGTGCGTTTTCGTATTTTTTTTTGTCGTTTAGTGGTATGGTCGATATCGACCATATAACTGAAATGCATTTTTCCCTGTATGGTCGATATCGACCATATAACTGAAAGGCATTTTTCCCTGCATGGTCGATATCGACCATATAACTGAAAGGCATTTTTCCCTGCATGGTCGATATCGACCATATCGCGAAATAACAAGAAAAAAAGACGAAATGGGTTTTCTTCTTTGGTTGCTGGTGCTGTTCCATGGCCAGGTGGATCTGTTCAAAATGAGAATCCATACCTATGTGGGTCTGTTCCAAATGGGGTTGAATGTGGATTTTCTCAAAAACTCATCAAGATATTAGTACTAAGATTACATATTCTGATGGGTTTGGTTCTGATTTTAATTTGAAAATAGCCCAAGTTGGGATTTCTAGGATTTCAGGAGAAACTCATCAAGAAAGTTGCAGAAAAAACATGTTGGGTTCGAATATGTTTGATTTGAAACTTGTGAAGCAAGGGTTCTCACATGAAATTGGTGCCCAAAACGGAACTGATTGTAAAGAGGAATCTTGAAAAATATGATATAGCCCTCGGCAGTGACGATGAGGAATATGGGTTTTCTCCTTTGGTTGCTGGTGCTGTCCATGGCCAGGTGGGTCTGTTTAAAATGAGAATCCATACCCAGATGGGTCTGTTTCAAATAGGGTTGAATGTGGATTTTCTCAACAAACTCATCAAGATATTAGTACTGAGATTACATATTCTGATGGGTTTGGTTCTGATTTTGATTTGAAAATAGCCCAAGTTGGGATTTCTAGGATTTCAAAAGAAACTCATCAAGGAAGTTGCAGAAAAGATGTGTTGGGTTCGAATAGGTTTGATTTGAAACTTGTGGAGCAAGGGTTCTCACATGAAATTGGTGCCCAAAACGGAACTGATTGTAAAGAAGAATCTTGAAAAATATAATATAGCCCTCAGCAATGGCGATGAGGAAGAAGGGGTAGTGAAAGGTTCCATCCCCTCCTCCTCCTCCTTCTCCTCCCCTCTCCCTTCTCCTTCCTGAAAAATCCAACTTCTATTTGAGTTCCCGCATAATGGTCGATATCGACCATTTTTATGGTCGATATCGACCATTCACTAAACGACAAAAAAAAATACAAAATCGTACTTTGAGGACCTTATCCATAAATACTGTGTTTCTAGGATTTCAAAAGTGGTATAGAGTCCTTAGGGGTCCTACACCGTAAATTCCTCTTGTTTAAATTTTATACCCAATAATTTTCTTTAAAAAACATAGGAGTAGGTGGTTTCATAGAAGTTATTGTAAGAAAAAAAAAATCTTAACATGATTTCAAATTTAGGATTAAGAATTTTTCCTGATGATTTGAAAACTCCAATTAAAGTCAATCTTGGTCCAAGCTCAAAAACTAAAGGTGAAAGTTTTGAGAATTGTCCAGGCTATCCGATAAAAGATTCAAGCCATTCATCTCATTATGAATATGTGCCTTTAGGTTAATATATATGGTTTGTGACAAAGAAAACCTTGACCATTAATGTAACGGCCTCGAATTTTAATGAATTTAAAAAGTGCAAATTTGTTGTGATTAAATCCAACGGTAGATAATGGTCATCATAAGTGGGCCACTTGAAAAGAAAAGGGCCATCATCTATGAGAAGAGTTGAACAGAATTTGTCATATCTAATGAGTGCATTTGTGGTTTTATGTGAGAAGGGAAATCCCTTACCCTTTTAAAAGAAATCAAAGGGAATTTTCACATGAAAGCTTCTGTAGATTCTGATCTCTATAAAGTATCAGATGAATGAGAAAGGACACAAGCTCCAAGATCTTTGTTTTCCTCTGTTAAAATTCTCTTTTCTTTGGTTGGAGTAAGTGAAATCCATGTGTTAATTAATTATATATGTTAAAAGAATCTGCATTCATTCAGTCCCAATTAAACAGGGAAACTGTTTTTCCATGTAAGTTTCCTTTGTTTTAATTCATCATGTGCTTTTTTGTTAAGACCAATTTAATAATACAATTCAACTTACTCAAAATAATGTTTTCATTATAACTAAATGAATATTTTAGTAACCTATTAAGTTAATGTTTTGAATTTTTCACATGTTTCAATAAGGTCCCTATTAAGTGCAAATGATAAACATGCTAAGTAGGGTTGGCAATCTTTGACTTTGTTAGCATCAAATCTTCATTTGGAGAGGGAGAGAGAGAGAGAGAGAGAGAGATATTTTCTATAAATAATTATTATTATATATTATAGACGTAGGATTTGATTTCGAAATTGAGCTCTAATTTCGCAATTGATTACAAAATAGAAGCTCAATTTCGATTTCAATTTTAATTTAAGGAGAGATTTTAGGGATTTGGGAGAAATTTTCGATTTTAGTTATCTAAATATAGAGTCCAACACATCCATCTACATATTAGATATTTAGATAAAGATGGTTTCTCATATGATCTCAAAATATTCTTTTTAACCTATAAAGATGCACGTTGCATAGATCTATGGTCATAAATTATAAATTTATGGTTATAGATCTATGGTTAAATAATTAATTTTAAATTAATTATTTTTTAATATTATAAATTATATTGCCCACAATAACGCGAGCGTGTTTTGCTAGTGGATCATTTAAATGTCCCCAACAAATTACATACTTTCGGTGCAATTAATTATGCAACTGATAAAATGAATTGCTCTTTACTGAACAACATATTTTTTTGTAGTAGAGTTCATACCAAATGTTCAAAGTAAACTATTTTAAAACTAATTTTAATATCATGCACAGAAGGCATTTCCATTAGAATAGAGTTTCAAGTTTCTAGACATTCTCATTTTGATATATTCTGATGAGTCTTAATCCCAAACTTTTATTTGGTGTAGTGGGGGTAGCACTTGTTATGCTATCAATTAAGGAAATACTTGTCCTTCTGCCCTTCAATGTTTTACTAAACAACACATTCATCCAAATTATTAAGGGTAAACTATTTTTCAAAGTATGTTTAATGACATACACAAAATGCACCCTCATTAAAATAAGAGGATTTTACGGAAGAAAACCCTTAGTTGTTCCGTACATGAAAATAGACTACATAGTTTTTACTGCATAAAAAAGGCCCTCCCGCCAATTTTAATATCTTTTTTTAAAATCTTTTTTCATAAAAAAGGCCCTCCGAACGCAATTCTAATCGCGTTTATAGTGTCCACCCCAATTAGATCCGTGCTTCTGCGATGTCTAAAGCCTACAGAAATGACTGTGCTTAAATATTTGACCTTACTCAAATGCCAACAATTGGCATATCTGATTTAGTTTAACATAATTTCCCAATTACAATAAAAGCAACTATATAAAACTACTCGGTCTTTATATTCTAAAGAGCATTATATTATGCTCTTAAAATGAATTCGAAATTGTGAGAGAAAGTTTACTTTGAAGATGATTTTGAAGGTGCTGAGGATTTTGAAAAGAGCTTTTTGTATATACCCATAGGGTTTTTAGGATTTTTAAATAGGCCCCTGTGGTTTTAGTATTTGTAAATAGGCCCTATATTTTCATCTTAGTACCTCTTATATCTCCAAAATTATTGGAATGAGCAACCACCATGAAGTTTGTATTGAATTTTTATAAAAATGAGAAATTTGCCCTTATTTCCATTAAACGAAAATGAGTATGTCATTATTTATAAAAACATTATTATTTTCCAGTCATAATGCTTTCCCTATCTCAATAACTCTCTCACGCATATGAAATCTAATCATGTATTTTAAAACTTTCATCAATCTAACGGTGCGTCGTTCATGAATTTGATCAATTATAACCAATAATAAGTACAGGCATTGATTGTCATTATGATCGATTTGGATTTAATGAAATGAATCATGTATTCATAAAAATGAATTTATGCAGGGTTATTTTACATTAAATGTACTGTAGTAACCATTAATGTTATAAGCTTACCGGAAAATAAGTCTAACATTTTGAATTTATGCATGCATATAGGTATAAAGAGATGGGCAAAAGTGTCATTTCACTCTAAAATCTTATTGTGGTTGAAAGGCAGCGAATTTTGGAGATATGGCAGGTATTAAAATAAAAAGAAGGGGTCTATTTGCAAATACTAAACCCATAGGGGCATATTTACAAATCCTACAAACCTTAGGGGGTATATGTAAAAAAACTCTTGAAAATATGGATATTGGTTTTAAGTTGGAGACATTACATAAGTTTCAATCAGATTGCGCACAACCTCATTTATTAAGAGAACATGCACACGACCTCATATATTAAAATTATAACAATTAGACTCTTGACAGTAAGACCCACCTGACTTGCTCTCGTTTTAGGGGCAAGTTTGGTAGTGACTTTTTTGGGTTCATGAAAAGTATAGATTTATATATTCGGGCTCGAGTCAAGTTTGATGTGGGTTGGAGTTTTAGCTGCCCCACCTTACCTTATTTATAATTGATTTAGATATTTTTCTAATGAGTTTAAGTCAAGATCTTTTGTGGCGTAAAGAATACAATACATCTCAAAAAATTAAAAGAAGTGTGAGGTTATGAGTCCAAATCCTCGTACATACATTTAGATGTATATGAATTAATTTTTTTATTGTATATTTAAAAATAAAAATACAGTATTAGACCAATTCAAATCCATCATGACTCATGGGACAAGTTTGCATCCAGTGAGGTCCTACACATGATGGAGGGATCCAAAAACAAGATCTAAATGTGAATGCTAAACAAGAACCATTGCAAACCCAGCTGTGAGCTGGTTGGATGTGACATTCCATACTTCATATGTTTAACATAATAAACTTGCAATTATGTGTAAAACACATACATATGATACATATGACATGAACCTTCTTCTTATCCCCAAACAAATATCAACAGCATAATTATATCATATCCATCACTGATGAGACAAACTAACAAATATGTCAATAATTCAATTCTCAAACATAGGGCAATGGCACCCCAAAAGGCCTTAAGGCTAAAGAAGCCCCTTCTCCTTTGTCCAAGAAGGATTTGGTCTCTAGAGTAGGAGACTCTCCATACTCCAAGATTTGATGTTCCAAACCCAAGTCCAATAGAAACCCATACTCATCTCCACCTCTAGTATTCATCCCAGTCATGGGTGCATCATCCATTTTCTGGGGGAACTTAAGAAAGTTGTGCAACAGAGCCAGATTTAGCATTGTGCTTGGAGGGTTGTTGGCTTCTTGGAGGATATTAGAGAATGAGAACATTTGCTTATTGGATGCCATTGTTTGGTGAGTGGGAGGAGGAGATGAATCCGCTTGTATAGAAGAGGAACCAATTTTTTCTTGTTCAACTTCAAGCCCAGATTTAGCAGGGAGGTCTTTGTTTCTTCTGTGAAAAACTCTACATAGCACCCAATCCTCCTATTAATGAGTACAACAATATTAGCAAGATATAAAGGCTGATGAAATAAAGACAGGTAGACTAGGAAGAAAATAGGATAGTGATATTAATACCCCAAAATGACAAAAGCACTTTAACAAGCTCTCTCTCTCTCTCTCAAACACAAACAAAAATGCACACGTGTGATATTATGCATGCCAGCATGACTCACTGTTGTCTAATTGATTACCAACTACATTAGTAGCCCATTTGGATGTAGAGAGTAAAAAAGTAAAGCAAGTGTAGAAAACTTCTATATATATTATAGGGACCATTTGTTTGACAGAGAGAAAAATTATTTTGATTTTTCTTGCAGTACTTTTTGTTGTTTGTGACATTTTCATTGCAAAAAGGAAAGAAAAATAAATTTGATTTTCTTTAATAGAAAGGATTTTGATTTTCTGTGGGAGAGGCCTTTTTTTATTAGGAGCAAACCCACACCTTACGCCACTCACCCAACTCGCAGCTCTCCCACGAAAACCAAAAATCTTTAGAGCATGGAATCCTTTCGGTGCACAAACAAATCCATTGGGACAATTTTCTCCAGCTTCATTTTCTCTGCCTTCTTCAGATTCATATGGACCTGACTCCTGAGAGCCTGCTTGATTACATGCACTTTTTATTGAAACTTCTCTCTTTCAGAATTCCAACCCCAAAATTCATTGAAAGATGGGGGAGAATATAAATTTTTGATAGTGTGGAAGTGCCATTTCAGCCCCAAAAAAATTAAGAATTCCATATTGGGTGTAGAAGCATATGGAGAATTTGGAGAATATAACAACTAAAAATACTGAAATCCTCCCAACATGAATTTCTCAAATTCCAGAAACTTCTCCCAACCAAACATGCCCTTTGCTTCTAGAGCATGGAATTCCATGAAAAACATCTACAGCTGAATGAGAAAAGTAAGCATATATACCTTAGGAGGCATATGTAGGCTCTCTAGCCGAAATTCATGCATGACCCAACCAGTCTTCTTCCCATTAGGAGCTCTTTCAAGATAGAAAACTAGTGTCTTTCTCATCCCAACAATCTTGTGTGTAGTAGGATCAAACACTGGGCGATCTTTTCCAGTTGCTTTCCAGTAGCCAGACTTAGTCATTCGATTCGCACGCACACCAGTGGCATATTTGTGGTCTCGAAAGCTGAAGAAGTACCACTCATTGGCACCTAGCATAGCCTCATCTAAGCCACAATTCAAAGGTAATACTCAATTCAAAATCAATTGAAACCATATAAGCATCAATGACAAAATTTCAACAATATTCAAACTATCATAATAACTCTAGTTTGATCAACCCACATGTGCAAGAAGTCACCTTTTTAATGCAGAAGATGATATAGAGAGGATGCAATGGAACACTCACCTGGTAGTTGCCATGGCTCACAAGTATGCAAGTCAATCTCAACCATGGTCTCTAATGGTTGCAACTCATTGGCAATCCTTTTGTAGAGATAGTGGCAGACCAACTCCTCATCTCTTGGGTAGAACCTAAAGCCTGGGGGCAGTGTGGCCTCTACATCTCTCAAGCCCATGTGTGTTTGGAGTGGTTGGAAAAAAGAGAATGAAGAACTCAGATTCAAAGAATGTAGTGGCTGAGAGAGATTGTTGGATGATAGGCAAAAGCAAATAGACCTGCAAGAAAAACTTTAAAACACTTGTCCCAGCTTGGAACTTTGGAATATTTATATAGATAGAAGAGTTCCTTGAGTTTGATGGGAACACTTTTATTGGTTCCCACTATTATTTCTGGTTTACAGGTAAGAATCCCTGGCAAGAAGTCAGGGTCTGTGCTTATGTAATATTGTATGGTGAGATGCCTTGAGAAAAACCACAGGCACAAGATTTCTATTCTGCTAATGTAATCTAATGCTGAGACTAAATAACATGTGGCCTAGAAGAGTTTAGAATGGAAATCTACATTTAGACCTTTCCACACCCTATTGATGGGCTTTGGGCCAGTCTGCCTGAAGAAATCCAATGCTGACAAGTTGAGAATTATTTGCTGATTGGGTTGGTATGGTTCATTGATCCTCGTTTAGAGATGATGACTTTGTTGACTAATGACTCAGGAAGCCACTCAACCGAGCCAGTAGGGGCGAAAACGGGTTAGGGTGGATTCGGTTAGGTCCAAATTACAAGGGGACCATACCCAGACCCAGACCCAAACCCAACTTGGGTCCAAGGTACGGGACCCAATGCGATTACTCAAACTTAAATCAAAGACCTAAACCAAAACCTGAATAAAGGGCACAGACCCAAACTTGAATCAAGACCATCAAGACATTTGACAAACAACATTTTTCATAGCATTCAATGTGTTCATTTCACAAACAATACAAAATCAGAGCAATATATCCTTTTATAGTTTTATTCGGTGCATGTAGATAGGAGGGTTTGCATGTACTCCTAGGAATTAGTTCTCGACTATCCAAAATCGAGTGTCCTTCGGGTTCTTGACCAAAAGGCTCTTAAGCTAGGCCGGACAGGAGACAATATATATGCTCACCGGCCGGTTAACTACTTGCACCACAAAATTGAGGACTTTGGTTTGAATCCTGCCATTAGTTCATTATGTAACATCCTCCAACGAGTTACTCATTGCTGAGTCAAGATACCGAGTTTCCGAGTTGGTGTGTGAAATGGCCCCATTGGTGGGTGTGAACTTGTGGAATATGTAGCAAATCAAGACAATCCTAATTGAGAAAAACAGAAACAAAAACCCTGCAATTATTGTACTATAAGATTCTGAATTGCTATGGTTCCTCTTTGTAACTGATAGTGTTAGGTGGTCTGTTAGTAGAAAGAGTCACGTTTCCTTCTCTTTCTATTTCTTTCCTAGTAATCATTTTTATACGTTTCCAATTGTTTCAGGTTTCATCCATTTCAAAACAATCATCAGCTCCAAACCAGTCACCATACATTTTTCTGACACAATACCTAGCAATATAACTTATATTCCACTCTATTCAATGGTATCCAAATATAGAAAGTATCCAAAGGACCCAAATTGAAAAAGACTGAGGGTAGGTCTATGGTTTAACCCATTTCTAATTAGGGTTTTGGACAGAGTCTGTTGTGTGAACCCAAATAAAATTAGGGTTTCTGTTTGGATCCATTGGTTTTATTAGCTGAAAAATCCGTGTACTAGTAGTATAGAGCTAGGTTTATTAAGGTGTTGTTTGGAAACTCTAACGTAATTAGTAATAGCTAATTAAATTAACGTCTAAAATAATTTGATAAAATTATAAGAAAAACCTCTTATACCATGAGGTAATTGGGGCGCACCTTTTAAATTTTATAATATAGAACCCGCTATTTCTGTCATTTTGAAAATTTTATTCAGTTGTTTTCATCCAAAATACGTGAATTTTGCATTGTCTACCTCCATCCACGTTAGTTAAAAAAGCTCTAAAAAAAGGCAGCCCCTTGCCCTTTACTCTTTTTTTTTTTTGAAAGGCAAAAGCTCTAATTTGTAAATAAGCTCTACAATTTAAAAATATATATAAATAGAAATTTACCAAATGCTATAATAATAAATAAGTTCTAAATCACAAAATAAATGCCCCCGGAGTATAACGAGTAAATTAATCAAGTAGTTAGCTTTTCATTCGGCAATGGGTGTAAGTCTTTTATTTGAGGGCCAGCTTAATTGGTTGATACCGCATTTCGCACCCTAGTTTCCCAGGATCAACCCTTTGCTTCGGTCTCGCTGAGTAGGCTTTCTTCATGCGGTGAGCAGGCTTCCTTCTAAATGATCAGGCTCTTCTTGGCTAGGTGCTCTCAGTAGTTGTTGTAGTAGTAGTAATAATAATAATAATAATAATAATAATAAATTATAAAGTTGTGATGGGTAGGTGTGAACTGGGGTGAGTATAGATGTATACATTTAACATGACCGATAGCCATCCTATCTACATCGTGGAGTACCTACAAAATAAATTATCATAATCATCTTAGTCTTATTTTCAGCAATCAGGATACATGATACGCTGGTAAGCCTAAATTGCATTGGCTCTATTTTTATGCCCCGAGCATATAGCACGGATACTGAATTTTCCCTCACATTAGTAAATGTGTTGGGTCATGACCTATATATTTTAAAAGGCCTAAATTAGCCGAACATATATGCTTTGCTGTGCATAAACTAGGGATGTAACTAGGTGCCCGATTCTCGATTCTCCGATTACTTGGAAGTTGTGATCCGTTAAAAATCAGGCCGAAGTCTTTATTTAGGCCTCGATAAGTAAATGGGTCTGAGTCCAATTCCACTTTGGTATGGACCAAAGACCCGACATATTACTTCAATTTTAGAAAATATCTCCTAATGACCATGTTTTTTTAATATCATTTTCTACCTAAACCCGAACCCAGTCCATATATGGTTCCGGTTCCGGAGCCAAGAAACCGGTTCCGTAGCGGGTTCGGGTCCGGGTCCAGTTCCACCTTCTCCTTAATGGTTCCGGTTCCGGGTCCACCATGACCCGGACCGAAACCGACCCATTTACAACCCTAGCATAAACTTTGCAAATGCTCTAGTTGTTGTGGGCTAGGTCAGGTCCATTCCCTGGAGACCTAATAAATAAATGGGCTAGGTCAGACTAACTCGGACCCAATCCAACAAGGCCCGTTAACATCCCTTTCCCTCAAAACAAACGTTCTCGCGACTTCTCCAGAAACCCCTCCTCCCGAGAGGTCGAGAACTGGATTCTTTCGCTTTTCCTTTCCGTATGCGAAGAAAACCCTAGATTCGTCGTCTTCGTCTTCTTCTTCTTGAGCTACAAATCGCAAACCCTAAAATCCTCAAATCTCTTCATTACCTTCTTCCAATCTGCAATTCGAAACGCTGTTTCTGCTAGGGTTTTGAAATCGAATCGATCGATGTCGACGGAATCCGGTTCGACTTCGTCGCAATTCACGTACACGAACCAATCCTACTTCCCTCTCCCTTTCCATCTCCAGAAATCCGATCCCGCGATCCAGCAACCGACCGCTCAGGGGCAGTACATGATGCCGCAGCAGTATCCTAAACCCTATATTCCGACTCCGCAAATCCCTCCGCCGGCGAAAATCCCGACGGCGCCGGTCTTCTCTCCCGTCTATCCGGCTCCTGCGCCGGTCGCGGGTGTGTATTCGCTGCCGCAGTATCAGCAGGTGAGTTCTGGCCCGATCGATTCCTGTTTGTTGAATTTGTGTGAAATGTATTGCATTTTTTATTGTGCTTTGTTTTGTTAATCATGATATTGATGTGATGAAATGTCTGCGCTTTGTTCTGTGAAAATTGTATATGCTTCATTAGCTTTATGTCTGATTGTTTGATACAAAGATCAGGATAGGATGTGAGTCGTGAGAGCTCCTTTTCATTGAACAAGATTAGGTCTTGTATAAACATTTCTAGGCATCTGATCGAAGGCGCTGAAATGATTGCTTGCTTTTACAGGCTAGAAATGTCTAATAAGTCTGTTTTTGGGTTGGAGTATAATTCATTGCCTTGCTATGCCTTCTGTTGGCCTGTTGACCTCTCAATAATGTGAGGTCCTGTAATGTATGACTCTCCGTCTGGTGAAAGTGCGGTCTTTGCACCCATCTCGCATGATTCATTTTATTTTATTTTTTTGTGTACGTTTGCATGCACTGCCTCATGGTATTGTTGGACAAGCTTAATGTTGTGACATGTTGCTAGTAAGAATGCTGTAATAGTTTCATGTTAGGGATGCCCAAATGCACAGGCAGAAATGTAGTGGGATTTGGTGTGAATAGAGATGGGAGTTTTTGCAATAGTCAACCTTCTGACTCAATTTGCCTAAGTTATTAGGATATGTTTCTATGGTGAGATTATTTATATATATATATATATATATATTTCCTGATTTGAATATTCAAAAAGAAAGAAAGGAAAAAGGCATCGAGCAAGTTTAGGAATTATGGTGAAATGTAATTTGCATTGTAGGCTGTCATTGTCATTTGCCTCAACTACAAGTTTGAGGGTTAAAGGCACAGTATATATGGCATTTGCTCCCATGCATACATCTTGTATAGAGCAATCCATACGAGGCAGCATGCTAGGCCCCACCTATCACCAATCTGATCTGACCACAAAACAGGGACGCCCCTTGATAGTCACCGATTCCTGGGTTTTGCGCTCATCAAAATGGACTGGACGGTTGAATCGGGGGACAATTATATATATATATATACTAGCATGAAATCCCGTGCGATGCACAGGTTAAATACCATGCAAAGTAAATATTTATTATTAAATCCAAATTAATTATCAACTTATAAAAGGGATAATGTTTGTGGAATTTCTGTAGCTAATTAGAAGATTCATTTCTAGCCTAAGCTATCAGCCCAAGGGGCATTCCCTGGGGTCCTCCATCCACTGCCTGCTCTGCCTGCGTATTTTATATGCCTATATACTCTAGTTCCATTGTCCTCACTCCTCCACATTGCCCAAGTATGCCTCCACCTCGTCCTCCACCCAAATACACCCGGGGCAGTACCCTAGCAGTGTCAGGGTCAATCCTGGGCATTACAGGTGGGAAGCCATAGCTCTTACCACTGAGGAATCCCTCGTTTCTGCCACAAAGGCAAGGTTTTCAAAAATTTAAAATATTGTTGGGACTTTTTTTTTTTTTCTTAAATGCAGAAAGGAGCATGGATTTGGATACTTGAATGTGCTTATTACTAATTATGGGTTAGGGTTTGACACAGCCAAAGGAATTGGTTTCCAATTGTTGTGAACCCGAGTACCCAAATCCTCAAACAAATAGTGATGACACACAATTAGAAAGAGGAAAGTGGCAATTTTACTTACCAATAGTGTTGTCAAAACCAGACGTAGCCTTTAGTAATCTCAAACTAAGGAGAAGGAACTGCAAAAGTGCTAAGAACAACAACCTTGATTGAGAAAAAGATGAATAATAACATACTTAGAATTGAATGTCCCTTACATGATCATCATTGAAGCCTTGTCCCAATGATGTTGGGGTCGGCTACATGAATTTTGTTTCCTTAGCTGCTCTGTCGAATCATATGCATCAATCCAATTATATTTTTCCTATTATAAAACCATTGATATGCATTCTATTCATGTTCAAACTTCAAATGCTCTTTCGGCAGCCCTTGCAGCCAAACTTAGTCATATATGTAACAATCATTTTTCAACTTGGAAGAAAATTTTGAGTCTCACGTACCTATTTAGTTGCTTTTATACTTGCTGAAATTAGAGACCGCAAGCAAGACCAAATATTTGAGATTCAGAGAGGGCCCTGAAAATTAGAAAGGGAGAGAAAGAAACGAGAGAGAGAGAGAGAGAGAGAGAGAGAGAGAGAGAGAGAGAGAGAGAGAGAGAGAGAGAGATGAGGTTAAGAAAGGAGAGACACATAAAGAGGAGGTTAGATGAAGAGAAAGGAGAGGCACATCCCTTCAATGAGTCATTTCAAGATGTGGTAGTTTTTTTTTTTTTTAATTCAAAATTGAGATGTATTAATTGGGTCCCATTTCCATCTGCTGATGTGGCTAATTGTGGAGGGATTTAAACTAAAAAAACTCAAAATTGTGTCCCAACTGCACCAACTGTTTTACACCTTTCAAGAGAATGGCAATTTCATTAATTTAGAAATGTTCTAACGAAGGAAGTTAGTACCTTGTAAAAAAATCTTAATATAATGAACTTTCATGCTATAGATAGGAGAGAGGTATCCATATTCCATATCCATGTCACGGATTTCCAAAGACACAGGCGTATCCCTGATCCTCATATCTATGTACATTTCTGGGGATCATAGGCAGTCTCTCCTAGTTTTTTCCTTTTTTTTTTTTTTTTTTAACGCTTCTTTTCTCTTTTCACTTGTCTCGTACTTTTTGTGTTAGTGCAAAACTTGCAACATCAACGTGAATAGGGAGGTGACCTACGTTGAAGTTCTTGTGAATCAGTCTTTTTTCTCTCTTTTCTTTCCTTTTCTCCCTTATGCCCTCCATTGCCTTGTTGAAGAGGTTTCCTTTTATTTTTATTTAAATGCCTTGTTGCTTGTGGTTAACTCGAATAAAGATATATTACTTTTCAAAAAAAAAAAAAGAAAAAAAGAATAAGAACTAATTAATGAGTTTGATTGTGTGCTTTACTGATAGTGTGAAGTTATGATCTGAGATGGGTAATGATTCCGTAGTTTTGAAAAGTTGATGTGCATCACGGACGTAATTTTTTTTTTTTTTTTTTAATATTGTCCTTTTTTGTTTTTCCTTTTCACCCTTTTGAGCCCTCCATTAAATGATGAAGAGGTTCCTTCTCTCTTTTTAAATGCTATGTATTTGTGGTTTCTCATTTTTACTATGGATAAAGATGTATCACTTCTCAAAGGCTAGGAAAAAAAATTGTTAATGAGTTTGCTGGTGCTTTGCAGATAGTGTAAAGCTATTATCTGGAATTGGAAGTGATATTTGGCTGTGAATATTGATGGGTATCATTGATGCCATTTTTTAAATTATTATAAGGCCATGTTTGGGTAATGCTGGAATTGCCCGTTGTCTAGATTTTCGTTTCCATGGCTCGATGAAAAAGCGGTTTTGAGCGCTTCCCCCTCCCCTCCCCTCCCCACCACCCACCCAATAGGAAATGGTTTTCCTTGGATTGTTGGAAAACCAATTCAAATTTTTTTTCGTATTTCCTCATGGAAAAGCATAGCACCAAATTGTGGAAAAGCGACACCCGAAAAAATTGGAGCCTTTCTTGTGGCGCCAGCCGCCGAGGAGTCCTTTTCGTTATACAAATGTATTCTGGCTTGTGGCTTGTACTCCTTAATATTGCAAATGAGGGTGAAAAACCTTTTTTTGTTTTTTTAGTATCCATGCGTTATATCACCATTTTACCTGGTTATGTTGTTGCATGTGGAAAGGAAAATGATATTATGTTCATATGGAAAAAGTTTAAGATTGAAAATTACTCCATGTTTCTTTAAAAAAAAGAAAAACCTCCATATTTCATGAAATGCAGTGTTTAAACAAACATCCAAAATTTCTCGGTTTGCATGCTTCTCTTTTCTGGTAATGAAGCTTTGAAGCTTAACTTAGGGCACGTTTGTATAGAGGTGCTTTCCGTGTAAAGCGGAAATTGCCACGACAGCAAAATCTATGGAAATGAATGCCACAGAATCTGTGTTTGGTGCATAATTATTTTCTTTGTTGAAATGGTGATTTTCATGTTTGGTGTACTTGTGGATTCCTCACCTATGCTGCCCAATTAACATAGCAGAGAAAAATTATCAACAATTGCAGAAAAATCAAATTCAACGTAACAATCAATAAATTAATAGAATCCATATAAATCCAACAAGAGCACAACAATCAAATCCCGCATAACAACAAGAACAGCAGAACACAGAAAAATTAGCAGAAAAATACAATTCAACATGATCCACAACAAGAACACAACATGCCTAAGAATGAACACATGCAAGAATTTGATTTTTCTGCAAAGAAAGAGACATTACTGTATTAGGGCTCTGCCCTCTCTTTCTGCATTCCTGTTTTCCGGTTTTCCTGTCTTAGCTTGTCGGTACTTATCTCTTGTACTGCCTGCTTTCATTAATAAAAGTAGCCATTCAAAAAAGAAAAAGAAAAAAGAAAAGACATTACAATCCAACAGGAACAATGGAGATGGATACCTTGATCAATGCTAGTGACTACGCCTAGGAACGATGTTGAGTGGTTGCTGGCTCGCTCTCTCTCTCTCTCTCTCTCTCTCTCTCTAGGAACGTTGTTGAGTGGTTGCTGGCTCTCTCTCTCTCTCTCTCTCTCTCTCTCTCTCTCGAGAGAGAGAGAGAGAGAGAGAGATTCTTAATCTTTTCTCGTACAATTCCCCAACAATATCTTAAGTGCATCACACATAATGTCATTATGGTCAATACTTTTCTTGTTTAATTCCCCAATAATATCTTAAGTGCATCACACAGATAATGTCATTATGGTTAATAATACATTACATTGCTTCTTTAAAAAAAAAAAATTACTGATACACTTTCATGGATTTCTCTGTAGATGATTATCGCTTATTTTGTGGAGACCTCGGGAATGAAGTGAATGATGAGGTTCTTTCAAAAGCTTTTTCAAGATTTCCTACTTTCAACATGGCAAAAGTGAGTTTCTGTTTATTTCTCACACTTTTTCATTTTCATATCTTTCAGTGTAGTGAAGCTTTAGCGTATTGTTTTGTAAATGCTTATAGATACTATTTTGAATGCCTGTTTAAATCCTTTGGAGCCCTATTACTTCATTATTTGTAACTTACGGGATAAAAGGAACTTTGTATTTTTACTAAAGCCTCTACACATCCAATATGTCTCTCTTGTACCGTCTAGCTATTCATACAAATAAATAAATATATCCTATATATGATAACTAAATATTGAACTTGTATACTCACTCTGAGATGACAAATGGAGGGGCTACTGGTGTATTCCAATCATTGGGGACGTGGGTGTGGGTGTGGGTGTGGATGGGTGTGTGATGCAGGCCAGACAATAGGTCGGCCAACCCATTGGCCCAGTCCATAGACTTAACGGGACATCCATTTATTTAGGACTATTATTAAGTTGTTTGATTTGATTAGGATTAATATTAGTTAGTTTCCTATTTTGTTTTAGGCATTATTCATATATTAGGAAATATTGTTGCTTAGGGATCAAGCCAGCTCATGTTGAGAGTCAGATAAGTTTGTTAATTTGATTATTGACAATGATAGTGCAATAAATCGTATCGCACAAGAGGTTATTAACAAGCTTAATTTGCTAACTGAGAAGCTTCCTAAGCCCATGTCATCACCGTGACTCATAGCTGTTTGGCATCATTCAAGATTGGCAATTATGAGGACAAAATTTGGTGTGATGTGATCCATATGAATATTGCTCATAGTAATTCTGGGAGTCCATGGCTTTTTGATTGACAAGTGTACAATGATAAAGAGGTGAATACGTCTACACTTTTATGGAATGGGAAAAGGATAAGACTCATTCCAATGAATTCATCGGTACCGTATTCGTCTACATCATCACCTTCAACCGAAGAGCCACATCAAGAGCAAGAAGTTGAAAGAGAACTCATGATTGCACCAAAAGCGAAGACAGAAGGCATCAAGGATGACATCGAAGAACAAGTTCATGGCACAACTGATTTCATGGGTAAAAACAATATTGATCAAGGCAATGCCAATCAAGAGCTGCAAAGGACTGAGGAAGAACAAGGAGAAGCAAAGATTGAAGACTCTAACCAGGCTAGCAAAAAGATTGAACTTTCGGAGGAAATCAACTCAATTGTCATGCCAGTTCTAGAAAATTCAATTGGGTCATCAAATATCAAATCAATTGTTCCAGAGGTTTCACTAGAAGATCAAGTTGTTGAAGTACCTCACATTGACTTCATCTCTAGGGATCAGCAATGGAAGCTTGAAGATTGCACTCAGATATGACAGATTTTACACTTGAAATTTCGTCCAGTACAGAAGTCGGGTACCAGATTCGAAAAAAGCCCCAATTCAGTCAAGTCGGACCGGCATGAGACTAGCAGCACCCAGCATGAGGCTGGTACAGACTACTGTGGAGCTAGAACGGACTAGTACGAGATTGGTCTAAATTGAATCACACAAGCTTTTACCAAAAGGGCGAGTGAAATGTCAGGGAGGTGATAATAATTAAACGAAAAGGGTTTAGGAGGGAGGTTGCAAGGTTTGAAATTTCATCCGGCATAGATAAAGTTGGGTACCAGATCCCCAAAGAGCCCCAACTCAGTCAAGTTGGACCGGCACGAGACTAGCAACACCCAGCATGAGGTTGGTACAGAATAGGTTGGGGCTACAACGGACTAGTATGAGGTTGGTCTAAATTGAATCACACAAGTTTTTACCAAAGGGGTGAGTGAAATGTTAGGGAGGTGATAGTAATTAAAAGAAAAAGGTTTAGTTAGGGCCCGTTTGGATGTTGACAGAACACAATATTTACAGATTTAAATATTAAAAGAATAAAATAGTATAGAATAGAATAGTATAATATTAGAATATTGGAATATTTTTGTTGTTTGGAAATTTTTGAAGAATATCACAGATTTTAAATTGAGTTGTTTGGAAGGTACTATGATTTTAATAGATATTAAAAAAATCCAAAATAATAACAAGTTAATGTTATTGATCGTAGTAAAGGTCATTATTAGAATAATTTATTAAATACTTAATTTATATGTAATTTACCATGTGTGGATGAAAAACTAGTGTGGTAAAGAAAAGTCCTGCTGCCAAGTTTTTACCATAAGCTACTTTTCTTTATTACAGTAAAATTAATACAAACGACAACTACGTTACACCTCCCTCTTTCTCCTACTTTACTTCACCAAATACTTCATTTTACCTTACTTTACCTCATCTTTTACCATTATGTGACATCAACATTTATTTTACTTTACCACACACATAAACAAACATGGCTTGCCCTAGATGTGACATATAATCCCTTCACCATGTTTAAATAAAAAAATAGTGGTAAAGTAAAGTCTTGCTGCCATTTTTTTACCATAAACTTTATCATAAGTCACTTTTTCTTTACCATATAAACTACGGTAAAGTGTGATAAAATAAAGTAAAAAGAAAAAGAAATTACTTTATCACTCTCTCCCACTTTACTTCACCATATACTTTATCTCACATTTACTTTACCTGATCTTTACCGTGATGTGATATTTACCTTTACTTTACTTTACCATACATATAAACAAGTACATCACGATGGATTTGGTGAAGTTCTTTACTTTACAACTTGTATAACTCATTTCGAAAGATTTTTATATTATAGAAAGTTTTCTATAGGGGAGAGCTGTAGGGAAAAAAATTGAGCTTTTTGAAAGAAAAGGATATTTTCTTCACATTTTTCTTGGGTTACCAAACGCACAAGATTTTCTTCTTTGGAAAATGAAAATTATATTTTATAAAATATTACTTTGTTGTATTTTCTTGTGCATCCAAGCAGACCTCCAAATTCCTGGGATTAAAACATTTTGGAGGATGTTCTTTGTTTGTTAGACGTGGATGGTTGTGACTTGTGATTGAACTTTGAGATGTTGATTTTTAAAGATGTTGACTTTATCTTTGGGTGCTTGTGGCCTACTCTTCTTGTACAAGCCTCTTTTCTAAAAATAAAAAAGAATTACTGAAATCAATTGAGTGATTGACATCAACAGGATGCCAAAGCTACGTAAGCATGGATTGCCATTTCTAATACCACATGTTTCTTGGCCTTCCTGAGTATAAATTCTTTATACAATGACTCTCTCTCTCTAGAATGGTCGAATGAGAAACCAGGTCTTCAGCTGAGCCATTTTTAATGTTGAACGCTGGATTATGACCTTCCCCCATGATTTGGTATGTGCTTCTATAGATGCTGATTGGAGTGAAACCTACAGTTGAACTGAAACAGTGTAGGTGACTCGATGTAACCATATCGGTTGCTATGGTTCAATTGAACAGTAAATGACATTTTGAACGGTGTGATTACCAGGCCTCCTTGATGATACACGGGTTCCATCAATCATTGGGAGGATCGATCCAGCTGTTGACTTGATGATACATGGGGTCTAAATTGGAGGTTCATTACAATACGCGGTACTACTCATGGTGAAACTGGGCACGCTGCCATTTCTCTAATTGCTTTATAAAAATAACATTTTCTTAAATTTAAAAAGCCCACCAAATTCATTAAATTTTAACTGATGTAATTAGTCATACCCTACACTGTTCTATGGCGTCAGGCTTGCTAAGCTTCCGTACAATCTCTCATTTTCTCTCATAGTTATAGACTATGAGCTTTTCTTCATTTGTTTCATGCCTGTTTAACACCAACGAGGTTAAACATTTGTATTGCTATTGAATGTCCAGAAGTACATTTCAGTTGCAGGATGCATGCTTTTACGTTTTTTTACACCCCAAGTAGGGGTAGGAGAGAGGGAAGTTGAAAATTTTTGTAGGGGCTAAGCCATCTGATGAGGTGATCCCCACTAAGGATAATATTGTCTGACCCCACCCTGTGATGCTAAGCTTGGTGGAAGGGTGGCCATGGTCTATCAATGATTTTTTTGCACTTCAAACTTTAAAGTAAACTCTTGGAAATTATCTGGAAAAGCTTTATGGAACCTTGAAGTACCAAATCATGAAGGGTCTCCAATTAAAGAAGGAATTTCAAAGGCTCTTAATATCTGGTTTAATTAGAATTTTGAAGGCAATTATGGACGTTGGTGGAAGGAAAAGCAAAATGAAGGAGAAAATGCTACTTGGTTTCAAATTGATGGCACCTCATGTAATCTGGGACCTTAAAAAATTCACACCGCTACACTGCTACTATCGCCGCAAGCGCTACGTATCGCCCGTTACATAGTGTTTTGGTCACTGGCCGCTACGTCTACCGCAACCGCTATTTTGATCCTTGACTGGGAGTCTGGGACCATCCGGCAAGGTTGGAGTGTTAAAAATAAAATAAAATAAAATTGAAAACCATGTCATTTTAGCATTGCCTTTTGCTTTGCTGGTTTGGTGATAGGTGAAGGCACTAAGAGAGGGGTTTCTTGGATGTTGACCAAGCATTATGAGCTCTGGAGATGCTCTTCCATTTATTATGAAAAACAGGATTTAGTGACTAGATATCAAACATTCTGCATGCTCAAGTTTGGAATATGGTTGGTACTAAGTATTAGATAAGACATGCTACACTTTAATCGAATGGGAAAGGTGTACAACTTGTGAATTGTAGTTTTCTCATTTGAATTACACCTTATTTCATCCAAAAACAACTTGGGGAACTTTTAATAGCGGATGTAAGACTTGCTACACTTTAGTACACATGGTTTTTTCCCTTGATCTTGTTTAACATCTTCTGATTTATCTTTGGTGATTCGTATTCTGATTAAAATATCTGAAAAAACCCAGTGTGGAATTGCTCCCTTTATTCCACTGCTTTATACTGCTTATGTTGATATATTTCTTTCCATTTATATGTACAACGGTTGGGTACCTTTCTTCTATGTTTGAAATCAAGTATAGTAGTGCTTACATTTTAATCTCGTGCTCAGGTGGTCAGAGATAAGAGGACTGGAAAAACAAGGGGGTATGGATTTGTTAGTTTTGCCAACCCGTCAGACCTTGCAGCTGCACTGAAAGAAATGAATGGTGTGTAGTCTTTCAAACTTTCTATCTTAAACATCCGTCTTTCTTTCTTCTTCATTTAAAAAAAAAAAAAACTGGTCACCTCTTTTTTTTTTTTTTTTTTCTGTTTCCTTTTGTTTTTTCTTCTTGATTGGTAACCAGCCAACTCTTTGATCAAGTTCAAATTTCTCTCTGATCTTTTCCACTTCAGTGCCTCTCTTTTCTGTAAACCATCTATTCTGACTTCTAGGGCTTGATTGGCAGAAGGATAAGTGTGGATGGGAATAATGTCCTTTGTTGAGAAATTCTGCTGAATCCCTGAAAATTCAGATGGATACCTGAAAATTAAGCTGAAACCTCAGACTATAAAACTTCTTTCAGCAGGAGTTTATGTAGCTCAAAAATAAATTGCAAATTAGTTCTTCTCTTTGAATCACATTATAACAATTTTATTTCCAGGAAAAAATGGGATTAAATTTGAGGGAAATCCAAAGTTCCCTTTTTCTTTCCAATCAAAGAGGCCCCTAAAATGTAATGAAATTATAGGAACTCAGCTGCAGTTTAGAAAGTCTAAAAATAGGGTCTATCTGACTTAATACTGATTTAAACGGATGTTTTAGTCTGCTTTATACTGTTTGAGAAAGTCTATTTCCCTCTATGATTGAATCCGCATTAAGACTATTTTCCTCATTTTTTCAAAAGTTACAAAAGGTAAAAGAATCCAATCAGACACCAATTTCTAAAGGAATCAGACAACTTTTTATTTTATTTATTTTTTACTTTTACTATCTGACAAGTTTGTTTTTACTATTATTATATGACAAATTTGCCCATATATCTTTTACTATGACAGGTTTTCTTTTTCAATCAAATCAGACGTACTACATGCCATACCTAACAGTCAAATCAGCTCTATTTCAAACAGATCAAAGTTTGAAACAGGCCCGCCTTCTTTCTTTAATGAAACCTCTTCTCCACTTAGTGCCCAACAGACTACTTTATTTCAATTTCTATTGTCATCCTGAAAATGCATTCCACCATAACACTAATGTTTTTTTAATGGTTTCATCATCTTCTCTATTAGTGTTGATGTTGTCAATAATATTACAAAAGTTGAGGCATGTAGATGATTTTTTAAGAAGCAAGGTCATATCTTCCAAAAATATATATATATATATATCTTTCAAAAAAAATAAATATATCTTCCAAGAAAAAGATCATATCCTAGACGAACAACACGAGTGTAAGCCACTCAACATGCCTCTCAAATTTACTTTGGTTATTTTTCCCATTTGAAAGCGAGGAGAAAAGGAAAATTAGATAAAATGAATTATTCATAGGTAATCATGAAAAAGCTGTATTCAAGCACAAACCATCAGTATATTTTTACATTTCCTGGATGACTCCGAACTTAAAATCAGGTTCCTGTTTGAAAAAGTCCACACACTGTTATTAAAAAAAAAGAAAAAGAAATCCACACACTAGTCACAGCTTCCATACCCCAATGAGCATTGGTCAACCTCTCTGTCTTAATGGCTGAATAGAATTGTGTTATTGTTGCTTCTGAAAATTTTGAAAAATGGAGTAACTTGTTTTCTGTTTTACTGTCAATTTGTCAGCTCCCATTCATCTGATTAAGCGGTTGCTGCATAGAAAATATTATGTTGGGCCAGTAGTGTTTATGTACATACTGTATGCACTTTTAATATTCTTGGAATCTCACATAATTATTGTAGGTAAATACGTGGGTAACCGTCCAATCAAGCTGCGGAAAAGCACGTGGAGAGAGAGGACAGATGTTGAGGCCTTGGAAAGGCAGAAGGTATTTTTAGAATTTTGCAAGAAGTCACTCTTGTGCTAATTCATATCTTTTTTTTTTTTTTGTAACTTTTGCTCACTATTTTATCTCCAAATCCTTGCCAGAACCATACACAGAAGAAACCAAAGCTGCCCAAGAAGAGCGTCTTGCACAAGTGAAGTAGCCGGTGATGCAAGATCAGAGCATTGGTTGATCAGGAAAAGGTAATGGTTAATATCCATTTTAACACAGCTATATTAGGGTAACCACCAAAATTTCCTACTTTCATCATCACCATCATTATCATCAAAGCCTTGTCCCAACTATGTTGTAGTAGGCTACATGAATTCTGTTTTTCTTAGAATTCATGTTTGGGTTAATGTTTGGGTTATGGCAATTTTACATTGGCGGTCAACCTAACCTAATGCAAACCCCCTCCTCTATCTGGGCTTAGGACCGGTAGTAAAAACTGGCGAAGTTAAAATTTTCCACTTTATGAAATGATAAATGTGACCATGCATTCCTCCTTGCCTGGGAGGAACACAAAAGAACCCAGTGGCAAGGGTGTCTCCTCTCACATATCTACTTAGGGATCAATCCCTAGGCAGGTAGGTCATCTCATAGGTTGTGTACCACTCACCCATTTAGAAAAAAACTAATAATTAAAAATAAAAAAAATTGACAGGCATTCTGAAGTTAATAATGATCTTAGAAAATGATGCCCTTTTTTAAAAAATATATATATAGATTACTATCGTGAGAGTATTCAGCCATGAAATGATAACCAGAGATTGCTTGAAGTGTGTGTTTCTACTCCTGCATTTCATCAACTGCAACAGATCTTTCCTCTGGTGAATATCTTCTATTGCGACAATCAGTTCTCGGCCAAGTGCCACAATTGACTCATTTGATTTTAGCTTTGTATTTTTCTTCTTAATTCCAAAACCTACTTTATCGGGGGAGAGAGAGAGAGAGAGAGAGAGTAGGGCTCTCCTAAGCTGAAACAGTGCTTGTCCCATATATATATATATATATATATATATATATATATATATATGGGAAATATTCAAGTGCATCTATCCCTCACCATGTGTGGTGAGGGACACCCCTTTTGGGGACGTTTCAAGTACAAAAGGGCTTTTGTACTTGATGGAAAGATCCCTTTTTGTACTTGAAACTTCCCCAAAAGGGGTGTCCCTCACCACACATGGTGAGGGATAAATGCACTTGAATATTTCCCTATATACATATGTGTGTGTGTGTGTATATATATATATATATAGGATATGCTCCTAGGAGAGTTACTCATGTTTAAATCCATTACATTCCTATGTTTTCTCTCTTTAAAAAAAATCTTCTTTCAAAACTTTAGAATACCGAGAGAGGATGACAGAATGTGCATTTGACACAAACCTTTTTATTTTTCCTTCTTTATTTTCTATAGTGGGGCACACCCTTGATAAATCCTTTTACATAGATGTTTACATAAATCTGAGCCATTCGATTCACCTACCTTCTATGAATTTGGGATTTTTTTCCAATTTGTCACTAATCTGATCATTTAACTTTGAATGGATTTAATAACAAAATAAGTGGTTCCTACTGATAGATTTATAATGTTCCCATGCTATGATAACAAAATAAGTCTAATGTTCCCATCCTATGAAGCAATAATTAACACCATGAATTGGATAGTTTGATACCAATCAAACCATTAACTGTTATTGATTAAAAATAAGATGGTCCTACTAATAGATTTCAAATACTGCCATGCCCATTAACTTTAATGGATTTAATCATAAAATTCAAAGGGTCCCACTAGTAGATATTTTATTTGTAATTTGCCATGCTTATAATGCAAGCAATGATTAACAAAATATATTGGCATTAATTTGATATCCAATCAAACCATTAAATGCCATTGATTTAAAATAAGATGGCCGATTGAAAAGGAGAAAAAAAAAAGGGAAATATTTATGGTCATTGGACTCCTAAGTATGGAAGTGATGTTTTGAAAGAGGGAGAAAAAATAGGGAAAGAAAAACATGACTTGTTGCTTTTTTTAGAGAGAGAAAATAGGGATTTTAAATGCTTTAACTTCTCTTTAAAAAATGGGGCAAGATGAATACATACACCAATTAGAAGAGGGGCATTTTTCACAACACCACACCCGGGGCCTTTTGTAGCATGTCTCATATATATATATATATATATATATATGTATATATATGGGAGATGCTCCTATGAGAGCATCTCTCACCTTACTATGAGAGATAGGGTGGGGGCCCTCACATCAACTTAAATGTGAGGGCCCCCCACCCTATCTCTCATAGGAATATCCCCCATATATATATATATATATGAGAATATTCATGTGCATCCATCTCTCACAATAGGGTGAGGGACACTTTCATAATTGAAAATTTTCATGTTCAAAAGTCATAAAAGTCATAAATGGTCATATGCATAAAAAGAATATTCATGTGATAAAAGGGAAAGTTCCCTCACCCCAAGGTGAGGGATGGATGCACATGAATGTCCCCCTATGTATTTAACTTTTAAAAACTGTACTATCAAACTTTGTGGCCTGTTTAAATCATTACCCTTTTTCATAATGAAGTTCGTATCATGACCCATAATGCATGTTTATGGTCGGTTGATAATTTCATTGATTATATGGAGGTTGATATGATCAGCCCTCTTTCCAGGGACAAATGTTTGTGGTCGGTTGATGTATGATCAACCCTTCTTATGGAACTCATAATTGATGCCTGGTCTAAATTGCAAGATGGGGTTACATGTTCTTAATTTTTCCTTGTTTTGGCATTGTATTTTCATATAGGGCATTGACCATGTATTTTTCATTATGTTGATCTGACCAAATCATTGACCCCAATTTGATTGTGTTTATTTTACAGAATATGAGGGGTGCCAAGGAATCTGCATCTACTTTTGGTCCTACTTTGTCTTGCTCCAAGCATTCATAGCTGCAGGTGGATTATGTTATACATTGGTGGTGGTTCTAGATGTAAAATATCTTAAATCATTGTTTACAATTTTATAGATAATTTCTTTCTTTCAATGGCGAACTATTTTGGAAGTATACAGAATTGAGAGATCTGGGATGCATGTTGAAATTCACATATTAACAAATATTGAGCAGGATAAGAAGGCATTATTGATGGGGAAGAATTCCCAAACCAAGGGAAGATCTAGAGGTACTGTAGATGTGATTAAAAAAGAAAGAAAAAAATGAAAAGTACAAGTTCCAAACTTCCAATATTATAGAGTATCATGCCACATTTTTCTCTTGCAATGTTTCAAGTGAAGTTTTATGCTCCTCCTTAAATGGTTCTCTACAGGTGGATGAGATTTGTACCATTAATGATGGTCTTGTTCTACAGGTTCCATGCCTCAGAAGAGCAGTTCAGACCTGCCAGTCCAGCGTGATGAGATTCATGAGAACCAGTGCCTTGGATGGTCTGGTTTGTATTGAGTCTGCCATGATATGAATCACAGTTGTTTTGACTTGTGACTTTGGTTTATCATGATGTGGTTCGGATATCATCCAACAAGTGCTGAGACTGAACGGACGGGGCCCGGGGGGGAGGGGGGGCGGGGGGGGGGTGTGGGGGCGGCGCGGCGGGGGACTACCCTTGAATGCCCAACCACCCCTGTAAATCCATCAGTGGCTCATACAATCCGAACAATTCAAATCAAAATCCCCTTTGTACGTTCTTGTTCATGTCAAATCTCACTCCCATCGGTTCAGTGCCCAATCAAACAAATGGATCACATCACTTGTATTGCATGTGATCAATTTGAGAGTTGGGGCCCAACTCGTACTGAAGTGGAATTTGGGCAGGGATAATATGAAGGATGATACAGAGAAAGTGAAACAAAGACCTGTTGCACAAATTCAAAAAATAAGATATACTTGCCATATTTGCACCATCCAGTAAGAAACATCTTAGGTAATAGTATAATTGATCTTGTCCTTTGGCCCTAACAACTAATCTTTTTCACACATGTTTGGTATACACACCCTATCTGGATCCTTGGTCATCCAAAGGAACAAAACAAGACTCAGTAATACAAATACATAAATCCTTAGTTACACTTGCATTTGGTTACCTGCAGTTTGGTAACAAAGATCCAAACATGTCTCGGTTGCCTGCATTCATGCAAATCTAATTACCTGTGACTATGTTTACCTATAATTGGTTATGACAAAGAACATACTTTAACTTAACAGGCAACTCAGGATATCTAAACTCATGAACCTTATTTATGTGTGAACTGAGTTACCTGCAATTAGTTTACAAAGATTCTCAATTGGGCCCTTAAGGTTTATCCACGTATTCTCCCAAAGCTTCAAAATGTTTGAATTTGATCTGTGCATCTTACTCTAATCAAAATATCAGATTACTGAGCCACGAAATCACAAGTTTACAGAAGCATAGGTTAAATAACATAGGTGCAACACGAGTCCCAGCTATGGCCCTGGGGAGTTGGGTGAGAAATGAGGTTTCCAACCAATTGACAACCCTTTATTTTCAAATGCCCATAGCTTATGATTGTCTTTTTTATTATTATTATTATTATTATTATTATTATTATTATTATTGTTTGTGCGAAGGCTTAGAAAGCTGGATATGTGGATGTTTGTACTCATTCAAAGCACATGATGCAATTTTTTAGTTCGGCGACTCCTTACCAATCTACTAAAAATAAAAGACCATCATAACCTCTTATATTTTATTTTCTTTTGATTTGATACTTTACTTTACCTTTATTTTAAGATAAAATTATCAAAGAACTTCATTAGTAGAGTGGAGTGAAGTAGAGCCTTCAATTTTCAAACCAAGGGTTACATCAAAAGTCCAAAGTCAAAAAACAACCTCCTTTCTACACTAAAAGATAAAAAAACACCCACTTTTTAAATAAAAAGTAAAAAATATTCCCTGCCAAACAACTAAAGACAAAACATCATCATAACCCATTTATATTTTATTCTTTCAGTATTTTATTCTTCCCATACAGACGGAAAGCAGCTGTATGAGATGAGAGAGACACAATTGCCCCTCAGGTGTCTCATGTTTATAGTTTTGGCTACTTTTTCATGAAATCATCCATATTGCAATTTGTATGGTGAATGTAGTGGAGATGGTTATCGCTTTGAAAATCCTTATCACTTACTATTGTTTTCTTGTTTTTTCCTATCGGAGGATTCCCAACCCTTTGGGCTGGACTAATCCCTACAAGCCCAGAGGGAAGCCGAGTAAACTTCCCTGTAGCCCTAGTATGGTAGTGCAGTTTCGAACCTACAACCTCCAGATGCAAACCGTAGTCCTAGACCAACTAAGTTGCCCGTTGGGGTTGTCACTTACTACTATTTGGACTGCACAGTTTCCAGCCACATCATTGCATCTAATTACAAGCGACTTGCAAAAAATGTAGTGCTGGAAAAAGGTTTGGTAAGAATGTTGTGTGCTCCTTAAATCATGAGAGACTTGAATGTTTTGGCTGGATGAGTAGTATATCATTGTTGGCATGCTTCTGGGGTGTGATTGAATTCAAAGACCCTGTTGGATGGAATGCTGATTTTCTGCCCCTCGTGCTCCATAATGTTATTGGTGATAATTGTTGATGATGATTACTATTTACCTTTTAGTAGTTCTGCTCATAATTATTTTAAAAAATGATACCCCACTTGATGTTATTTATGATTTCCATTATCAGTTGGAGATGCAAGTTTCAGATTCTTTCCAGTTCCAAAATCCCCTATGGGATTTTGAAATCCTCACTTTCGTGAATTTGTACACTGAAGAAAGGAGTCCTCAAATTGAGAATTCTTCACAGATTGCTCACATGTTACCATACATACTCTTTGTTTTGTGCAACAAGAGGATTCTACAATAGAGAGAAAAGTTGTTTTGATTTTCCGTGCAGTCCACTATTTGGTTATTTGGTATAACAAATTTTCCTTTTGAAAGTGGAAAAAATAAAGTGATTTTTAACATAGAGAGGATTTTGATTTCTTATGAGAAGGCTAGGAATGCAAGACTCCCCACTCCCATTAAAATAGAAATTGTAAGAGCAAGGAATCCTCTCACTGCACAAATGAGTATCACCTTCACTTTCTCAAGTGTCCCCTAAACTGTCTTCATTTGAAGCCATTCTCAAGACATGCTGATCCTAGGACATATGAGATGAGACTCATCTAGATTTCTTGTAGAGTTGTTATTTTCCCTTTATTACACAACTCGTGAATGTCTCAAAGATCAAAGACACAAGGACTCGCTCCAAAAACGAAAGGTTTCCAACTGGACCCAGGAATTTCCAAAAAGCACAAGGATTCCATCGTATTTTGGCTCTGCCAAACATAATCCTAGAAGATTTTTTGTCAAGAGCCTATATATATTCAAATGAGCAAACTGTACCTTTCCCTGATGGGGATTTCAGAATTGGTCGAATTATTCGCGCCTCCAAAGGGTCAAAATGATGGCAGGACCTGTCTTACAGTTTACACTAGGGCCCATTTGGATCCTCCAAAAGCTGAGTGCAGGGAATTTGGTTTATGCTTAAATCAGGATCCAGTAGCCCAGTTCACTTCAGACAGTTATTATGTGTAGATAACCAGATTTGCATGTAATTTGAATGCAAAGCAGTGGTGAAATCAAACACATTTGGCCTACGTTATCTGATAAGTAAATGACTAGTTTAATTCATGATTATCCATTGTCTCTCCTCAGTGATTGATCTCTTCTGGATCATCCTAATCTTCAGTTTAATACGGACAAAAGCACTTCAAATTACATTACGACCATATGACCTACGAAGTTCAGGTGTAAAAGAACATCAAACGTTTCCAAACAGTTTTTTGGGTCTGTAAGCATGTAAGAGTCCATCAATTCCAACCATGCAAAACAGTTGAAACACAAAATGATTCAATACTTTGGTGGTGGTTGCTGGGTCGGCAGCAGTCCAAACCGCTTCTTCAGAAGAACTCTCTGCCTTGAATACTTGTCATCTGGAGAGAAGCGAGCTGCAGATCAAAAAAATATAAGCACAAGAAATTGTTATCACATAATCATAGAAAAAACATCAAAAGAAGAAAACACAGAACTCCTGCAGCTTTATGCTAATGCATTTAAACCTCAGAAGAAGCATTTCTCTTAAAGTTCAAAAAGCATATTTAAAAAAAAACATAAATTTGCTCACTGGATATGGGCCCATATGGGGCTTTAGTCACTTGTCCCATAAATCAGTGGATAGTTAAGACTGTTAAAATACCAGTAATTGAACCGAAGATCTGAATCATGAGATTTGATCTCAGGATGGAATACATTCATAAATATATAAGGTTAATTCATGGAGTATAGTGATTAACTTCAAGCAACTGTTCACCAGCTTTCCGAAATCAAACTTTTTTGAAGCAATTGAATAAAACCAGCGTGATAACTTGATATCCATGTGCACAAGTGCAAGAATGTATATGTGCTTACTTATAATGAAGATTCTAGGACTTAAAAATCCTTTTTATAAGGGAACCCTTCTGAAAACAGGAAAATGCAAAGGTACATTTGTACTCTACCCGGATGAGCAGACTGCGTCGCTACCCCAAGCGGTGATTCTTTCTGCAAAAGAGGAGAAACAATAGAGCGTTACTTGCATGTATACTTGGTAGAACTTTGGGTCAAAAAATATTTTACAAAATATGAATTAAGGAATTAATACAGCAGACAATTTGCCGGTCTTTGACAGGGTTGACTGCCTCCATGAAACATTCTTTATAAAGAAACCCCCCCCCACCCCCCCCAAACTCTTTTTTTATTATCTGGTTTGATGGATGCTGATTAGCATGTAAACCCAACTCTTTTTTTTTTTATCTGGTTTGATGGATGCTGATTAGCATGTAAAATATACTCTTTTTTTGCTGGTATAAATTCCATACTAATATTTATAAGAGTTTAAAGTAATATAAAGCATATGTCAACCTAAAACAACATTTTCTACTGCCTGTCCAGTGTATGCTGAGATGGAACTGAAGGATTTATATTTTGCCATTCAAAACATTTTGTTGCAACAAATAATATTTACAAAAGAAAGTGACAACAGCAGTGATGGGAAAAAAAAGCAATCCCACTTTTCAGTCACAGATCCACATAATACAAAAAGAGGACCACTGAACAGACCACCAACCTACAACCTCCCAACCTTCCTCACCCTACTGAGCCCACCTCCATAAGTACTTCACCCTCTTGCAAATAAAAGTATAAATTAAACCTAGGATCTCCAGGCCACGTAGCAATACTTCATAAGAATCACAAAACAAGTTGTCCCTGAGAAGATTCAAATAATAAAACTAACGAGGTTCCTCATAATCCCATCAACACTGGCCATTTAGAGTCACCACAAAAAAATTAGTTTCAACCACCTTAAATGCGATGCTAACCCAGCAGCCCCTGCCTAGCACTCTCATTGCTGACTGACTAACTATCCACCAATAAGCACTAACATAACTTTGGAGAGGTAGAAAATTTCTTTTTAATGCCAGCCCAATTGACCACATCAAATTTTCCTGTGCTTATCTTAAGTATCTGAAATACTAAAGCACATTTGGAGCCCCTCGGGTTAAAGACGCATATTCGCTTATCCTCTCTCTCTCTCTCTCTCTCTCTCTCTCTCTCTCTCTCTGTTGCATTTTCATTTTCAAAATATGCATCCTTATATGTGTTAGGGATTTTGTGTATTGCAATTTGATGGATGCATTATCATTTTAATCATCATTTGAATTTTCACACATGCATTGATTTAGAAAATGTTGAAATCTTGATTTACACATGCATTGTTTTTTAGACTTGTAGAACTATTAATTTATGCATGTTTTGTTTTTAATCTTGGATGCATTTAATTTGAAAAAGAAGTTTTATGAATCAAGCTAGCCTATGTTTTAAATCTTTCAAATCATTTTAGGCTTTTATGTTTCATGATTTTAAAAGCACTTAGATTGAATTAAAATCATGATTCCAAGCTTGATTTAATGGCCCAAAGACCCCACAAGAAAATTACCTTTTAATATGCATTTTTGGGGTATTTGGTCCCTGGGCCCGGGTAGACCTGCAGTGTACTCGGTCGATCGAGCCCATGGACCCGGTCGACCGCGCACACTGTGGGTCGACCGTGCAAAGAGCCATTGGGCTACTTTCTCAAACGGTCAGATTTTTTACCGTTAAGGCCAGGTCGACCGAGGTACAGTGTAAGTCGACCGGGGACACGCCAGAACTCATTTTTTGAGTATAAAATGAGGGTCATTCCTTTGAAAAAGGTGTTGATCAAAGTGGAACTTTTGAGTCTTCCTTGAGGTGTTTGGAGACAAAAGAAAGGGGATGAACTAAGAGAGATCAAGGGGTCTAATGGAAAGCTAAAGCTTGGATTAATGAAGTTAAATCTCTAAGTAAGTTTTACTTTTCATTAACATATGTTTCATGCCTTGTTTAAATTATTGGTAAATTAATTTTAGCATGTTAACTATGATGTGTTGAATCCATCACTTCTCTTAATCTTTGATTTAAGTTAGATTGGATTCTTCACCCTTGATTTCAAACCAAGTTTGTTTAAAACTTTATAAAACATGTTTTGTCAAATCTTTTGATTTCTTTTATAACATGTTTCATTTACTTGGTTGAGTCATATTGTTGTTTTCATTCATTTGAACCTTAGTTAAACTTTTGTTTTTGAAAACAACATTGCACTTGCATCACATGTTTAGACATAATTAATTTCATACAACTTGTGAGCTTTTGATTTTCATATCATCAACAAGTTAGTATTTTGTACATGTGATTTGCATTTCACTTCAATCAAATCTTTGTGTGCTTTAAACTTTAAAATGCATTAAGCATACATTAATTGAGCCTTCATTTTAACTTGATTAAAGTTATCACACACACACATCATTAACATACACCTTTGCATTCATATAGTGTTTGTGTGAGTTAGACTTTCAATTTCATATCCGCCTAATTAAGAGGCATTGTAATTGAGCTTAATTGTATTCTCTTAGAGTGTTTTGTGAAGACACTACCTTGAGAGAAAATCTCTTTATTGTAAAGGTTATTGCTTAGCCTAGAAAAGCATCTTGTATAGGTTGTTGTTTAGCCTAGAAAAACAACATTGTAGAGGTTATTGCTTAGCCTTGGAAAGCATATTGTAAAGGTTATTGCTTAACCTCTTGAAAAGCATAAATAGTGGAAATCCGGTGGGGTGTTGGATCACAAGCCGGTAGCGGATGTAGGCATTGAGGCCGAACCACTATAAATCCTTGTGTAGTGGTGTTTGCTTTGTGGTGATTGTTTTGTTTAAGATTCCGCATATTGTTTGTTAATCATCACATGTGACTAGTTAATTGATTTTAAAGAAGTTAGAATTTGGCATAATTGGTCACTAATTAGAAGCTCACCCTATTCACCCCCCCTCTAGGGTTCGGATCCATGGACTTACAATATGTTCTTCTCTCTCTCTCTCTCTCTCTCTCTCTCTCTCTCTCTGTTGCATTTTCATTTTCAAAATATGCATCCTTATATGTTCCTTTTTTTCCGCCAAGTCGGAGCATCCTTTTATGCTCTCCTCTCTTGCATATTTCAACTGTTCCTTTTTTTTTTTTTTTTTTTCGCTAAGTCGGAGCATCCTTTCATGTTCTGTCCTGAGGACCCACATCCAGAACAATTACAGCAGATAAATTCTTTAAAAAAAATCCCAGGCCCGATAGTTCAGCTGGTAAGGGATATCAGCCTCCTCCAAGGGAACCATAAGATACCAGTGTTTTGAGTCTCAGTTCAAGTCAGAAAAAATAAAATAAAATAAAATTTGAGGCCCTCTGTTTCAGATTGTCTTGGATCTGGATTTGGATCCTCAATTTTCAGTTGATGCCAGATCATGGTTGGATCCAGCACACACAGGATCATGGTTGGATCCAGATCTGGACCCATCCTACAGGAAAGGAATCTAGTTCCGATTCAGTCCTGTCCCATCCCGACCCAATTAGATCCCTGTCCAATAGCTACCCCTTCCAAACAAAAAACGGCTTCGAAACATCAATCAGCAGTTTCAGAAGCAACTAAAATGTGCACAAAAACGTGAACAGATTCTGCCACTCAGTGATAGCTAGCTTCTTGATCACATAGAAAAAGTGAACATGCTGTAAGGAATCCACATATTCTAAGTGGGAAGATGAGTCTTCAGTGAATGCAGTAGTGTTTTATTGGCCTTTGCACTAAGCTTTAATTAAACTTTTTGGTAGTCAGAAACTTAGAAAAAAATGGATAAGCAAATAAAAATTAAACACACAAAACTCAGACTCGTGCCCCCCACACACAACACTAAGTCTCTAACCAGCTGAGCAAACGAAGTGATGGAATTTTTTTTCACTTAAATAACTGGCCATTATTTGCCTTGATGAATACAGTCCTAGCCCAACAATATACTGTCAGGTAACTGAGATCAACAGCTTCCATAGACAGTTTCTAAATCAGAACCAAATTCAGACTTTCCAATGTGCCTGCTCCAAGTTGACTGAAGCAACGGTTTTTATCACTTAACTTTTCAAAGTTTGGAATGCAAAAATATAGCCTAGTTTTGTGAGTTTTAGATAATAGTTTAAGAAGGTTTTACAACTTATAATTACTGAGAACCAAGCTAACAAGTTGATTGTGCTTGCTATTGTGAACCAAGCTAACAAGTTGGTTATGCTTGCTTATTTGCCTGCTTCCCTATTTATATTCCACAGTATTTTATTAGGTTGACAATTCCTGACCTGACCCGTCTGCTCAACCTGAATTCAGTCAATACAAAAGTTTGGTTCACAGTTACTAGAAAGTAGTTCGACCAATTCACATTTGAGTTTGTATTTCGCGGTTCAACACTTGTTCAAATTCGAAAATCCTATGAGGCTGGGTCCATTTAATTCATTAATTTATTCACTTGATTCGCAGTTTGAGTTCGACATGTTCATTATATTGACTCAAATATATAACTTATTTAGTTCATGATGATTCACATGATTTGGAGGTCATAAAAGCACTTATGTATTATGTTAATATACTAACAAGAAGTAAAACTTAACTCCAATATCACCAGGATCCACCATTAGATAAATCACATGTTTTACATATGATAGACTTTATAAAAAAAATTCATTTTTAAAGAAAAAAGTCATTAAACTACAGATGATTTCTTTGAAAGATTGGGATTTAAGAAACTGAACTCCTCTTAACATATTTTAGAAGTTCTGTAAAGAATATTTTAGTCATTAACACAATTATTTAATTCATGTCCAAGTGGTATTTACCAACATATGTTGGGCCAACATATGCAAAACCAAAACCATCAAATCACACGTCTCACTATTTATAGAAATTTATATACATTCCACTATCTTTTTTTTTTTGTAAAAGATATACATTCCACTCTTATTGAAATGATATAAACCTCTCGATAAATCATGTGTAAATTGTTGCACACAATCAATCCTATAATGAAAATCTCTATTACAATGAAATTTTGAGAACTTCCTTTATATAATAGAGGGTGAAACATAAATGAGATGGATCAAACAAAGGTGTGCTACTCTGACTAAATAAACGATGATACTATGATAGAGAATGGCTATTCTTGCACACAAACACCCCAAGTATTTTTTTCATTAAAGTGCAACCCATCTTGATGCATAAAAATCAATGGAGGTGTGGAATGGATAGATTTGGATGTGGATTAGGTTTTTGTGTACTATTAGTTCAATCAAATGAATCTAAAATTTTAACCCAGAAATCAACCAGTATATATCATTTAAATTCGTAATGAACTTATATGATGGCTAACATCCAGATCATTGTTGGGCCCATATGCGTGCACACAAAAAGTAACCAAAAGAGAGGGATTTTGCAGAGGTCTGCCTTTTAAAGATCTTAAAGGGGTCTGATTACCCTAATAACAGATAAGATTAATTTGGATCTTTTGTAGCTGAGTGCGAGAGATTTATTTTTGTCTATAGTTAAATCAATCAGTGAGGCTCACTTACGAAATCCAAACCGCTAAAAGTTAATTCACACAGTGCATTTTCTTAGAAAGTTATTTCATTTGAATCAAAGTTAGAACTATCATCAAATTGATTAAGTGATTTCACTCCTCTTGTTTTGTGTATTTGAATCATATTTTTTTATGATAAATCCAGTGATGGACAGACACATAGAGATGAAATTTGTCACCATAGAATTACAAGGCGAGATCTTAACTTTCAATTACATAGATGAGTTTACAAGCCTAGCACAAGGACACTCCTCTACTATCATAAAGGAAATCAGTACTCTACCTATCTTCATCGAAGAGTCTGTTACATCCATCTCTTCCATTTTACAACCCTGCTATAGATAGTGGTGAAAGAGGGGGCACTTCTCCCTCTCCTTCTCATCTTCTCACATTAGAACCGAGATAGCATCTCCACCATTCTGTGAAGAGTGACATATAGTGTTGGGACATGAATGGCTGTAGAGGACAAGGTCATTGTGGGTATTTCATTTTTATTTAATATTTAATTCGCTACTCTTCAAATCAGCCAATATAATTTCATTTTTAGACATGCTTTCATATTCTCAGCATATTTTTAAGATTAAAAGTTCCAACTTTCGGAAAATGAGAAGTGAGAACCGTTCAAACTTCAATTCCTGAATCCATGTAAATCGAAATGCAATTTGTTCAAATTGAATAGATTGAAAATTGAAACTAGGTAACTATGGTTTTGTTAGGAATGGATCCATGCTTCCTAGCCATAGTTATCTAATTCGATTACACGAATCTCGAACTAGAAACTTTTCAGTACGAACAACTAATAGTTTGGTTTGCTTAGATTCGAGAATACGAAAATACATAGTTCTAAAAGTTGAGTTTAGAGATGTTTAAAATATATTAAGGTGATGAAGTTTATCAAACAAGAAAACCACAGGAGTTGATATGAAGATGAGTAGATTACAAGAAGAAAAATAAAAGAGAAGAAAAGTAGATCTGAGGAGAAATAAAACAATTAATCATACCTCATATCTTGTATTCAGGCCCCAAGTCCTAAATGTGAAAATTGAAAACTTCAAACCCAGAACATAAAGGATTGATTGAATGGTGGCGATGTAATCTCAGACAGTTAGAAATGAGGGGAAGAGAGGGCAAAAAAGTGCCTCCCCTCTCTCTTCTCTCCCATGGGCTAGAATGATTGAAGAGATGGATGGTATAGACACTTTCATTGACATTGGTACAGTGCAAATTCTTGATGAAGCTATAAGAGTTCCAATGCCAAAAGCTTATAAATCTATCTTTGGATGCATGCATTTTAAATCCATATTACTAAAAATTAATGTCTCCCTGTTTATTTCCACTGGAACAAATTTCATCCTGGTCTGTGTTAGGTCCACCATTAGATTGATCACATGATAAAACTATGATTAAAAATACACAAAATAAAAGGAGTGAAATCATGTGATCAATTTGATGGCAGCTCCAACTTTGATTAGAGTGAAATAATTCCTTGTGACTAACACAATGCAAATTCTATCAGCAGTTTGGATTTCTTAGATGGCCCTACTAATTAATTTTCTAGAATCAAGATAAAAATGAATTTCTTGTGCCAACGAAGCTCCGGAGACTTATCTTAAGGACCTATTAGATGACCATTTATTGACGGTTTTAGGAAGGTGATTCTCCATAAAACCTTCTCTTCTTCTTTTCCATCTTTTTTTTTTTTTTTTCTCTCTCTGTTTTTTTTTCCTCAGCCCAGTTATGATCATTCCAATCCCTTCACACACCTACCTCTCTTGCATTGATGTCAGTCTAGTTGTACATTGCTCCAGATATTAGACACATTGAATTCATCAAAATAAATTCAGAGAATATACAACCACTGAACATTGAGGACCTCTAATTAAGGACTGGGATCATCTGGTTGGATTGACATTACACGTACTCCTAATCTACATCCAAATATATCCATCTCTCTGCTTCCCTTGATTGTTATGTATCTAGGTAAGCCTCTCGTGAAGCGGAGATTTGTTTTGGAGAACACTAAGTTGTAGAATGGTCACCCGCAAACTAGCTGCGCTAACATAGGGACCTTTCGCATGTATTTGGTCAAATATTGGTCACCTTTGATTGACCCATTTGGCGTATATTGGCTTGCACCGTCCACCCTATAATGAATTTTTTAAAATTTCACTCTAGTAATAATAAAAATCGATCATAGGGTTGACAATGTGGAAAGATTTATACATGATCGATCCAACAGTTTATATCACTCTGATAAAAGTAAAATTTAAATCGATTTTAATAAATAACTGGTTGTGTGATTAAAAGGTTTAGATTTTGTAAAAGTGGGCCCAAATGTGTCTATATAATGAATACCACTCGGATGTAAAGACAATGATTATGTTGATGTATTATCATATTCTTTAGAGCAAATTCTAAAAGTCATCAAGAGCAACCTACTTTTTCAATTCCAAACCATTCAACGATACTATCTTCTCGGAATTGGGGATAGATTCAAATTTCACTTTAATCAATATGGAAGAAACTACAAAACTTGTTACAGCCAATTAATAACTACAACACTTATGAAGTTAAGCTCATGTAAAACATATGGTTAAAATCCAATGGTGGAACCACTAGCATTGGAGTAAGATTTTAGTAATTGTGACATAAAATGTAAGTGCTTTGTAATCTACAATCCATGTGAATCCACACAACTGTGTCAGATTTTATATTGAAATTCATGCAACATAATCTTCAAACTCAAACTACGAATCAAGCAAATAAAAAATCGAATGACATGAACCTACCCCATCGAGTTTTTAAATTTAAAATAAGTGTCAAATTGCAACTACAAATTCATCTACGAATTGGTCAAGCTATGAACCAGTCAACTATGGTCCAACCCAACCCAACCAAACCTGACTCCTTAAGCCGTGACTCCTCAAACTGAACCGATCCCAACCTATTAATTTAGGGTTCCGATCAACCCTTTTTCAAAACTTCAAGTTGGGTTCAGGTTGAAACTTCCAATCCGATTAATAAACAGGTCAGTTTCAGGTTAGTGACATACATTGATTCTCATATGGAGTCATGGTGGTCAACCAGAGAGAATGATCCATTATCCACCCCGCGCTTTTGCGCCAAGCACCACTGATTTTCTTTCAATGTACCATCAATATTACTACTACTACTACTACTCTTCTTATTCTTCTTCTTCTCAGCTCAGAAGCCCAATTCCAAAGTGCCCATGTCATTGAATTCAGAACAAAATAAACAAATACAACCACTAACCATACAAATTCTTCCTAACAAGTAAAACCCATGTGTGCAAACAGATCAATGAAACAAGTAAAGCTAAAACAACAGATACCTTGGTGGTGTATACTTTATCCCCATTTTCATTTATGTAGTACTGAAGATACATGGCAGCAAACAGACTCAAAGCTGTCAAAACCGAAACCCCATATCATAAATCACATTAGAAACTCATTTGAAGGTGTAATCTTCCATTGATTTCATGGTCAGGGTGCAAACATACCTACAAAGAGAAGCTGCCGCGTCAAGACGTTTCCAAACAGGGAAGAGAAGAAGCTGGTAGTAGGGTTTAGCAAAAGAATCGAGGTTTTATGGCTGGACCCAGGATTTCTTTGAGGGGTGTGGACCCTACGGTAGACCAAGGATTTTGAATTTTGATGATGTTGATTTTGTGGTGGGGGCCCATGATTTTTATTGGGTTTTTAGAAGTGGATTTAAAAATTTTATATGGGTTTTGAAATCGCATTGCGGTTTTATGGGTGCGGCCACACCCACGTGCCTATACTTGTGCCATCTTTTATTGTGAAGTGTCGAATTAAAAGAGAAGAAAAGGAGAGGGCGATCAAATCACATCTTCCCCAATTTATAGCCTTTTGTATTAAGTTAAGTTTGTGTGTTTGTACGAGAGGAAAAATAAAATAGAATTAAGGATCCGAACAAAAGAAAAAGGCGTTGGGAGTAGAAAGTGCTGAAAGAAAAAAAAATACTTCTCCCACTTTTATCATTTAGTGGTTTTTTAAGATTTTTTTTTTATGTCATTTAGGACCTTTTAAGGATAATTTTTTTATCATTTTGTGCCCTGCTTAAATCCATTTCTTTTTTTTGCTTTTTTCCTGTGATTTGATATTTGATATTTATTTTATTTCACCCCTCATCCAAATAAACAAGCTTAGCGTAAGCTTGAGAGAGTAGGTTTTTTTTTTTTTTTTTTTTAAGAACCTTTTTATCAATAATGCCATGATGAGGTGGCTTTTGACCTTTTTTTTTAATAAAAAAAAGTACTTTTTGTGATTTAGGTTTTATTTGACCTTTTCTTCTTTTATCCTCACTTGATTTGACTTCTCTTCAATTACAATATATCAAACGATGAGGTTTTGATTTCAATTTTGATCATAGGTTATGTAACTACTCATGCAGCTACCCACTCATTTTTTCATCATACCACTCATTTTTTATTTGTTCCTACGTAATTATATCATTTTTTAAGTTGTTCCCAATATAACTATACTCTTTTTGTTCCAATTTCTCTATTTCTATTTTATACAACTTGTCCTTAAAGAAAGAGGTGATTTTTTTTAATATGTCATTATTTATCTTGCAATGCAGGGGAGATACCATGCTGAGCATGGGTTATTGGGCTATTTTACCATCATATAAGTAAATCACCAAATAGGCCCAATTACTAATCGGGTTCCATAGCCCATATTTTCAGGGACCTTTTTAGATTTTTCTTATAGGCCCCACTTATCAGCATGATGGTAGTGGGTCGGGTTTAAATGTGAGCCGTAGGATCCACTCCTATTAGAGCCAGGCTTGGCAGAGTTGATCGGTTCGAGAAAAGTATGGGCTTTAAAATTGTAATCCAAATCTGATTTGGGGCGAATTCAGAGTTTGGCTGTGGCTGATCCGGCCCACTTCATTTTATCTTTATTTATGCATAATACTAGTTCATTAACAGTGTAACATAAAAAATTCCTCTAATACATAGGACGGGTCCAAGTCCTCATCGTGTAATAATCCAGACCCATATACAATAATTCAGGATTCAATTAGACCTTTTCTTATTTTTAAGCTGGGTTTGGGTTAACATTTTCAACTCAGTTGACGATAATTAGGTCATCGAGTCCATTTTTTGTTATTATTATTTTAATTTTTTTTGCCAAAGGAGGGTTTCCGACCCTTTGGATTAGACTAATCCCTTTGGGCTCAGAGAGAAGCCCGGTAAAATCCTTGTGAGCCCCCAAGTGGTAGCACTAGTGTACTCAATATTCGGTTCTTGAAGAGGGGAGAGCGGAGGATCGATATCAGGACCTCTAGCTCCAGAAGAGAGAGGAACTGTGGCCCTGACCACTTAGCTAACCCCTTGGGGTTCCATTCTTATTATCCAACCTCACCAACTCCACTACAGTCTGATTAGACCAGCTCATTGCACTCTGACTTGCCAATTAGGGTTGCAAACGGGTATCCGATTACCTGGAAGTTCCAATCCACAAAAAATCGAGTCTCGAACCTATTTTAGGTTCCAATTCATAAATGGATATGTGTCCGGAATCTAATTTATGTTCCGATTGATAAAAGGGTCTGATTCTGGGTCCATATAGGTTCCGACTCGTGGACCCGGGACTCGGCATATGAGTCTTTGATATTGCAATTTGTACTTTAAAACCAAATTTTTTTTTTTTTTTTTGCATTCTTACATATGATACTGGATGTTGTAAACTTGATATATTATTATAAGTTAATCAATGATATGCTTATTTTTTAAAAAAATGAAGAATAAAGATAAAATAGAATCGATTTTGGAACTGGATTCGAGTCCTCTAGGTGGTTCCGGTTTCGGAGCCGGATTTGGATTTTTTTATTGAAACTGAGTCTGGAAACAACAAAACGGGTTCCTATTCAAAACCTGATCTGGAATCAGATTCGTTATTTAAAAACTGGTCCAGGTTAGGATCCACTGTGGTTCCGATCTGGAACCGTCCCGTTTGAAATCCTACCGCCAATTTGTCACCAAATCACATAGTAATTGAGGTTTGACAGGGCCGATACTTTTTGTTTCCTTTCCAGGTGATCTTCTAGGTTGAGTTTTCCAGCCCGACCAACAAAAAAATGAGTAGCTTTTGAGTTGCTTTATAACCCATCAACACCCAACCTGATCTTGATATGAATGCAATTATTTTGACTTTGACCCATTAATCTGACCCGGATATAAATTTGGACTAGTCCTTTTCTTATAACTTCCTAGATGAATGCTTGTTAGATTTCCCTCTAACTTCTAACTAAGCACATGCCTAACTTTACCTGCTTCATTGCTGCCTAAAATCATGGCTTTATAAACTTGTTTTGACATGCTGGGTCAACTTGGCTTGGTAGGTGACCATGTCAAGCCAGTTGGACGAGTTTGATCCACTTGCACAAGTTACATAACTCATGAGTCATGACCCCTTCATGAGTAGAATCAAGTTTTTAATGTAAGCTAAAAATATATGCCAAAAGCAGGTGTGACTGATAGGAAATGTTAGTATATGACTTGGTACCTGTTGGGTTAACCTTTCATAAAGGAAATGAGATCTAATTATTAGGGCATACTTGCAAAAGCCCAATAATTAGAGTGAGTTTTTACATGGTCTAAGGCCCTGTTTGGTAACTCTAACCTATCTAATAAGAGCTAATTAAATTAAGGTCTAATTTTTAAGTTCAAATTTTATAATTAGACTGTTTGTTAAAATTATAAAAAAAAAAATTCTTATTTTATAATTGAGTGTTTGATAACGATCTAAATAAGTCGTCCTCATCGTCTTCCTTGGGATGGTCGTGCTAAGAGAAAATCAGCAGAGAAAGAAATCGTGAAATGACTTCTCCGACTTTAGAAAAAAAAAGTTACGAAAAAAAAAAGCTACTCAAAGCAGCTTATGTTTAAGAGCTTAAAATCACTTATTTCTAAATATAAGTTCTACTTTTAAATCATGATTAGAGTTTTATCAAACACCCTAAATTTTAATAAGCACAAAATCATTTAATAAGTGCTTATTTTTAGAGTCACCAAACAGGCCCTATGTTAGAGATGCAAGATGGGCCGGATCCATAGCCGAATTACGGTGGATTTGGATCCAAATTCAGTCTTATAGATCAAAATTCAATTTTGACAAAGAACGTAGGAGTTATATCCAGATCAGGTATCAATTTCTTCTTATTATTATTATTTTTATTTTTAAAGATCTGGCTCTTGATCAAAAACTGGATTTGGAGTGCCTCTCAAATAGGATTGATAAAAGAGCTTCAAATAAATTTCTAAATATACAAGTGGGGCCAATAAACTGTATATAAGCGGAGTGGCCTCTCAAATATTAATATTACTAGTTTGTAGGCCCTTAAAACCTATATAATTAACATGTTCGTCTTAAATCTGGATCCACAGTTTGGACATGTAGGGATTTGAATTTTCCAAATCCTATATAAATGAGTCTTAGAGTTGGATTTGAATTCCTCCGTTATCCAAAATTTAGTTTATACCAGCTTTATTCGGAATCAAATAATTTAAATACTCAGATAATTAGATACTCATTTGCAACCACCCTAGGGCAGGTCACCTACCCAATCCAGTTCCTGCCACCCCAAACCCAATTCAGCACAACAATTTACAAGTCAGGTTGACCCTGTTCATTTCTTATACAGTTTGGCATTAGAAGAAGAAGTGAGACAAGGCTAAGTTGATTGTTTTGGCTTGACATTTTTAACCGGATTAATGAATTGAGTTTAAATTTTCTATTTGACCCATCACCTCAACCTGAACCTGAACCTTAGCCCAATCCAATCCAACTCGTTCAATTCGACTTCCCAACCAGAGGTTAACCTGGCCTGGCCCTTAAGATTCAGATTGACCCTTTTAACACAAACTTCATTTAAGTTGACATTTCCAACCCATCAAATAGATGAGTTTGACTTGGGTTGGTCCTAGAGTTGTAAATTGGGCTGGGCTACCAAGGCCCGTCACTGCTTATCATCTGAGCCGTGGGCGAACAAGGCATGTTGACAATGTGACCAGGCCGGCCCTGCCCGGCACGGCCCAAAGGATGGGTCGTGTTGGGCTAGGGAGCCCTGGCCCTGGCACGACACGATATATGGACTTGGTCGTGCCTTGATGTGCTTGGGTGCTTGGGCTGAGGCACAGCACGACGTGACCCAACACGGCTCGACATGACATTTATTTAAAAAAATGCTGATTTTTTTTATATAAATAAGATTTATAATTAAAAATTTATTTATCATTTATAAATTAGCATAAATGTTTGTGAATTTATTTTAATAGTTTTAAATTTATTTCAAGTTGAGAGCCTTAAAAGTCCATAAAGTCCTTTTCAATTTATTTTTTTAAAAAAAAGTAGGAGATACATGAGGGCTGGCCCGTGGACGGTATGGCTCAATCCATCTAGGATGCTGTCCAGCACAACACGACTTAAGCTGTGCTGGGCTGACTTGGACACGGCACGGCACAACACAGCTGTGAATTTTTACGGGCCAGCCCACGACCAAAATTAAACCTCTAGTTGGGTCATAAACATTCACCATGAATCAAATTCCAACCCAATCCCTAACCCAACCCAACTCTATCCGGCCCTTTGTCCAGTATCCAGTAATTAATACTCAAGCAAGATGAACGGTCAAGATCACTACATAATTCTGTCTTTCCATCACCATCACAATAGGGCTATTTCGGTAATTTCACCCCAGCCTCTGATATTGACCTTTCCAAACACTCTTCGAATCCACGGTTGTCTCTCTCTGCAACTCCTTCCCACCTTCACATCCACATCGAATTTTGCTTCAAAATCACTTCTTTTCGAATCCATCCAAACATCTTTCTCAAATCATCTTCGATTCCCCCAAAAAACCCTAGTTTTACTTTCTAAATCCATCTCCATTCCTTGGAGTCCTTCAAGACCCATATCTCTACATCGTCCAAAAATCCCAAATTCGATCTCACCAGACCCAAGCGTGACATTCACTTTCATCTGAGGTAACTGAAATCTCTCTCAGTTTTAGAATCATTCAGATTCATTCCATCAAGGTTCGACCTTTATAAATCTCATTCTTTGTTTGTTTGTTTTTTTTTTTTTCCCTCTCTGTTGGGATTTGCTTCTTATTAACCGAAATCTGTTTGTTTAGATTTTGGAGAAATCCTCAATTTCCTTCCCATTGGATTCAATCTCCTGTTTTTTAGGAGTAATATCGCACACTTTCCACAAGACACAGAGTCTCCGGACCCTTGGCTGTTTTGATTTCCTTGACATTTTCAGTACCCCATCAAAATCATTGGGAGATTACTTGAGATTTCTGTTTCTGTGTACTAAATCTTGAGAAAGACCAAAACTTTTCTGCTGTTTTGATTAATATCTTGAAAACCCAGAAACCCCAAAGAAGAAAAACCTACATTTTGCAATACCCCATTAAGATTCTTCACAAATTACTTGAAATTTCTCATTCATTTGTTGATTTGATCATTCTCTTGAAAACGTAGAAACCCCAAGAAGGAAAAGCCTAGATTTCCTTCAAATTACGCTTGAGTGAACCATAAGAAACGATGTCATTTGAGGAAGATGATGCGTTTGAACACACCCTTTTGGTTGTCCGCGAAGTCTCTGTGTACAAAATCCCCCCTCGGTCGACGAGTGGTGGCTACAAATGTGGCGAGTGGCTGCAGTCCGACAAGATTTGGTCGGGCCGCCTCCGCGTTGTCTCGTGCAAGGAGCGATGCGAGATCCGCCTTGAGGATCCCAACTCCGGGGAGCTCTTCGCCGCCTGCTTTGTACTCCCTGGCCAACGGGAGAATTCTGTTGAGACTGTTCTCGACTCTTCCAGATACTTTGTGCTGAAAATTGAGGACGGGGCGGGCAAACATGCCTTCATTGGATTGGGTTTTGCAGAGAGGAATGAGGCTTTTGACTTCAATGTTGCACTGTCTGATCATGAGAAATATGTTAAGAGGGAGCATGAGAAGGAGACAGGAGATGCAACTGACGATAGTCAAATCGATATTCATCCGGCAGTGAATCACAGATTGAAGGTATTGCAATGGGTGTCTGATCAATTGATTTGTTTCTCTGATTTTTGTGCTTATTGGTTAATATTAGCAATTTTTGAAACGCAATGCATAATGTCTTTAACTTGAATATGGAGAATCATGTTTAGTTATTATTTCATACAAATTATTCATTTGAAACATTTTATCAGATGGCACTGATGTTTTGCTAAGAAGGCATGTGCCAGTCCCAAGACTGAAGTAGAGTTGTGTTAGACTGACAGTCAGATATAAGAACAGGTTTCAAACTGAATTTCAACTTTCAAGCCTAATTTGAGAAAATTAGCACTCCTCGGCCAACACAAGTTATAGTTAGAATTTGGTTCTAGGAAATGATGATGTCATTTTATGCAGCCGGTTTGCTGTTTGCCTTCTCAATTTAGTTTATTTTGATTATATTAGATTATTTGATTCGAAAGTATTGCTTCATATCTTTAAATTTGATTTGGAGTTTTAATTATCATGACAGTGTCACTGGCTCCTCACGGTTGAATCTGAGCACTAGGGATTAATAAATAATGCTATTGCTGGCAGAAAAATTATAGATGTTTGTATGAAGTCTTGATTGTGAATTTGGAGGCCAATTGTTGGCCCGTAATAGTTGTTTTGAGTGTAGTGTAAGTGTATTAATAAATGGTTAGTGATGGATACTTTATTTGTTTGCCTGTGTGGTTTGATACTTAATTATTTTCATTTATGTTGGACTTCGTTTTCTGTTGGGCTTTGATTTTACAATAGTCAGTTAACTTGTGGGCTCACCTTGGCAGTTGGTTCGGACTTCGGAGTGTGTTGTGGTCCACCACAATTGAAATTGATGTATATAAATATTAATAATATATATATATATATATTTCCTTCCTTGCACAAAATAAGAGCTGCATTATTTAATGAAAGTAAGCAGACCAACCTCTTGTTCTGCTTGTTTTTGTTTAATGAAAGTAGCCATTCAAGAAAATAAAAAAATAAAAGAAATAAAAACTAAATAAGAGCTGCATTATGTGTTTTTTTTTTTTTTTTACTTGTTTTAGTATCTGAGCTGAAATAATCTATTAATCAGTTTGGGTGGAAAACAACCAACCCGCCTGACACTGAGGACTGAGGAGACATCGAAATGTGCTTGGGGGTTTTTAGTAGAGACCAATTATATTCTACAACAGCCACAGTAATGGCAATTGGCATCGATCTACCAGGTTGAAGTATTATCTGCAATGCCACAGAGGATAGTGAAATCTGGACCCCAGGAAGTCCTTCCCGGACTACCCCTTTATAATTGGAGTCTTTCCATTGCAATAGCTATGGGTTTTGGCATCATATTCTCTTCTTTCTTTTTATGTTAAAATCAAATAGTGCTGTAAATGTGTGTGTATTTGTGTTTTATTATGGATGATCTCATTGATATATTTGGTTTTAGTGTGCAGTGCTCATATGTTTCAGTGAGTGATTTTTGGTTTTGAAATGGTAACATTAATTTATTTTTATTTTATAAACAAAAGATACAATGAATTTATGACCCCGAGGCCATAGTATACATGATCCACTACGGATAGGGTGCCGGATGAATATGAGGAGAATGGTGCCCACTTGGGAACCCACCTATTTTGTGCATGAAAAGAATCCTAGAGGGAGTTGTACAAATATATCATTGTGCCGGTCCCCAGCAGAGTGGCCCCTTTTGCTATAAATATTTAGGTCATTTCCTTTCTTTATTTAGGTTAAGTGTGCTTACTCTGTTTTTCTCCTTTTTTGTCGAAGGACTGGGATATAAATATCTTAGTGGTTAAGATTAACCTTCGGGTTTATTATTAAGAAACACTTTGTACTCTTGAAATTCATATAACATTCGTAGTGTGTTCTTCATGAACTCCTCCTACACAAATTTGTGTGACAGTTTGAGAATTTGGATGAGAAACACTCATTACTCTGCATCTGGACCCAAGGTACTAAGGCTTGTTTTAACTGTGTTATTTCTTCTTTCTTCTGATTCTGTGGTTGTGGCTGTGACTACACTGCTGTACCTTCAACTTAGGGTACTGCTACCGGTTCAGGCACTTTTAGTGTCAGTGTTCGTTGCTCTCTGGTCCATACCAGGTACAAGATTGAAGTGCAGAGCTTGTTCTTATTTTAGAGGAAAAATAAATAAATAAAATATGTCGTTACCTTGATTTTATAAGAATCAGCCTCCAGTTGAACCAATACAGTCTTGATAGGATTTCTTCAATTTTCTTTGTTAGTTGCTTTAATTCTTACTTGTTGGGCTGATTTTAGATAGTGCAGACTAGTAACTGAATTTTGAATTAAGCCAAATAAACTCGGATTAGTCTGAAGTTACTGCAGGCCAACTAGACTGCACTTGAATTGGCTTGATTCAGAAATTGGTTATATCAGTAGTTACTGAAGCTCCTTCTCAATCTCATTAGGCCAATCATAGTCTATCAAACTTTGGAAATTTTATAATTGAAGTTTTCTTTTAATTGGTAACATAACTCAAAACCCACTTGTGATATGGGCTTTTGCCAACAATGACCACCTTCCAATTGTGCTTATGGGCTTTTGTCATAGTCAGTGCAAAATATTATAAATTTATATTAACAAGGAAAGCCTCTATTACAATTCTACAAGTTGAATTATCACACAATGGACCCAGGGTCATTTTAGCAAACAAGAGAATACAGGATTGCGGAATCAAATGATTTAAAACTTATTTGATTGTACTGCAACATACTCGGGATTCACAGGTATTGAAACACAAACTTGTTTTAGATTCCACCTTATAACAATATACCACTTGGCTATTTTTGTAGAGAAGTTGTCTTTTTCTTTCTTGGATTCAATTGATCTTTTGGCAATTTTGATTTAGGAAGGTGAGACCATTCGTATAAATGTAAAGAACAAGCCATCTAGTGGAACTGGCATGCTTTCAGCAGCTGGGCTGTCAGGTGGCACTACTGCTATTAAGAAACCTAGTGCTCTTGCTCTAGCACCACCGCCCAGTGGAACTGGAAAAACCAGGTCCCCTCTTCCTCCTCCGCCCAATGATCCTGCTGCTGCTCGTATGACTTCTGGTCATGGTGTTGGACTCAAGGGCCCCAAGGAAAACACCAGGCATGCTGTTGATGCCTTTTCAGATCTTTCACAAATTGAGGTACCACCCTTCTCTGCTTGCTTTTGTTTCTTGGTGCTTGTGGTCTAAATTGATACATGCAATTGTGCAGATGAATATTACCCTGTTGCAGTACATAGTTTCCGACCTGGTGGGTTGAGTTGGAATCCAGCCAAGTTGACTTGGCCCTGTCAAAAACTGGGTGATTGGGTAGGGCTGAACTCGGTTTGAACAAGTTCAGTTGAAACCCTGTTAAACCATGTGGTCAACTCGGGATTTGGCATGACTTGTTCCGGTTTGGCTATATGACATTGGATCATCTCAAGGCATTTTATTCATGCTTTTTTAAGTACTAAAACCATGAACCGACATAAGTAAAATTGTAAATGTTAAAATATACTTCAATGAAAACAAAAGAATTGAAATAACAATTCATTTGAAATTTATGTACATGTTCGTGTACTTTCCTTACTTTAGTTATTATAATTTATAAATACTTGCATTTATGATGAATAAAATATAAATTACTAACCCACTTGGTCAACCTGCTGAGTTTCCTAGTTGACTCGCTTGGTAATGGCCTCAGTCTGGTCAACCCACTGGGTCAGAAAATTATGGTAACTCTCTCTCTCTCTCTCTCTCTCTCTCTCTCTCTTCGCGCATGTTTTCAACTTGCATAATGTAACTTGTAGTGCTCTACCACATATCAGTTTGTACACCATGGTAACATAGTTTGTAGGAACAAAATATTTTGCTTTCTTGATATGCTGTCACAGTGGCCAGCAAGGGTGCCGCAATGTGATCAGGGTCTACCCCTCCTTCCTAATGTGCCAAGACATTGTTGATGAACAAAAATATTGTGCTTGTTTCTGTAGAAGTTACAACTTTCCCTTTACAGTTAAAAGTATTTATGTCTGAATGGAAGTTCTATGCAGCCTCAAATTTATTACAAATGGCTATTATGGTTTTCATTGTCCTCGATTTTCAATGTGACCATAACACTTAGTAGAAATCAAATTTTCTATATTGAACTTGGTAGATTACCCTGTTTGTAGAATTATTCCCTTTACATATAAAACATCACATTATCAAGAGAATTCTGGTATCTCTGGAGGTTTTAACGATCAGAAGAGGCCAAAAACGAAATTCTGTAAACCCTCTTAGTACCCAGAGATTTGTGATTTAAAACAGAATGATGTAGACCTCTTAGTCTAAGAGAGTTATAGGGTAAAAAAAAATATTGTTATTGAGGTGTTAGCATCTTTACAGCATCTTTATAGATGTAAAACCACTCTACATTGAGAGGGTGGGTCTTTAGCCTTAAGGTTTTTTTTTTTTTAAATTCTTTTGACAAGTTTAGCAACTTTAAAATGGACAACAACATCAACTTGTAAAAGCTCTTACATGTAAAACCTCTTAGTACTAGGATGATAACTGTTTGGGCGACTTTAAACACAAGGTCAATGACCATGACGAAGGATGAAAAAGGCCCGCCACCAAAACGCTAAGTACCTTAGCGATGTGATTTGAAAAAATCGTCAAAAAAACTTGAAAAAGTTGTAGAAAATCTAGAATATTGGAAAATGAGAGAAAATATATATATATATATATATTTTTGCAAAAGTGACTAAGATAAGTGGGCGTAGCGGTCCACTCATTTTATGAGGTCCTGTATTTCTGTATAAATAGAAAAATAGTAATGATAATTTTTTTCACATATATTCATGTTGCTTAGTTATGCTAACTTAGAAACTAATGAAAGGTTCATAAAAAAAAAAAAAAAAACTATGTCATGGAGTCAAGACTTAAAACTTAAGAGTACCTAGAGAAAAAAATACATCTACCAAAGGGTTGTCTAATAGGATGTACCTAGAGAAGAACCCTTAAGAAGAACTATCTATATCGACTGTAATTCGGCGAGATCTTGTATTTTTTTGGTGTTCTTATAAACATAAAAGGTTAGAAGAGTTGCATAAAAATGTTATTCGAAGAGAAGAAAAGAAATAAGTCTTATTATGCATTTTAATATTTTTTAGAAAGCAGGAATTTGTTTCACTCCGTAGCGGCCCCGTCGCGGCCACTACGGATGTGAGTGGCGCTAAATGGCATTTAACCGTTACGCCCGATATAGTGGCTGCTATGCTATTTTGATCCATGATCATGACATTAAGAGTTTTTTTTTTACAAAAGCCACCTATATTTTCTTGAAACCTCAAAAATGCCCTTGTATTTTATGTTTTTACTAATATCTCCCTTTGACCGATAGTCAAATTGTACAACAAGTAACTGCTTCCTTTCTCCCTATTACCTTTTGTTTTTGACCATTTTACCCCTGAATGTTTGAAGCTTGGGCGATGGGTTCATGGAAGAAAAAACCATCTGAATCTTGAATCTCCTCCCTTTCCTCCTTGAATCTCCTCCCTTTCCTCTCTCTTTCACAAGGTCATCAGGCAATCTCACTTTCCCTCTTAAACTCTCTCGAATCTCTCTTCTCTCTCTTAAAACCCTCACTTCTAATCTCCTTTCCATTTTTTTTTTTTTTTTTCCGATCAGCTTATCAAAACCAATCCGAGAAACCCTAACGAGAACCCCATACACTCCTTCTGTATCATCCAACATCTCCATCAAATCCAGGCTTCTAGATCTTCTCCCCAAATCCAGTTCCCCATATCCTCTTCAAATTGACAGCGACGCAATCCGAATCTAGTCGACCAATCATTCTCATGTATATAATACCCATTAGTAAAGGGAGAGAAGAAAGAAAGAGAGAGAAGGGGTGAGTGAAGTGGGTAGTTGGCATTTTCTGCATCGTCTCGTTCTTGTATGGCTCACAACAGCAGCATCTGATCTGAACCCCAATTGCCCTTAGAATTGTGGTCTCATTGACATTTCATAAACCGTTGGCATCGAAGATGGCTGTAGAATAGATGGGCTCTGGTTCAATGTATTCTGTAACAAATCTTATCACCCCCCAAAACCATTTTTCATGGAATCATGGGTAATGCATTTGACGATCTTGAAATATCTATACCAGAAGGCCAAGCGAGAGTTAACGCCCTTGTTGCCTTGGGTTGTCACAACAGCTCAGGATACATGGGCGGTTACTCGGAGATGTCTTTGGGTGAAAGTGTGCCATACACCTTCTCAAACGCCCGCAACAGGTTCACGGCACTAGGTTGCGACACCGTGGCCCTCATAGCAGTCTACCTTTTCGCAATCCAATTCAAGGTTTACCAACAGATGTCTTCCTCTTTCTTCGAACAAAGATGTCATTGCCAATGGGGCCTGTTCTGGAAATGGGTGCTGCCAGCCACCGTCTTCACCATCACTCAAATTTCTCTAGGTTGATCCACACGTCTCATTCCCAATCGCACCATAGGTACTACTTTGTTTTCCCCATCTCCATATGCACCATTGATGGCCATATTGTTTTTTGTTGAATTTGAAGCTATCTCCAACAATCAGAAAGTAGTACATATGGAGATGGGAAAACAATATGGAGATGGGGAAGCTATCTGCAAATTCAATAAAAAAACAATATGGCCATCAATGGTACATATGGAGATGGGGAAATCAAAGTAGTACCTGTGGTGCGATTGGGAATGAGACGTGTGAATCGACCTAGAGAAATTTGAGTGCTGGTGGAGACGGTGGCTGTGGGTGAGAAGGTTGAGGTTGAGGGCTTGTCTGGGTGGTGGAGTGATGATGAGTAGATGATGGTGTTTCTCTGCAGGGTGGAGATGGGGCTAGGCCGGGGTGGGGATACAGGTGATGAGTTGTAGGGATAACTCAATTAAGTTTTTATCAGGGGTAAAATGGTCAAAAACAAAAATGGGAGGGAGAAAGGAAGCAGTTCAGTTTGACTGTCAGTCAAGGGAGATATTAGTAAAACATAAAAAACAAGGGCCTTTTTTGAGATTTCATGAAAATATAGGGGCTTTTTTTGTAAAAAGCTCTAACATTAAACCCCCTGTCACTATGATGTTTTTCAAACATCTTGGTGCCAGGAGCCATTTTGGATTACACATTGTAATTGGTTCTGAGATGATGAATGACTTTGAACATGTAACAAAGACAATGGTAAAGCTCTCATTGCCAAAAAGTTTTAACTGGTATTGATGACTTTGTCAGACTTCTTGATACAAGGAATCTAGTGGTACCAAGAGGTCTAACAAACTTTTTAGTACCAAGAGACATTTTGGATAAAACAAATAAACAATGCTTTTGCTACCAAGAGGTCTCACAAACTTTTTAGTACCAAGAGACATTTTGGATAAAACAATGCTTTTGCTACCAAGAGGGTCAAATGACTACATATTACAAGGACAGAAATCAGGATGCAAAACCTCTTTGTACCAGAAACCTTGTACTAAGAGGATTATATACTTCTAAGTACCGATATGCATGATGTATTAATTACTGTAGCTGGTACATAGAGGTTGTGTGACTTTAAACTTAACAAAAGGACAAAATTCATTACTATTGCAACCTTGAGGTTGTGGGTTCAAGTTATGATACCAGAAATAAATATATAAATAAAAATCTTTCCAATAGAAGGACAAAAATGATTTAGTATAATCTCTTGGTGATGAATCATGAAACCTCTTGATACAAGGAAAATATATATTTTTTAATTTTATTTTGAATGATTGATGCCAGGAATACTTACAAGCAAATCTCTTATTACTGAGCAATATTTTAGGTAGAACAATGTTATTGGTCCTGAGATGTTGAACGACTGCACAATGCAAGAACAAAAAACATGACATTAAAGCTTGCGCTCATGGTAAACGATGCTAATAATAATGAGAGGCCACACAAAATCCAAAACCATAACATAAAACTTCTCGCTGTGGAGAGGTTCTATAAACGCCTTAATAGAAAGAAGCATTTTGAATAAACAATACTAACGGGCAACGGTAATGACTGGTTTAACAAGGAAAAAAACCAAAACGTTAAAGCTCTTTCTTCGAGGAATTCTCTGAGTACTAAGGTTTATTGACCTTAGTACTAAAAAGCATTTTGGATAAAACGACTTCAAATAAAACACGAGGACAGGAGTCGCAGCATATATCTAAGCTTTTGCTACTGATAACTTTGGAAAACTTCTCACTATAAATCCTCTTAGTGTTCATAATGTTCTACAATGCTTACTACCAATTGGCAATTCGATAAACCAATTCTATGGTGATGAGAAATTGGGGAAACCTCTAAGCGTGGAAAGGTTTTAACGAACTTTGTAATATTGAGAGGCGTGGTAATGAGAGTTTGAACAAGGACAAAAATCATTATGCAAAACCTCTTGGTGCCTTCAGGTTTAGCGTACTTCTTGGTACCAAGAGGCATTTTGGATAAAAGCAATGTAATTGGTATAAAGAGATTGAGCAAAAACAAAAGCATGATGCAAAATGTCTTGATGGGAGGTTTAACAAACCTCTTGGGGCTGATGACTTTGTTTATGTTAAACCTTTTTTCTTTTTATCCCTTTCTTTTCTTTCTTTCATTACGTAAAACATTTTGGCTCTGAGAGGATAACAAATGTTTACTAAGAAGATTGTCTAATATAAATTGCTTTTGTGATTTTTTTTCACTACTTGCAGAGAAGTCTTCCTTCAGCAACGGGTTCAGGATCAGCAAAGAGTACGGCATCAGGATGGGCAGCATTTTAAATCTGGTGGTGTGTTTCAGATATCAGTGATATCTTTAGGTGCTTTTCCCTGGATGTCACAAGAAAGAGAAGAAAAAAGAAATGCAAGCATGCTCAGTACACTTTTTATGAACAGGCGGGGACTTGAGAAGATGCGTGAGGCTTTCCAATTTTCAGGTTTTGGAAATAATGTTTACAAAGAATATGTTTAATGTTTTCTCTACTCTGATTTGAACTCGGAACCTTTTATTATATTTATATAAAAAGAAAGACCGAATTATCATGCATGCTTATATCGCTTTATAATTGTTATCGCATTTGTGAATTGTTGTTGAAGTTAGTTTCCATGAGGATGACTTGGGTGGATGGGTTCCTTATATCAGGGTGGTCTAGATTATCCTGATTCATTCATTCCATTGGTCTGATATGGCCCAATCACAGTGAGAGGTTCCAAAAGTTTCTTGACTCAACGAACCTGATTGAGTAAGAGCTAGACCACTCAACATCACAATTGAAAGTTTGACAAAACTTGGCGATCCAATGCGCCGCCTCATTTAGCCTTCTAGGAATGTGATAGAAGGAGACTTTATCAAATTCTTTAGCAATTGAAGATGTATCTGCAGCAATTGAGATCAACACCCAATCTTTGCCACCATTGATTGTCTAGATCGTCATCACATCACACAAAATTTGTCCTCTTCTCACATCCCATACTTCAGCTCTATTAAAAGCAATGAGGATCGCCCTCGTTTCAGCTTCATTTGTTGAGCCAAACCCCTCTCCTCTAATTCCTGTACAAATGATAGATCCATTAAACCAAAGGACGTATCCAAAAGAAGCTTTACCATCCGATTTTCTAAACGCAACGTCGGAAAAAATTAGCACTTCTTTTCTAATAATCATACTAAGCTTGGGATCCTTCCATTTGGTCTTTCCTTAACTTTTATCGAATCAATAAAGGATAACCCAATCAAAATTTTAACTTGTTCAAGAGCTTTGAAGGGATTTAATTTAACACCCTTACATAAATCATAATTTTTGGCCTTTTAGGTAATCCTCCATATGGCAGGGCCCAAGCTTTAGTAAAATTATTAGTAGTTGGGAGAGTTGGTTCATCAGAATCAAAGGAATCCTTACACCATTGTAGGAAGTCATGGATGAGAATTCCATCAGCCAAAAGGCTTAAGTGCGATTTAAACCAAATTGCTCTTTCATGTTCAGAGTGGAATAGAGCATGTTCAGCCGACTCTTCCGAACAACCACAAATTGGACAAGAAGCAATACATTTTTCTAAATTTAGAGCTAAGGAAAGATCTTCCCAGAGTACTTTCCTAAGACATTTCCACCCAAAAAGAATGATTCTCTGGGGAATAGGAAGTCCCCAAAAGTCTTTCCATTTTCTCCACCCACTCCCATTTTCTGAATTATTTGCAGTGAGCACTCTATAAAAAGATTTAACTATCACTTGACCATTCTTTGTATAAGTCCAGACTCTTTTATCTACACTGCTTTGTATAGGGATATAAATTTTGAGGATACCTTCTACATCTTTAGTGATGTTAAAATTGTTCCTAATAAATGTCACATTCCATAAAATATGGGTTTCCTAAGATTCCCATTGCAAGAGATCCAGTTGCATTTCTATACGGAGATTTTTTCAGTCTGAAGGTCGTTGGGGGCAGATTGCCTTCATTGTAGATGGTTGGTTTTTGCTTTTGCGTGTATACACACAACAGTACCTCACTAGCTTGTCACAGGGCCCGTTTCTTTATCAAAATTCCAAAAATTCATGTCTGGGAGAATTTCAAATTCTCCAAAAAGTTGTCCCTTTAGGTGGAATTCCAAATCCCTCTTTTTGATGGAGAATTTGAAATCCCAACAAATAGTATAAAGAGTGGAATTTCAAGAATTCCAAAAGGTCTTTTGGGTGGTTGGAATTTGAAACTCTAATGAAAGAAACATAGCCTTTCAAATGCTCAGGGCAAGATGTCACATTATGTCCAAAAAAATCCCCAACCTCCCAAATTTTAGTCATAAATTCCGGTAAAGAAACAGGCTCACAGTTCATAAAAAAGGGATTTTGACTATACGCACTTAAGACCTGACATTTGCCACATAATAGTTGTAAGTTTAAACATTTCTTGTAGAGCTGTTTGTACAATAATGGCGGAAAATACTTAAACTTCCAACAACTTCGGGGCGAATGTCAGGTTAATGTTCCTAGAGAAAATACAATCCTGTAATTCCATCGACCATGATCAATTCATCAATAGGTCCTGATGTTGTTGTCGCCTTGCTTGGTGGGAATGCAAAGCTGTTGCCATATGCTTTAGAGGCCATTTTTTTTTAATGGTGTGGGCATAGTCGAGGTATTTGATCCAACATGACTAATTCATCTGGTGGCGCCTGATAAACTCACACAAATGCACACTTGGCAAGTCTAAGGCTGTTTCAAGTACGACGCAGGGGGAGCAAATCCACAACTTAGGCCACTCCACCAACTCTGAGCATTCAAGATAGTGTTCTGAACGGTCTTTAGGTGGATCAAAATGGGAAGATGTAAATGGCTCCCAAACTACTAATCTAATCAAGGTTCTAATATTTGGACCTGCTTTCTGTTGAGGCCTAGTTCCTAATAAAATTCAGTTTAGGTTAGGACTACAATCTTTATAGTCTATATGTTTCACCATTACCATTAATCCAACCAATATTTACATTTATAAAATTCAGGGCATTTATAAAACCCTTCCAAAACCACAAATTTTCTTTTTCGAAACTTAGCTTCCCATAATACCTTGTTAGGATAATACTTCTCCTTGAAGATCTTTGAGCAGTGAAGATTGCTGTAAGTTAAATATCTCCAACATATTTTGACTGATAATACTAGATTATTGCTTTTTGAATCTCTGATTCCTAAACCTCCTTCATTGATTGGTCTACATATCTCACTCCATTTAATTGTATGAATTTTCTTTTTATCCACTTGATCAACCCACCAGACCTTTCTAAATAACTTGTCAATAGTCTCTGTTGTTTTGTTAGGAAGTTGCAGCATATACATATTGTGTACCTAAATTGTCAAGACAACTGACTTGATAAGTGTACTTCTATAGAAGGGGAATTTGCCAAGATCAAACTTTATTCTTAATTTTATTGACTAGAGATCTAAAATTAGTATCTTTATGTTTATTTAGAAGCATAGGACACCCAAGGTGTTTTTCATTGTTGTCCATGAATCTAACCCTAAGAATGATGTTATAGATTTACATCTGGTACTACATGCTCCTTTGCTAAAATAAACAACAGATTTATTGAAGTTCACAAATTATCCTAATAATTCATAATAATCATCAAGAATATCTTTTATCTTTCTCGCTTTATTGAGAGTGGCATTGCAGAAAATGAAACTATCATCGGCAAAGAAGAGACGAGAAATACTAGGGGCTCTTTTAGCTAATTTCACACCATGAATCAGACCCTCATTTTCCACTTTTTATAAACATCTTGGATAAAACTTCAACTCCCAAAATAAAGAAATATGGGGAGAGTGGGTCTCTTTACCTTGGACCTCTAGTAGGGATAATTTTTCAGAAGAGGGGACCATTGAGGAGGAGGGACTAAGAGACCGAGGAAATACATTCTTTAATGATTCAAATGATTTTCATATGAGATCCAAAAGCCTCCAATGTAGCTTCAAGAAAACCCAATTCTATTCTATCACAGGACTTTGCCATATCGAGCTTTAGTCCCAAAAGCTTATTCTTTGTCCTTTTTCTTGGACTGATGGAGTACTTAACCCTAAGGGATAGCTTAGTTGGGCATAGGATCACGGTTTGTACCCAGAGGTCATAGGTTCGAAACTGCACTACCACACTAAGGCTACAGGGGAGTTTATCTGACTTCTCTCTAGGTTCGGAGGGATTAGTTCAACCCAAAGGGTTGGGAACCCTCCAACTAGCAAAAAAAAAAAAAAAAAAGTGATGGAGTACTTCATGGGCAATAATGTAAAGGCACTTTGGTACGGACGTCGTACAACCAAATTGAGGACAATTTTTAGTTTATTAGCAATCACTTTGGAGAAAATCTTATGAACTACATTGTATAAGCTTATAAGCTTATGGTTCTAAGATCTTTAACATACTTAGACATGACTTTTCTTAGAAATCTTTTGGCAAATTAAGTAGCTTAATTTGAGATCACTATTCTCCTTATTACTCTGATTAAGCTAAGATCTTTTTGGCCAATTGAAGAGAGAACTTTTGATAATTTTATCAGTTGATATATAGATAAAAGTTCCATAGTGAACTTGATCCAACAGTTTGGCTAAGACCTTTTTTGAAAACAATTTGGATAATTTTAACAGTAGATTACGTTGAAAAGAGATGACTTGATGCAAAAAGGAAATCCTGAACCCGAGATGCAAAAATTACATAGTGAACTTGATCTAACTCATTAAGCCAAAAAAAATAAAAGATGGAAAAAAAATTGAAATTTAGATTTGGTGGGGTTTCAACCTAAAAAACAGGAGAAAACCCTTAAGCATACAACCCTTAAAAAATAGGCGTATGCCGCTGTGAGTGGCGAGCACACGATATTCTTTACTAAAAGGCGAAAGAATAGTTTGCTATGTGCTCACCACACGGCTGCGTGCTTTTTTCCTACACTACTGATTCCTTTTTATTAAAGTCTTGTCTCAGTGGTCTTCTTGTTTCTCTACTATGTGGGACTCTTCTTATGTCAAACAACCAGCTGGTCTCTCCCTCTCCAATTGGATCCAAAGTGGGAAAGGATTAGATTGGTTTGCCCTTTTTTTCTTCCCACCCAGGTGGATAAGAGCAGCACAGAGTCCATCTTTTCCATCTACTGTTATAGTTTCATCTCAAAGATCTGTCACTATTGTAGGGGAAACTGACTGGAAACCATCTTGAGAAGACAGAAAAAGTTATTCAGTAAGAGGAAGGCTAGGTGGTAAGTTCCACTTGGCTGCAACTTCTTCAGAAACGTTCGGATCTTTGAATTGGTGTTGAAGTTATTATATTTCCATCAGGATGACTGGGAATATGTGCTGAGCCCTGCTATCTGTCCCGGGTTCGGGACAGATAGACTTTTTGATATGTGCTCCTTTATCAGGGAAGTATAGATTATCCTGATTCATTCATTCTCTATTCTGTTATCTAGACCATTGGTCTGATTTGGCCCAATCATGGTGAGATATTCTCCATAAGTTTCTTGGATGGACTATTATAACCTCCTTTTTTCTTTTGTTTGAAGTGGGATGCTGTTTTTTTTTTTTCATAAGAAACCACATGAGAATTATAAGGGTAGTCCTATATATATAGTATTGGGGTGGTCGCGCCCGTTAAACATTGGCCCGCTTCCAAAACATGGGCGAAAATTCAAAGTCGACTTCCAAAACCCACATGAATGGGCCCATCCCTACAACCCACATGAAAGTGATGGGTTTGCCCTAAAACCTAACCAACTATTTGGGTCCGCCCCCCTCAAATCAAAATAAAAAAAAAATCCTAGGTCCTCCACTTATTTAGAAGGGTACTTGTCTTGGTGGATCAGGCTCTTATCAACCAATCACTGTTATCCACAAGAGGGTTAATAAGTAGCAATATCCAGATTACGTAGGCCTTCTTATCTCTAAAAAAAAATATATAATTGAACAAAATGTGAGATTTTAAATTATTTTGATGGGGTTTTTCCTAAAGAAGGAATAAATCCCAAATAGGAGTATGCAGCTTTAACACATGGTATTCCTTTTAGTGAAAGGCAAAAGAATAGTTTGCTCTGCACAAACCATGCAGTTGCGTGATTGTCAATGGCGTTGCTGATTTTCTTTCTTTCTCCCTTTTTTTTTTCTTGTTTTCTTTTGTTTTAGTTTTTTCCTTTTTTTTTTTTTTTTTTTTATTATCATGGCAAGGTTTTAGACCTGATGGTTGAATAAGGTTGGACAAAACCATTACAACCTCCAGTCAGTTCTCAAAAAGAGAAAACCTTTAGTCAGTTTTTTAAAAATTACTTGAGAATAAACTATTTTTCTAATTGATGAAAAAAAACCATTTTTTATGTAGATCCAAAATAATGAAAAATATAGTAATTCATCTAATTATCCATTTCTTAATAGATGTGGTTAGGCAACATGACGAATGCCATTTAAAGTGCTTGTTTGGCCTCTTAACTAGTAAGGTGGAGTGAAATAAAGCCTCCTTTCACCAAACAAGAAAAGACTAGGGGTCATATCAAAAGTATAAAAATTTCAAAATTCCCCCTTAATTTTCAAAAAAAAAAAAAAAAAGAGTAAAAAAGGAACATTCTCATGCCACTAAAAGAAAAAAAATCCATCTACCTTTTACCCAAAAAGTCAAAATGTTTCATTATCAAGCCACTAGAAATAAATTTTCATCATATTGTTATTAGACTCCCTAATATTTTATTCTCTCTCTTTAATATTCACTTCAGTTCATTTCACCCTACAAGTATTTTTACCAAACAAGCCCAGGAATATCATATTTTTAGCAAATATGATTTCTAAAAAAAAAAAAAAGGCCTAGGTACGTTATGATTTCATCTTTAGGGGTAAAGAAGTCCAACCCTTTAATTCTTTGTTTATGGAAAAAAAAAGTCACCTAGGACTTCCCTTGTTTGTTTTATAACTCCAACTTCTTGAGTAAAAGGAGTGATGATGACTTTAAATTGAGGTTGGAAGAGGACATGACCTTCATTGATAGCATCTTCTTTTACAATGATCTTTCAGAAATCTTAATTCTAAAAATTCTAGTTTCTGGAACAAGGCTCTAGAGTACCTTAAAAAAAAATCAGAAAATAATGGAGGAAAGAGAGTTGGAGAAGAGAGGAGTCAAAGGGATAGGAGAAAGGTGCCTCACGTACACTTCATGGGTTCCTTTTATTACTCCTCGTTATCTTACAAGATTCATTGAATTCAGACACCTTCTGTGCATGTTTGATTTATCTTTTTTAATACGGTAGATCTCTTATTCTTTTTGGATTTGAATGAAGTGGAATAGGCCTGTCAATGGGATAGGCCAGGCCTGAGCTTGGGTTGTCCAATCCCATCCCAAATATTGGGCAGGCTTGCCAGGGGATGTCCATTCACGACCCTAAATTGAACTGGCTACGTTAAATCCAGACCCACGCGAGCCCAGGCTGGGCCAAGTTTTAACATGATCTTAAATATAAGCTAAATATTCTCTAATTTTTACTCTATTTTGCTACAATGCTAGTGCACAACTAAATTTTATTTTTTCCTCAATGCTAGTGTACAACTAAATTGTTGAGTAGGGATAACCAAAAACTCTGTAGTTATGAAAAATGTATTTTATATTTCTAACTCAATAATCTTGGGGAGAGTTTAAAAAATAAGCATATTAAAGATGAACATGCATTCATAATTAGATAGCTAGAAAAAAACACTACTAATCTAACAATCTCAAAGGTATATATCATCAATAATCAACTGATTGAAAATGAATGAATCTATATAAAAAAATGAAACACTAAGAGGCAGAAAAGCATAATGCGATAAACTGTTCATGTACATTAATCATTCATGATATGAAATTTGTCCATATATAGTAATCAATACGCACTGACAAACTCTGAAAAACACTGGTTGTTCACATCAGTGAACTTGTTGGATCTGGATATGGTCGAGCTGTTTAAGCCTCAATGATAAATTGGATAGTAGGACCCACAACCTGGTCTAACTTGATTTACCTTGTGGGCGGGCCGGGCTGGGCTTGTTCTACCCATTCCTAGTCCCATTTTGACCGGGTTTTAAAATCATTGCCCAAGCCCAGCCAGTTGGGCTCAAATCTTTTTTAAAAGCTCAGTATTTTTTAAGCTTGGGATGGGCTGGTCCGAGGCCGGATACCCATTTCAACGGGCTCAATTGATAGGCCTGAGGTGGATGCTTCTTTGGATGGCTACTCCAATCCAATGGATTATCAACGGTGTGATGGATTTATCTCCTAAAAATGTATATGAAACTTCGGATAGATGGGCTCAATTGATAGGCCTGAGGTGGATGCTTCTGGAAACTTTTGGATGGCTACTCCAATCCAATGGATTATCAACGGTGTGAATTTATTTGCAATCTCGCCTAAAAATGTATATGAAACTTTCCGGGCTCATAACTTTGGTTAATTTAGCTCCGATTTACGTGATCTTCGGCTCCACGGATATTTACTCTGAATAAGCTTTACAACATGATGTAAATTTCACCGATCCGACGGTCAAATTGAAAGTTATGGCCATTTTATGATAGGATTTCCTGAGTAAAACGAGATTCATGACTTTTAAATCTTGATTTGCAATGGACTCTATCTCCGCACAACTTCTATTTTTGGGAGGAGATCAATTGTGGTGATTCAAACTTCTTAGCTTTTATCTCCCATCAAAATCATCTATATGAATTTCCTTGAATTATTTCAAATCTGTAATTACCAGGCTCCTTTCCCACTTGTGTGAACTTTCTTTCCACTTGTGTGGGCTTCTCTCCCACTTGAGTAGGCTCCCTTCCCTTGTGTTTGTGGGCTCTCTCTTGGGTCTCAGACCCCCTTGGCTGGGTTACAAAAAAATAAAGCTGCAACTACTGTCGACCCTACTAGGTGGGACAACTCCTCTACTTGAATAGTGAGCCCCATGAGAAGTCTTTTACTACAGTTAGGACTCTTCAATTGACATGATGAGTGGACCTCCTCTGGTTGATCTTTACATGTGTATGTGGGGTCCTTTTAGTAAATTCTTCAATTTAGCAATGCGGGTCCCATGTTAGAGTCCTGATGCAAGTAGGGCTCTTCACAAAATTCTCCATAAGGTTCGGCGGGTCCTACAAATTTCATTTTTTGCAATATCTAGCGGGTCCTACAAAATTCTCCTGAAGATCCCAAATTGAAGTGAGACCCTTCCGGAAAGAGTCCTAAACTAATTAGGATTCTTCGAAAAATTGAAAAATTATGTAAAATATTAAAATAGTATAGAAAATGTGCATGAAATGCTTGAATTCTTAAGTTCATAGTGAAAATGCATAAAATGATGAAATTATATTAAAAATAATATATTTAATTTAATTAAGTACATAATTATTCTAAAATGATGCTTTAATGATACATATATACGGACTTAACATTTAAGCATGTCCAACATAGGCCAAGTCCCCGATAGATGCCCAAGATAGTTAAAATTTGATGATGCCCAAAATAGTTTGAACAAGACTTCGATAACAATGAATTTCTTTGAATAAACTAAAATCTTTTTGGATAATTGAAAATAAAGCAAATCCTATACCTAGGAAGTGAAAATTACATAATTATCAATATAAGTAGGAATGTTTAAAATTAGCATTGGTGGGGCTCCAACCAAAAGAAGAAGGAACCCTCCAAAAATAGGCGTATGCCACTGTGAGTGGCGAGCACACGGTATTCTTTAGTAAAAGGCGAAAGAATAGTTCGCTATGTGCTCACCACATGGCTGCGTGCTTTTTTTCCACAGAACTGATTCCATTTTATTAAAGTATTCTCTAAGTGGTCTTCTTGTTTATCTACGATGTGGGACTCTTCTTATATCAGACAACCAGCCGGTCTCTCCCTCTCCAATTGGATCCAAAGTGGAAAGGGATTAGATTGGTTTGCCTTTTTTTTTTTCTCACCCAGGTGGATTAGAGCAGCACAGAGTCTATCTTTTCCATCTACTGTTTGAATCCATCTCAAAGATCTGTCACTGTTGCAGGGGAAACTGACTGGAAAACCTTCTTGAGAAGAGAGAAAACGTTCCAGTCAAGGACCAGTTTGCATCTACCAGTAAGAGGAAGGCTAGGAGATAAGTTCCACTTGGCTGCAACTTCTTCAGAAACGTTCGAATCTTTGAATTGGTGTTGAAGTTATTTAATTTCCATCAGGATCACTGGGAGTATGGGCTCCTTTACCAGGGGAAGTATAGATAGATTATCCTGATTCATTCATTCTCTATTCTGTTATCTAGACCATTGATCTGATTTGGCCCAATCATGGTGAGATATTCTCCGTAAGTTTCTTGGATGGACTATTATAACCTCCTTTTTCTTTTGTTTGAAGAGGGATGCTGTGTTTCTTCTTGGGCATTATTTTTATTTTTTCCAAACCATTCATAAGAAATGGGTGGATCAAATATTCATAATTTTCTTTCACTCCAAATATGAAAAGATTGCAGAGGATTGGTGGTTTCAGTTTTGTAGTGTTTAATTAGAGTAATGATTTGGTGAATTTTATTTCTGGATGAAATGTGTATCTACCTTTTGCAAGACTAAAATGAGAATTTTATATGCTCCTCTACCTCAAATGCATTCACCTCAGAAGAAGAATTGCAGAATATATTGTTCCAAACTATGCAAAGATATTTTACCCGAGATACCACATCGATCCATTTACCATGGAAATCGACCCATACTCATGTCATTTCTTTGAAGAAAAAATAGTTTGTAATAATCTCCAAAATGTGTTTAGTATGTGTAGAGCCCAATTTTTTTTTCCTTTTTTATTTTCCTAACAAATGAGCTCTACACATACCCAACTTTATACTAGGGCACATATCTAGAGTTGGGTATGTGGAAAGCTCATTTGTGGAAAAGAAAAGGTAATTTCCCAAGGAAGAATAAATTTTTTTGAATTTAATTATTGTTTAGTAAGAGGAAAACATTTTTAATAATTTTTATAAAAAAAAAGAGATAAAGATCGAGAGAGGAATTTATGCAAAAAGCATATCCAGAAAATGGTAGTCAACAATGTTCATCTAAATATGGAAAATATAGAATCGCCTGGTGTAGAAGAAAAGAAAGACTGCCTGGAGGTAAAATTCCAATGTATAAGGATATATACATTTAAAATGCGGTAGACCATATAGGATTCTTTGGACTTTTTTTTATTTTGGTACCATAGCCTAGGGGGCTGGGACCTAAGAGAGCTCACGCAAGTAGGAAGAGGAAGCCCACACAGGCCATACACACGTGAGAAGAGTGTCAAACCCAGGGAACTACCCCTAGGTAGCTGGGTGACATGTGGGTACTGAGCAACACTTTGTTGGCATAGACTTGAGTGTTATAGCAAACCACATGAGAATTGCAAGGGTAGTCCTACATATATAGTATTGGGGTGGTCGCCCTTGTCAAACGTTGGTCCACTTCCAAAACACAAGTGAAGATCCTAAGTCCACTTCCAAAACCCACATGAAATTTCGGGATTTGCCCCAAAACCTAACCACTTTTTTGGGTCTGCCCCCCTCAAATCAAAATAAATAAATAAAAAAAACCTAGGTCTGCCACTTATTTAGAAAGGTACTTGTCTTGGTGGATCAGGCTTTTATCAACCAATCATTATTATCCACTAGAGGGTTAATAAGTAGCAATATCTAGATTACGCACATAACAGAGAAGGCGTTCTTATCTCTAAAAAATATATAATTGAACAAAACGTGAAATTTTAAATTATTTTGATGGGGTTTTTACTAAAGAAGGAATAAATCCTAAATAGGAGCATGCACGGTAGAGAAAATTGGTCGATACCGAATTATACTATTGCCAAAATATCCCCAATATATCGGCTGAGAATTTCAGTTTATCGACCGGAAGCTCCAAAACCCTTTTTTCCCATTTTCCTCATCTTCTTCCCCATTTCAACCCTCTCCTCCAAACACTAGCTGCTCCTCTTCCATCTTAACACTTCCAATACCTCTCAAGCCATCAAAAACACATATTTTTTTTTGTGAATTTAGTAAGGAAAAGTCACATACAATTCTACTAAAGTTAGTATTTTTTATTTTTTTTAAGGTTTTTTGAGAAACAACTTAGAAATGAATATGGTTGCATGCCCTTTCTTTGTTGTGGATATATCTCATTCTTTTAAATCTACATATTTTGATACTAGATCTATACATTGGGGTTTTTAGAAATTTGTGATATTCTAACTTAGTTTGGTATATACAGTTAAATTTACTTAATTGTAAATAAAATTTATACAATTTCTAATAAGATAGCGATACATGATGTAATGACTTAATGAGACCGATAATTTTATTTATAGTTGTTACTAATGGAAAAAGTATTATTTTACAGGAATTTTATAATATTCGAAATTTCTTGGATATTTTCTCAGATTTCTTTGGACTAAAAAATTCACACCGCAATGGTCCGCGAATCACAACTGATACGGATACCGTATCGATTTTTAGGGTGGGCTTATACAGCGATTTCCAACCATGGGAGCATGCAGCTTTAACACATGGTATTCCTTTTAGTGAAAGGTAAAAGAATAGTTTGCTCTGCACAAACCATGCAGCTGTGTGATTGTCAATGGCGTTGCTGATTTTCTTTCTTTCTCCCTTTTTTTTCTTGTTTTCTTTTGTTTAGTTTTTACATCAAACATTACAACCTCCAGTCAGTTCTAAAAAGAGAAAACCTTTGGTCAGTTTTTTTAAAAATTGCTTGAGAATAAATTATTTTTCTAATTGATAAAAAACGATTTTTTATGTAGAGTCAAAATAATGAAAAATATAGTAATTCATCTCATTATCCATTTCTTAATAGATGTGGTTAGGCAACATGACGTGTCCCATTTAAAGTGCTTGTTTGGCCACTTAACTAGTAAGGTGGAGTGAAGTAAAGCCTTCTTTCACCAAACAAGAAAAGACTAGGGGTCACATCAAAAAGCATACAAATTTTAAAACTCCCTCCTTAATTAAAAAAAAAAAGGTAAAAAAGCAACATTCTCATGCCACTAAAAGAAAAAAATCCATCTACTTTTTACCCAAAATTTTAAAAAGATTCATTATCAAGCCACTAAAAATAAATTTTAATTATATTGTTATTAGACCCCCTAATATTTTTCTCTCTTCAATATTCACTTCAGTTCATTTCACCCTACAAGTATTTTTACCAAAAAAGCTTAGGAATATCATATTTTTAGCATATATGATTTCTATAAAAAAGGCTTAGGTATGTTATGATTTCATCTTTAGGGGTAAAGAAATCCAACCCCTTAATTCTTTGTGTATGGGAAAAAAATGCCACCTAGGACTTCCCTTCTTTGTTTTATTACTCCAACTTCTTAAGTAAAAGGGGTGATGATGACTTTAAATTGAGGTTGGAAGAGGACAGGCCTTCATTGATAGCATCTCTTTTTATAATGGTCTCTCAGAAATCTTAATTCTAAAAATCATAGTTTCTGGAACAAGGCTCTAGAATACATTTAAAAAAATATAATAAAATAAATAATGGAGGGAATATAGGTGGAGAAGAGACGAGAGAGGAGAGGTTTGGTTGTCCAAGGGGTTTGAGAAAGGTGCTTGAAGTACACTTCATGGGTTCCTTTTATTTCTCCTGGTTATAGATTCATTGAATTTAGACACATTATCTACAGATTTGATTTATCTTCTTTAATAAGGTAGGTCTCTTATCCTTTTTGAATTTGAATGAGTTGGAATAGGCCTATTAATGGGATGGGCTGGTCCTGAGCTTGGGTTGTCCAATCCCATCTCAAATATTGGGCGGGCTTGTCGGGGGTAGTCCAATCACGACCCTAAATTAAACTGGCCTACGTCAAATCCCATCTCATGTGGGCCTAGGCTGGGCCAAGTCTTAACACGGTCTTAAATATAAGCTACAAACTCTCTAATTTTTACTCTATTTTGCTACAATGCTAGTGCACAACTAAATTTTATTTTTTTTTCCTCAATGCTAGTGTACAACTAAATTGTTGAGTTGGGATAACCAAAAACTCCGTAGATATGAAAAATGTTTTTTTATATTTCTGACTCAATAATCTTGGGCAGAGTTTAAAAAACAAAAACATTATTAAGATGAACATGCATACATAATTAGATAACTAGAAAAAAGCACTATGAATCTAACAATTTAAAAGGTACATATCATCAATAATCAACTGATTGAAAATGAATGAATCTATATAAAAAATGAAACAATACAAGGCAAAAAAGCATAATGCAATAAACTGTCCATGTACATTCAATCGTCCATGATAATGAAATTTGTCCATAGTAATCAACACACACTAACAAACTCTAAAAAACACTGGTTGTTCACATCAGTGAACTAGTTTGTTCGGTTTGGATATGGTCGAGTTGTTCAAACCTCAATGATAAATTAAATAATAGGACCCACAACCTTGTCTAGCTTGATTTTTCTTGTGGGCAGGCCAAGCTAGGTTTGTTCTACCCATTCCCTGTCCTATTTTGATCGGGTTTTAAAATCATTGCACAAGCCCAACTCACTGGGCTCAAATCTTTGTAAAAGCCCTATATTTTTGGGCTTGGGAAGGGACGGGACGGGTCGGTCCGGTCCGAATACCTATTTCAACGGGCTCAATTGACAGGCCTAAGGTGTAGATGCTTCTAGAAACCTAGATGGCTTGTCCAATCTTCAAATGGGGTCTTGCACAGGATGTGCAGCAATGGATTATCAATGGTGTGGGTTTTTTTGCAATCCCACCTAAAAATGTATATGAAACTTTTCGGGCGCATAACTTGGACAATTTAGCTCCAATTTACGTGATCTTGGGCTCCATGGACATTTACTCTGAATGAGTTTTCCAACGGTATGTAAATTTCACTGATCCGACGGTCAAATTGAAACTTATTGCCATTTTACGATAGGATTTACTGAGAAAAACAAGATTGACTTTTGGATCTTGATTTGCAATGGACTCTATGTCCGCACAACTTTTATTTTTGGGAGGAGATCAGTTGTGGTTGGTTCATACTTCTTATCTTTTATCTCCCATCAAAATCATTTGTATGAATTTTTTTGAGTTATTTCAAATTTGTAATTACTAGGCTCCTTTCCTATTTGTGTGGACTTTCTTTTCGCTTGTGCGGGCTTCTCTGAGTGGACTACAATTTCGTGTGTTTGTTGGGTCTCTCTTGGGTCTCAGACCAGACCCCTGGCTGGGTTATAAAAAAATAAAGCTGCAACTACTGTGGACCCTATTAGGTGGGACATCTCCTCTACTTGAATAGTGGGCCCTATGAGAGGTCTTTTACTACAGTTAAGACTTTTCAATTGACATGATGAGTGGACGCCCTCTGGTTGACCTTCACATGTGTGCATGTGGGGTCCTCTTAGTGAATTCTTCAATTTAGCAATGCGGGTCCCATGTTAGAGTCTTGATGCAACTAGGACTCTTCATAAAATTCTCCAACGGGTCCTATGATTTTCATTTTTTGCAATATCTAACTCAGCCAGTGGAATATTGAAGATCCCAAATTGAAGTGGGACCCTTCTGGAAATAGTCCTGATCTAATTAGGTTTCTTCGAAAAATTGTATAAAATATTAAATTAATACAGAAAATGTGCATTGAATGCTTGAATTCTTAAGTTCATAGTGAAAATGCATAAAATGATGAAATTATGTAAAAATTAATGCATTTAATTTCATTAAGTCCATAATTATTTTTAGAATGATGCTTTAATGATGCAAATATACGAACTTAACATTTGGGCATGTCCAACGTAGACGAATGTAGTAAAAATAGATAAGAAAAAAGTAAAACTCATCTAAGGATGTTGAATGTAGTAAAAATAGATATGAAAATTGTACAACTCATCTAAAGATGTTAAGACAAGACTTTAATGATGATGACTTTCTTTGATTAAGCTAAACTCTTTTTGGCTAACTGAAGAAAATCATTTTGGCTAATTGAAGAAAGAGCAAATCATGAACCTTACACATGTAATAGGTTCTTATACAAGTAGGAATATTTAAAATTAGCTTTGGTGGGGCTCCAACCAAAAGAAGGAACCCTCCAAAAATAGGCGTATGCCGCTGTAAGTGGCGAGCACACGGTATTCTTTAGTAAAAGGCGAAAGAATAGTTCGCTATGTGCTCACCACACGGCTGCGTGGTTTTTTCCTACACTACTGATTCCCTTTTATTAAAGTCTTCTCTCGGTGGTCTTCTTGTTTATCTACGATGTGGGACTCTTCTTATCTCAAACAACCAGGTCTCTCCCTTTCCAATTGGATCCAAAGAGGAAAAGGATTAGATTGGTTTGCCTTTTTTTTTTCCTCACCCAGGTGGATAAGAGCAGCACAGAGTCCATCTTTTCCATCTACGGTTTGAGAGCGTCTCAAAGATCTGTCACTGTTGCAGGGGAAACTGACTGGAAAACCTTCTTGAGAAGAGAGAAAAAGTTACAGTCAAGGACTAGTTTGCATCTACCAGTAAGAGGAAGTCTAGGAGATAAGTTCCACTTGGCTGCAACTTCTTCAGAAACGTTCGAATCTTTGAATTGGTGTTGAAGTTATTTAATTTCCATCACGATTACTGGGAGTATGTGCTCCTTTATCAGGGGAAGTATAGATAGATTATCCTGATTCATTCATTCTCTATTCTGTTATCTAGACCATTGATCTGATTTGGCCCAATCATTGTGAGATATTCTCCATAAGTTTCTTGGATGGACTATTATAACCTCCTTTTTTTCATTCTTTGATTGGTGGTTTCAGTTTTGTGTTAAGAGTGATGATTTGGCGAATTATTTCTGGCTGAAATGTGTATCTACCTTGTGCAAGACTAAAATGAGATTTTTAATGCTCCACCTCAAATGCATTCATTTACTTAGGTTTACGGTTTGCATCCGGAGGTTGTAGGTTCGAAACTACACTACCACACTGGAGCTACAGGAGAGTTGGTCCAGCTTCCCTCCGGGCTCGGAAGGATTAGTCCAGCCCAAAGGGTTGGGAACCCTCCGATAGCCCAAAGAAGAATTGTTGAATATGTTTCCGAACTATGCAAAAATATTTTACCCGAGAAACCACATCCATTTACCATAGAAATCGACCCATACTCATGTCATTTCTTTCAAGAAAATAATCTCTGCAATAATCTCAAAAATGTGTTTAGTATGTGTAGAGCTCAGTTTTTTCTCTTTTTTAAATTTTCCCACAAATGAGCTCTACACACATACCCAACTTTATACTAGGGCACTTATAGAGTTGAGTATGTATAAGCTCATTTGTGGAGGGAAAAAAATGTAATTCCCAAGGGAGAATAATTTTTTCGAAGTTATTATTTAGTAAGAGGAAAACAATTTTAGTAATTTTTTGTGAAAAAAAGATAAAATCGAGAGTGGGGTTTATGCAAAAAGCATATCCAGATAATGGTAGTAAACCATTTTCGTCTGAATGAATCTGGATAAAAATAGAATCGCCTAGTGTAGAAGAAAAGAAAAATCACCTGGAGGTAAATTTTGATGTACATAGATATACTTATCAAATACAGTAGACCATATAAATTCTTTTGGACTTTTTTGTTTCTTTCGTACCATAGCCTAGGGGGTTGGAACCCAAGAGAGCCCACACAAGTAGGAAGATGAACCACACACCATCTTAAGGAGAGCCCACATAAGTGGGAAGAGAAGGCCACACACACACACGGGAAGAGTGGCAAACCCAAGGATGGATCCTTGGGTAGTTGGGGTGACATGCAGGGTTGCCAGCCAATTGAACAACCTGTAGCCCAAGACTTGAGTGTTATAGCAGACAACATGAGAATTACAAGGGCAGAGCTACATATATAGTATTGGGGTGGGTCGCCCCCGTCAAACATTGGTCCGCTTCCAAAACAAAGCTGAAGATCCTAAGTCCTCTTCCAAAACCCACATGAATGGGCCCACCCCTAAAACCCACATGAAAATTCTAGGTTTGTCCCAAAACCTAACCACCTGTTTGTTTCCGTCACTCATTGGGGAAGGTACTTATCTTGGTCGATTAGGCTTTTATCAACCAATTATTGTTATCCACAAGAGGGTTTATAAATAACAACATTCAGATTATGTACATAATAGATAAGGGTTCTTATCTCTAAAAAATATATACTTGAATAGAGCATGAAATTTTAAATTGTTTTGATGGGGTTTACTCATGGTTGGAAAACTCTCCGAGTCGACTCTTGACTCACTTGAGTCATCTTGTTTTGGAAAAGGGCCGAGTCAAAAATAAGGGATACTCGGCCGAGTAATCTCATTTTAATAATTTGTTTCTATTCCAAACCATTTAATAGGGCAATCTAATTTTAAAAAT